>JAGPOW010003395.1:28436674-28454430 GCA_030014935.1 Caiman crocodilus
TAATCTTAACTAATATTATCTATTTAGGCAGAATACCAAATGCCTCCAAGAAGCACACATTATTGCTTATTAAACCCTCTTGGTTCTGGCTGTCACAACAATCTAAGTTGTACCTGCTGCTGCGGTTCCAGACCCTGCTAAGCTGATACTGAATCACATTTCTGCCCTAAGCTATATGGGTTCAGAATCTTTGAGCTCCTGGCATGGATATAACTGGCCAATTTAAAAACTTGACTAGCTTCCCCTAATAAACCTGTGGTTTTCTCATCTGTCTTTAACATCCTAAGGTTTAAAATTTTGTTTTGTAGCTTTTTGAAATGAGTGTTCATGTGGAAGAAAACGGTACTGAGAAAAACACTTCTACCCAGGAGGCACCTGCAAAAGCAAATGCTACTGCTGCCAAGGATTGTCCAATAACACAGAAGCAGCTGGTATGACTATTTTATCAATCAGGGTGCTTGTGACTGTTGCAGATTTTTTTGTAGAAAGAAAAAAGTGGGCAAATGTGTATCAGTAACAGCAAACAGTAAATGAGGGAGAATGCAGTCAGTTAATTGCAGGTAGCAAATAAAGGATTTGTGGCCCTTCAGAGTCTTAGCTAGGGAGGAAGAAGATAATTAGGACAGTCCTCTTGATCCTTGTAATTATTTTTACCCTAAGCTTTGTCAAATGTCCCTTGTGTTTAACATTTTAAACCAGACCCAGACCCCTTCCTGGTTTAAGATAAACCAGACACCCCCAGTATCTCAGCATGCTCTCTGGGCTGGGTGGGGTCTCTGCTCCACAGCAGGGCTCCTCTCTGCTCCCTGGCTGCAGCTCCAGAGACTGCAGGCTGATTCCTCCCTCCCCTTACCACTCCCTGCTAAGCAGGAATTCCCCCCTCCCCTCTGCTTTATGGAAAGGTATCTGTATATTAGCTAGCAGGCCACCTGCTGGCTACAGTCCAGTGGGTGCTGAATCAAGAGGCAGAATCAACATGTAGCTGGTGCTGTCCCTCTGTTGTTTTCTTAATTGGGTGATAAACACCGTTATCAGTTCCCTGCTGAGCTAATCACAGCATCCTGCCAGAGCCTGGCCACACCCCTCTCAGCCACTTCAGTCATGGGCTTGTTTTTCTGGGAAGTCTGTTTTGTCAGTTACAAAACTGATTTAGCCTAGCCAGGTTAGATTAACCTGCAAAGACTGAATTAATTCAGGCTCAAGATTTTTTAATGTCTGTCCCTAGCCTGAGAGTGCCCCCTGAAGCCAACCTGGTCTTTTGGTCCCCAGTCCTCCCTGGTTGTTCCACAGCCCTGACTCAAATATCTAGCTTCCAGTTCAGTTTCTGGGGGAACATGACTTTATTTCTTGTTGAGAAGAACAAGTTCAAGATAAAGTTCTAAGCAGCTAAAATAACAGTCCTGGCCAATAAAATAAAGTACGGGGACAAAAACCACATAGCAAGAAGGTCTTGCTTCCTCCAAAGGGTTAAGCAGTTTCTGTGTTCCCAGTCCAGCTTATGCAGCCCTGAGGAGCCCAAAGCTACTCAGCTGTTCACATTCCAGTCGTGCAGCTCCAGAGTCCCGAAACTACTCTGCTAGTCTCTATCTTCAGATCTTCGGTCAACACCCTGCTTGTCTATCCCTACTGCATCCATTGTCATATTTATTTCTCTCTTTCCCCTGGATGCCTCTGGGGTGTTACTTGCAATCCCCAGCTTTGTTGAAGTGTCAACAAAACTATTCAGATCTCTGTAGATGGATGTGTCTTCTGTCAATAGGCCAAAGACTCTGGCTTTGCTGTATCTATAGTGCATTTTTCCCAATGTTAGCTAGGGGAACCTGAGACATACAACATTACAGCACAAACATAGTTAACACAGAAATTTTACAATAAACCCCAGACTCCATTACAGTCACATTTTATGCTCACATTGCACCTGCATTGCACAGGTGTAAATGATAGCAAAGACCTAGGAGAATAAAGTGTCTACTTCTTAAGCCCAGAACCTATTCAGCAGTTTCAATCCACTGTAAAGTCTAACAGTAGTATAAGAGAATCTTTCTCCCTCCTGCTGAAATTCTGTTTCTGTCTTCCTGAATATATTTACTTGGGCTTCTCCACTCTTCTTTATGCTTTTCTTCTTGCTCTTCAATACTGTGTCTGCTTTTTTTCTGCATTCATGATTCTTCTGCACCTTTTCCTTGACCTCGGTTTATTCCTGATAGGCCATGGGGAGCTGAGGGAACAGAGGCAGATAAAAGTTTAGAAGGACTGATCCAGTTGAGATTAGTGCAATTACAGTATTTTCTTTCACATTAGCTGATTGGATCATGAAGTCAGCAGCACATTTTGTACTTTATTGGTCCTTTGTTTTATTTTTAATGTTAAAAAAATATTTCTGCTAATGAGCAAAAGAATTGATCAGGATACTGAGTACATATTACATTTTTTCAATTTTGAGGATACACGATCATATTTTTAGAATTGTCTAGGAAACTGCAAGTTGAAGAATGTAAAATTGAAGTCTTTGGGAAGAGATGAGGAGACTTTGGAGAAGACCAAAGGGAATAGAGATGAAGGCTTGGACAAATCAGAAAAAACTAGCTCAACACAGAGGAAAGCTAGTGGGTAGTTGGTAGGCATTGTGCAACACAGGGAAAGAGCTGAAAGGCCTCAGGCAACATGGAGCTTGAAAGGATGTATTACCAGAAGGCAGAAAGTCAAATAATCTTTCAGCAGTTCTGGTCTGTTAGAACTTCTCTTTTGAAACTCCTGATTCAGAGGAAAACCGGAATTGAAACAGCACTGCACCATGAAAATATTTCAGAAAATGCAATGCCTCGGTCGCTGCCATTTATACTGTGTCCCTAGCTTAGACAGCTGCTGGTAGACATTAAAAAAAAAACCCTAAAAGACCTCACTTTACCAGAAGAAAAAGGTGCATTACTTCAACCCAGTTCTGCAGCGTCTGTATAAATCGGGAGCTTCAGCAGAGCTTTTTGCTGTTTTAGCTAAAGCTGATTCAATCATCTACTAGATAAAAACACCAAAAAAGCCCCACTAAAGTGCCTGATCTATACAGATGCCAGGAAAGCCAGGTACAACTAAAGTGTGCCTCTTCTGGGCGTGCATAGGGCCCAGCATGGGAATGAGCTGAGTTTAAAATAAAGCACCATTTTTTTTTAAATGTCTGCAAGAAGCCTCACAAGTCCTGAGCTCATTGGTGACAAGTAGGGGGTGCATTCAGGTGCACATGCACCCCCCTGCAAAAAGTACTGTCTATGCTGCTAGCAGTGCCTGTAGGTGGTCACTGCTTACTATCCTCCCCCCTCGCCTCTGACACCGCTGGCAGCATCTGCGGGTGGTCCCCGATGGCTGCTGGCAGCAAAGGTCTAACACTGTTTACAGGCAAAGCAGGCCTGGTACATCTACAAGAATGAATCTGTTGTGGTTAGGAGATGCCAATTGTCTCAGCCATGCTCACATGTTTAACTCCTGTTTCCTATCTCCTTTCTCTGCTTTTGCATTTGCCCAGAGTTGGAAATTGTTGGCTATGTCCTTCTCCATTATAGATCGGGAGCTTCAGCAGGGCTTTTTGCAGTTTTGGTCTAGGAAATAACTGGTTACTAAATTAATTGGTGAATGGTATATTTTTAAGTAACATAGGCTAGATTTTTGTCTTATACCCTAATTCCTGTGGCCTTTAAAATTGTGAAGAATACTAGTTGTAATAATAATTATAAGATAGTAAAGGTCTGTGCCAGTTTATAATCCTTTCTTTTTTTGCTCAGCAAATAGAGAGGCAGCTGAAATGCTTAGCATTTCAAAACCCAGGACCTCAAGTAGCTGACTTCAACCCTGAAACTAGAGAACAGAAGAAGAAAGCCCGTATGTCAAAACTGAACCAAGAATTTTTTTATAAACACAAGTAAGATGATATTTTTGATGTGTTATATTTGCTTGTTTTTATTAAATTGCTCTTCTGTTGTTTACTGAATAAACCCAAAATGAAAAAAAGAATTAATATTTTTCCATAGTCTTATGTGTAAAGTTTTCAAAGGTAAATGTTTACCTGAGAAAACTTTGTGTTCACTTTCTTTGTGTAATGTAACAGAAGTTTGAGTTATTCCTCCCTCTGGCACACACACATCTTAATTATATTGTCCATTACTGTCAGAAACTAATGCTGGTATCTCACTGTGCTGAAAGGGTGTCAGAAGGAAATATTTGTTCCTGTGTAGATTTTTCATTGTTAGTTTGCTACTATTACTGAAGAGGTTAAAATGTTCTCTGAGAATCACCTTTTTCTCTTACAGGACTATGAAGAAGTATGACAAACATGGTAGGCTTCTCTGTAATAATATGGATTTGTGTGACTGCCTGGAGAAGAACTGTCTGGGTTGCTTTTATCCGTGCCCTAAATGCAATTCCAACAAATGTGGACCCGAATGTCGCTGTAATAGAAAATGGGTTTATGACAGAATTGAGACTGAAGCTGGTGATGTGATCAGCATGTTACCATGTTTTGTCCCCGACTGATGTTTTTCTGTTGGGTTTTGTAATATTTTGTAGCAAAGTTTAAGGGCTTCTTCCCTTTCTTCCCTTCATTTTTAGATCTTCCCTTCATATTAAAGTGTTGTTTGGTCTTATGAAGTTGGGGGAATTGATTCCGCTGATGTTCCTGTTAGTGGTGCTCCTGGGTCTTCACACTGCCCTGCTAGCACTCTTGAATCCTTACCATTAGGAATGAGTAGGTATTTCATTTCCCCCAATCCTTGCCAACTTTGCTGAAGCAGCTAACAAGGTCTTTCTAAATCTTTACTTTTTTAAAATGAAAGGTGCCGTGGACAAGCAGTTTTCTTATTCCAGAAGGCTGGCTCATATTACTTTGATTCAGCTTCCCCTCAGTCATTTCTTTGCACACATATATGCAGGTATTGGACACATCCATTCTTCTTCTAGTGCTTGTTTATATGCATTCAACTTCTGTCCGCAAACCCACTACATACTTGAAATAAGACACTTTTTAAGTGGAACCGTCCATTGGGACTACAGTTTTGTGTATTATGTCTTCTAGTGTCCTTTAAACACTTAGCTGGGACTATTTGGATCGGGATGATCCTGCCTGGAGTGGTAGATTGGACTAGATCAGTGTTTCTCAACTCATGGGTTGTGACCCAAAGGTAAGTCGCAAGACTATATGAAAGGGCCATGAACAAACTTTAAAAAATGGATCAGCAAACTTTAAAAATGGATTCTCCTTCAAAGGAGAAAAACATGAGAAACTGTGGCTTTTCCCTTACAGGCTGTCAGAATCTTAGCCTGCAAGGGGCTGCTTGGGGCCCTCCCATGCCCCACACACTGCAGGGCTGGGGCCTGGGGGCAACGGGTCAGAAGTGAGGGGCACTGGGTCGGGACTGGCCATCAATGTTTACAAATGGATCCTGGTACAAAAAAGATGGAGAACCACTGGATTAGATGAGGTAGGGCCCCTTCCATCCCTATTTTTTATGATTGTGTACCTTAGGTTTTAAAGGATAGAATGGCTGACATCACTGTTCAGCTCCTCCCTGTGGTCTAGTCTAGCAAGATGGAGTGCCTGCAGTGTCTTTGTCTCTGCATACTGTGCAATTATTTCCTTTCTTAGCAGTCTATTGTAGGTAATGTTCCAGTCTGAGTTCTACTATTAAACAAGTTGACAGAAAAAAGAAAGAAAATAAAATGGAAATATAGAACTAAGTCTTCAAGTAAAGGAGGTAGCCTAGCATTGGAACTCTTGACATAACAGCATTGAAATCTGGATCCAAATGCCATCCTCCCCCTAAGGCAGCTATTTCATTTGGTGATGGAAACTCTGGCAGACAGTATATACAGCACAAATGATCTATATGTCACTGATCTATATGTCACTCTATTTTGAAAAACAAGGGAATTTTTACCTTTGTTCTTAAAGAGGTCTATGAAGACCTCTTCAGTTCCTGAAATGGGAAGGGTTTCCAAGTTAGACTGAACCACTTCAGTAAGTGCTCTGATAAGCCTGCAATCCACTCTGCTGCAAGGATCATTTGATATACAAGAAATCTCCTTCCTCAAAGAAAGAATTGATGAGCACTTCCCTCCTGCCCTGGCCGTTCCTCTGAGAGGAGCTAAGGGAAGCAGCAACACTTACAGTATGACTGCAGAGACAGATCGTCTTTCTCTGACACTGAGTAGATCCAAGCTAGGAGGCAATTCAAAGCCCTGGCACCCAGCAGCTTCTGGCATACTCTTGCATGTCTGATAAATAAATAATAGTTGTTCTGAAACAACTTGTGCCACTCTCAATGCTTCTGTTGAAATATTTGATGCTAAAGACTCCAGCATTGGCTGTTAACACCTGAATTAGTACCAAAGGTCCTGCTAATGACACCTGAATCCCACTCACCCTTTTATGTGGAATCTCTTATGTTCTATGAATATAGAAAAATAGCTCTGGCACAGACCTATTTGACACACGTTATGAAGTTTATGAGATGACCTGATATTATTAAACAACCTTCCAGAGTTAGTATTTCTGTCCTATGTCAGGGGGTTATTGGTTTCAGAATTGCCCACGTCTTACTCTTCGCTGTAATTCCAAGTAATTTGGGGAATGTTCAGAATTTCTGAAATGGTTCATCCCTCCTGTTCCTGGTCCATCGGGGCTTCCTCCCTCCCAACCAACCCCATAGGGTACTCCACTTATGGCAGAGAGACTTTTTCCCCCTCCTTTGAACTGAAAGAAGTGAGAGATAACACTTACATGTTTTCAATATTCAAGATATTATTAACCAAGATACGTAGAAGCTTGGTTGAACCAGATGACCTTCTGAAAAGTATTTAGATAAAATGACTGGGTGAGGACAGTTTAGATCCTGGGTCTTCCACTCTCTTGGGAAGTGCTTTATTTAGGCTAAAAGGTAGGTGGACCCTCCTCCTCCTGGTTGCTAGTTATGTTTTTCCTGTGACTAAAGATTTGGGATTTACACCATGTATAGTCATGTCTCATGGCAGGCTAGGAATGCAATAGCAGGTAAGTGAAGTTGGATACCTCTGTGGAGCCCTTCTGGACATGCTTAGAAGTCCAAAATGGGGACACATGCACATGTCCAAGTAGCCTGGTGGCTCTTACCAATGTAAATTAGGATTGTGTTAATCGATTTAAGTGTTTAAAAGCTGCTTAAGTGCCTCTTTGAGGTGAATTTGGATTTAGGCCACAGTGTCTTGAAATTCTTGGAGATATCAAAAGAGGTTCAATGAACATCAAGGACCTACCCTTTGAGGCCTGTAATTCCTTTACCAAACATATTGATGAGGCCCTGCAGACATTAAAGGACTCTAGGTCCACTTTATTCTCTTTAGACATATATACTTTGTCTCTCAGAAAGATGCAATACAGACTTCCGAATGTTCAGAGACAGAGAAACCTTCCTTCAGCAATTATGGCCAGCCAAGCTCATTCTGCAAGAAGAGCAGATCTTCAACTGCTACAGGTTTAACACAGGCCTTTCATCAGTAGGTTTGACAGTGCAGTTATAAGATACTTCTTTCCCTGTGTTTGGGAACCATCTCTTTTGTTTTTAGGAGGCCTGGACTGTTTAGGTTGACTCAACCTCCACATTTTATTCATAAAATCGGTTCATGAAAAAGTTCAGGATATCATTTTTGTACAATAAAGGATGGGTTAAGTTGCTGAAAAACCCCAGATTTCCCTGGGATAGGAAAACCATATCCTGCCCTCTCCATCTCTAATAAATAGTCACCAGTGCTTTTCATTATTTCGAGCAGTGACTGCCAACCAGTCTATTGGCTGATCAATCATGGAGCCTCTTCCAGTTGATCTGAGGCTGATGGGGCTGAGCGTGCATGATCATGCACATACATACACCCTGAACATCCCAGCAGGTCAGCCTGTTAGGGAGGGAAGGGGTAGGGGCCAGATCGAGGCCCCCACAGTGAGGGATGGCATGCAGCACAGGCAGGAGCAGGGACTAAAGTGAGTGGGGCCCAGCTGGGCTGGGTGGTGGTAGGATTGGAGCCCAGGGGTGCAGTAGACTCCCACCACAATGCACATCCTGGCAGAGGCCTAGGGGGGATGTGTTCCCCCTCATCCATGCATAGGGAGGAGGCAGCTGGTGCTGCATTTTGTACCCCAAGCCGCACTGCAGCTGCCCCAGGAATAGCATGACACAACACCATGTCCTGCCACTGGGTAGGCAGGCAGTGAGGCTCAGCTCAGCAGCTGGATGCACATGGCATTGGGCTGCTCCTGGGCCAGCTGCAGTTGGGCTTGGGGTGCAAAGCCCAGCACACAGTGGCAGCTGCCTCTGCCCTGTACACAGACTGGGGGGGCATGTGCCCCCCCAATGCAGGGCAGCGTGGGCAGCTGCAGCAGGAATGGGGAAGGGACCACATGCAGCAGTGAGGGGGAGTGTGGGGCTGGGGCTGGGGCAGAGACTGCACCGCTGGGGTGGGGTATGGGAGGAAGCCACAAGCAGCTCATCTGAGAGACATGTGGGGGGTGCACACACAAGGGGAAGGCATGGGGTGGGCCTGTGCCCCCAGATCTGCATGTGGGGTGAGGGAGGGCTGCCACTGGGCTGGGGCCAGGGCTGCACCACACTCTTCCCAGCTGGGGGGGTGGGTTGGGCTTAGCTTGGGGTGGGTGGCAGCATTACTGGGAGGGGGTTGATAGGGGTGGGGGCTGCAGCCACCTGAAAATTTGCTGTAGCTCCACTATTGTCCTACCTCCCAGTGCTGCTTCTGCTCACTCAGAATGCAATGTGGCCCAGTCCCCCACACAGGGAAGAGCCCAGTGCAGCCCACCAGGCCCGGCCCACAGTGGCAGCCCTCCTTGCCCTGTGTGCAAATCTCAGACACATGGCCCCTATGCTCTCCTGGTGTGCATTCAGTGGCAGGAGCTGCCACCCCTTCCTTGCACCAGGCACCCCCCTGAGCCACTTGTGGCTCTGTCCCAGGCACCTTTTTGTTTATGCATGCCCCATCCGTCACCCCACCAAGGCCTGGGACTAACTGGTCAACCTCCTTCTGGCTCTGGCCAAGCTCGTCATCTGGCTATCCAGGAAGGAGGCTCTGGCCGGGAAGGTCCCCAGTGACCTTGGGGTGTTTTTCCTTGGTGTCCTTTGGGCACGCATCCGCACAGAGTACCTCGCGGCAGTAGCCGCCGGTGAGCTGCAGCAATTTGTTAGCCGGTGGGCGCTGTCTGGGGTGCTCTGCTCACTGTTCCCTGGGGGAGCACTTGTTTTCAACCTATGACCCCCACATGCACACCCTGTTCTTGCTTTGTTTGTCCTCTGTAATGTTTATTTAATGTTTCGGGAGCCCAGCCGCTGACATAGTTAGTGGCAGCCCCTGAGCCTAATTTTTCTGTAGTTATTTTTTTCGAAGCTCAGTCCAAAGGACGCCAGACCGCTGCTGGCCCCCTCTAGGGGACCCCAAGACACCACGGTGGCAACGGCCGCTGCAACGCGGACTTTGAGACGCGGACATCACAATAGTCCCAAGCCCTGGCCTGGCTGTGCAGGGCCTGCCCCTGCCTCTGCCCAGTCCCACTCCCTCCCTCACCATTGGGGGGGAAGATTGAGACCCCAGCAGTGAGGGAGGGTGTGGGACACAGGCAGAAGCAGGGGCTGGGATGGGTGGGGCCCTGGCCAGGCCGGGTGGTGGGACAGAGACCTGGGGGGCACGTGCCCCTCAGTCTGTGTGTGGGGTGGAGGTGGCTGCTGCTGCACACTGCACTTTATTCCCTGCTGAAGCTGCCCCATACCTCCTGCCCACCCGGTGACAGGATGCATGTGGCATCGTGCAGCTTTTGCAGCAGCGGGGCTCAGAGTGTAATGTTCAGTGGCAGTCCCATCCACCCCGCACACAGGTCGGTGGGGCATGTGCCCCCAGGGCCTCTGCTTGTCTCACCACCTTGCTTGGCCACGGCCCCACTTACCCCAGCCCCTGCTCCTGCCTGTGCCCTGCTCCCTCCCTCACTGCTGGGGCCTTGATCTGCCCCCCACTCCAAGCCCTTTCCCCTCCTCCCTTCTCCCACAGACTTACATTCTGGGGGGGCACCCCCAAATAATTTCTTCTCCCTCCACCTCAATCTTCCCCTCCTTCCGTCCTCACATACTGATCTGCTTGGCGGTGGAGGGGAAAGGGTACACAGTAAATTCTGGCTTGCTTTTTAATTAAAAAAGTGATCTCCTACTTAAAAAGTTTGGAGACCACTGATTTAGAGATACATTCATCTCTGAATTCCACATGGATTTACTTTCCTCATATTTAGAACTCTCCCTAAACACACACACACACTTATTGCCTTGCCAATTTACTCAAACTTGAAACTTTCCAGTATAAAGTAAATCTGCCACGATCTATGTACAGGCCTGTTATTTGTATTTTGGGATCATCTTAAGGTTCTGTCATAGGTTGTGACTCCATGGAGCTGGATACCAAACAAATCCCAGGTAAAAGAGAGCCCTTGTTTGAAAGAGTTTATAGCTAAGTTGGAAAAAGCAAGCATCCATGAAAAATGGAAAGAAGGAAGGGGAAGGCAGGGCAAAGGTAATGAAAATAAAATCCTGGTGTACAGGTAGCTATAGCACAACTTGAAATTGGCCCCCAAGGTTCCATAAAACATTGCCTCTAATTTCCCCTTTTGCAGTATGAGTGGCTGACTATGCACAAAGTTAATTCTGTGAGCATAGTTATACAAAAAGAAGAGTACAGCAACATCTACTATGTATTTTATTGACAGTGAAACTCAATGAGTGAGCTCAGTAGGAACCAAATAGTAACAAGAGTGAAACAAAAGCCAGGTCCTTGTCTATTGGCTTTATGTATTGGACAGTGATGTAGTTTTGCATTAGGGAGGACTTTTAGGTGATTTCTAGTAACTCTTTTACAAACTTTTTGGGAAGGTTGGGTTAAGCCCCTTGCCTGAGAATCAGGATACTGAGATTAAGTCTACGTGGCACAAAACCATGTTGGGTAGATACCCATCTTAGCTGTGCAAACATTAGCTCCAGAACTGGAAGCAGGTTGGCTGCTTTACTGTGGTGCTACACCTAGTTAATTAGCTCTGTGGAAAAGCAGCTTTCATTAGCCTGGGTCCAACACCAAGCTTAACGGGGTTTTGGAACTGGCACATGCAAAGCCATCTACAGTGCATCATGCCTTTTAGATATATCCCTAGTGCCTGTCTCTTCCACCGCTGATTCACTGTGGCCATAGGAAAGAGGCACATCTCTCTGTGCTTCTGTTTCCCTATCTACAATACAAGGATAATGATCCTGAACTTTCTTTGCAATGACATTTTGATATGCCTGGCTCTAAAGCTCTACAATCAGTGTGGTATTATTTAGATAACTCTTTCCCTTCAAAGCTTTGCCAGGTAGTTGAAGATCTATACTCCAGCACCTGTGGAGGGCAGAGTAGTAGCCAAATGGCTCGGCACCCAAATGGGAAATATATGATGGCGAACCTTTTCTATTAAACAAACCCTTTATTTATACAAGAAGTACCATATGATTTCCGCTCCACATGAAGCCTGAATTTTAAAGTCTCATCCACAAGATCCTCACAAAGTAAACTGTGTGGTAGTTTAATTTATTGATAGTGCTGCGGTATGATGAAGGCCTGTCTGCTCTGGGAGAACTCAGAGCTAAGGCTCCAGGAAGTCTAGATATTTCAATCCTAAGCCTAGGCCACTAAACCATTCCTCCTGGTTTAAAGTAAACTTCTATGTATTGGCTAAAAGCCAGTCACTCCCACTCCATCATTTAGGGGAAAATGAGTACATCCTGTTATTAAGCTTACACATGTCAGCATGTGTTGAGGTAAGAGCTCTGTAGTTAATGTTCCCCAGTTTCTGCAACACATGTACAAGCCAGTGAGAGAAAAGAATAATATGCTTTGAACTCTTTTCCAGACAACTCTCTCGATCCCTTTAAAACCCCCATCAGAGCAAAACTGAGCCTCACTCTGCATCCAAACCAGAGTAAAGAAAAGATCTGATTAAGGAGTTCAGCCTAAAACCAGTGGAGCTTGAGATATGACCCAGATAAATATATTTACTAAAATTATTAGAAGTAGACTAGTTCTGTTGAATTTTTTAGCTTGTAAAAAAGCGATACTTTTTGTATCGCTGTAGGTTATTACTTAGGCACATGGGGCATAATCTGGAACATTTTAAAATAAATTATGCGTGCTTCACTAAACCCTGAGTGTGTCTACACATTCATTAATACACCGTTGTTATTGTACATTACGATTTGTGCTTGCCTAACCAAGTAAATTAATGTGCGGTAACTGGTGCTACTGATGCTAACTGCGCAGTAGTCTAATACTACTGCACAGTAGTGTATTAGCACAGGTTTTACCCTGCATGCTACTGCACAGCATTATTAGGCTACTGCACAGTTAGCATCTCATATAGATGCATCTCCTGTCTGTTTGACCTCATTGCACTTGGAAGGCAGATGTGTCAAGTTCAGGATGCCAGCAGTCTTTTTGTATTTTGTTATATTGGCATTTCATCAGCTCTGATTTTTAATCTGGGCATGAAACATAGAAAAACATGTTACTCTGTCCATTCACACGAGGAATTTTTTAATTCTTGCAGTGTCTGATCCTGCAAGATACTGACCTCCCTTTACTTCCACTGAAGCACAGTATATGAAGTTGGCTCCATATAGGATCATGTATGTTCTCATTGTAATTGACTAAATTAAGGCATGTTATCAATGGACAGTTTTTGATTATGTTTCAAGCCTGAGTTACACTGTTAACAGTCATTCAAACAGCTCTACTAACTACAATGCAGAGTATGTGCTCATCCACTTGAGTAAAAGTTGTACAATCTATGGAATGGTATTTTACTTGGTGAATAATCCCATTGATTTCACAGGGTTTATTTAGAGTAAATGACATGAGTAGAGAAAGGAGGCTCTGGTGGAGTTTATGATGTACACAATTTATGGGTATGGACAGATGAACAAGTTATACCAGATTAACGGTGGATGGGAGGTTACTAGGTGTCTGTTGCTTCCTGGTAACTGTTCCACATGTCTACTTCTACCCTGCAGTAAAGCTAATCTAAGACAACATACCTCTAGATCAAGGGTATCAAACTCATCTGGCCTTGGGGATCAGATGAGGCATACAGGACTGGTCCATGGGCTGAATTGGGTCCACAGATTATCCCTGAATATCAGAACCAGCAGATGTCCTGGACCATCCCCACATGCTGCATGCAGCATGAGCACTGGATGCATCATGTGCTGGCCCCATCCCCATAACTTTGTCACCTGTGCCATAAATGAAATAGAACAAGCTACAGTAGAAGAGTAGTGTATATATAAAGCAGTTACAGGCAGAGATAAGTTCCCCTGCCTTTTAACTAAGTGTTGTTTGTCCATCTGCCCATACCCTAGTTGAGAACACATTTAGAATGTATTTTATAAGCAAGTATATTTGTCAGCAAGATTTTGAACAGAGTGGGATATGTGCTATAACAGTAATAACACACGGTGTCCCAGCAGTTGTTCTCAGTCCCATTTCTTGCTTCACAGGTTACAGATTGCTAGATGGAATTGCTTAAACTACTTGCTATATAACTAGCTGCAGGAAGTGAAAATTCACGTGAAACACTATTTTATATGTTTTACATGCTTTTACTTAGTGTCAGACGTATTGTACAAATAGCATCCCAAGAACAGTGCTGATGTAGTTCTTTTGTGTGTGCTTTCAGAACTATGAAGATACAAAGTTTTTTCAAGGTATGTTTTAGAATAAAAGTGGGGAAAAATGCCAGAGGAGGGAAAGTTTGAAAGGTATAGGGAAAGGTAGGAAAGGAGAAGGGAATTACACTGAGGGGGAAAAAGTTATGGATTAAAAGCAGATCCAAATCTTGCGAATCTTGGAGCTGGAAATAAGAGAAAATATGGACATTTTCATTTAATTTTTAACAAAAACAACATATTATATAAAAAAATTGAACATGTAAAGATGCATCCAATCCCCTCAAATATCTATGGAGACAAATATTTAACTTCCATCAACAGTGTTCCCTTAACCCAAGTCAGTGTCTATATAGGCTTGTATTTTCTTCTTTTTCTTTCAGTCTCAGACAATTCTTTTGTGTTTCAGTAGATGTATTCAATGTTTTAATTGTGCTGCATGTGTATTGATTTCTGTTTTAAAAAACTAAAATGATAAAAAGAAATTCCTAAATTAATTCTAACTGAGAAGATGAGTGATGAGAATAGTCTGTAAAGTATTTCCATGCAAATTATCCTAAAATAATATTTAAGGATCAGCTGGATTTATGCAAAGAATAGAATAAATTATTCCACTTTTGGGAAAGTTAAAACTTAGGTAGTAAGAGAAACTGGACTTTTCAAAGCTCTTTTAAGATATATATATACACACATATAACTTCCATAAGTAGCTATATTTCTTAAACTCTCAGTCATGGGTGCCTGAGGCCTTTATAATGCAAACAGTAAGTGATGATGGATCTGAATGCCTACATCTCATGCCATTCATTTCACTGTCTACAGAAAAAACTGTTTAGAGCAGCAAAGTTGAGCAATTTATGGTGTTGATAAAAAAAGTGAAATGGTGGAACATTACCCTTTCAGCACCTTTATAAAGAACAGTGACATTGCATGAATAAATCTTTTTAATAGAAGTAAATAAGCATTTATTTATCATTTTTCCCATACAAGAAAAATAACCAACATACTTAAAGGACAAATCAATTGAAAAAATCCCTCTTCTATTAGAGTGTTTTAATTACTACATTACAAGCAATACCTACAATGACCATGTGCAACAGAGCTTTGTGTAGCAAACAATGAGATAAGGCATTTTAATCCTAGGAAAATAAAACAGGTAGATGTGGCAGACCTGAAACTTGTTTCTTAACTCCCTTTTTTCCCCTGAAACTCCATACTTTGAGTCAGCCTTGTCCTCTTAAACTGTCTGATTTTTGCAGGATTCTCTATGTATGCACTGCTTAACAAACACTACATTGTACTTTGTTTCACTACTGCAATCCTGGTGTGAAATGTTAGCTTTTAATAGGCTTCTTCTCTGTGCATGGGATTGGATGGTCTTCCAGTGATTGCATGAACATTTATCAAAATAAACACACCCTTTGTATTTAATTATATTTTACCAAGGCATAAAAGAGATTGTTGTTTCAAATCCTACCAATATTTATAGTGTGAATTCTGATATTTCCTCAAGCCTAAATTCTCTGCCCTAGAATTCAGTTTCCTTGTTGGAGTCAAGCTATTGTTTTTGATTTAGACTTTTTTGTGGGTGGAGTGTTTAATGACATTGGGTCTAAAAAGAATTTTTTTAAAGAGCCATTATCATATGAAAAATTATAGATGAAATCTGACCCTAATGAAGTCAAGTGACTTTAAGATAGGGCCAGCTTTCCATCCTGTGCATTTCTAACCAGCTTTTTACTTTTTTTATGATAGCAAATGCAATCTGACTTTATGATAATTTTTCTCTATGATTATTTTCTAGATATGTGTGTGTGCATGTGTGTATGTACACATATAGTGCTTGCAGTTGGAGAAGTACTGGTTTGGGGTTGGTAGAATGTGTGTTGCTGTGTGAGTGTAGTAGGGGAATACTGGGTGGTACTCTGGAGACTGCAAGATGGGATATGGGGAGTACAGTTAATGAGAGATGTTTGGGTGCTGGTATTGGGTGAAAGATGCTTCAGTAAGGATTAAATGATGGAGAGTACTAGATATGGGGAAACTTGGGAAAAAGGAGCTTCTGTGCTTGGTGGGACCTGGACGGTCCAAGAAGTACCCACATAAAAAACTATTCATCATCCTTAATTTTCGATAATATAGCATTATGTAAAGAAAAAATTCAACAGGGAGAACTGCCAGAAGAGGAAGAGGAAGGGGGAACAATCTTTCCCTGCCCCCTTTATCTCCTTGAGACCACTTGCTGGGGAGTATTCTGATTTTTAAAATTCATTATTTTTAAATAGGAGGATTTCAGCCATTACCTCTCAGACCTTTCCTCACACCCACAGTGGAAGATGTGATTCTGGCCTTGTTTAGACTAGAAAAAAGTGTGTTGTTAAGAATACATTAGCACATGCTCATTCATCTGAAGGGTCTATCATAAACAAGGCAGAGTATATTTTAATGTGGAGTTGGTTTAAAGCCTGTAGGATAGCTGAGGCTTTTCAAACTTGTGGGAACAGACTAGCTACAGTGTTCCAACAATGCACTTCTCCATGTCAGCCTAAACAAATTAGATGTAGTTGGCTGCGCTAGTCTGAAGTCAGGGTAGATTTGCACTATGTAGACCGACTAAATAAGAGATGGATAACCTTTTGTAAATAGCAGACTTTTAAAATCAGATGTTGTAAAGTATCAGAGCTTCCTGCAGTCCCTTCACAGCATCTGATGAAGTAAGTCCATGGTTTATGAAAGTTTATGCCATACATCTCTAATTTAGTTAATTTATAAAGTGAAAATCTATCCTGCCTTTAGTCTAAACAAGGCCTCAAATAGTAACAATGTTAACAGTTTTACCCCCTCCCCCCAACATGTTGTTGTTTGTTTAATATGAAGTTGTTTGTTTCTTTTTTTCATTTCCCCCAGATTGTAAAATGAAAACCAATTATATTAGTTTCCCTTTCAGGTTTTTAGTGTTAGTTAAGTTACAGAAACATGAGCAGAGTGATTATTCCCTTAAATGCAATGTGTCCTTTGGGATTTAAAAAATCAGGGCTTGCTTTCTTTCCTTGCTGGGTTTTGTAACAGTTTCATTACTCTACAGCTCTTATGTACCATATGTCTGGGTAGGTTTATTTTTTCTGAAAACAACTAAACAAACCACCTGTTCAAAGGAAACAGTAAATTAAACAATAGTTTAAGGGAAAGGCTTGATGAGTTTAAACAATTAACAACAACAAAAAAAGCAATTTGCTGACTGGCAGAATAACATGCTGACTTTTTACTTGCTCCTTAACATTGTTAAACAATCATAGGATCAGAAAAGTAGAGCTAGAAGGGACCTTAGGAGGTCATTTAGTTCAACCCTCTTCTCAAGTTAGGATTATCCAAACCAGGGCTGTTCAACAGGTAGCACTCAGACTGTAAGGGGTTAAGTTGTGGCCCCTAGGTTCCTGCCACTCTCCCATCACACCAGGATCTCCCTCCTGCTTTTGCTGCAGGCAGGCCATACAGCACAGCAGGGCCTGGGGAGCAGAGTCTGGCATTGCAGTGCTGGGGAGGGAGCACCTGCACGGTGTGCATGTGGCCCACGCAGCTCATGGCTTGTCCTGATGCAGCCTGTGGGCATGCGGCCTCTGCCTGTGTGAGCCACTCGGCATTTGGACCCCTGGGGGATTCAGAAATTGGACAACCCTGATCCAACCTACCACACACGTGGGTTTGTCTTAGTGCTAAAAAAGGCAGGGTGCACTTTTATAAGTCTAACTAAATAAGATTACATGTGTACATTTATGCGTGCATGTTTATACACATGTATGTACATTTGTGTATGTACAAGTAGATATATGTACATACACAAATGTATGTACATATGTGTATGTGTGTGTAGAGATATATATGTATGTATATACACACATGTATGTGTGAATGCATGTGCATATACATGTGTGAATGCATGTGGCTATACCCCCACGTGTGTGTGAATGTGTGGATACAGACATGTCTGTGTGTGTGTGTGTGTGT
>JAGPOW010003395.1:28454530-28465569 GCA_030014935.1 Caiman crocodilus
TGTGTGTGTGTGTGTGTACATGTTTGGGGGTCAGTGCAGGGGCGTGTATGTAGACACTGTGGTGAGTGTACACACATGGTTTTGTGGCTCTGTGTGGGGGGTGTGTGCACACGCATGTTTGTGTTTGAGGCTCTGTGTGGGGGGAGGTCTGTGTGTATGTGTACACATGTTTTTGCGGCTCAGCATATGGGGAGGGTGTGTGCACATGTAGGTGTGTATGTGCTTGAGCCTCAGTGCAGGGAGAGATGTGTGTGTATGCCCATGTTTTTGTGGCTCAGGGTATGGGGAGGGTGCATGTACCTGTGTTTGCGGATGGGTGCTGGTAGGGTGCTTGTGTTCAGTTTTAGTGCAGGGAAGTGCACGTATGTGCGTGTTTGGGGTTTGTTCAGCAGGGTGTGTGTAAACGTGTGCTTGGGGGTTTGTGCATGTGCTTGTGTGTTTGGAAGTTGGTACAAGGGGTGCATGTGTGCATGTGTGTGGGGGTGTCAGTATGAGGGATGTGTGTATACATGCACTTGGAGGTTTATGCATGTGAGGAGTGTGTGTACACAGATGTTTAGGGGTTAGTATTGCTGGGTGCATGTGTGTACTTGTGCGTTGGGGATTAGTGTGGGAGGGGTGTGTGTGTGGTACATGTGTGCTTGTGGCTCCATGCATGGGGGTATATGTGCATTGGGGAGGTAGTGTATCTATTAGGGGGGTAGTGCAGGTGTGTGGTGGTGTATCTGTGGTCTGGACTCCACTTGGAGCTCAGCCCTGTTCCTGTTCTCATTGGGTTTTGCTTATCTGTGCTTGTACAGCACTGCTGCCCGCTTGCCCCCAGCCCCTTGACAACAGAAACTAGTTGTGCTTCTATGTGTGTGTGTGTGTGTGTGTGTGCATGTGTGTATGGAGAGGTGATAACTGGAAAAATTTTCCATCTCTCTCGTTGCATGAAATCTATCTGGCTCTTACTCAGTGAGCTGTACCCCATGTTTCTTGTCTTGTGTAGTGTTAGAAAAGCGGTATCGCTCATCAATGGGACAGACACAGGCAAGTTCCCTCGCCTGCTCTCTCGCATCCTCCAGAAGCTTCACCTCAAGGTGTGTAGAGCACAGCTCTAGTATATGCTTAGCTCTTTCTTTTTAAATAACCTTTCAGATTCTCTAGCATTCACAATGTCCCCTTATCAAGGTATACTTTGCATTTCCTATCTTAAGATGCTGTGTGCTGAGGTCTTTGCATTTCTCCTGACACTTAAAATGGAACTAGTTTCTTACCAGAGAAGAAAAGTCTACCCCACATACAATGTGTTAAGAGCACACAGAACAAGTGTCAGCAGTTAGTATTGTGGTTTTGATGATGGAAATACTGTGCAAGGAAAAGGCACATTTTTGTGATTTTTAAAATGCACATGCAAGATAAACCCTGAAGATAAAGCACGATTTTGTATGTGTTGTCTAAGGGAACTGCTGGGCACAATGGGACCTTTTAGAGCTGGTACTTTTTATTGAGATGCCGGTATTACAAAGTATAACTCGTTCCAAAAAATCCTATAAAACTTAATTTGGATGTAGCTGCTATAATTTCAGGCAAGGCTGTGGGATGAGGTCCTTAGCAAATCATGCCAGTTTACTGACCTCTCTGTAACTTTGTGTGATACGTCATGAATTTAACCCTCAAAATCTGCCAATTTTTGGAGAAGCAATTGTTAGAGAATGTGATATTGATTAGTTTTGTAGTACGGTATTTACAGAAGCTCTTCTGAATTTTACACAAGATGTCAGGATGATAGTTACTATTCCATTCTGTCACAGAGGTCATGTTTTTTTTTTTATTTGACAAGTGTGTCAGCTTGTTTCTTCAATGCGTAGGAATTATGAAGCAAAGATGAGCAAGTTTGACCCTTTCTCTCCTGCCTTTGAAATACAATATGAAATATTGTTGTCAAACAAGGGACATGAAAGCAGCAAATGGAATGTCAGTTTCAAATCACAGTTTCTTACTTGTATGAACACAGAATTGTTAAAATTGAAGGGACTTTAAAAATCTGCCTCTGAACTCTCTTCCTCCTGAAGAAATGTCACAGGGGCTAAGTACAGACAGTCAAAAAGCCTGAGGCTGAATCAGTTCAATCTTTGCACATTGGTCTAAGTTGTGTAGATTGAACTGGTAAGCGAGTGAACAGACAGTTGCTCTTGATTGCAGAACCACAGCTTTGTGCTTGCAGTGGCTCAGGCCAGAAGCTGGGGGGTGCTAGAGTACTCCTTCCTGCTTAGTTGGAGCAGACAGCTTGGGCCAAGGCTAACATGCCCACCCTGTGAAGTGTAGGGGAAGGGATTTGCAGGGGAGGTGCAAAGCATCCTGAGATGCTGGGGTATTTCAAGTTGAATTGAATGTAGAGGAGACCTGGGACAGAAGTTCAGTAAGCCTAATCTAAATCAGTTAAGTCTGATACTACATCCATCCAGGTTTATCTTGAACTGGTCTCGGCCATTTTGAAAGGAGTTTATGTGCACTGAACTTCCGTTGTGTGACAGATTTGGACCAGTTTCCAATCATTTATACCAGTTTGTGTAATTTTTGTCCCTAGCCAAAATGAAACTTTCAGTTTTCCTGGAATGCTCTTTTTAGAAGATCTTAATCTTGTGCATAACTTTCTCTTGCATCTGTAAGCAAACACCAGAGGATTCTAACATGTGGATTTTGGGGGCCTTTCTGAGAAGTAAGAAACCTTCTCAGTCCTAGTCTTCTGCCTCCTTTGGGGATCTTAAGATCTTTTAGATCCTGCCCTTGTTTCACAGGATTGCTAGATAGATTTGAGTGAATATGGGTTCATCTTCCCCTGCCTCCTTGTTAACTTGCAGATAGGGAATATTATGAAACCTTCACAAACAGGTCTTTCTCCCTCAAGAAAAAAGGGTGGGTAAGTCATAAAATGCAGTAGGTTCTCTCCAAAGCTGCTTCTGGATTCATAGCTGAGCATAGATGCCATACAGTATTATTTCATTTCTCTTTGCTTGAATCATGAAAATAGTATAAGTATATGGGTTTACTTTTGATTACATTCTGGCTCTGGTCAGGTTAATTTTCTGGTATTTACACATTTAAAATTGCTGCATTAGGAAATTTGAGGGAAATATTTAAATTCAGAATTGCAAGTTTCTTCTGAAGTCCATTATTTTCTTTTTACCCTATGTTAGGTTTTTGACAAAAAAAGTAGGGGTGCACCAATAGATATTTTGGGGGCTGATCCCGGTAGCTGATTTTTGAGGCATATTGGCTGATACGATCTGATTTCTGCTACAGCTGCATCCAGCTGGTAAATCTGTTGTAGTGGAAGGCGAAGAGGGAGGGAAGGGGCATGGGAGGGCAGATCAATGTCCCCCATGGTGAGGGAGGGAATGTGGATGGGGCAGGTGTAGATGCTGCCCGGCTGGGCGGGGTGGGGTGTAGGAGGGAGCTGTGGCTTGTCTGGGGGTGGGGGGAGGGGAGGCGGCCCTGCTGCTGTGTGCACCCTGGGAGGGCATGGGGGAGTGTCCCCCGGATCTGCATGGGGCAGGATGGGCAGGCTGCATTTGCGGGCTGAAGCTGGGACTGTGCTGGGCTCTTCTTGATGGGGGCTGGGTTCAGGGCAGGTGGCGGCAGTGCTGGGAGGGGGCTATGGCAGGGCTGCAGTCACCCCAAATTTTGCTGTAGCTGCCCCTCAGACCCCCCCCCAGCACTGGTGCCACTCACTTGGCAAAGCCCTGGCTCTTTCCAGTGCATGGGTGGAGGTGGGGGTTCAGCTGGGGCTTCGTGGGGTGAGCGGTGGTGGTGCTGGGAGGTGGGGTAGGGCAAAATATGCAGTTGTTGCAGCCCCCACCCCCTGGTAGCTCCCTCCCAGTGCTGTTACCACCTTCTCTGAGCCCAGCCCCTGCTGAGAAGAGCCTGGCGCGGTTCCAGCTCCCGCCCTCCTGCCCTGCAGCTGCAGACAACCCACCCTGCTCTGTGCAGATCTGAGGGGCACACACCTGATCCCCTTTCCCCCAGGCTTCACAAATGAGCTGTGGCTCCATCCCGCACCCTGACCCACACTGGCTGGGAAGCCCCAGCCCCAGCCCCTGCCCCACTTCCTTGCTCAATGCAGGGGGGCGTTGATCTGCCCCACCATGCCTCTTCTGTCCCCCTCCCCTTCTACCACAACAGATTTACCAGCTGCATGCAACTCTCCAAGATGCTTGGCTGTGCTCCTCACTGCTTGCATGCTGCATTGCAGCTGCATGCACGTATGGGCATTTATCGGCCAAATTATTGGCCGCATCAGGCTGAATTCTGATGCAGCCAGTTTTTTTTATATTGGTGCTAATTTGATATCGGACCAATGTATTGGTGCACCTCTAAAAAAAGAAGTTATGGTACAAAAAGTGCCTATGGTTATATGTTAGAAATAGGCTTTACTCTATTTGACTTGAACCATTTGGATCTGTGATTATGCACTTCACAGGGAGAGAAGAAAGAGTGGTAATTTGTTTAACAAGATTACTAACAGCATTTAATGGTAAACTTGTTTTGACAACCAATCCCATAGGCACATGTTATACACATATTATACAGTCTTTTACAGTGTTTTCATTAGCAGTGTGCAAAGCGGGCCCTATTCGATTTGAATTGGGTCCAGATCAGGGGCAGTGATTCTATTCATTGATTTGGATCATTGTCTCTTATTCGATTTGGCCAAATCCAAATCTGAAGATTTGATGCTGATTCGGAGATTCAGCGATTCAGTCAAAGGCACAGCTTTAAATATTTTTTCTGTATACCTTGAGGTATCAGCATGGCTCATGAAGGCTGTGATGCTGGGGCAGGTGGAACATCTCCCAGGAGTGTGTGTGCATGGAGCGGTGTGTCCTCCATGTGCTCAGTGGCAAACCCATAAGTGGACTGGAAGTACTTCTGGGCCACTTCCAGGTGGAAGTGTGAGGTGGAAGTGGGAGACTTCCAGGTCCTCTAGGGTACTCACCAGGGGGCCCCCCTGCATCCGCCTGGCTCAGTGATTGACTGCAGAGTGACTCTGGATGCGCCCCCAGACCCAGGAGGCACCAGTCACCAAGCCGGGAGGGTGCAGGGAGATCCCAGTGTACTCGCTTGAGGACCCATAAGTGGACTGAAAGCGCTTCTGGTCCGCTTCTGGGTCTGCTGCTGAGCCTCCTGTGGGATGCTCCATGTGCCCCAGCATCTCTGCATTCACAAGCTGCCTGCTACCTGGAGGTATTTAAAAAAACATTTAAATTTGTGTCTATGTGCGTATTGCCAAATTTTCCCAATTCAATTCGGAGCGATTAAAGGGTCCTTGGATTTGATTCGAATTTGGAGGTTTGGGTACCCAGTTGGGCCAAATCTCTGCTAAATTGAATCGGGGACTGAAGCTTCACACAGTCTAGTTTTCAATGTGTATTTAGCATTGCTGATGCAGTGATCAAACATTTAATGGAAAACTTGTTTATTTTAATACATTTAGTGTTTTTGAATGTTGAAGCTTTCTACAGTAGATCAGACATGGCCTCCACAAGAAAAAAACTCGACTTAACTTTGTTGTCCCCATTCTGATTTAGAAGGATCACTCTTGGAATATGAAATTGTTCCCTTCTGTGATTCACTTACTCACTTTTTTTTCTTTTGAAGCTGCTAAGAGGAGGGCTGCAGTGGTAGTTGTAAGGGTATATTGTTTTATTTGGTGAGGATATTAGCTCATTACCAGCTGGACAGAGTTGCTAACTTAGTTTCACTTAAATAACTGAACACTTGTTATGTCGTATAATAATTTTGATCTCTGTTGACTAGAACTGGATTTGAATGAGTGAGCTAGAATTGAAAGACTGGTAACATAGTACAGTACAATCACATGAATCATTCAGTTGGCCTTTCCAAGATGTGTCACTCCAGGACATGCTGAATCAGTGAAAAGTTTAAATAAACTTCCCTGTATTAGAAGAAAATATACAACATTAAATGTCTCTTTCTTTGCTAAGTGCTAAAGATTCAACTATCATTTACATTTTTTTATGTTCTAGTTAGAAAGACAAGCAATTTGGCCCTCTACGCTTTCTTATAATTAGATCATTTTATTAAACTCTGCTGTGACAGGTCAATTGCTTTTTTGTGTAGCTCTGCAGTTATTGAATTGCTAATTGCATTCAGTATGGTATTTGATGTCTCAACCATAGATTTATTGATTGTTATGTTGTAAAGGATGACAATATCTACATTTTATTTAAACACGGTACATTACTTCACTAAAACTTTTCCATTCATTGATCTTTAATAATACAGTATGTTTTAGATGTTTGATTCTCCATATTGCTTTATAAATTGCCTATATTGGACATTTTATAATTTTTTTTAAAAGAACATAGACTGTTTTCCACAAGAGGAATGTCAGTATCCAAAGTGGAGGACCTGCACTATATGTTTGCCATCTTTGTGAGGCTGGTGTTTCTAGTGTAGCCAGTGCATGCCACACTCTTGACTTATTTCATATTGTGTGTATAAAGTATAATGTGTTTCACATGTAGTAGATTATTTTATGTAGTCAAAAGATGTGTTTGCTTACTAACTGATCATCATTGAAGTACAGGGAGAGAGAGCATAATTTTGTGATCCCTTTTCTTCATAAAAAACTGATCAAAAGCCTGCTAACCCTCAAAGGAAGGCTGATGCTGATTCTAAAGGGCATTAGATTAAGCCCTTGTTGTCCTGATAATATTTTTTCACTAGACATATTTATCTTTCTGCTCCGATTTAACACCCCTCACACCCAAAAAACCTTTCCCCTGTTCATTGAAGTGAAAAGTATATCTGTATTTTGAAAAGTTCTGCATGGTAGATTGAATGCCAGAAAAAAAAACATTTTTATATTTTAGGTTGAGAGCAACTTTAGTGAAGAGGAGGAAGAAAAACTTCAAGCTGCTTTTTCACTGGAGAAGCAAGATCTTCATCTGGTCCTTGAAACCATATCATTTATTCTGGAGCAGGTACCATTTTTATCTGTAAATTAAGTATTTGAAATGTACTGTTTGTTGATAGGACTATAAATAGAGGGGAAGTTAAAGTAGATGTCCTGAAAATTTGCATCTTAAGCATGCTATTTTTTTCTTATTCTGTCTCTTTTAGTAGCACTAAATAGTAACTGACTCTGACTTGTGCAGTGATGCTCTACATTAGGGATGGGAAATATCTGGTCCACGGGCCGGATTGTGGCTCTACTGTCGGCTCCACACAGGCTGTTGCTGCTGCAAGGAGTCAGGGCAGAGCCATGATCCCCTGCCTGGAGTGTGCAGGCTATAAATTGCAGCTCTGCCCTGGCTCCAGAACAGGCTGCCCTCGCTGCAAGATCCCAGCAGCTCCAAGGCAGCCCCATGCGCTGCTCTGCCGCACACACTGTTGATGTGGCTGAGGCTTGGGTCTCCATGGAGACTGGCACAAGCCATGTGAGCAGGGGTGGCTGAGAAATGGAGTTCCTGGCCAACAAGTAGTCCGGAGATTGCCCATCCCTGCTCTACATGATGTGAATACTGGTGGTCTCTTCGTACCCTCCGCTTTTCAACAAATTTCTAAAGCTCATATTCTGATTCTCTTGTTTACAGTTTGTTGGCTTGCCTTTTTTTATTTTTTTTATTTTTTAAGTACATAGTTTTGTAAGATTTGCAGTTACTCTGAAATACCTCTATTATAATACTTACCCTTTTCTTAAGGGGGACTACTCCTGTGAATGAGTGTCATGAAAGTTGATGGCACTATTTATATAGTAAGAACTTGAAGGCCCAGCTCATACGCTTCGCTTAATTTCTTGCAATGTTATTTTAATTTAGTTCTGGTTTTTAAATTTTTCTCTGAGGTGTTAATTATTTAGTTTTTGCTGTAGAAAATATGCCTATATTTTGTCAAACAAATTCTTTAGAAATGCTTCTGTGCTCTACTAGGTTTTACTGAAATGAATACAACATTTTAGAAAAAGAACTTGGGATAGGGGAAGAGTGCAAGATTTTGGCTTCAGTTGGCAGAGTGAAGTGATGAGAAGCATATACTAAACCAGCAAGAACAGAACACTTATTTTCATTAGTATGGGAATATAGGGTAGATATAATTTTTGCTTTGCTGAATAATAGCTGTGTAAATAGACTGGCTTTAAAAATGTAATTAGATAATGGTTAATTTTCTTTTGTTGTAACGAAGGTGAGTTCTCCTTCATTTTACAGTTAAATTAAACCCTGAGGAAAAAGCAGTCTTATTCAGAAGTTTTTTTTTAAACCAGGTGTGTAACTTTAAGTGCACGCCAAAATGCTTTCTTGAATCAGATTTGCATATAGTAATGCATTTCACTTTATCATTTGAGTAATTATGCATGTATATTTTTCTATAGACATACGTCCAGTTCTCTGGAGCTGGAGTCTTGGTAGCAGTAATGCTATGAACGTCTCTTGTTCTCTACTGAGGAAATAAATGTGCATGACCACATAATTCCCTTTCATTTTTTTTTCTACTCCTACCTATGGAGTAGGAGATTTCTGTTTCCCTTCAATAAACAGTTTTCTCTTAGAGAGAAATGTTTTCCTAACTTTCCTGAGGGAATTCTTCCTTATTTCCTGGAGTTCCTGGGTTGTAATTATGCAGAAGTTAGCAGGTTTCAAGTGCATGCCTCCTGCAGAGCTCTTACGCTTTCTAACATCAAGTTGTTTGTTTTGTTTAGGCAAGGGACACTTGAAGGAGAAGTGTTCAATTTTCTAATCCTTCTTATCTTGTATTAGAAAATGTAGAGAAATTTGCTGGAGGGAAAACATTTTAAAAAAAGCTTTGCTGAAAGAGCTGAAAGATCCTACTCAAAGAATCCTCCTCTAATGCCATGTGGAAAAGTGGTTTCTCTTTCCTTCTCCAGCTCAGGCCACACGCATGGTATGCAAGTCTAAATTGAAACTTCCCAAACTTCTTCATAAAGACTCACTTTACAAACACCCATTATAAATCTTCGATCATTGAATTGGGATAACAGCAAAGAAACACTGCTCCTATGCACTGTTTGAGGAGCTGCTGTCGACTCCTGAACTGATATAGTAGGTCTTGTTGAGATTAGCATCATGCAGATATGCCTCACTTAACATTGTCCTGGTTAATGTTGTTTTCTTATTACATCACTAATCTATTGGAGAACGTACTCATTTAAAGTTGCGCAGTGTTTGTTATAATGTTGTTTGGCAGCCGCCTGCTAGTAGGTAACTATGTTGTGACATAATTGCATTTGCTTAACATCATTTCGCTTAAAGTTGCATTTTTCCAAAATGTAACGACGACATTAAGCGAGGAGTAGCTGTATTCTTCTTTCTCTTGGATACCCTTCACTTCCGGTGCTGACAGCTGCAGCTCAATTGAAACTGACAGTTTCAGTACGTATTATTTCTGGGCCTCTTTCTTCAACTGAAGAAGCCCTTTGAATTAATACATATTAAATATAATATATCTCAAGTTAATATATTGGGAAAATAGTATATATCATTCTTCACTTGAGCATTTATTAGTGGATAGCAATCTGCTCTTCTTCCTGGCACTAGGCTTATCCCTTCTTCTGCATATGACCACTAGTTTATTCAAATTGTATTAAGTACCTTCTGTGGTATTGATCTCAAAACTGCTTTTGGTATGGAAGGCTGTTACTCAATTGAGAGCCACTTCACCATTCCAAAAAGATTATTATGCTGTTGCTTCCAGCTGAAATAAGGTGGTAAGCAATGTTTCCATACTAAAATCAGTAAGGGCAGTCATTCTGGTAGATTCCATAGTTTTGTTCCAGACAGGTCCATGCCTAAGAAATATTCAGTAGGTTTCACCGAAGTGGCCCTATAAACATTTACAGCTCTACCTTAGCCACGTTTGGCTCCATGAAATGCCTGTGGGGCACAAGACCTATCTTTTCTCACTCCCGATTCCTCACTTCCAGTTCCTCACCCATGAGCTAGCCAGGTTAGTTGGGAAGTTCAGCCTTCAATATCATTGGAGCAGATAGCCCAGTTAGATGTAGCAGAGGAAGAGATGTTGGAATAAGCATCAGCTTACATCTCGCCCTCCTCTCTGAATGAGGCATTAGCCAAGAAGTCTCTTTTTATGACCCAGTTACAAAACACCTGGATGCAGGAGTAGGGGTTGACGTCGTTTACTTAGACTTCAGGAAGGCCTTCGATACGGTATCCCACTTATACTGGTGAACAAGTTAAGAGGCTGTGACTTGGATGACTGCACAGTCCGGTGGGTGGCGAATTGGCTAGAGGGTTGCACCCAGAGAGTCATAGTGGATGCGCTAGTATCGACCTGGAAGGTTGTGGGCAGTGGGGTCCTGCAAGGCTCGGTCCTTGTACCAATACTCTTCAGTGTCTTCATCAGTGATTTGGACGAGGGAGTGAAGTGTACTTTGTCCAAGTTTGTGGATGACACAAAACTGTGGGGAGAGGTAGACACGCTGGAGGGCAGGGAACAACTACAAGCAGACCTGGACAGGTTGGACATATGGGCGGAAAACAACAGAATGCAATTCAACAAGGAGAAATGAAAAGTGCTGCACCTAGGGAAGAAAAATGTCCAGCATACCTACTGCCTAGGAAATGACCTGCTTGGAGGCAGGGAAACAGAAAGGGATCTTGGAGACCTAGTGGACTCCAAGATGAACATGAGTCGGCAGTGTGACAAAGTCATCAGAAAAGCTAATGGCACTTTATTGTGCATCAGCAGATGCATGACGAACAGAGCCAAGGAGGTGATACTTGTCCTCTATCGGGTGCTGGTCAGACTGCAGTTGAAATACTGTGTATGGTTTTGGGCACCGCACTTCAAGAGGGATGTGGATAACCTGTAGAGGGTCCAGAGAAGGGCCACACGTATGATTAATGACTTGCAGGCCAAGCCGTATGAGGAGAGACTGGGGCACCTGGACCTCCTCAGCCTCTGCAAGAGAAGGTTGAGAGGTGACCTTGTGGCTGCCTATAAGTTCATCACGGGGGCACAGAAGGGAATTGGTGAGGCTTTACTCACCAAGG
>JAGPOW010003395.1:28472969-28507442 GCA_030014935.1 Caiman crocodilus
CAAACATCAGTTCTTTGTCTCCTCAGGTTACAAGGTAGTGGGCTAGGTTTCTGACCATTACGTGTGAATTATGTATAGAGGGGTTTATACTAATTTTTTTAACCAATCATTTATTACTCTTTGCCACTGTCTTATTGGATGAATTTTGTGAGTTCTCTTATCTTTGACCAATGGATGAACCCTCGGTGGAATGCTGCTCATCAGTGAGACAGCAGCCTTCTTGCTTTTAACTTAGAGACAGAGTCAAACTTTGTTCTCTGACTGTGATGTAGAAAAGGTTTCAGGTATTTTCACTTGACAGTGGCATGGGCACTTTTTACTGGGTTCTGACAAAAGGAAAGTAATTTCTGCACAGGACGTGTTTGGCAGTTGCATGCTTTGTGACTTCTCTTGGTCACCTCTAAGGGACATTAAGATCCCCCCCAATTTTTCTGTGAATGTTATCTGGATTTTAGGGGTTCTTTTTGGCCTGTCTCTGAGACATTGGTTGCATGTAGAGATGAGAGTTTGTCTGGGTTGTGGTAGTACTCCTGATGGAACTAAAGTAATTTCTTAAGAACTTGGCTAGTAGGTTTTGTACTCATATATTCAGGATTCAACCACTTGATAGATAGGAGGGAACTTTCCCCCTAGTCAAATTGGCAAGGATCATTTCTTTGCTTTCTTTTTGTGCAACACAGGGCGTGTTTTTCTTCCTGTTATCATCCTGCTCTATTTGGAACTGGTGAGGCTTTACCTGGTGCCCAGCTTTGGGACCCACAGTTCATTACAGATGTGGACAGATTGGAAAGAGTCCGGTGGAGTGTGACAAGAATTATTAGTGGTTTAGAAGGCATAACTTATGAGGAGAAGCTGAAAGAACTAGGTTTAATTAGTCTGGAGAAGAGAAGACTAAAGAAGTGCTTAGTAAGTCTTCAAATACCTAGAAGGCAGTTGTAGAGAGAATGGAGATGGGCTTTTCACTGGAGACAAGATTAGGAACAATGGCCTCAAGCTACAACAAAGGAAATTTAGGTTGGAGATTAGGAGGAATTTAGGGACTATAAGGGTGGTCAAGTGTTGGAACTGGTTACCTACTGAAGTTGTGGGATCGCTCCCATCCCTGAAAATTTTCAGAAGCAGGTTGGATAGACACTTGGCTGGATGGCTTATTCAGGGATGATTCTGCCTTGAGCAGGGCACTGGGCTAGATAGCCTTGTGAGGTCTATTGCAGCCCTATTTTCCTATGATCCTATATGAAAAAATGCAAAATAGAAGTTATGAAAAATGGCAAATGGAAGTTACTGAGTAGTTTCATTATGTAATCTGTTATTTCCTAGTACCTCTCTTTTGTGTCCTTTTTTAAAAGCACACAGTCACAGACTTTTTCAGTCTCATTCTTTGAAAATCTCTCCATATCTGTAATATTTTTGTACTGTCAATTTCTGACTGCCTTCTGTGTCTTCTGTCTCTCTTTGAAGTAGTGTAAATAGACCATGACATGCTCACATCCTGAATAATAACTTTTTATATAAGCTTATATTTTGCTTCTTGTCCTGACTGACACTGTACAAGGAACTGAGCTCCTACTGAGAACTTAGAGACCTGGAATTCTTCTCATAGATACAAAAAAGGTTAAATATTATCAAGTTTATCTTTTAAAACAATGGTGCTCAAACTACTGTCTGTGGACCCATGGGACTCCCCACAGATTGGGAATTTTGGCAGTGGGGAAGCAACATTAATTAGCAGCTGTTTAATTAACAGAGCCTCTGTTTTTAAAGCTATTTTGCTAAAATTAAAGCGGTAAGTTAACTCTTAATTCCAGTATTTGAAGTGTGTCTTTTGACACTTTATTGAAAACATCAGACTTACTAGCACAAATCCACTCCATTTCTTGTAGCCTTCATCCGAGGGGATCATGCTATTTATTTTATTTTGAGATCACATAAAGCATTTATATGTTTTGGGGGTTAAAAAAAAAACAAACTTCTGAAGGTGCGATAAACGTAGCTTTAACATGGGAAGTTGCCAAGAGATAAATGAGAACTGATCAGCTTGTGGCTAGGCTAATAGGTTGACTCCCTGCACTGTGTTCTTTGGTAGTAGTGTCTTTCAGTTTGCCTGGATTGATCTGTCCTTGAATTCTTGAGGAAAATTGGTTGCCATAGCTTGTAATATATAGAGAAGTGTGCAATATGATTTCAGAGTCCTGGTTTTCTGGAAGAGCTGTCAATTTTTGCCAGTTGTTTCGTTTGTCATCTTTGTCCACTGTTTTTATCTAATTGAATGCTCTGACTCATACAGGTTTTCTTTGCTAGCCATGGTTTTAAGTATCCATAGTTAATATTCTGATATTCTGTATACCATTTTGGCTACCACGGTATATAATTTTGAGTAACCACGGTTTTCTGTGGCTGTGTGTCAGCCTGCCAACCCCCTGGCTCTGCTCGTGACTTCTGCCCCCAGCTCCTGTTCTCCCAGCTGGAGGTGGCCCCAGCCCTATTGGAGGTACACACGGTGGCAGGGAACAGCAAACCTGCTTACCACTGTTATCTGCTGCCCTGCTTCCCGCCTGCTGCTGATTTGAGGACACAGTTGCCCTCATTGTAGCCCTGCACACAGGAGGCATGTTGCCAGGGCAATGTGGGGTGAGCAGTGGTGGGCAAGCAGATCCCTGCATGGCTTCTCTGCTTCCTGCTGCGCTGGGTTGAGCGGGCAGGAAGCAGGGCGGCAGGTAACAGTAGCCCCGGCTGGGCTGTGTTGTGGGACAATCTGAGCCCAGCGGCTCATCCAGGGGTGCAGCCAAGTGGCTCCTGCTGCAGCTGGGCTCAGATTGTCCCATGACCTGGCCTGGCCAGGGCCTCATCTGCAGGCTGCTGACCAGCCAATTGTGTTCTGCCAGAGGTGGGCACAGAACACTCCCACTCCACCATTCAGACACGTGGGGGCAAGGATGCGCCATGGTGTGCTCTGTGGGGCCAGCTGGCACATCCCTCCCCTCCTCTTCCTTTCCACCTCCCTTCCCCTTTCTGCTCCTCCTACCCTGGGTAAGAGGCAAATGTGCTGGGGGAGATGTTGATGCCATGCTTGCCCTCAGGTGCCCCTGTCTAAGTACCCTTAGGGGTATGTTTACACCTGGCTGACCACTCCATGTATTAAAGGTAAGTAACAATTATTTTTACACACTGTACTGTACAGTTTCAAGTCCCTAACCCCATTTTTCCCATAAGCCTTTACTTTTATCAACTGTGATTTTGCCAGCCACAGGAACTTTCTGGAGCCTAACCCACATGGTTGGCAAGGGAAACCTGCATATAACCTGGAGCACCATGTGGTGCTGTCATTATGTTGCTTTGCTGTACTGTCTAGGTCAGAGAACATCTATCTCCTGAAGCATATGAATAACTACTGTGAAGGTGTGTTGGGTAATATTTGATGCTTTAATTTCTTATCGAGCTGTTCATTAGGGCTATGCAAAGCTTTGGTCCCTGATTTTGATTTGGCCCGATTTGTTGGCCAAATCTCTGAATTGAATCAGGAGACCTTTTAATCTCTCCGAATCAAATCAGAACCCTCCGAATTGATTCGGAAAGATTTGGAGTTTTGGACATAGAGACAGCTTTACGTGAGCCCCTGCTACATACCTCTAGGTAGCAGGGGCCCGTGAGTGTTGTGATGCTGAGGCGTATGGAGTATCCCAGAGAAGCACAGGGGGCTCCTTAGAGTGCTCAGAAACAGACCCAGAAGTGGATCACAAACACTTCCGGTTCACTTTTGGGTCCCCCGGGGAGCATGCAGGGGGCCCCTCCACACCTCTTTTGCTCGGTGACTGGTGCCTCCTGGGTCGGGTGGGCATCTGGGGTCCCCCTGCAGCCAATTGGGTCTGGTGCCTCCTGGTGGGTGGGAAGGGGGGAGCAGCAGACCCAGAAGTGGACTGGAAATACTTCCGGTCCACTTCCAGGTTCGCTGTTGAGCACATGGAGGCCTTCCTCCCCGTTGGACACTCTGTGCACCCCAGCATCACAGCAATTACAAGCTGTGCCTGCTACGTCAAGGTATGTAGAAAAAACATTTAAAGCTGTGTCTGTGGCCAAATCGCTGACTCTTCTAATCGACATCGTATCTTTAGATTTGGATTCAGCTGAATCGAATCAGGGACAGTGATCTGAATCAACGAATTGAATTGCTGTCCCTGATTCAGGCCGAATCCAAATCAAATAGGGCCCGCTTTGCCTACCCTTACTGTTTTTCTTTACTCTGTTTATCTTTCATTTTTCTACGTTAAATTATATCATATAATCTTATCCAGACTCTTGAATGCCCAAGTTTGAGGGTGGGATGTTTTTAGTTGTCTTCTTCCATTGCATGATTAGCCTTCTGAATTCTTTTAGATTATCTGCAGGTATGGACATGCATACATTTCAGGCAGTTTGAAAAGGGGAACTGCTGATGCGGAGTGCACAGTAACCATAGTGTTTTAACAGTTGTGTGCGGTCAAGCTGGAACTGATAAAAATGTTGCAACTTTTAAGATTGTTTCACCAAAGAGCAAGGATGGGAAACAACTGCTATAATGTAAAAGTTAATATACCAGCAGCTTCCTTTTTGAAATGGCTCCAGATGTATCTATGCCCATATCCCGTATCATCATCCCTTCGTAGATTTGTTTTACTGTGAATTACATTCAGTACAAAATCAGGATCAAAATGATTGTTGATGCATGTAACTAATGCTGTAGTTAACCATAGTTTTTCTGACTACTCAGATTGAATTCTATTTTTGTTAGGAAGTAGATGCTGTCCATGCTTTTTTCTCCTATCTTTTTTTTAAAAGGATTTTTTTTTTTTAAAGATTAAAAACAGTTTTTCAGTCTGTGTGGTGTTACTTCTCAAAACAATGATGTGAGGGACAACAGCTAGCAGAATTACAGAGCTAGAAGCAGTTGCTTCTGTATTTTGTCTGGTTGTTTGAATCCACACCATATGGGGAAAATCCTAAAGGTATTTTGTTCAACAATTGATTTTCTTTTAAAGGGGTACATATCTAATATGAACATACCAAAACCCCTTGACTAAGCATTGACTGTAGAAATACTTTTCTGGAATTTGTGATCTCTAAAGTAATTGCGGGTGGTGGGGGAAGAAAATAATTAGGATTATATTCTTTCAGTTTATAACCAAATTCTTCCTAGTTACAATAAGAATGTTGGTTACAGAATGAGAAGGAATCGTTAATAAACATAAGAAATGGAGAAATTCTGCTGCTTATGCCCCTGTTCTACTGATCATCACTCCTCATCAGTGATTAGTGTTGTTAAAATGGGAGGATTATGATGGGCATAGCAAGGTAGGATATAATTTATACCTAGTCTGATACCTTTAGAATATTTAAATTTGTTAATGGTCAGCATTATGGTCAATCTGTGATAAATACTCAGATTTTCAGATCATCCAATTGGATGATGATTTTACTTCGTTGCATAATTAGGTCTCTTGAGTAGTCTCAGATGCTCTTGTATTGATTCATTTGTCAGTTTTCTTAACTTTTTTCACTTTCCTCCCTCTATAAAGTATAAAAGTTGCAGAATAAACTGGGCTATTACACTTATAAAATACCTTTTAAAATTGAACACTTGTTCCCACTGAGTAGAGTTCATAGACTGTTATGATTTTGTCTAACCATCTACTTCACTTAATCTGTAGTTCTTCCCTAATAATTTCTGCATCAAGCTCATAATTTCTGTGGAAGATCTGGCATATTTAAAAACAAACAAACCCTCAAACAAAGAAACAAAATGGGGAAAGGGGTCAAATGGGTGGGGCAGTGCATTGCAGCTTGGCTCAGAGAGCTGAGGGTGAGCCGGGGACTGTGTGGTGCAGTGGTAGGGTGTGAGCACATAGTGTAGTGGTGCGGGGCAAGGTTGGCACTCATGCAGCCTGGGACCTGTGGCTTGCTTTGGTGCAGCCTGCAGCCTCTGCTCATGTGGCCTGCAGGGCACGTAGCCTCCAGCCACTTAAAAGTTAGACAGTGTTTTGATAAGGGGTGGCCTTTCTGACAAGGATGTGCTATTTGCTGTTGCTCTAAAGCTACTCATTGCCTTCTGGAACAGTTTCTTATATACATCAAAATAATTGCTTTCTATAATAATTAGTTCAAGTTCTGCCAAGAATTTGTCCAATTATTCAAGGTCTACTATAGTCGCAGTAAGACAGGATTTGGAATTCAGCTGCAGAATACCACAATGCATGTTTCTGAAAATTAAATCTGTCCTTCACTCCTACTTATGTCTTTTTCTGGTTTGCTTTATTTCATTTTCTTAGGTAGGATTCCATTGTAAATGTGCTGCTGCTGTACTGTTCAATGACTCTTTCGTTACCATTCTCCTCCTCCAGACTTTGTTTTATTCCTTTGTGATAAAGTTCATGGAATGCTTTTACAATTGGAAATACTCACAGGCTGGATGACCCTAATTAAGTGAATCAGTGGTCACGTTATTAAAAAAAAAAAAAAAAAAAAAAAAAAGGGATATCAGCAATTACACTTAAGAATGCACAAAATCTTGTTATTTGCTTCCTCTTTTCATTTATATTAGGCTCTGCCAGTAACACTCATAGTTAAGATCGTCTCATACTTCCTATTAGGAGACTGTGTTTTTTTTTTTAATCATTTAGCCAAGCTTAAATCATCTGGGCTGAAATTTTTCATGCTAAACCCCTCCCTCAGATTGATGGTGATGGGTATTTAAAGTTTCAGTTAAAACAGCTTTGCTGTTTCTGAGGGTGAGCAAAGATAAAATCATATTTTTGCTCGTTTTAAGAGTATTGCAACCTTTTGAAATAAGGTCACTTTGTCCTGTGCCTTGTGTTGGGATACAGAAAAGATCACTGAAAAAAATCTTTCTTTTCCCATTTTCCCTTTAAATTATAAGTAGATGCTGCTCTGCTCATCTTTCCACAAATAAACAAATGCTGTAATTGCAATCACTAGTCTTTTTTGTTTAAAAAGCTCCTCAATGGATCTATTCACCTTTTGTACTTATGCATTTTTTTTTGCTCTTATGTATGTATGCATAATCCTGAGCTTTGAGCTTGGACTTGTTTTCCTTCAGTTAGTTTCCAAATGTGCACATAAGCTCCTTGTCTGTCTTTATTGAACATATACTTTTTAACATTTAGTTCAGAGGAGTTTGTCATTCAACTATAAAATGAGCTCTTGAAAAGGTAAATGGCAAAAATGAGTATTCGTAGCACTCTAGGGAATTTGGGAAAAGATAAAAATATGTATAAAATCAATATTTTGTGCAATATATAGGCAGTGCATATTCTCTAGAATTGATAATGTGAGATGATTTCTTCCCAAAGAAACTAATACTGCGGTCTTTTTAAGTGTATAAAAGAAATGCTTGTTACATTGCAAGTAGCTAAAAAAAAGTGTTACAGGGCATGAGTGTATACTTCAGCTTCTTTCATGGACCTACTTCCAAAGCAGCCTAATAAAACCTAAATCAATACTAGCAAGTTAGAAGAGCAATCGAATTACATTTATGTAAACTTCCTTTTTGCTTGTTCAGTGGTACAGATTTATTTTGGAAGGGACCATTACAATTGTCTAATGTTATCTGTTCACCACAGGCTATATGTCTATAAAGAATCAGATTCACTGAATTTTGGGCAAAATATTTTAGGTAAACTTGATTTAAAATATATATTAGTGCTTGTAATTAACCCACTCAGTCCTTGGCAAGTTGGTCAAATGGACTCTGGGCTTGGAGTCAGTTGAAGCCCTCGCCCCCTGCACTTGCCTGTGGTGTCTGCCGACAGTGCCTTTCCCCAGTTGCTTACTGTCTGTCATGACTCCAGCCCCAACTCTTGCCTGGGGCATGGAGTACATGGGGGCTCTGGTCCTGGTCCAACCACAGCAATGATGGTGACAGTGGCAGCAGCTTGGATGTTCTTGGGTTGGGCTGGAGTTACCACTGCTGGGGCCAGAGCTACTGTGTGCTCTGTGTCCTGGGCCAGAATGGTGCTGAAGCCATGACTGATGGTAAGTGGCAGAGGCTGCAGGGGACAGATGGTGTGGGGGCATGGCTGAAGCTGTGGCTCTGACTCTGAACCCAGTCTTGGGTTGGAACCAGAGCTGAAGCTGTAGCAGCTGCCTGCCCTTTGTACAGAAGTCCAAAACAAGGGGCTTTTCCCCCCATGTTGAAAAGGGGAAAAATCCTTACCTTGGATTCAAGTAAATATGATAGATCTTCTTTATACCTCTAGAACTGGTATACAGGCAGTCCTCAACTTACAATGATTCAAGCTACAATGTTTCACACTTGCGACGTTTCTCAGTTGACGCACTGTTTCAACTTTATGTCAGTTTTGACTTTACAATGCTTGATCCGATGCAACGCTATGCTAGTGAACAAGTTTGCTGCATTGCTCATCTCCCTGAAGAACATCTGTCCAAACTGCCTTGGACACTGTCTTTAAGAAAACAGACAAGACTCCAGAAAAACCTGCAGCCAAGACTCCTGAGAAGACTTTAGCCAAGAACCCTTCATAAAGTCCAACTAAGAGCCTTTCAAAAAGTCCAGCAAAGTCACCTCAAAGAAGTCCTTCCAAATCAATATGATTGCTATTTCCAATATAAATACATTAATGTAGCTATATTACTCATTTATAATTGATCGAGTACAAAATTCTGGGGTATTTTTAGTGAAAATAGGGTATTGGGCCTTGGTTCAGGAACCAATCTCCCATTTATAATGTTTCTTATGAGAAAATTGGTTCCAAGTTGCAATGTTTTGACTTAAGACACGATTTTCAGGAACCAATTGTGTCATAAATCTGTCTGTAGTTTATACCTCTTCCTGCTGGTCTGCAGGTCTTTGAGTATCACATTTCTGTTCCTCTTGTGTGTTCTTAGCGATTGAAACCTCTCTTTGTTAAATAAACAGTGTTCTGCTAGTCTTTCACTGTAAATCATATTTTCCAATTCTAAGTGTCCTCATGACTCATGTCTAACCCCCCTCCCTCCCCCACCCCTCCAAATCATCAGTGCTGTCCTTTGGGGAAACTGGTGTGTCATATCAATTTGGGCTTTGATCTCAAAGTGTCACGCGAATGAATGAAACCCTTTGACAGCAGCTAGTCCCACTGATATCAGTTGGGCTCTGTGCAGGGACCTGCAGTGAAAAGCAGATTGGAGCTATTGTTTGTAAATTTTATGCAGGGTAGAGTCAGAGGATCTGATTCAGTACTGTTTCACTCCAGGTTTTTTTTTAAACATAGTTCCACTGACTTTTCTTTCAATTTTTTTTTGTGTATGGAATTACTGACAGAGCTGGAATAATACAGTGTAGAAAGAAACTGAGTCTCCTTCTCTCTGTAGCACCCCAGACATGCCTGTGATTCTGTGTAAAACATACAAAGCTTGGCTGGTAATCAAATCATTGTCTAGGCAGCTTTAATTTACTAAGGTGAGATGGTCTTTTTCTTTACAAAAGTGTGTGTTGATAATAAGTACTTGAGTAATCAAAGATAGGTCATAATCTATTAGGTAAACTAAAATATATTTTGTTTATTATAATAGTTGAAAAAAAGAGTAGAAGCATCCCCAGACTTTTAAAATGTCAACATCACAGTTTATATTTTTTATGTAACAGAATTAATACCCTGACTGACTTAGCCAGCAAAGTTACCTTTTTATAAAACCAATATAATGAGTGAAGAATCAAGTTCACCCATCTTTTAGAGTTATGTAGTTTGTGTGGTTGTTAAGAAAAATGCTTTTTAACTAAGCAACATTCAAGAATTTTTTGGAAATTGTTCAGTGATGATACCTAAGAGTACCATAGTACCTGATAGCTTGTCTAAGTCTATCCTAACTATGCAGTTGGTCCAGTAAAAGATATTACTTACAGAAATTCCTGCCACTCGCATTCTTTTTTTCTGAATATTTCCTGTGTTTGAGAATCTTTTAAAGATTTTGAGCCTGTCTGATATATACTATTCAAATACTATGAGAAAGTGTAGAAAAGCTAGGTTAAGGTGTTATTTATACTGAACTCTCTTTACTTTTTTAACAACTTTGTGAGACTTGAAACTGAAACTTTTTCAAGTTAAATCTTTCCCTTGTGTCACATGCATGCAGTGTTACTGTTGCAGTTCTGGTTTGCGTGCAATCTCTCTCTCTCTCTTATAAAAGCATTTAAGCTTTGTTTCTTAAAACTACATTATGAGACTCCAGATCTTCTCTGAATTTTTTGTAAACTGTTATAAAGTGCCAGCATAAACTGAGGAGCTATCTTTCATGATAGTTTATTTTACATATGAATTCTCTATGACAGTAATACTACACACATCTTAAAATACAAGAAACTCTGAATTCAGATTCTTTTGTCAGGAATACTTTTTTTTATCTTTGAACTGTCATGTACCTGGGTTGAGTAAAATGGAGATATTCTTCTTCAAAGAAACATAGCTAAAATAATCTTTTTATCCAAACCAAGAAGCTTGACTATCTTATTTCATTTTTGAAAACCCTGTTCTATAGAATTGTTTTTTTTTCTTCAGCACTTTCTGGTACTTGAGAGCAGAATTGAACCCTTCCCATATAATTTAGGAACATAAAGCAGAGGTCTGGAAGAGACCTCTTGGATTTTACCATGCATTCCCTACTATTGCCGCCTATAATCATGTGCATCATATACTTTCTTGCTAAAATTATCAATCTCCCTCTTAGCAGTTAAGCTTTTTTGCCTCCCCCTTTCTTCTCCCCTGGCCTCCAATATGGGGATCTTACTTCTCTGCTTGTTAGCAACCTACTTGTGATTTTAAGGCTAGATTTATTCATAACAGATTTGTGTCCATTTGTTCTTGTCCCAGCATCGTCTTTTTCCCTGCTTTCTTTCTAGTGTTTATCTACAATATATTTATAGACAACAATCATATCCCTTCTCAATCTTTATTTAGTAGGCTAAGCAATTCAAGTTTTTCTTAGTTTCCTCTTGTAAAAAAGCTTCTTCATTCCTCAATCTTCCTAGCTGCCAGGTAGCTACAAATATTTATTTAAAAAAATTCAAATCTAATGTTTGATTTAACGCAGTCTGGTAGACTTTATAGAGAGGTTCTGCTGGCCAGATTGGCCCATGGGCCATATGTTTTATACCCCTGATCTACAAGAAGTGAGTTAACCAAGCCATTTTTTTGAAATTTTGTTTTAAAAATATAATTATTAACAAAACCTGTACAGACGTTATTCAGCTGTCCTGTACATTTGTCCCTGATAAATCACTATGCAATGATATTGCCATAACTCTTGTCTTCCCTCCCATTGATCAACTGCCCTTTCATTGTAGGTTACATGTAATTGTGTTTTTTGCTTTTTTGGGAAAGGGAGCTGGTGGCTGTCTGTTGTGTCCAGTGCCTAGCACACTTTTAGAGGCCCTAAGGCCCTGCCACGTGTTAAAATCCAACCTGGATAGAAAGCAGCTATAAATGTGTTACACATTTTCAAGCACTAACTTTGTGGTTGGTTGGTTCTTCCTATAGCTGGATGGACATTTTTATGGGACAGTAATTATTTTGCACATGTGGTCAGTCTTACTTTACATGTATGGCTTGTGTAAATTTATTGTGTGATTAACCTGTTAATTCCGTTATATATATATATATATATATATAACATGTGGCAGGAGCATAAGGTGAATAATTTCTGTAGTCTCTAGTTAATCTTCTGTAGTTTTGCCTGTTTAAACTTGAAAACTAAATCACACAAAAGACCAAATACCATATTTTATTGCATACAGCATGCCCCAGAATTGGACACTTACATTGTTTCTGAAAGGCCAAATGAAAAACAACAGGTCTTTATAGTAAGTAACTAAGTAGCAGCAGCTAGAGAGCTGAGCTTGTTCACTGTTCTGCTCTCTGTAGTTCATAAACTGTACTTTCACTTTTGTCTGGTAAGCAGTAGAAACTTTTATTGTACATCTCATATATAATGTGCACTTCAATTTCTAGCAGTTGGTTTTGGTAAAAACAAAACTGTGTTGGTATATGAGAAAATATGGTGTATGCCTCGGAATAGAAAATACAAATGATATACTGATGCCCAAATAGGAAGACATCTGCACTGTTACGGTTGAACTAAAATTGTTTTCACTCAAGGAGACTTGGCTAATTAAATATGTGAGCTTTGTGAATTCATGACAGGTCCTGGTTGTACAAGAAGGTATAGTCCTGCAGATTATTGGTATAATCTTTAACCTCTTTGTTTATCACCAAAGACATGTTACAAGTTTCCCTCATCAAGGATGGGTAATGGTGACAGTTACCTGTTTTCTTTCTGTTCTAGACTACCTGGATCTGCAAAAGACTTTCTAGTCCCTTGTTTAATAAAATAGGTTTGGACATAACGAGAGTCCAAAAATTTAACATAGCCATCCTGTTCTAAACATCAACTGCTACTGTGAAGTATTTAAAAACTAAATCTTGGAACCACTTCATATCCTCTGTTAAGCTCTATGCTACTAAAAGCCACAAAGAGCAATCTTCTCTTCCTCTTCAGCATGCTCTCGGGTTGCTACTGTCATATTAAGGTTGCACTTTGAGAAAATTGCTGATGGAACGGAATAGTGAGATCTACTCTTCCCTGTCTCTCCTTGAAATTTTTCCATCTGGGGGTAAAGGAATCTCTCATTGCGTGTCAGCACACAACGGGCATGGATTGTTTAGCAGAAGTGTTCCGTAATTGTCCACCGGTTCCTTTGAACTATGCTGCTTGTGTTACCAGTTGTGATTTGTGCAGCAACAGGGAGAGGCAATTGCCATTACTGAAAAGTCATCATGCCTCAGCAAATTCACAAGTAATCAGCTTCTCTCTAGAGAAAAGTAATTATAAATGTAAGTAATTGACTTAAAATGGCTGTTGAGTCAATAGTTAAGGAGCTTTGAATCCGTTATCTCTATACACATCTGGTACAATGTTTTACTAACTACCTTGTAAGAAACGGACTGAAACTAAAAGCATGAGGATCCATGTTAATTAAGCCATTTGACATTATTAATACCAGAAGAGCCAGTACTGTTTGAAGCAGCATCAAATCTTTGCCAGCATTTAAATTTATAAAATGGATACTAACATTTATTTTCAGACATGCTCAAATTAGTGATGAAATCATCAGAGGCAGATTTGACCTAACTAATGGGCTCATTAGGAGCTAGATCAATAAGAGATTTAATAGTGTACCATAATTTCCTTAGTGCTCATTTTTCTTCTCAGTAGTTTCAGTAGTGATCTAGCTGTTCCAGAGGATGCTTTTATTAGCTACAAAGATGCCTTTAGTTTTGGCCAATGGCCACGAACCCGGTTTATTTTTAAAACTTCTAACCAATCTGTATCAGCTATTGAGTAGTTCCAGCAACTCCTTAGCAACTTAGGTTAAAGCAATGGGAACATATCTGCCATAAGGTCATATTCACCATGTATTTGAAAAAATCAAGCATAGCCAAATGACAAATCCAACCTTTTAAATTTTATATGAAGTTCTCAGCACCTGATTTTGTTATACTGGGACAAAGTTGATGAGCGTTCAGATCTACTAGTATGTAAAGTAAGTGGAGCAAGCTAGCTAGCTATGTCAGTCTGAAGACGGGCAGAACCTTTGTTTATAATGGATTTGACAAGACTTTCAATGCCATTCTTATGTCTGTCTTATGGAAAAATAACCCCAACAACTCAGTATTTCAGGCTTAACATGATTTAAAAGTACTTGCATATATGTATTCTGGATCACATTAGAGAATTTTTAAAGTCTTGAATTAATCTGAAAGTTAAATAAAAGGTTAAAAGACTGCATTGATTGGAATTGTGCATGAGTGGAAGGTACAATTTGTATTATGTTTTTGAAAAAAGCTATTTTAAATACAACATGTCTTGTCAAAGGAGATGCAAGGATCTAAGCTAGGTTTTTCATATCTTGACAGAATAGTTTTAAGTTGATTGGCTGTCACATTTACCTAAGCCTCTTCTTTTTTTGTAGAGATTCTGATGAGATGGATTTCAGACACTCCTGCAATATGAAGTGGAGCTTTTGTTACAGTTTGTGATGCTGCTTATTTATTTTCACTGCTACTTCCACTGGTTTCTTTGGGGTCTGTGCTACTAGTGCTTTGCTTTGTAAGATGCTTACACAGTATGGGAAATTCATGGATGCTTCTACAGTGTGGGAAGGCTGGTTTTGCCAGCTTATGCAAGTTTTTTATTATTGTATTTGTTGTTGTTTTTAAGAGCCAAAGCTCCTGGAGGCAGGTGATTTGAAAATCTCAGCTTTCATTTTAAAATAAGATTCCAGTCCTCATATTTTCTAATCCTTGCAATTGTAGAGAAAAGCTAGGCTATGTGACATGCATGCACTCTGCCAGCTCAGAAACCAGAGGACAAAAAGACCTTGGTATTTAGGGTACAGAAACCAAAAATTACAGTGAGTTGATGGAGCAGGGTTTTAACATGTCTTAGCTGCTTTGTGGTAACCCTCTGTGTGCCTGCTCTTTCCCCATAGTAAGAGAATGCTATGCTGGGAAGCCTAACTTTGTTTCATTGAAGGATAGTAGATCCCGTTTAGCTTCTACTTGCTATGGAGTAAGAGTGTAAACTCACAGGCACTGTAGAGCAGCAGCTGTGCAATAAATCTTTCTCCTTTAGCTTTCTGTAATTTGTTCATACTTGTAGTAAGTTTGGCTAGGAGATGGCCAGTTTGGTTGTTTGTTTTTTACCCTTATTTTCAAGTCTTTCATGAAATTTTTAGGTCTTAGAGTTGATGTTGGCAGTATTGAGAGACATACCTTAAGTAGGTAGTTGCCTTCTCTGAATATTACATATACTTTTGTTCTTCAGCCTCAGTATCCTAATATTTTTTTCCCAGCTCACAGTCCTACTTGTTCTGTTTTTCATGCCCAAATTCCAGCTCCTTTCCCAGTCCTTTCCAGCCCACATTCTGATGGGCATGTATATCTGCTTGTTCACGCCAGCATTAAGCTTCAGCTCCATAGCATCTTTCATGGACAGCCAGTTTTCCCACTCCAAAGTTTATTCAGCTTCCATCACGGTTCTCCCTTTCTTCTTGGAAGATGTATTCCCTGGATTTCTGACAGAATTCTCAGGCTGTCTTTTTATCTTCTGTCCAGATACTAAGGTCTGCCCAGGGAAATGAGCTTGTATTGTGTGTGTCATTCTTACTTCATATTACTGTTGTCCAGAATGCATTTCAAAAAGATAAAATGTCAGTCTTGGTTTCAAAATTTACAATCTAGTATAGACAAAGCACAACATGTGGTTATGGCTAACCAATAGCATGGGTGGAAACAGGATGAAGAAGAGAATAATCATGGATTTGTATTTTGTACTGGATTTCCTGAACTAAAGGATTATTTTACTCTTATTTCCTTATCCTTAGTTAACTAATTGAAAAATATAATAAAAATAAAATCTAATCTACATATAATATAAAGAAGTAACCTTTAATATTCAACACCATATAGAACATTTCCACATTAATCTGTTCTGTTTCTAATTTCATTTTTATTGAAAAGAAGATTTTCTGGACAGTGAAACAAGGATGAGTAAAGTTCCTGGAACTGGGACTTGAGTGAGAGCAGGTTAGGGAATCTGCTGGCTAAAAGATCCTATTGCTTGAAGGCAAGGGGAGTTCATTAAGAGAACAGACTGCTTAGCAGCCTTTCCTGCCAAAAATCATAATGAGTTTCTAGGAATTGCGCACTGAAGATAGTGCATGCACTCCAGTGTAGATTTAACATTTCCACTAAGATGACTTTGGTTAATGCAGCCTGTATTATGAACTAGGTTGGGCTTCCAAATGTGCTTCATACTGATTGTTTGTTCAAATTAGTAGTTTTTTCTATTTGTCAAGTTCATTTTGAATCTAGAATGTAATCAAAACAACGCTCTCCAATTTTGTGAGGTTTTTTACGCAACAGTTCCTCAGTTTATCTTGCATTAAATTAGTGGACAAGCAAGTGACTTTGACAAGAATGTTTTTTGTGATGCATACTGATTTTTAGACACAGCAGAACAAATAAGCTCTTAGAGGTGTATAGAACATGAAAAACATTAATGGGCCAGACTGTTGTTGAGTTTTGTGGACATCTAGAGTCTTACACAACTGTGATAGAGAACTCTTGCAAGTGTATTGGTTCAGCCCTGAAAATAGGACTTGCTGCCATTTAAGTTTCACAAAGGCCCATGCAGGTCCTTGGTGTGGAATGAATTATGTTCAGTACAGGTTTTGATATAAAAATCTACCAGATCTGTGTCAGGTTATCTAGCTGTGTCATTTGGAGGCAGCAGCCCACAATTAAAAACCCTGTGTCTTTAGAGGCTGATAGATAGGTTGCTGGACTAGAAATTGGGATACTTCTTTTTATTGAAAATAAGGTTTTCCTTACCTGTAAAATAGATATTATACTGCTTATTTATATTTATCAATGTCTTCTGTGATCTGTAGATAAAGGGTCAACTTTATTTTGTGTTAGGGCAGGTTAGCAACACTGATATACATATCAGATCCTTCCTCTGGTTGGTAACAGTTTGTATTTGAAGGTGGAGGGCTATAATTGGTCGTTCTTGCTGTTATGTACTGTACCTCCTTTGGGTGCAAATGTTTCCAAGGAAAAGGAATTTCATAGGTATCTTCAAACTTGACCTTTTCATAGCTTCCTGGAGTTGTTCACAATAGGTAGTTGTGGAGCAAACAATAACAATGCTTTATACATGCTAATTATTAGCTGCATTTTTGTCTGCCTTTTTTTCCCCATCCTGTTAACTTTCTGACTTGTACTTCCTGGTGTGTGTTTGTTAAACAATCATTTAAAAATTAAATACACAACGTTAGTACTACCATGAGGAGTAACACGAGTAATATAGTTGAAAATACATTATTTATCTTGTAGCCTTTCTTCATATTCCATATACATTTATAAACAAATGCTGATTGGAAATATTAACCAGTGGTCTACAGTAACTGAAAACGTGTGTATTAATTTTATATTCCTTGTCATTTTATTCCAGGCAGTACCTCTTAAGAGTTCTTTGAAACTTGCAATGTATAATCGGTTCAGTGCTGGCTACTAGGAAATAATTTCTTCCTTTCTGTCTGATTATTGCAAACGTTGTATTAGAAATTAAATTATAATGTCTGTTTAGCCCTTGAAAACTTAACTGTAAATCTTTTATCACTTCATTGCTGTCAAGTACTGGGCCTTGGGTATAAATGCTGTACAGAAACATCCAGCATGTACGTTGTAGCTATGTTGGTCTAAGAGAGACAAACAAAACTCTTGGGTTAGAGGCAATAAATACCTTTTAATAGACCAACTAAATAATAGCAGGTTTTTTTGTGTCTTTGTGAGCTTTGAGGTCCAAACACCCTTTGTCAGGCTGAGCAGAATTCAAAGATTTTGTGCAGAACTTTTGTTACTGCTCTCAAAAGGTGAATCAGTATCTTGCAATTGTGAGCATCATCTAAGTAAACACGACTATGCCAAAATAAAGGTTTCATCTCCCTTTCAGGAAAATAAATAGGCAAACCTCTTTGACACCTCAGGAAGCATATGATACATTACTTTGTTTTTTGTATGATCCATATGTCATTATCATTTTTAATATAGCTGCATGAAAATAGTATCTTAATGTACAGGCAGTCCTTGGACTTATGACATAATTGGTTCCTGAAAACTGTGCCTTAAGTTGAAACATTGTAACTCAGAACTGATTTTCTCCTAAGAAACAATGTTATAAATGGGGGATTCGTTCCTGGACTAAGGCCCAATACCCTATTTTCACTAAAAATACCCCAGAATTTTGTACTCGATCAATTATAGATGAGTAATATAGCTACATTAATGTATTTATATTGGAAATAGCAATCATATTGATTCGGAAGGACTTCTTTGAGGAGATTTTGCTGGACTTTTTGAAAGGCTCTTGTTTGGACTTTTGGAGGGTTCTTGGTTGAGTCTTCTCAGGAGTCTTGGCTGCAGGTTTTTCTGGAGCCATGTCAGCTTTCTTAAAGAAAGTGTCCAAGGCAGTTTGGACAGATGTTCTCCAGGGAGATGAGCAACTCAGCGAACTTGTTCTCTGGCATGATGTCACATTGGATCAAGTGCTGTAAAGTTAAAACTGACGTCATAAAGTTAAAATGGTGTCAATTTATAAATGTAAGTGTGAAATGTTGCAACTTGAAATGTTGTAAGTTGAGAACTGCCTGTAAACCAATTAAAGAAAAAAATAAGAGTGGCTGTTCCATTTGACCTCAGACCACTGTGCTACACCATACGTTGTGTATTTGATCCAGGATCTCTGTTGTAGCGATGGATAAATGTGAATTAAGAGTGAAGTAAAAGCCATCAATTTGGATGTGTTTGCTGTTTTTTGTTTGTTTGTTCTCTTACAGAGAATAGTTTAGTGGCACAAAGGCCAGGAAGTAAGCATGCCTGTGGGTATTGTTATTGCCTCTGCAGCTGGGTACATATTTCTGATCCTGGGCAATTTGCTAACTTGCTAAGTTGAAGTTTCCAAACTAATACAAAACGGTGTTAAAGTAACTGTCTGCTTGTCAGAAATGCAGACACGCAGGCTCAAACCAGAACCTTAATGATACTTTTGTTCTCAAAACTAAAATCAAAATCCTGGATTCTTATAGTAGCGTTCAGTCGCTACTCAAGAAACATGTGGGTGTTAAAAAAATTGGAACTACAACTACTTGGGAAAAGGAAAACCATCTTATTAATGAGGTTTCCTACCTAAGTCTTTGTTGGCCAGTGTTTGGTACCTTGTGAGCTGTTGCTCAAAGAAAATATGCATGCAAACTTCATTCACAAACCCCTGATTTTGCTGCAGTGCTTGTCTATATTGTAACTTGTATCTGTTAATACATTTTAAAATCTGATTTAGTTAAACCAGGTGTAGATAGATGCACATTCTGGATTAAGCCTGTCTTATTTTAGTTAAGCCCTATGGGTATGTTTTGTTTTTTTTAAAGTAGTCTTCAAATAGCTGTAGTGGAAAAGTGTTGAATGAACAAAATGTTGAGAGCACATTTTAAATAAATTATCTTGCCCTTATCTTAAATCAGTGCGACTTCTTGGCATGATCACCCATATTTTGGATTGAGGGGCCTATTTTGATTTTTCATAAATCAGTAGAGAATCAGCACAAGTGAAGTGACAAATATAAAATGGTAGGGTGTGCCAGTTTTAGCTAATTATTCCCCATACACTGATTTCTCTACACTCAGTATACATGATATAATTTCCCACTATCATTTGGAGATTTTCTCTTAAATCTTTCTTTTACTTTCAGTGGATTGGTAGGCTAGTCTTTATCTTGAATTGAGAACACTTATCTGAGCTCATTGGCTGTTAGAACAGGGCATCCATTGCTTTTAATATGGCCTTCCAAAATTTAGCTACTTAACCAAATTAAAATACTTCTGTGAACAAAATATAAAGAAATTCTAATGAATAATGTCATACTTACATGAAGCAGGTGAAGATTATGTGATTAAAGTACTCCATCGAGTAGTAATTCTCTTTATTTTTATTTTTTTTCCAGTAAGAAAAACCTGAGACTCAGTTCTCTGGCAAATATGCTGTTTTATTCTGTCTTATTGCTAAATTTGCTAATGTCTGTACATCATTTGGATCTTGGGATAAAAAGCTGTACAGAGTATATTTGGTGTGCATGTGGAAGGAACTGCAGTTGGCACAATGAGCTCTTTTGGTTCTGTTACTATGAGTAAAAGCAGTACAAAATAGCTTTTGTCATTAACTTCAGCTAGTATGATGGAACATGCACACAGAGGTCTGTTACGTTGTTTTTTAGATTATTCTGAAAGTATGCTGCTAAGACTGTTTTTGTGAATTTGAGTGTAAACTATGTGAGAGGGAGCCTCAGGTGATGATCATCAGCTTTGGAAAACTCGGGCTGTCTATCCTTTGGATGTTTTTGTGTTTTATTAATGGATTTCAATAGGACTGGGAATTGATGCAAGTAATAGTGTAATTGTTAGGAGAACTTAGATCTGCTCAAACATATTACCTCTTCATCCTCAAGATGGACTTAGGTGCTGTAAATACACAATATTTAAAAACTTTTTCAGAAGCCATTGATGGGACAGTGAATTATATGGGACTCCTAATGCCCTTTTTTAAAGCATGCTTATACTTATTGACACAGACTAGCCCCAAATGTTGATAGTTCACTTCTTCAGTGCTTCTGCAGCATTTGATTATAATCTGAGTTTGTATTTTATAGCTCGAGACAATTGGATGGCAGCTTAACCTTCAGATGGCTCAGTCCGCCCAGGCGAAACTGAAATCTCCTCAGGCTGTATTAGAACTGGGAGTGAGCGATGAAGATTCAAAGGTATGAACTGTACTGCCTGGCATAGTGAAGTTCTGAGATAAATGCTTATTCTTTCTTGTTTTTATTTTAAGGGGTTAATGGCCATCACTGGAGCTATACTAATAGTTGTTAACCTCACCCTAGTGTTTTCACAGTCTCCCTTTAAAAAAGCAAATCACTACATCAGCTAACTAAGCAACTGGAATTAATAAAGTATTGATATGACATTTGTGCAAATTAGGTTTTGGGATTGAGAACCAAGATAGCAAATCTCTGTGGTCTTAGGTTATTGAAGAGAGATGCCTTAAGGCAATGATTCTCAACTGGGGTGCTGCACAACATTAGCACTGTGTTAGATTTGCAAACACTTACACATGATTCACAAGATACACCCAGAGATTTCAAGTTGGAATCCATAGTGTCACAAACATTCTGACTCGTTGTGGCCTTTATGAGTTCTCTGCAACAGAAGAATTTTTTTGTACTAAAAAATGAGTGAAAGTTTAAGACCTGGCATTCTCCAATAGATGGCTTGAGTCTAACAAGGTTAAGAATCACTGTCTCAGGGTATGGATATAGTTTGATGGTGTATTTCACGATTAGTAATTATTTTGCATTTTTGTCTGGTCTTCCACTGCCTTCCAACTAGTTTTGTCTCGTATATGCAAAGTAAGTGTGAGTTTATCTGGTCGACGGGTCCCCATTGCACAGACATAAATCTTGACACAACGTGCAGCAAATAGTATTTTTACATGTGAGAGTAAGATGCTTAAGAGTAAGCAGGGAGAAAGGGAAGGAGGCAATGATGTGACACTTTACAAATGTAAGACCATATCTCATATTGATCCATCTTATTTTAGTTTGAAATTGAAATGCTATGTTGGTGCTACTCACTTTTATACCTATACAGTGCTTTTATGTTTAGGGTTAGTGCTTGTGCAGTTACTTTAATGTATCCAGACTGATAGATGAAATCTAATGTAAACCAGACCTGAATCATATAGAAGGGATGAGAGGTCGTAAATTTAAGTAAGCCACAGGAAATAAAACTATGATGGTTTATGTTACTTTGTTGTTGGGTAATTAGCAAGATCCACTGATTTGCATTATTTAGTTAGTATTTGTTTGGCTGATTCCCTTTTCTTGCTAACAGGGAGTGAAAAATCCTAGATTTTGCTGTCTGTACCTTAACCTTAGCAAAAGGCCAATTTAAAATGCTTTGAGATTAGAGTCTCAAAGGACCTGATTCTGTGCTTAGACTTGCTTTAAATCACAGTAAGTACACTACTTACTGTGATTATATGTAAGTAAAGTTACGTATAATTTACACTGGAATGAATGGAAGGAGAGTTGGGTCTCTAGGACATTAGCCAGACTTAATGACTTCTATTTTCTAGGGGGAGAGCTGCTCATTTTGGAGTGAATTCTTGAAGCCTTGATTCAGAAAGTTGTATGCTTATGGTAACGAGCACCCGGTCTAAAAAAAAGCTTCAGATCTCATAAAAACACCTGGGAGAAAATATAATACTCATGTATCAATGTAAAGGAAGAAGAAAATGTCTAAAGAAAATGAATTTAGAATTTTTTGTTTCATTTTTGGGAAAAGTCTGTTAAAGCAAAGTCATCTCAGTATGATTTTGTGCAATGCGAAATAGAGCTAGGGCAGCCGAACCATGTAACCATGCCATTTTGAAGGTATCCTACACCAAAGCTAAGGGTAAGGTGTAGCTGTTTCATGACTAGGAGATGAAGGTTAATGAATTGGCATGCATCAATTTTCTCTTTCTGTAGGTGCCTCAGGGTGATGTTCACAGTATGCTGTTTTTTGGAGACTTAAAACTAAGACCTTATTATAGCAATTTTCACACAAGTAGTGTGGTAGGTCTGACCCTGGCCAAATTCTAGCTTGAATAATTATATGTATTTTTTTTTCTCCTTTGAAAGTTCTTCAGTAATTTCACCCGGATGATGTGGTATTATTTTATTATTTCTTATCCTAACTGTTTTCTGGAGGATGTGTCCAATAGCATAACGGGCTGCATTTCAGTGATGGCCAAAGGGGTTGCACAGTTACTTTATCAGGTATTGTTATTAGAACTGTTGTACATGTTGATGTCAGGAGGCAGGGAAAGATACCATCGTGGAACCTTGGAGATGGGTTCCATTCTCTGTCCTGCTACTAACATCTTGTGTGACCTTGAGCAAGTCACTCAGTTTCCTTCTCTAGGACCCATGGAGGAAACGTGCTTGTTGTGGGTTCTATCAGATTACTTGTAATTTTTAATTTTGTTCTTAACAGTATCAATGTTATGGATGGTGATCCATCAATGTGATGGATGCAAAATAAAAGAATGAATACATGAGTCCATATCTTTAAAGGACATGCCCAGCGGTTTGCACCTGCAGTGTACTGGAGCAAGCATTTGTGTGTGCAATATACACCTACAGTGTACACATAAGAGCCATATAGAGGCCCCACTGAAAGCTTCTGTCTTTAGCAAAATCATTCTGGACAAAATCCAGATTAACTGCCTAAGCACCATCAATTTATGCCTTGGTATGCTTAAGAATTAAGGATGTGATCTAATTTTGACAGGAATTCAAAGAAAAGGGTTATGCATTACAAGAAGTGTTAGGTGCTTCCAAAAGATGATCTGGAGAGCCTGGATGTTGAGTAGCAGTTGACTAGAGCTAGGCTGCATACACTTGTTCAAATGATTCTGGAGAACCCAAGTTTGCTTCCCTGGTAGAAATACATAAACAAGATGCAGTAAAAACTTCATTAACTGGTATTTTATAAGCTGGCATACTCTATTAACCGGCATTCTGGCTTGCAAGGTAAAGGCGAAACTGGAAGTGCCTGCTGCATGGGGCCTGCCTCCCTGTCCCTTGGGGCCCGTGGGAGGGGCGGCGATGCCTCGAACACGGTGGGAGGGGCGGTGGCCTGGGCCTCTGAGATAACTGGCATATTTTGTTTTCCAGCACTCCCAATTCCCCAAGGGTGCCGGATAACAAAGCTTTTGCTGTATTTGAATGCTGAGCCCCTGAAGAGCAGATAGCCTGCTGTGCTGATTCTGTGCAGCCAGGGAGCTCCTGTGCACACATCTTAGTATGCTCTGCAGGCTCTGTCAGTCTTTGTGGAGACACATGGCAGCAGTACACAGGGCAGCCTTGATTGGCTGACTTAAACTGTTCAAGGTTAGCTTGTTTCTCTCTGCAGCAGAATGTGGGGATTGTGAAGGGTCATGTTCTGTTCCCTGCTTGATTGGAGTAGTAGAGTTTAGCTTGAGTGACACACACTGTCCTTTGGGGGATGGGAGAGCAAAGGATTCTGGGATGCTAGAGGATTGTGCTCTGGCTTCTCTCAGAAGGGAGTATGTACAGACATTCACTCTCCTGGGAGTGATTTAAGTCTGGTTTTCCTGGGTTATTTTTCTCCTGGAGTGACCATTTTCCTTCTGGGAGAAACATCTTGAATATCTGTACATTTGTAGTTTCTTCTGTGAGAGCAGCAACTCTCCCAGTAGAAACTGAATTCTGTATGTGGCCTTAGGCAAGGATAAGGGAGTGTTTGGACTTATGCCTCTCTTGAATTTTGGTACCTGACTCAAGGCTGTTTGTTTGGTGTGCCTGTTCACTGGGATCTAATGAAGGTGTAGTCCACTTTTGATAGTGTTCAGAGGATTCACCCAGGAAGTAGGATTCAGGTAAGAGAGGAGAATCCTGATATCTGGTCTGTGCTCCTAGGTCTGTTCATGTATTAAAATAGACAGCTTTGGATAAAAATGAAAGTAGTCCTGAGAGTAAGAACCTCAGATTGCTTGGTCTGCAATGAATACTCTTACCACTAGGATATGGTCAGACTTCCCCTTGCCTGGTTGATCTCTTGGTCCTTTGACTCTTGCAATCATGGCAGCAGTAACGCAGCTTTTACAGGGGAGCTGGAGCAGCTCACACTGGGCTACATCTTTGAATGCAGGGTAATGTCCCAGATTTAGGTGCCTAAGCCTCTTTGAACTTTAAACTGTAGATGTTGAGTGAATTCATTACCTAAGTGGTTTTGGGATAGCTGAAGTGAAGATATTTTGGATCACTTTTGGTGACTTGATGAGCTGTGTGGGTAGGCAGGCTTTGTGAATGGGTGAAGAGCAGTATATGATATAACTTGTGTGGCAGGGCACTTGATGTGCCTGCCACTTGAAAAGGTCAGGCAGTCTGCTGAGCTTCCCGCAGGAGGGATCAGAGCTAATTGCAGAGTCAGCTGACTGAGGGGGCTGGCAGGTGAGGCTAGGCCTGATCAGGGGAGTCACCTGATTGAAGGAGGGCTGGGTTTAGACAGGATATAAGCCCAGACCCTGACAGCAAGGCTGGCAGTAATATTTTGGGAGCTGGTGAAGGAACATCTGCTGAATGCCAGCAAGGAGAATAACATTGGAAGGTTTGGGTAGGAATTAAGCGGGTGGAGGAGGTTCTTGAGGGACCCAGGGTTGGGGTCCAGAGCCCTGAGAATGGGGCTCAGTGTCTGGAGCCTATGGTGAGGCTGGATGAGTCCAGAGAGAGAGGGGCTGAGTACACAAGGGCATAATGAGCAGCCAGGTCAGCCCTGGGAGAGGGGCTGAGTGTTTGGGAGACCTACTGAAGGGTCTGGGTGAACCCAGTGAGTGGGGCAGAGTACAGGGGCCTATTCAGGGATCTGGATGAGCTCTAATGCAGCCCCTTTCTTCCCTGAGAAGACCTCTGGAGGGCTCTGAGCAAGCCCAGAGAGAGGAAACGATCTATGGAGGGGCCTGAGAGGACAGACTCGCAGGGATGAGAGGGCTGACAGCCGGAGCCATGACCCTGGTAATCTCAACTGGCCTGTGCGGGGCCAGGGCGCAGGAGGGACCAAAGGATGAAATAGACCCTGGCCCTGCCTCAGGCCAGTCGAGATCTCCAGGCTCTCTTGGATCTGGTAGTCTCTGCTGTGGTCTAAGAGAGGCCGAAGGTCCTTGTCTGGCTGCAGCTGAGAGGAAGGGGTCAAAGATTGTGCAGCCTGGGATGACCATGAGTAGTGCTACGTCATTGGAGGAGGAAGGATGAAGGAAAAGGGTCAGAGAATGAGTTGGGGGCCAGAGATGGAGAACTCAGGTGAGAGGTGGAGCCAGGGGGCCCAATTGTTAGTAGCCCACAAAGGGAATAGAACATTGTGGGGCAGGAGGGTCAGAGAGGGATGAGTAAGATCAGGTAGTCCTGAAGACTGGTCCTGGGTAAGACCTGAAACTGCACCCGACTGGGTTTGTTTAGTGTGGCAGGGTAGCTTCCATGAAATGCCATGCATAGACTACTCTAGGGGAAGACAAGGATCGGGCACCAGAAAGCTTTAGCTCTCACTGCTTTGTGGGTTACCATGTTGAGGGGGAAGACTAGGAAAGCACACCCTGACAGAAAAGCACTTGGCCAGGGTAGACCAGGGTCTAGCTGCCTAGCAAGGGACTGGGGAATAGAGTGTAGGGCCAGATGGGTCCAAGAGCCTGGATAGTGAAGCCCAGCAAGCAGCCTGAGGAGTATATTGAGGCCCAGCGAGCATTGTGGGACCCCAGGGGTCCAATGGCCCAGCAAGGGGCTGAAAATGAAGCACAGGACCAGATGGGTCCAAGGAACTGGACAGCAGCCTGGAAAGTGAAGAACCAAAAGGGGCTTGCAGCCTGGAGAGCCCCAGGAGAGGAGACTAAGGGGCCTGATAGCCCAGGGAGTGGTTGTGTGAGACTGAGGGGTCTGAGAGCCTAGAGAAGAGTTGGAGGAGAGACTGAGGGGTCTGGTAACCCGAGTGGGGCTGAGAGGGAGTCTGAAGGGTCTGGCAGCCCAGAAAGAGGCTGTGTGGAGAGACTGAGAGGTCTGAGGGGCTGAGAGTGGTTGAGGGGTCAGGATATCCAGAGAGGGGCTGCATCATCAATTGGTAGAACATCTGTAAGGATGCGATCTGCGAGGCATGGGGCTTGGTGTTGGGGAGGTACGGAGCCATTCAATTGGCCTGTAAGGCCAGGGCCACAATCTTGAGTGGTCATTGTAATAAGACCAGGGCAGTCTCCTGCATTCTGTGTAAGAAGGCATGGCAGGAAAGAGCTGGGCAGACTGCCCATAGAGCAATGCATCTGAAAAAAAATATTTGTGTACCCTGTGACACCTTAACTTTAGGAATGCTTTGACCACTGTTTCCCATGACAATTTCATTAGTAAGCTAAGGAAATTCAGTCTTGGTTAAAGTACTGTAATGCGACTACATAGCTGGTTGTATTGCTCTCAAAAAGTAGAGATTAATGACTAAGTGTATGATTGGGAGGAGGGATCAAGGGATCAGTCTTGTGTTCGGTACTATTTAATATTTTTGTTGATGACCTGGAAGATGGGAATGCATGCACCCCTAGCAAACTTGTAAATGATACCAAGTTTGATGGAGTGGTGGATGCTTTAGAGGATAGGATTAGGATTTATGATGACATTATGACAGTGGAAAAAGTTCTGAAATTAATGAAATTCAAAAAGGACATGTACAAAGTTCTGTTCTGCAGGCGGAAGTTCCATGCACAAAGTTCTACAGACTGTGGCCAAAAAGGACCCAGGATTTCAGTGAACTATAAGCTGAATATGACCCAAGAGTATGCTCCTTGTTGCAAAAAGCATACTGAATTATATTAATAGGACTGTTGGCCTCAAGTCAACGTAAGTGATTCTTATGCTGTATTCAGCATTTCCTCAATTGGAGGAACATGCTTTAAAAAAGATGTAAACAAATCAGAAAAAAATCCCATAGAGATCAGCAGAAATAATTCGAGGTCAAGGAAAAATGATTTAAGAGGAGAGGTTGGAAGAACTAGGATTATTTAGTCAGGAGAAGAGAAGACCGAGTATATAATAAGAGTCTTCAATTAATTACAGAGAGGGTAGTAAGAAACTATTCTTTGTGGCCTTGTGGAACATGGAAAGGGTTAATGATCTTAAAATGCAGAAAGAACAATTGAAGTATATATTAGGAAGAACTTTCTCTGTAAGGTGGTTAAACATTGGAACAGAGTATCTAGAGGTTGGAATTTCTATCCTTGGTAAATTTTAAGAACAGCTAGAACAAACATTTGTTGGAAATAATTTAGCCAAGGGTGAGCCTGCCTTCAGCAGAGGGTTGGACTAGTTGCCCTTCTGAGGTCCCTTCCAGACAGTTTTTCTATGATTCCATGACTTACTCAGGTAGAATTCAGACAATTATCTTTAGGTGCCTCATTTACCAATCTGGATTTTGATCTTTGTCATTTTCTTAAATGAGAGAGTTGGGCTAAGTACAGGCAGCCAAAAAGCCTGAGGCTGAATCGATTCAGTCTTTGCAGGTTAGTCTAAACTGCACAAATTGAATTGAAATAGAAGTGAACAGACATTTACCTTTGATTCAGGAAATGCAGCTACATGCCTGCTGTGGCTCAGGCCAGAAGCTGTGGGGCACTAGAATGTGGCTCTCTGGCTGTGTGTTCACTTCTTTTTCCTGCTGCCCTAAGGTCTCTGGGATTTGCAGTCTGAAATCAGAGCAGCAGGACGCTGCAGCTCACTACTACTTCCTGCTTCCAGGTGCCTTTGGGATTTGTAGTCCACACTCACAGCCAGCAGGAAGTTTGCATTGGGGAAGGGGTATTTAACCCCCCTCCCTGGCCTCAGATCCCAGCTGGTATTTGCCTGGAGGGTCTCCTCCCCACCCCGTGCACAGACTGGGCTGCATCCTCAGCAGCGCTTGCTCCTCCCCTTGTCAGCCAGTCCTCACTGCTCCATCTAGAGAGTAGAGGGGCAGGGCCAGTCCAGCTCTCTGGAGCTTACAGCACAGCTCAGCCCAGCCCAGGGCTACAAAGCATGCTGGGATGCTGGAGGACTCTGATTTACCTTGAACCGGGAAGGGGTCTGGGACAGAAGTTTCATAAACTGGTTTGACCTAAATCAGTTAAATCTGATACTGCATTTGACCAGGCATATCTTAAACCAGGTTTATCCTAAGCCAGTTTCAGCCATTCTGAAACTAGCTTATGTACACTGAGCTTCTTTTCTGTTACAGGTTTAGACCAGTTTCTGATCACTTAATCACTTAAACTGGTTTATGTATAACTTCTGTCCCTAACCTTGAAGTTGTCTGTGATGTGGTCTGTGAACTGCATAGCTCACATATATCTAATATAGTCAAATGGTAAAATGTTGATGAATGATGGTATGTTGATGACTTCTGTGAGGAGACCCACCTGCATATATTTCCATAACAAAATTCATAAAATGGAGTTTTCTTGGGATTCTTAGGTGTTTTTTTTGTTATTGATCCAACAAGATGGACTACATTTTCTTACAGTTATTATGATCTTAGTTTAACAGCTCTTGCACAGAATGTGGTATGCATCACAGTTACAATTTTTTCATGGCTAATTGTCTATATTTGTTGTTGATCCTTTACTTCTATTGCAGAAATTTATAGCCTGTTTTTGCTCTATGAAAAGAATTGATGTGCTTCATTAATGAAAACGCTTTTCAGATCAGCTCATTAGGTGGCAGTAGTGCTCTTTGACTTCATTTACACATTTTAAGCTCTTCACAGTGTTTTTTGAAATAACATTCTGCACCAATTTGAAGTCAATAGTTGTGGGAAATACTAAGTGTTTACATTTCTAATCTGTATATAACAATAGGGTTCTGTTGTACCCATCTACAAAACAAATGCCTATTAATCAAAAATGTGCAGAGCAAAGAAAATAGAGTTTGTCATTATTTCTTCTCTGCTAATTGAATGTGATCATACTAGTACATTTATGTTTACTACTACTAACCAAATTAAAGACCATTCAAACATGAGCTCCTTTGTTAGAAGCTAACATTCAAAATTGGTACTTAAAATAATTTCTCCTGGGAGGAAAATCATAACCTTCAAATATGTGAATGGTATTGTTCCACAGCTATGAAATAAAGCAGTTTTAAGGTAACAAATGAGTTCAGGGGCACATAATATGAACATTAATTGAATTAATGCAGTAATTTTTGGCAGGTTTTAAAATGACTTGCAGGGTTATAACGCTTTAAATATCACACCAGCAAAGAGCCAAGAGGTCTATTTGGACTTTCTAGATGTACATTAATAGTAGTCAGGGAAAGATGCAGCTAGCAGCAATTGTGATAGGATTATATGAATTTTTCAAAATTCACATAATCCTATCTTTAGTTGCTACAAATTTATTTTTTTTCTTTTTTGCTTATCCTTGAGTTACATTTTCATCTCTCTACTCCTGAGGAACTGGTATGAAATCACCTTGACAACAAAAAACATAATTTATCTTATGGTAATTTGGATGGGAGTCTAGTTACAGATGGTGCTTTATTTATGGAAAGGAAAATTCAGTTTGGAGTCAAATTAAAACCTGCTGATATGAAATTTCAGGATTGAAAATGTTAAAATTGCATTTCCAAAACTAAAGGAAAAATGATCTAAACTGGGATTTCTTATCCAAGTTTTGTGATAACATTTCTTGATAATACTGCTAAAAATAATGTCTTCCATGTAATTTTAATGGATCCCTTCCCCCACCCTTAAGCCCCTGAAAAATTGGTTTGATTTGATAGAGAAAATTTGTGGATTCTAAAATGTCACTACTTTATTGAAAATATCTACCAGTGACATTTTGAGAAATAACAGGAAGCTGATAGTTTATCTAGGTCCCACAAGGTATTGTTTTTATAGTTATAGAGCCAGTTAACCAATAGAGGGACTATAAGCTAATAAGCCTTATTCTGGTAGCTGAGTTGCTAATTATGATACTGGTTTGCAAACAAAGAAATACTCAAAAGAATAACTACACTGTTTATTTCCTTTCTATCCAAATAGAGTAATATATTTTTGCAATGGATAAATGATGATTTGTATATATATACACAGAAATAAGGTGGTGGTGTATATTTGTGATTATTACTATGGTTAAGCCTAAATTAAAAAATTCCAAGGACCTTTTATTACAGACCTGTCTGTTAGGTCAGGATTATCAACTAAATCCCTAGTGTCCAAGATCCAAAGATCTTTTTGAGGACTTCAGGAGTTTCTCTGTTTATGCTGTATGCTTCCCTGAAGGGGATGAGTTGTATGTTCCTGGAAGGTTTAGGAGACATGGTTGATCTCTCTCCTGTTTATTCCCAGGAAGTGATTTAAGATGGGCCAGTAACCTGCAGCCCATGATCTGGGTCTAGTTCAGAGTTGAGAAGCTTTGGCCTGTGGGTGGGCTTCAGCTGTGTTACGCTGCAGCCATGCAGTGGGGAGAGGTGGCAGTAGGCAGATACTAATGTGCTGGCCTGCCTTGGACTTGAGCTGGGTCATTCTGGCCTACTTCTGGAAAATTGTGGCTGACTGCTGGTTAGGGAATCATTAAACTGTCTCTTTGAGTGTCATCGACTATTTCTTCTATGCCATATTGTTAAGCATGAACACTACAGTGAGTAGAAGACAAAGATGCACATGAACTATTATTGTTAGATGTTGCATATAATTTGGTCATATTATACCTGACAATCCTCAGTGCTAGTATTTCCTGTTTAGCATTCCTCCAATTTGTTCTGTTCGGTTTTATTTTTCTCTAAACATATTACCTTCTAGTTATCTAAATTAAATCTTATTCCACTGATGCTTTTTGCCCCTTTCTTTTTTGCTTCCTTTCATTCTCAATTTCATGTACAAATTCTTCTTAACCTTTAGCTTTTTAAGTACTGCTTTATTTAGCCATGTTGCGTTCCCCTTTTTCACTCATATTTTCCCTTTGCAGTAGAATTGCTATCTGTGGCATCCAGGTGATAGTGTGTCAGAGCACATTCTGCTCTTTAGGCATCTTGTTACTGCTTAATACTTGCATGCAGGGGATCCTGCTGGTTGCTAACACAAAATACAACCCCCTCACCCCACCCGGGGTGGGGGCAGGGTTAAGCTACCTATTTTTTTAAGTGTCAGTTGTAAAAACAAAAAAGGGAAATAATATTTAATATGGCAGATTAATTTTTTTCATTTTTATTACAGCTGTGGTAACAATGTTAAGTTATTTAAAGGAAAAGGTAGCAATAGATGTATTTTAAGCTTTTTTTTCTTTTAATGTTTCTACAAGATCAGAAGATCATCTCTGTATTTGAAACCAAGGTGGTGGTGGTAGTAGTAGTAGTATAATGTTTCCTCATGCAGGAATATTAATGCAAAGATCCTTAAAAGTCTAAAACGACTTCTTTTAACACTTTTCCCCTCATTATATTGTTTTCTCTTGCCTTCCAATTTTAACAGACTTTCTGCATATTTTTTTCACTAAGGACAGCCCTGCATCTTGCCCTTTGACTCTTTTAACTGCTTAAAGTAGGCCTTTCTAATCCTGAAGTTCACTACTGTAAACATTTCCTTCTGTCTTCAGCAGCTAAGCAGAGAAATCCAAGAGAAGCTTTTCTTCTCATTGAGTTGGACTGATTGATCAGTCAATAGGGAATATAATTTCTGTCCTGCTTATGTGGCATGCAGACATGACTTGCGCTCTGTTGCACCATGGAACTTCAGGGAAAAAGTGATGCTTTTTCAAATTAGGCTTCTTTCAAGAAATGGAGATTTGTCCGCAACGTGGGTATAACAGTGGCACTGGTGATTCTCCTTTGAAGCTATTAGGTCTGGGCACATGGGAGGCCACATCCAGGTGGTAGAATGGTGTGACTGTATAGGTTAATGTAATGTCCTTTTAGAAAGCATGATACTGGGTTGCACTGGTAGGTGCTAGTAGGACAAGGGAAGTGATTATTCCCCTCTATTCAGCAGCGGTGAGGCCACATCTGGAGGTACTTGTTTAGTTTTGGGCCCCCCACTGCAGAAAGGTTGTGGACAAATTGGAGAAAGTTCAGTGGAGGGCAACAAAAATGAGAGGGATGGGGGACATGACTTGTGAAGAAAGACAGAAGGCACTGGGCTTATTTAGTGTAACAAAGAGAAAACTGAGGAGGGATTTAATAGCAGCCTTCAACTACCTGAAGTGGGGTTCAAAAGAGGATGAAGCTAGAGTGTTCTCAGTGGTAGTAGATGACAGAACAAGGAGCAATGGTTTCAAGTTGCAGTAAGGGAAAGTTAGGTTAGATTTAGGAAGAATTTTCTCACTTGGAGGGTAGTAAAACACTGTAACAGAGAGGTGGTGGAAGCTTCATCCTTGGAGGCTTTGAAAACCCAGCTTGACAAAGCTTTGCTTGGGATGATCTAGTTGGGGATGGTCCTGCTTTGAGCAGAGGGTTGGACTAGATGACCTCTTGATGTCTCTTTCAACCCTAACATTTGATGGTTCTATGACTTCCTCAGTTCTACAGGAGCTGGACGGCCACCACATGCCATTTTCTCAAATTCATGAGTAAGAAGTGTATATTATGCCTTAGGCCCTCCATAAAGAGGGCAGTTAATATGGAGATCCTTACTTCTCTAAGAGGATGGTGGTAGTGCTGTGCCAACACCATGGAAATTGCACCTTGCTTGGGACATGTTTCCCCTTTTTCTTCATAAATGAAGTAGCCGGAATGCAAACACTTTTTAATGAGAATATGAAACTCAATTTGACCATTTTTAAGGCCCTGCCAATTGCCCAAAAAGTAAATAGGAGCCTGAGGATGAATTAAAAAAAAAACTGTTGAAGGGTAAGATTAGAAGAGAAGGATTTTTTCATTCCCTATTTGGAGAAGATAAGTAGAGATCTGGGTACCCCCAGATAGTACAGTCCTAGCCTAAAGACTTAGAAAAAATCCTTTATACAGGCTGTTTAAGGCAAGGTAGATTATGCAGTCGCTCTTTCTGCCAAGAAGAGCTAGAATGCCATAAATAGCACTGTTGACAAGAGAACAGATCTTCCTCACAAAGGGAGTCCAGAGCATGGGGAAAAGGCTATATTGTATCCTTAAGAGCCATAATAAAATGGTTGCAGCCGTTTGAGCGTGTGGAACAGCTCAGAAAAATTAGCTTGAAGTTAAGAGTATGTTGCCAGGTTGTCAACATTCATATATAAGACTCTTGGGAACTTCCTTATGTGGCCATGATCACCAAAGCTGGTATACACAAACCCTTTGTGGGTCAGACTGCTGGTTAGATTTGTCATCTAAACTGAGACTAGTTGTCCCTGTTTTTTCATTGGGAAAAACTTTATGGAGAAATTCTGAGATGCTTCAGAGATATGGGTGTTTGGTTAGAGAACTTAAATAGCGTAGACATTGAAGGCTGAAAAATCAATGTACTTCTAACTGTATGAGGCAATAATGTCTTGTGTAGGCACAAAAAGCCCAGATGGTGTGAATCCAGGGGCATGTGCTCACCTTTGTTCAGTCCTGGTAATTAATTTTTGGATAAGCCCTGGAAAACTACCTCCCATATTTTCACATACGAGCCAACTACTGGTTTTACCGTCTGTATGCAGATTGCTGTTATACCACAGTGTTCTTACAATTGATCTACTGATATAAATATATCAGAAAAATTCACCTACGTTGTGCTAGGGTTTTTGGTTGTAGCTGTGTTGGTCTAAGGACATAGGGTTTTTTGGGGGGTAAATGTGATATCTTTTAGGACTGAAGAAGGGTATTTATGCCCAAAAGCTTGCAAAGAACAATTTTTCCAACTATTTAGTTTGTCTAATAAAAGATACCACATTTACCCAAAGAACATTGTCTACCTATGTTGCTCTTCCATCTATAAACTGCATATCAGACTGCACCCTGTTCACTGTGTTGATCTATTCTGGCTAAAATACATTTCTCTTTTTCATCACCTGCATACAGATAAGCATATTCCAGTTGGTGTTATGCCCTCTCCAAATATATCTGCAGACCATGAATTATTGTAGTCTTTCAAATGTGTTAAAATTATAATTCAAATAGAAGTGAATTGAGCTGTACATAAATTGTAGATTTTTCTTGTTGATTTCAGTCATTAAAAAAGTAGTTGAAATGCTTAAGACCTAATTTTTTGTTATTTAGTGATTTGCATTGTGGTGGGATTATAGGCTGAATTTAAGTTGCTTTTCCTGGGACATTCAATGCTTCAAATTG
>JAGPOW010003395.1:28527000-28539108 GCA_030014935.1 Caiman crocodilus
GAGGAGGGAGTGGGAGCGGGAGCTCCTCAGTGCATCCAAGAGGCTGCGAGAGAGACTTGCAGCTCAGCTGAGCATGGCTGCAGCTGCCGCTGGGCACGGAGCGTAGCGGGACGGGGAGAGGTGCTGTCATGCGCAGTATTCTAGTCTGGGCTTCTCCTTATCCTCCCAGCCACAGCCTCCCTGGGATGTGCGGGAAAGGCGCCCTCCAGTCCGCCGCTGCCCACCTCGCTGCTCTGGTGGCCACATGTGCCTGCGACACTACCTGTTCCCAGCAGCATATGAGAAGTGGCCCCCTCGGGACTCAGGGCCTCGCATGTGGGCGGCTGGGCCTGGAGAGCTACAGTGTCCAGGGGGAGACTGGCTAGGGGGACAGGCACCACCTTGCTGTAGGGCAGGGCAGGGCAACAGGGCTGGCTTGAAGCGGGTGGGTGAGGAGGCAGGTGCGGGCCGGTAGTGCCAGTGGCCACTGCTTGGCTTCCTGCGTGGGGCTGCTCCGGCAACGCAGGGCATGGGCATGGGCTTGTGTCAGGGCGGGAAGCCTGGGGCAGGAGCATGGGCACTCCCAGGTGCGCATCCTCTTCGCCAGTGACAAGCGTGTCCTGGGCCTGCGAGTGGAGCTGTCCTTTGCCACCCAGTGGCAAAGTTCTTACACGAAGGCTCCATCCTATGTCTGCCCTGAGCCCGCGGCACCGGCTATGGCCGCCTGGGTGGGCACTGGCTCCTTGGGGTGGGTGGGCGGGGCTGCCCAGCAGTTACAGACAGCGCCGCCCCCAGCTGGGGAGGGGTCTGGCCCCACGAGGGACCCAGCTGGGCCATGCCATGCTGATGCAGTGCGTGTGGGAACCTTGTCCCTTCCCTAGCCCTTCAGCAGCCATTAGGAAGCTGCTGAGGGGCTGGGGGAGGGACAAGTGGTTTCCCATCGCAGCACTCTGGGCCACAGAAAATGCCTTGGTGGGCCACATGTTGGACAAGCCTTGTTCAGACACTTGGGAAAATGCCCAGGACTGGAACTATTAAGTTGGTTAGCTGCTTTTGAAATCTGTATCAGAACATATAGACTAATGGTAATGAATTTATAAGGTTGCATAAATATGAGATACTGGGTGTGTCTACATGTGCATTTACTATGCAGTAGGTTGCTATTCAGTAAGCATTTTTTTAGACCGTTACAGTGCAGTAACACTGTGTGTGCACTGACTTGGGAGTAAAGTTACTTCGTGCTGCAGCCACAAAGTTTGGTGCCTGGGACAAAGTTCGCAGCAGCAGCCTGCCATTGCCCCGCAAACAGATCTGGGGGGGAGCACATGCCCCCCCCCCCAGGCTTGTCTGGGAGTGCACACAGTGGTAGGAGCTACCCTTCCCCTGTCCCCTCCCTCTCCCTCCCAAGTGAGCTGCTTGTGGCTTTGTTCCACACACTGTCCCAGCTGGGCAGCGTCTGTTGTCACTCCTTTGCTTTGGTGCCCTGGGCAGTTGCCTCTCTTCCCCCTCCCCCTTGCCCCCCCATTGTGGCAGAGAAGTTGCTCCCAAGTCATTCCACACAAACAGAGTTACTACACAGTAAGGCATCTACATGCGCCTTACTATGTAGCTACTACTCAGGAATAAATGTGCTACTTGCATTATGCAAGTAGCAGATTTACTCTTGAGCCAGTGTAAGTTGCTATAGTTACTGGACAGTAACAATGCACATGTAGACATGCCCCCTGGTCATTCCTAACCTAGTGTTTAAGGAAGCTTTAGCAATACTTATTATAAAATTATTTAAGCATATACATCCCACTTAGAGTAGTTAAGGTATTAGAAAATGTAAGCTAGGCTTTGGCATTGTCAGAGAGATGAACTAGATGACCCAAAAAACTTTTCCAGCACATTTGTGCAAGGAAATTAAAAAGTTCTGGGGGATTGCACCTGTATGCCCAGTATGAACCACAGTTCATTTAATGGAGAGGTTTATGGCAGGGGTGGTTGATTATATAAAGTGCAGGAGTCAATGGAGAAAGTGGAGGGTTGAACAGAATGCAGTTTGAGCAGTAAAGCAAGCTGAACTGAAAGAGAGATGCTTGGGATTGAATTTCCTAGCTTTTATTAGCATACATGATTTTGTTAAACCACAACATTCCTTGTCAGGATTTTTACCCTTGGTTTACTGATACATAGACTCAGCCCTAATGTCAGATTTAAGTTTTTGGTCTGGGAGTAGATATGTAAATCAGTAATCGTCAGTAAGTGCCCCATATAGATTACTCTAGAGAGGTGAAATTTAAGACAAGCTACAAAAACAATAATTCAATCAATAATTCAATCCCCCAGTAACAGAGCTTTGGGGGAAGGGGAAGCATAGTACCCAGAATCCTACTGCTTTTGGCTATTCAAGCATGTACTACATATCCCCCAGATCTAAGCTGTCTTTCTGAAAGGTGCCTTTTTTGTACATAAGGAATCATATTCATGCTTTCAAAGATGGCGAATTTCTCAGGAAATTCAAGTGAAAGTCTCAAGAGATGTGAGTAGGTCTTAAGACAATTTATATATATATTTTAATAAATATTAAGCTACATCTTCTGCATGTGGTCCCTTTAGAAGTGGTGATAAAAAGATTGTTGTTATAGTAAGGTTTTACACATGAAATCACACTTGTTGATGGTAGAAAGAGGATCTCTTCATGAGGATTTATTCAGTAAGATCAATTAAATATAAATCTCTTGTCACTGAAGTCAATGACAAAGACAGCAAGATGTGAATTAAGAGCATTAGGAACTCATAAAGGCTTGAAACTCAGCAATTTGCTATTTGAATGCTGCTTTTTTTCTTTTGGTTACAAGTTTGAAATATTTGATAAGTTTTGGTTTCAGCTATTTGTTGTTGAGTTCTGTCAGCATGCTTAGCCTTTAATATAAAGAGATGTGTATAGAAAAGAGCTTACACCTGAATCGGATGCATGGTATAGTTTTATCTTTTTACTTTTGGTGGATTATAGTTCACAAAACTCCAGGATTAGAAGGAAAAGTAAATGTTTAATGAAACATTAGAAAGGGAATTTACAAAACTCCTTGCACAAACGAGCCTGTGATCTTCATTTCATCAACCTACTGGATACAGAAAATCATGTACTTAATACAGACATTGGATTTATGACACATTATATAACCTACCTACCATCTGACTTACCACATAACCTTTCTACTATTTATCAGCTATATTTATTCCCTTTCCCTCACCTCCACCTGTCTCTCATCCATTCACTACTTCAATTTACGTCAGCTTATGAAGCATTAGATGAATTTATGCAAGATAGAGAACCATTAGTAGCTATTAAACATAGGTTAGGTACAATCTCCAAATTAGGACTTCTTAGGCCTCTTAACACTGACGCTGTAAGGGAAGAGGATCCAATGATAGCTGAGTTTGGGTAAATATTCTTTCCCTTACCATCTCCTTTGGGACACTGAGATGCAAAATATTAGGCTAGATGGACCTGAGATGACTTAGTGTGGCATCTCATGTTCTAAAACAAAACATAGTATGGGGAGTAAGAAATAGAATTATCTTCTGTGGACATGGTATATAGCTAGCTCCTGGAGACCATATGTAAGAGAAGGGACTACTGCTGAAAATATCCCAGATTTTTAACCAGCCTGTGTCTTCAGGAAAAGAAATAAGCTGGGGGGGCAGGAAAGAGGTTGAGGAGAGGGAAGGATAAGCACTGATATTTACTTTTGAGCATGTTTCATATAGTGTAGATTAATAAAGTAAGATAGTATCACCAAAATAAGGATATTAGTTAAAAGGGACAACAGGGATGTGGAATGTGTAATACAGACTGAGAAAGAGGAAATGAAAGGCTGAAGAAGACTGCCTTACTTGAGCTGTGGGAATTAGCACAGAAATTATTAATAGAAACTGAGAAAAACAATATAGTTATCTAAGGAAGTCATAGGAGTAAAAGTAGCTGTTTGCAATGTGTGTGAGAATGCACAATGGAAAATTCATAAAGTTATGAAAGAAATATGAAAAGGGCATAAAACTAGTTAGAACAACCAAAGCAGATTCATAGGGGGATTGATTTCTTCAGGAAGAAGAAAAACAGTAAAGGATTATTTTAAACACAGAGAAGTTACAGACTGAGGAGAAAAGCAACAACATCACTGAGTAATAGTGAAAGGAAATTTGCACAGGAAAAGGATACAGGGTTCTGTAGCTGGAAAGTCTGTGGGGGTTTTTTTCCTTCAGGTGTTCATGAAGGATTAGACTGGAGGTGGATGTCAGAAATTAAGCATTTCCTGAGACTAGAAACTGAAGATTTTACCCAATTGGAGGAAAGCAAAAAATTGTATGCCTTTTAAATTATGAAGACGTTATCCAAAACCTTAAAGAAGAGTCTGAATAGATTAATAGCCAAGTAAAAATCATATACATGTGGTCTGTTTTATTTAAACACCAACACTACATGGAGCACAGGGAAGTTCCAAAGCACTAGAAGGAATCAGATTTATAGGGCCAGTTTTTGTAAGGGAAGAGGAAATGAACTATATAGTTAGAGAAATTATAGACAGAAATACCTATTTTGCAGGGAGAATTTCATTTGCATATTCTTCAAGAATCCTTATCTGGTTTAACACTTTCTATAAAGCCTGAGAATTTTAAGTAACTTTTAGGTAGTTTGTTGTTTTTTTCCTTGTGGAATAGTATATTAAGCTACCCGAATAAGAAATAATACAGCTACTAATAGTATAAACATGAAAAAGTACTACGACACTTGGAGACTGATCCTGCAACTAATCAACTCCCATTAAAGTCACTCAGCACCTCCATAAGCTAATGTAAAATAATAAGTTGCTTATGGGCCTTCAGGATTGAGACCTATGTTAAATATTAACTAGAATTAGTACACTTAACCTGGTATTAAATTCATTATATGAAACTGGCTTAAGGAACTGTTTGACAAAGATGTAGAATTAAAAGTACCAAAAGCAGATAAAATTAATGAACAGAAAAAGAACCAGATGGCAATAAAGTCGCTGTTTGTGGAGTACTTGTTTTGTGGAATTCTGCATTTATGCAGGCTATTAAAATAGCACATGTGCAAAATTTGACTTGTGTTTCTTTTATTTACATACAAATTATGGAGTAGGAAGGTATTATTGAGGGTCTAGAACCTGATCTCTCTCACCAGTTTTATGATTGTGAGAACTCCATTTACTGTAACAAAAGTTTTGTTGATTTCCATTCATAAAGTAAGATCAGAATTTGGCTCACTGAACAGAAGAGAATTTCAAAGAGGCAATTTGTGTGCTGTATTTCAGCTTCCTCCCCTGTTCCCTAATCCATCATACCTCATTTTAGAGTGTGGAGTTTTATAAGACAGACATAAGTACTGTATATTAAAAGCAATTAATGCTGCATCTCTTAGAAAAGCTTTCTCAGTTTACATAGTTAAAATAATTTGGTTTTGTCATGACTGCAGTTACTTGAAAAGAATTTAAAGTATTCTGCATTTGTGAAGAACGTTGTAATAATAGATAACTTTTGATAAATGATTTCTCTTCCAAAGACATGAAATTAATAGAGAAGAGTTCTTTCTGAACTTGTTGCTTTAAATAGAGACAATATATGAACAAAGTTCAAAATTATAAATTCTGTCTTGCCAAAATCCATTTTCCATTACTGAAGAAATGCACTTCCCTATTGCAATCACAGAATGTTGCTCTAAACTATTTATTACAGCATCAGAGCTGCAATTCTTGTCTTTAATTTAGGACATTCATACCACAGCTGATCAATACTTCAATCTGTTACTGAAAATGATTTGTAATTTTTGCAATGCTTTCTTTAGCATTAGATACAGTATAACGCTTCTGCTTCATAGCAGATAACTTCAGTGATTGCTGAAGTATAAATGCTGCTACACAACTCTGCACTTTGTTTGGCTTTGTGGAATGCATTTCTCTCTTCCATTTCTGTCCAAGGGAAGGGCAAAGTACACTCATCATTTAAATACCCACTCTGTTAAAAATGTATGTGTGGTCTTTCTCTTTCTGCTTCCTTCCACCCATTCATAGTGTGTCTCTGTCAACATCAGATGTGATGGATGGAGAGTCAATGAGTGGGGAATAGAAGGCATGGAGATATTATTATTTGAGGGAGAAATGCAACAAAGGGCTAGATGCAGGATTTGAAGACTACTGAATAAAGAGGGTTCTCTATGAGAGAGAACTATATACAGAGGGAAACTTAGGAGGTATGAGAGAAAAAAACAATTTGGAGAAGTCTCAGGGGGTAGTAGAAGAGAGCAGAAAGAATCCATGATTTAGTTAGAGAGTGGCAACTGCAGTTGGTGATATTTTTGACAGACTGGAAGAGAAGGAGTTTAGATAATATGATGATGAGGGTGGTATAAGGACATATATGCTATATAGGCAGGTGAGGTTCTTTGTTCTCTGGGTAGATGTGATATCTTTTGTTAGATCAACTAAATAGTTGGGGGGGAAAAGGAGTGCAAGTGGTCAGCTTGAGGCAGGTTACCTGGTATGTCAGTTGCTAGGCAGGTTGTAATGTGTCATAAATCCAATGTCTACATTAAGTCCATGATTTTTTGTATCTAGTAGCTTTATGAAGTGAGTCCATAGGCTCATCTGCGAAAGGTGTTTTGTAAGTTCCCTTTGAGGATTAGAACTGAGAGTTTGGAAAGGGTGTGATTGTCTTCTGAGAAGTGGACAGCCACAGGTAATTGGGTTTTTTTGTCTTTGATGGATTTTTGGTATGCATTAATTTTGGTACACAGTTGTTTGGTTTCTCCTACATATTTTCTATCAGGGCATTTGGTGCACTGAATGAGATGTATAACATTTTTCAGAGATGCAGGTATAAGATCCAGGAATGGTGATGGTTCTGTTACGGGGTGTAGTTTTAGTGGGACTGGAGGAGATGTGTTGGCAGGCATTACATTTCTTGTCCTGGTATGGTTTGGATCTGTTTGGTGTGGTTTGAGTCATAGGAAGTTTGCTTCTGGTGATAAGGTTAGTTAGCAAGATCCAGTGCTTGTTTAAAGGTTAGGATGGGAGAAAGTTCTCTTTAAGAATTGCTTCTTCATCTAGTATAGGTTGCAATTGTTTGAGGATTCTCCATACAGGTTCCAGGGAAGGATGGTATGTCATAACTAATGGTATGCAATTTGTGGGGATTTTCTTTTTGTATTGCAGCAATTCAAAGGGCTGTGGGCAAGTTGGCTGCCACTCCCACTCCTCAACGCTGTTTGGCTGCAAGAGCTCCTGTCATGTGGCCCCATTCCTCTCCACCAATCAGCAAGGGGCATAGCTGCATGACAGACAGCCCTTGCAGCCAATCACTGGTGAGGGCATGACAAGAAGCCCCCACTACTAATCAGTGGTGAAGGGTGGGACCTCTGGTCCCTTGGCCAGTCAGTGGCATGGGGGAGCTGCCATGCACCATCTGTGAAATGGCTGCCTGGGCCTGTGTTCTGCCTGTGAAATTGGTGGGGGGCAGGTCAGTCCTGTCAAGTTAGGTAGGTTCCCTACATACAGTCTATGGAAATATATGGACTGCCAGAGCAAGCAAAGTTTGAGAGGGAGAGAAGGATAGCATTTTCAAAAGGCAAACAGCTTTGCTGTTATAAGCCATTGCTGGCTCGGTTAGGAAGGGGAGTAGCAGTTAAGAAAAGTATTATAGGCTTGTGTAAAAAATCTAAATAGAAAAACAAAGTATTGGGCTGAAGAAATTTAGTTTTTCATAAGGTTTGAGCAGCAGAAGTATAATATTTGAGAAATTAGCATTTTAGAAAAATGAAAATCTACATTAACCAGTTATCAAACTCTGCCTGGTAACTCAGCTTTTCTAACACCTGGCTTTTTTCACAGTTATCTCCTGGTAGTACTAGGCACTGCCCAGTTCACATAAAACTCACTGCTAATCCCCATATTTCTTGCTTACATAATGATCGTTTCAGAACATAACTAGGCCTAGTGATGACCAAATTCATCCTTTGTAGATCATCTGACTCAACAATATCATATTTTCTTGTATATAGCATACACCTTTTCCTCCAAAATCAGCCCGCTAACATTGAGGAGGTACATATTAAGCAGGAAAGCTGATTTTCTATCTAGGTTTGTCTTTGATTCATGCTCTGCAGTGCAGCAGCCTGGGTGTAGCAGTTTGAGATTACTTTTCAGGCAGGTGAGGAATTGGTTGATTTAATGGTTCGTTGTTCTCCATTCCACAGGTATTAAGAATGGTCTTTTCTTTGCAGTGGTCTTGATGTTCTGCTAAACAAGCTAACCTTTCTTAAGCCAGTCTTGCTGTCTGCTAGCCTCTCCAGGTTCTTCCTCTGATTTCACAGCCCTGAAGGTTCTTTAGCTCCTAGATCCACCCATGGAGACCAGTCTCCAGCAGCAGATAGGGCTTCAGCTTTAGTTAAGCAGGAAAGGTAGAGTGAGTCAGCTAATGATCAAGTTCTGTTCATGGTCTGTGCAGTCATATCTCTGGATTTTTTTTCTTTATTCTGCCTTTCCAAAACAAAGTGCTTGTAATATTCTGGGGCATGTTTTATGTGAGAGAATGCACTGCTTTTTATTAAAATAAACATTTTTCAAGTAATGGAGCTTTTCCCTCCTACCTTGAAATACTGTTAAGGATCGCATCTGATTCTCTGTCTCATGTCTGTCTGAACATTTTTATCTGAAATCTTGTCTTCTCCTTATTATATCTTTGCAGTGAAGCAGAGATCTGAAACAAAACATCTATGTTTAGCTGCTCTCAAGGATGAGAGGCTTTTTAGGACACACAATTTGAACCAAAGGAACTGATTGTAATTTAGTAGGTGTAAGTATATATTTTTTTCAATGTCAGTTTGGATTACCACTGTTCTTCATTCTTATACAGAACTTTTCCTCTTCAGATTGCAAAGTGCCTTGCAAAGGAAGAGAAGTACCTTAATTCCTATTTCTCAGAGTAATTCATGCATATGAGGTGAAATGACTATCTTACAGTTATGGAGTCAGTGGCCAACCCAGAACAGGATCAAAATCTTATCCAGAAGATCATGATGACTTTTAGAATTAAAATTCTTTTGCATTTACAAAAAATATTGTACTATCCTTTGCAAGCAATTACTCTACAATTATTACCATATTTTTACACATACAACATTGATCTCCAAAGTTGATCTATGGTGCTGAAAAGAGTTAAAGAGTATCAAGGGCTGTGAAACAGGAGAAGAGATCAGAAGTGACCAGCAGATAGCAAAATTGGCCTAGAAGGTTGAAGGCAGGGTAGATTTGTACCTTATAGGCTAACCAAAGTATGCCTGCATGTAGCACAAACTTTTGTGAGCTTAAGTTCACTTCATCAGATGCTGTGAAAAGACATGCATAGAACAGATGTTAGTTTAAATAGGACCAAGGCCATCAAGTTGCATCAAGACCATTGCAAAGGAGAGACCATCCTTAACACCTCTGGAGTGAAGAACAATGAGCTATTCAGTCAACTGACTCCCTGAATTGCCTGAATAGTAATACCACCACTGCTGCCCAGTGTAGTAGGAATGACAGCAGGATACTTCTCTAGAGAGAAAATCAGCTTCTCTGTTTAATACATGCATCTCAATTTTAAGGGGCTAGTTTTGGGGGGATAAAGTGCAGGCTCTATAAGAAAATATCGTATTTTTCTATGAAAGGGAATATATTTTGTGTGGTGCATTTTCAGAAAAAAAGGAGCACGGAGCAATAAGTGAGAATTCTTCAGATATTTCCCTTAAAATGGTTCATGTTTATAATAACTTGTAAAATAAGTGCTTGAAAATTTTGATACAATAGGGGCTACAAATAGTATTGATTATTTGTTGGCATTTGTAAAGTATAAATACCTTCCCGGAATAAGCCTGAAACTTTACCAGTCACTGTCAGCCAGAAATCCACAGTGATTTCGTTCCCTTTATTAATGCTGGCTGAAATCAGTTATTTTTATATTGAACTTATCTTAACTTTTAACCTTTTTTTCTTTACAAGTTTTGACATACTGTTTTTGAGCTTTTGAAGGGCAGGTCGAATGATTGCAAGGTTGTACAGGGGATTGGGATTTGTGGTTGTCAAAAGAACTGGAATAAACCTGTGCTGTTGAAACCACCTTTTGTTATGGAAAATGACCTACATGAAAGACATAAAGTAGTACTTATTGTATCACAAATGGTACGTGCAACAGATTGGCAGAAAGGCAAGTATGATTGGACAACAATGATGATATCTGTGGCATATATTAAAATCGAGGTTAACAACAGTGTAAAGGAAACCATATTCAGATTTACATTTCTGTCATGCTCGTACATTTTAAAATGAGGCTATAATGAAAAATGAGAGCAACAATAAAGAAAATGCCTTACAGGAAGAGAATTAAAGAGCTCAGTCTGTTTAATGTATCAGAAAGAAGATTAAATAACTTGATTTGAGTATCTCCATGGGGAGAAGTACTGGGTACCAAAAGTCTCTTTAAACTAGTGAAAAAAGACAAAGCATGAACCAGTGGCTAGAAGTGGAAGCCAAACAGATTCAAATTGACAATAAAGCAGACATTTTTAATAGCAAAGTCAATTTGATCCTTGGAAAAGCACCAGCAAGGAAAGAAGTAAACTCACCATCTTTTGTTGTCTTCCAAAAAAGTCATACAGGTTTGTTCTGAAGATGTACTTTAGCCAAGCATAACTTCTTATTTGTGCTACTGGTTTGTTATATACACAGGGACAGACCATATGATCCATTCTTGTCTGAAATGCTATGAATGTAGGTCCAAGCATGAGGAATGAATTATGTACTTTGTATGCTAAAGAGCAATATAACAACCTATCACCCAGGTGAACAGAGAAGCATAATTTACTATAGGCATGTTATTAAATATATACTCCAGCCTTTTAAGTATTTCACAAAACTCCAAATATGTGCTTCCTAAATATTTGGAAGTTTTTCACTCACTTTAAAAAAGTAGATCAAGAAATATAGTCTACAGAAATATATAATATTAATTAATATATTAATTTGATGTATATGCCACCCATTCCAACAAAGGCCCAGGGCAACTTTACAGTAGGAAAAAAGAATAACCTATAAAACAGGTGAGCAAATAAGAAAGTAACTTAAAAAGGCAACTAGAATATCAACATAAAACCCCCTAAAATTAGCTTAAATTTGTTTGTTAATTATGCACCCAATAGGACAGTCTTACTGTGCTTCTAAAAGATATCCCAGCTCGGGGTCTGGCAGGTCTCAAGGGGCAAGGAGTTTTAGAGCTGAGGAAATTACTTCTGAGAACAACCTCTCATGCATTTTCACCTGCTGGATTTGGTGTGCTCATAATTTTTAGGAGAGTGCTCTCTGCTTACTGTAGTGTGATGGGTGATATGGGAGAATACAGTCCTTTGAATACAGACGACTCACACTGTTTAGGACAATGGGGACCAACCTTTTTTGGCAGGCACACCACAAATTAGCTCTGCATCCTTCCTGAGTACCACTCCAGTCCCATTTCCCTCCCTTATTTTTTGCTCTGTTTTCTACTTCCTGCCTAATCTGCTTCAGTGCTGCCTGTTCTCTCCCCAGTCTGCTGTATATCCCATAGAGACCGCCTGTGCTACTTGTGGTTGGTCACCCCTACTTTAGGGCCATACAGGTCAGAAACAGCACCTTGAATTTTACCCAGGAAACTGTTAGGAGCCAGTGTAGACTCTGTGTAACAGGTTCTTCTGTCTCTTTAACAGGAAATGAGTAGCCCTGTTGAGAGAGTCCATCTGTGGAGCTTTTGGTTAGCCAGGGACTATCCTGCTAGAAGCATTAAAAAGCTTCCAGAACTGTAAGCAAGAAAGGTAACAAACAAGGAAGCAATCTGTGAGCAGAACAGTTTGGTATAGGAAAGGGCCAGGATGCTGTGCTGGAGCCAGAGCCAAAGGGTTCCTCTCCTGGTGCTTAAGAGATGGCAGAAGGACTTGATTTTGTTTGCTGAACCTGCTCAGCCTCAGCAAGAGGAGGCTGAGGGGGGACCTGGTGGCTGCCTACAAACTCATCAGGGGAGATCAACAGCAAATAGGCAGAGCCCTTTTCTCCCCAG
>JAGPOW010003395.1:28572097-28637478 GCA_030014935.1 Caiman crocodilus
GCAGTAGGTGTGCTGGACATTTTTCCTCCCTCGGTGCAGCACTTTGCATTTCTCCTTGTTGAACTGCATTCTGTTGTTTTCTGCCCACTTGTCCAACCTATCCAGGTCTGCTTGCAGCTGTTCCCTGCCTCCGGTGTGTCCATTTCTTCTGATAGCTTTGTGTCATCCACAAACTTGGACAGAGTACATTTCACTTCCTCGTCCAGGTCACTGATGAAGACATTAAAGAGCATCGGTCCAAGGACCGAGCCCTGTGGGACCCCACTGCCCGCACCCTTCTAGGTCAAAACCGACCCATCCACCATGAGTCTCTGGGTGTGACCCTCTAGCCAATTCGCCATCTACTGGACTGTGTAGTCTTCCAAGTCACAGCCTCTTAACTTGTTCACCAGTATGGGGTGGGATAGCATATCGAAGGCCTTCCTGAAGTCTAAGTATATGACATCCACCCCTACTCCTGTGTCCAGGTGTTTTGTAACTTGGTCATAAAAAGAGGCTAGTTTAGTCAGGCATGATCTGCCTGCTACGAACCCATGCTGGTTTCCCCTCAACATAATTTGTCCTGCCGGGCTCTCGCAAATGTGAGCCTTGGTAATTTTTTCAAAGACTTTGCCAAGGATGGAGGTGAGACTAACTGGTCTATAGTTGCCCAGGTCCTCCTTCCTCCCCTTCTTGAAAATGGAGACCACACTGGCCCTTTTCCAGTTCATTGATGTGGGTCTTTAGGTCTTGTTGAACTTATGCAAGATGGGATACAAGGTTGTTCACTGTAGGGACCCATGGGAAAGTAGACAGTGCTGAGTGAGATTGAGGATGGAGAAAAAGGGGGTCTGGTTTTTGGATGTATAGACAGTGTTGTAATGCAAATTCTGCTAGAGAGAGCAAGGTCACCTAATTATCCTGGTGAAAGTTTAAAAAGCACCTGAAGAACTGTTCAAGAATCTGGCTTACATGTTCGATGTGTCCATTAGTCTAAGAATGGTATGCAGAGGAGTGAAGAGGTTCCACACTCAGGACCTTTCAGAACTCATGCCAGAAATGCAAAATAAACTAGGGTGTTTATTGGGATTGGAGAGCACCTGAGATGAGCAGCCATGTAGGTGAGATATGCCTCAGAAATTGGTCAGCCATTTTGCTGGCAGTGGGGGAGACTGGCCAGGGATAAAATTGACCATCTCAGTTAATGCATCCACCACGACTAGGATCATGGAGGAGTTCTCAGAACATGAGAGGTCCATAATGAAATCCACTAGAAGTGTTGACTGTGGTAGTCTGAAGTGTTTAATAACTAGAGGAGACCACCTGACCAAGTTCAAGTTTTCTTGGTTTGCGCATGTGTGGTTTGTGAAGAGATGTCATAGCCCATTTAGGGCTTCCAGAATTGCCAAGAGACTAAAAACTGAGTCTTGGTACATCCTAAAGTGCCCTGTAGGAGGTGAGTCATGACAGATCCATAACATTCTTGATATTGCTGGATTCTCCAGGATGTACACATGCTGGCAGAAAAAAAAAAACCCTTGACCCATCAAAAATCAGTTTTGAGAGTTTTTTAGCAAAGGCATCATCTGCAAGGTCCATATGAATGGCTGATAGGAGATGTTGCCAAGTAGTTCCGCAAATGAAGTTTTTAGGTAAAGAATGGTGGAAGATGGCAATGGGTCTAGTGCAGAGGGTTCATTCATATAAGATAGGGCTTTGGTTCTTGACTCCTGTATGATACATGATTATGAAATTAAAACAGGAAAAGAAGAGCGACCAGTAGAGCCGTTGAAAATTCATTTTTTAGCTTGCCTGGAGATATTTCAGGTTGTTATGTGGTCCTTTATTGTCTGGACAGGGTGGTGAGCCTTTTCCAGAAGGTGCTGCCACTCCTCAAAAGCTGCCTTGATCATGAGGAGTTCCCTGCCCCAAGTGCCATTATTCTTTTTGGTGGAATCGGGTCTCAGGAAGAAAAGGCACAAGGCTGCAACTTGTTCAGCATATCTGAAGCCTGAAACAGAATAGCTTACATAGCTCAGCTTGAGGAGTTAGCTTCCACTAAAAAAGGTTCTTTGGTATCTGGGTGCACCAGGATGGGCACAGAGGCGAAAGCCTTTTTTAGTGTCTTGAAGGCTGTTTGAGCTTCTGGGGATAATTGAAATGGTATCCCTTTCTTAGGAAGGGTGATTGTTGGGGCTACTACATGTGAGAACCCTCTGATCAAACATCTCTGAAAATTAGCAAAGCTGAAGAACCACTGGACTCCCTTAATGTCATGTGGTATGGTCCATTCAGTGATTGCAGTTACTCTACATGGATCCATTGCCAGGCCCTTGGTGGAAATTCTATAACCAAAGAGTTCAGTTGAGGTTCTGTCAAATTGCATTTCTCTAACTTGATGTGTAATCAGTTTTCCCAGAGCCTGAGCACATGCTCTGAACACTGAACCGCATCATGAGAGAATTAAAATGTCCAGATAAATTATACCAAATCAATTGGTCCAGCTTATCTTCAAGCACATCATTAACAAAGTGTTGGACTGTGGCAGGGGCATTGCAGAGTTCTAAGGGCATAACCAAATATTTAAAATCACCACAGCTGGGCCAAAATGTGGTCTTCCACTCGTCCCCCTCCTGTATACAGATTAGGATGCAGATCTAACGTCAAAAAAAATCTTTGCCTGATGAAGCCTCTCATATAATTCATTCATTAAAGGCAGTAGGTGATGGTTATGAACTGTTAGCCTGTTTGAGGCCTTGTATTTGATATAGAGGCAGAAAGAACTATCTTTCTTGGCAACAAAGAGTATTGGGGCCCTGACTGGGGATGTAGAAAGCCTGATGAGCCCCTTAAAGAGGTTCTCTGCAGTGTACTTGAGAGCCTTGAGCTCTGGTTCGGAGAGAGATTAAGTGCATCCAAATGGGATCTATGCTTCTGGCAAAAGAAGAATGGAACAATTGTAAGGGCCATGCGGGGGAAGTTGGTTTTCTCCTTTTCTTGTCAAACAGGTCTGCTAAGTCTTTATATTTGGCAGGGAGAGACGGGTCAGGGTATGTGGGATATGTACTTCCTGTTAAGGCAGTCCACAGATCTTCTATAATTGGTGCCAATAACTTGATGTCTTTGGCTTTGCTTCTGGCCTGAGTCTTGGCTGAGGAAATACCTTAAGCAAGAGCACAAGCAGCAGGGCAAGTTGAGTGGAGTTCCTCAACCCACATGAGATGTCCAGATTATGGGGGGACAGCTAAGGTGTCCCCAAGATATCCATTCCCCTCACTTTTTGATTAAGATAAAAAGGAGACTCCTAGTGGTCACCTGTCACTATTTCTAACAAAACTGTTTCACTGGTGCTGGGCCTTGAGGGGAGAGTGGATTCATCCAAGGGCTGCGTCTGCTTCAGGGTTCTGTCTTAGCCTGACCAATACCTGGTGCTGTTCTGCTAGGGTTAAGCCCATGAAATTACCAGAGGTCCCTGTGTCTAAGAGGGCCAGAACAGAGACATCCATCATAGACCAGTGTTGTAGGTGAAGCATGACTAGCAATGGCCGGCCTTGGGGTTTGGTGGCACTCGGGCATTTAATGGGAGTCAGGGGCTGGCTGAATAGTCAGCAGTGGGCCCAGACAACACTCCTCTAATGAGGCTGGGCCAGGGAGTTTTCTGTATAGGGTCCTGGCGTTCCCTTCCTTGGTCAGGTCCGGGCAAAATGCCATGCTTCTCCACAAGACAGGCAAAGGCCCTGGGAGCAGTGACGATCCTTCATCTGCAAGGGGAATCTTTTTGTGGTTGTGCCTACTTATGTGCATTCCACCAGGGACAGTGTTGACTCTTTTGGGGCTCTAGCTGTTCAAAGTAGAAGGGAGCTTCAGCTAGACCAAGTCATCTTTAATGTGGCCCTGAAGGCCCTGGTGAAAGTGGAAATGTTGAGGTGTCTCATTTCATTCAGTGTCAGTGAGCAGCTGTCTAAACTTGGTGGCATAACCTAATACTGGGCAGTGCCCTTGTTTGAGGGTCAAGGGAGCTTGCTCCACAGAATGGTCTCAGTGTGGGTCTCCAAAAATGTTGGCTATGACCTGGATATAGTCTTTGAGTTTGTGAAGTAGGGGGTCTGCTGGTTTCTAGAATTGGGGAAACCCAGGCACAGGACATCACCACTTAAAAGGGTGATGATCAGTCCCACTTTGGCTTCATCTGACTGGTAGGTTTTGGGGCTGAGGAAAAGTGATGTGACACTGATTAATAAATTCCCACAAGTAGTAGGGATCCCCGTTGAATTTGTCAAGTAGTGGAATATACATGATTTGGAGTAAGATGACACCGGTGGGCCTGGAAACAGGGTGCATTGGATTTGCAGGGCCATAACATGGGCTTGTAATCCCTGTAAAGCAGCCAGCACCTCATCCCCAGAAATCTGCCAGGTAATAAATTCATTCCCCAAACCACTGTGGGTCTAGGAGACGCACCTTGCTATGTGGGTTTGGCCAGGATATAAGCAGCTGAGCCTGTGGTAGGCCAGCAGGGCAGGAGCACAGATTACCCAAATATTGGGTTGGGGTCTGGACCAGTGGGGTGGAGAAATGTGGGAGCCAAGTTCCAGGAGAGGTGAGAGGGGAAATCTGGGAAGTGTAGTTTTGAGAAGTGCACCAAGATCAGAAACGAGGGGTCAGAGCCAGTAACAAGTTCCAGAGGAGATCTGAGGCCAGGGTCTGCAGTTGAGTCAGGATCCAGGAGAACCTGAGAGGATAGCGAATGGAAGAGTTGATGGAAATGACAGGTTATGTGAAGGTGTGCCTGCACCCTGAGGCTGCAGGTGTGCTTAAAAAGGCGTGAGTGACACTTTCAGCAGCCAGTCTGGTTGCAGAGAACTGGGACAGTCACATTAGCCAGGGACCAGGAGCAGGTGTGATAATGCAGGTGCTTGCCCCATCCAGACATCCTTGATCAGAGGCCCTAACAAATTCAAGTTTGCCTCATTAAGTTGATTTAATCAAGTCTCCATCCATTCATGTGAACTGGTGCTTAGCTGTGGCACTGATCATTGCTTTACAAACACAGAATGTAAGAGAGTAAACAAAAACTCTCTTGTAATGAACTTCTTAGACTACATATAATTTTGTTTAGGAAAAAGCAGGAAATTCTTTTACTTATTTTAAGTATAGGTCTCAGTTAAGCCTAGGATAACCTACAGGTGTAGTTCATTTTTAATAAGTTACTTAGTGCAAATCAAAATTTTGCCTTGAGTTGTAGGTTTATAAATGTTTGTAAAATGCACCATCACTTTATGCACAACGTAATCCTTTTCCTTTTGTAGTGGTTGTAGCAATGCCTGTGAAATAAACACCATATATCTTGTGACCATCTCCTTTTTAATGTTATTGCAATCCTGATCTTGTTTTGTATTAAATGTATATTTAGATACAAATTAAATACTTTCCCTTAACTTAAATCAGTAGAGCTGCCTTATGAAAAGGATATGTTTAAGTATTATGAAAGAGAGTGAAGCTCTTCATATGGTATTCGGTTCATGTCTATATTTAATATGTTTATCTTTGGATGACTTCAGCGAGGCCCCACTTTTGAAAATCAGGACAATTATTTAGATGTTTGTTTAGATATGAATTTAGGAACCTAATTTAGACAAATACTTTGGAAATAATGGCATCTGATTTTATTTTTTTGTTTGCACCTCTTTATTTCAACAAATATCAGGATATATTTATTAAATCATGGTGTCATCAGCCCCTAAATAAAATGCTGAAGCCCACAAAGTACATCCAAAAATGCTCATGACATTCGGGGGGGGAAAAAGTTAGGAAAGAATCAAAATTTCCACGCATTTTTCCACTGTTTAAATTTTAAAATTTCCACTGATTTCCACAGACATTTCCACTGTTTAAAAAACAAAAGATAAAACAAAATAAAATAAAAGCAACCAACTAACCAACATAATCAGTACAAAATCAAATTAAAATGAACTACAAACAAAAATTACCACCATTTGGTTCTTTTATATATGTCATGAGGAATGGGCTTTTAAAAATAATTGTTGGGATGCTTTTCTGGGCAGAACCTTAGTGGAATCTGCATTTCACAGAGGAAGCTATTATCCATCAGTCTGACAGTGACCCCCTCCCCTCCCTTACTGCTACCAACATACAGCTGAGACCCTTGTTATTTTCCAGTCACTTTTATACTTCCTGAGATATTAATAACCTCAGAGAAAGTGATGACCATTTTCATAGGTGACAGAGATTTTAGAACTGTAGTAATTTTGCAATATGAAACTTAGTCTCCTAAGTCACTTCAGTACTCTTAATTTTTTTCCCCTTCGACTCTAATTACAATTTTAATTTTTTACTTATTTGTTTGTGTCTGTTTCTCACAGTACTTACTATGGGAATACTGTGGAGTAGCTAAATGAATCCACTTATATAAATTAACTTTATTCAGTTTTGCAATTTGTATCAGGACTTGCAAAATATAGGATATTAACATGGTAGTTATCATGGAATATGTGTGTTAAATGCAATTTTAACATAGATTTAAAGTTATTGTAAAATATTGCCTGATTTTGAAGGCAGTTCTTAATAAACACACACCTGTAAATACATTTGCTTTTCATTTGTTTATTTCATGACTATTCCATCATACATTTTTTCTGACTTTTATAGAACCATAAATAATAAAAAGCTTATAGCTGAAGCAAGATCTTTCTCTAAAATTATCTCTTCATACTTTGATAATTTAACCTTAATATCCCTATCCTCTGCTCTTCTGTTTTATTGTGGCTGTGTTCTTACCATGATTTGTTATGTTATTTTCTGAAGAGCCAAGGCTGGATTTAAGATGGTTGAGACATTAGCTTGGATCTAAGGTCCCTGTCTGCAGAAATAAAAAGACATAAATAACTTATGGGTAACTTACCCTGTCTGATACAATTATTTGTACCTCCACAGTCTGTACCTTGGCATTTGCAATCCCTTTACTGTAAATCAGTGCTGTGAATTAATTTGTTTGACATTAATTTCTGTGACTTCTCTACTACAATTTTACTTGTAAGGACATCTAAAATACTATTACTAAACAAATTCAATGTGTACTTTCACTTTTTTGTTATAGAGTTTTGAAATCTTTTTTTCAATATATATATAATCTGAGATGAGGTTTCCTCCCCATAGAACATGGGGGAGGAAGTCTTTTATCTTAGAATCAAGTACAAGGATGATGGGGGGCAAGTAGCTGCTATAGCTTTGGTTCCAGCCCCTACCCAGGGTTGGGGCCATACCCTCGGCTGTTGTGCCACTGCCACCACTGCACCCCACTATCTCCCCCTTGCAGCCTCTTCCCTCATCTTTCCCCACCCCCATGCAGTGTTTGCTCTCCCACCTGCCCCTCTCCTCTCCCCACTTATCCTTGATCTGTACCATCAGGCTCCATCCACATTGCAGCCTGGAGCACTGAGTACAGCCCAAGCTTAGCCCTGCAATAGTGGTGCATAGCCTGCAGAGCTGCTCACAAGGGGTAGTGTGGAGCCATGTGCTGTGCCCCAGGCTAGAATGGGGATGGAGCCTGCTGGTATGAAGCAAGGTAAGGGGGGAATAGGAAACAGGCTGAAGAGGTGCAGGCACAAGAGAGGGCAAGCTGCTTGACCTTCCCACACTGCCTGCCCTCCTTACTCTGCCTCTCTGCAGCAGTAGGGGGTTTAAATTAAAGACGACCCTCCAATAATTTGATTCTGTACATGGAAAATGATAACACATTTATACATTTTTCCAAGTATAGAATCTAATTATTTGGGGGTTTACTTAAATTCAGGTTTATTGTAGATTTTAGTGAAAATGGTAATCATATCTATGGAAGTGTCTGTTTAAGACTTTGTTTGATTTTGCAGATGTGGTATGTATTTGGCTGGGAAACTCTCATGCTTCAGATTGTTAAGGATTGCTGATTTGGGCCAGGAATTAGTTTAAAAATAAAAATGAAGATAACCAAGCATTTGGGGAAGGAAATGACTGACTGTGTAAGGAGAGAAACATTAATATGTAAAAGAAATACAACTAAATGATCATATGTTTCAGTTTTGTAATAAGACATGGGGCAGGTTTTTTTGATCAAATGAAGAAAGTGTCTCTTAGGCCAAAATCATCCTGAACGTTGTTTTAACAAGCAAGTTCTGTATGATTGTCTCTGAACTGGAATCAGCTTAGTAATGCTGTATTTATTTATCTATTTATTTATTTAAACTTGGGTAGATTCATAGTACAATCTAATTTAGGCATTTTTGAAAATGTGAAAGCTTTCTGGACAAGGAATAGTAAGCAAGGAACACATTGTCTCTTTACCAAGTCACATGCCAGTTATTCTTGTTATGCCACACTATCTTATAAATTTTGCTTCTGCTGCACAGTGTCTGGCAGTGCCCTGGGTACTACTTCCCTGCTGCTGTTGCTTTGCATTGTGTCTTTCTATGTAACTATAAAATGAATTGCATGTCTGCTGCTACTTGAAGGAGTTGAAATCCATGTGTGGATGTTATATATTGGATGTATTTCATTTATCTCCATGAGGGAAAAAGTGTTTTGAAGAGAGCTGTAAACCCTTAGTAACACTTGTTGATGTGTTTTGGTGAGAGAGGGAAGGAGTTCTATTATGATCAGATTTTTTTAAAACAATTATGGGAGTATTCTTGCTATTTCTTTTGGTTATTGGTGTTAATCTGCTAAGAATATAGTTTGAAATAATGGTGTGCAAAGGCAGACTTTAACCTTGGGGAAACTTTCAGTTCCTACTTAAAATTCATTCATTCTTTTCCATAGTGAAACCCCCTAGATCAGTGTTTCACAACCCAAAAGTGGGTCACAAGAATATATGAAAGGGTTATGAACAAACTTTAAAAATGGATCAACAAATTTTTAAAATGGAGAAAAACATAGGAAACTGACTTTTCCCTTGCAGGCTATCAGAGTTTTAGCCTCCCCCATATACCCCTTCTACATACCCCCTCTACTGCACATACCCACCCACTGCCCCACACACTGAGGTTGAGACCCACTGCCCTAGAGATCATTTATGATGTGTGTTGTTACAGCTCCTTGGAAGCAGAACCAAGCTGTTTGGTCAGGGCAGCTTGAGAATGACTATGTTCTCAAGACCCAGCCAGATAATCTTGTTGCCAGAAGCTGCAGGGCCACATAGCTTAGACCTACTCATAACAACCAGAAAAAAAGCCAAAGCAACCAAGTGGGGAAGAGTTACCGGGTTGTCCTCCAGCAAGCTTGTTGGAAGTACAGCTTCTGATAGTGACTGGGCTCTAGTAGCTTCCATTGCAACATGGCTAAGGCCTGCCTATTTGGCAGAGAAACAAAAAACAGGCCAGAAAAGAGCATGTTGGACTCCTTGGCTGGTTAGACTTCTTTCCTGCAGTGGCTTGGACATACCAGGCCTACCAAGGAAAGGGAACCCTGGTTATGCTGCAGGACAGCCAGGCCACCCTATTTTTTTCCCTTCCATCTCCACCCTGCCAGCCTTGGAGAGGGAGATGACTTGGAGAAACTAAGAGGCTTCTTAGGTGTCGTACAGACATTCGTTTTCTCCTGGGAGACCAGACAGAAGTGAACGAATGTTTAGGCATTTTCTCCCACAGTAAAAATGGCTACTGCAGAAGAATAACCTGGGAGCAACCAGGGTTAAATCACTCCCACTAGAGTTTCTGTACAAGCTGTTAGTTTCCCAGTTGTTTCTGTTCATTTTTCCTGTTGAACAAGGTATGGATCAATACTTGTGTAACATGCCTTTGTTCATTGAGTCCTGTCTGTTCCAGATGAAGTTTTCTCTTGACTTTCTCATGAGCAAGAGCTTATTATAGAAATGTAGGCCTTGAAGGGACCTCAGGAAATCACCCAGTTCATCTTCCTTTTCTCAGGTAGGATCAGTTATACCTAGATCGTCCCAGGCTGTGTTCTTGCAAGCTTCCAGTGATTGAGATTCTGTGAGTTCATAAACTGCCTCTTCCAGTATTTCACAGTTCATAGTTAGAAATTTTTTTTTAGTGTGCAACTGGAATTTATCTGTTGTGAATTAAGCCAATTTCCCTCTGTGAACATGGAAAACAGCTGTGCACCTCCTTGATTATAATGATCTTGTATATTATTTGAAGGCTTAGAATGCTGCTCGTATACCATCCCCACCCCATCTCCTCTTTCCTTGGAAGTAAGATTTTTTTTTTTTTGGTGATATTTTTCATTGGACCAACCGTGTAGCTGGGAGATATGTTGGACACATCTTCAGAAGTTGTTTTCCTTCAGGTGACCTGATGTTTCTTGCATACTTACTATACTATCATACTCTTCCATCCAACTCTTCCTTTCTAGACTACACAAATTCTGTTCTTTCAACCTTCTTCTCATAGGTCTTGTTTTCTAAATCCTTAGTCATTTTTGCTTCTCTCTTTTGGGCATTTTTCAGTTTGCTTACTTTTGTTAAACCGTGTCACCTAAAATAGGATATAGTATGCCAGCTAAAGTCTCACTAATCCAAAGTAAAGGGGGAAATTATCTCTTGTGTCCTTTATATGATACTTCTGTCAAAACATCTGGGAATGAGATTTACCTTTTTTCTAATAGCATCATGCTGCCTACTGATATTCAGTTTATGGTTCACTATACCTCACTCCAGATCTTTTTAAGAAGGAGTAGAGAAGTTCTGTAAAGTTCAAGGTTCACCTAAAAAGAAACACGAACCTTCTAACTTTCTGTAGCATAGCAGGAAATACATTTCTTCTTTTAGATCCCTTTTTCAGCAGTATTTGATTCTTTTCAAGCATGGAAGCAACTCTCTCCTTGTCCCTCAGAGGAGAGAATCCTGTGAAATCAGAGTACTCTTTGTCAAAGTTGTGAGTGTTTTATTTCCCCCTCCTTTTCCCTGTATATCTCAGAAATTGGGAAAGCGGGTAGAAGGCATTAGGGAAGAGCTCTACAGATTTTGACTGCAGGGGTCACTGCTCTATAGAAGAACATTTCAAAGACTTGGCTTTCCCAGGAAAACAAGAAACAAGAGGTGCAGGGAAGATTGCCATAATGCAAATCTTTTCACTGTAAAGTCTCTGAAAAGGACAAGAAAGGGCCTAAGAAGCTCAGAGATTTCTCCTCATTCATCTCCTGGGAACAAGGCAGTTCTTTTAGTCTTGAGGTCAGAGCCTACAGAGGAGAAACCCCTGAATCTATTTTTTTTTTTTTTTGTGGGGGGTGGGGTGGGGAAGTAGTTTGAAACTGTTCTTAGGATGATTATGCAGATTCTCTTTTCCTCCAGATAAGCCGCTGAAAAAGGAATGAATACATCCACAAGTAAATCTGTTCCAATGTATACTTCCAAAAGATTGTGTTTTAAGTAGAGATAATAAAAGTAATAAAGTGAAGCTTTCTCAACAGTTCTGAGTGCATTTGCTGTTTCTGTACCTTACGCTAGAGTTTATCTGCATGACCAGACTCTTTAGGGACCACTATTCCATTTAAGTTCAGAAGAGCCTCCTCTTGGCTGGGTGCCTTTTTTTTTTTTTTCAATGAGAGAGAGAGAGAGAGAGAGAGATTTTTCTTAACAGAGGTTGTCATGGGATATGACCCTATCCTGTTCCCACCCAAGACTCTATCGTTATATGCTTAGTCCCATGGCCAAGCATGACTGTTTTCATGGTAGTTTTACAAGAGAAAAAACAAATAAATAAAAGGCGGAAGTAGGTAAGGTGGCCTCAGACTCTCAAGGAAGCCTTGGTGATTTTTGTAATCAGCAGTCCTGCGATACAAGGATGACAGTCTTCCAGTTAACAGGGAGATCACTGGTGAGTCCAGAGATGTCTGAGGAGGCTGTTCCAAGATCTGCATGTTCAACTGTAGACATGGCAAATAGTTCTAAGAGGAAGTAACAAATCTCAGTGATGTCAGGTCACACACAGCCCTTTCCCTTTGTTTCTCATCTGTCTACACCTCCATAGTGAGGCAAGTTTGTTCAAGATGATTGATGCCTTGTTGTACATCACAACACCGTTGAGGGTGTTTCGGTGCTTGAGTCTCCCAGGCATTGATGTTAATATCACATTTCTTCAGCTTGGTCTTCGAGGCGTCCTTGTATCTCTGGTTTTGCCCTCTCTAGAGCAGTGACCACTGGTTAGTTGGGGGTACAGGACCTGTTCTGGGAGCTGGTTGTCAGACATCCTTATAACATGTTCTGTCTGTAACCATGTTCTGCTCCAGAGGTGGCTGTGATGTGCCAGGAACCCCCTCAGCCCTTGCCAACCTGGCTGTCTTTGGGCAATTTTCCCCTTCGCTCATCTGCCACACCTTGATGTTAATATCTTTTAGAAAAAGGGAGGCTGCCACAGGGCTTCCCAAACCTGATCTGATCTCACGCTCCTGAGCTCAGGTGTCCCTGCTTTCAGCCTTAAAGGCTAATTACTTGGCTCTGACTATCCCTTTCTCCATGCCCATGCCTCACAGATTTCACTGTACCATCATTCCTTTGCTTGGGCCTTGGCATTTTTCTGCCTCTGCTCCTTTTCTCTATCTGGGCCTTCTTGCCCAGGCCCACTGTGTTGGATCTGGTTTCTGGGTACCAACTCCTATCTTGATTACCTTGGTTCTGGTCCCCCTGCCTCTGTCTCTGCCTTGCTCTGGGCACTGAGCCTGCTTTGGTTCTGTCTGAGCCCCCTGGCCGTGCCTTAGCCCTGCTCCGGCCCCAGGCTCTGCCTTTTTCTGGGCTCTCTGGCCCCAGTCTGTGCCTTGAACCTGCGCCCTGGCAGGGCTCAAAGTGACCACATAACTCTTGGGCATTAATGGGACCTCCAAATCACCCCTTAGTCCCTTCCACAAACCACCAGTTAAAACCCAAACCAAAACATGAGCCCTCTGTCTATAAATGAACCCTCAGCATTCTGGCTGCATCATTTGATTTTCTAAGCCTGCTGGCCTTTTAAAGCAATCACCGTCCACCCTGACTCCACTCCCCTGCCAGCCCTTAGCCTTCAATTGCAGCTTTCTGACATACCAGGCTTGCAGTGCATCATCAGTGACAGTTATCTGCAGATTTGGCCCTCAGCTTCCAGGGTCAGATTACCTCTTCTGGACTCAGCTGTGGGCTTTTGAGTTTCTCCCTGGGTCACCCTTTCTTTCCACCCCAGGTCTGTCCATCACTGTCCACATAAGAGGTGGGTAGACATCTTATTTAGATCTCTTCCCCCATCAAATCTGTTCACAGGGCTGGGCTGACCCACAGGCCTTGGGCTCCCTCCTTCTTCTCAGTAATGGCAGGGGCCCTGTTACACTGTCCAATGCACTTGGTGCCATTATAAATATGGCTTCAGTGCTTATGGTGTTTGCTTGAGCCAGAACACTGACATTCATTGTTCTGTTCTTTCAGTTGATATGAAATATTTTCTGAAAACATCACTGATGGTAATTTTCCAGGGCTTTCAGTTGTTTTGGATATGTTGTCCAAATTTGCATTCATACAACAGGATAGGGATGAAACAGCCTATTAGACAAGAAGTTTGGTTTGGCTCCTAATGTCATGATGATCAAAGACATTATTTCAGAGATGTCTAGCACGGAGAGATTTATTGATGTTGAATATTGTTGTCTGTGATTACTTTTTGGGAAAGGTGACTACCCAGTTAGGGGAAACGTTTAACATTCTCCAAGGTTTGCCCTCTAATTGTAATATGTGGAGGAACAGTTGGGTGGTTTATGGTGGGTTGGCAAAGTGTCTTGGTTTTCACGTAGTAGATAGTGAGTCCGCGCATTTCATTTCACAGAAGCATTCAAGAGTTACTTGGAACTCTTCAACTGGGTGGGAACACACAGCATAATTGTCAGCTTATTGGAGATCAGTAGTGGAGGTGTTGATTATCTTGCATTTAAGTTAACTAGTTGAGGCTAAAGAGATTCCTGTCCATGTGATATTGGATGCTGACTCGAGATAGAAGTCTCTCAGCAATAAGGTGCACAGTATCTGTGATTTAGACAGAAAAGAGGGTTGGTGCAACCACATGTTCTTGCTTCACTCTGCTTTTAATAATGAAAGGGTTCATTTCTGAACCATTATTTAGGACTGTTGCTTTCATGTTTTTGTAAAAAAGTCTGATAAGAGTAACACATTTTGCCAGGCATCCAGATAGCATTAGGATCTTTCCATAAAGTACCTCTGTTGATTGAATCAAAGGCAATAGTTAGGTCAATAGAAGTCATATAAAGATCTTTGTGTTTCTCATGGCAATTCTTCAGGAACTGTCTAGTAACAAATATCACATCTATTGTACCTCCAGTGTGGTTTCAAACCACAATGGGACTCGGGTAGAATCTCCTCTGTGAGGAAAGTGCGTTGGTTCGTAGATTTCATAGACATTAGGGCTGGAAGCGACCTCACAAGATCATCCGGTCCAAGCCCCCTGCCCAAAGGGCAGAAAGTCAGCTGGAGTCAGATCACCCCAGCAAGATAAGCATCAAGGTTGGAAATACAGGTGAATATCTTCCTAGCTTATAGGCAGAAATGCAATACTACAGTAATTGCTACAATCTGATCTGTCTCCTGTCTTGAATATGGTAGCCATTCTGGCATCTCACAAGCCACTAGAAATCTGTTCATGTTTCCAGATTTTCATCATAATATGTAGTTAATGAGAGAGATTTTTTTTCCACCTTGCTTATAAATTTCAGCTGGCATTCCATCTGGACTACTTGCTTTGTTGTTCTTCAATTGTGTGATCGCTTTTCCTGTCTCTACCCCGCTTCCCCTGCTGTGGTAGGGCACTGTTTGTGCCTGCCACTTTAAGACCTAAGCCAAGCAGCCAGCAGGTGCCTGTTTGTGGCAGCCATTTTAGATTCAGGGCTGCTTATATAAGCACAGCATTTTGTTGCTGGCAGGCCAGGCAGCAACATTGCCTGGCTGCAGGGCTTCATGGAACACACTGTAGGTGAGGGAGGAGCTGTAGGGGATGGCTAAGAGGTTAGAATTTTGGTCATTCATTTTTTTTGTCCTAAAATAAAATTAAGTATTTTTCAGTGTGCTCAGGTTTTAGGAACCACTTTACACGCTGCATTTTAATCAAAGGAGGAAAACCATATTATTTACTTGAATAGATGCTGCCCCTGATTATAAGACAACCCTTCAATTAGATTCTATGTATGGAAAATGTGTTATAATTTTCTAGGCATAGAATCATCTTTTTGGAGGTTTGCCTTGAATTTTCCCCCTCCCACTGCTACACCAGGGAAAATAAAGCTGGGGCTTTCAGGTAGCCCTTTGCTCTCTGCTGTTCCCCACGTTTTCCCCTCTAGCAGCCCCACCCCACTTCTTACTGACAGACCTCATTCTCCCTTAGCACATGGTAGTGAGGAGCACATTTGAAAATGGTAACCTTGAAATTAAACATGGCAATTTGCATATAGTACCCGTGCACTTAGTTCATCCATAATAGATGCATGTTGCTTTTTTTTTTTAAACTTGCAAATTTTAGCACAGGTATTCCATAAATAGTTTTGAGCAGAACGTTGGTACCTGCTTATATGTAGGACAAACGTTTTTTAAATATGTAGGACAAACTTTGCATGATATTAGTTCAAAGCCACAGACTCATAATTTACCACATAGTTAATTGGGTTGGGCCCCACCAGAGTCGACAGAATTTCAAGCCATGGTGACCCCACAGCTTAGCACTGCTCAGTACGTGTGTGTACCCCAGACACCCCCCAACAAAGGATCCATGTGCTAATTAGCCCCCACTCATGGGTGGAACTGGGTATTCCACAAGTCCTTGAATGCGCCAAAAATTTATATTCAGATCAGGTGCAGACCAATCTGGTTTGACTCTACCTCATGTGGGGTGGGGTCATACTAATCATACACACCAGGCTGGTAGAGGAGGCAACAGGGGGATTTTTGGTGAACTATTTGGGGCCCTCCCTACTTGGTGATGTTTGACAGGCATTTAAGGCTGGTGAAGAAATGGGAAGGAAAGGCACAGCTCAGCAGTGGGAGTGAAGAGGAAGTCAAAATGTGTTCAGTGTTGTAGCTCACCATGACTTGAAACAATGAGTGATGGGCGGGGCTGCACTTAATGGGCAGAACCATGTGTCTTATTCAGCTGGGTTGCATTAGCCTCTCTGTGTGATAGGCTCTTATCAGCATGTTTGTCCAAAAGTCTCAAGAGTTGTGTAATGGAAGAAAAATGTTAGTAGCTCTCCGGAAACAATGTTAGAATTCAAGTTTGCAGATGTAGTGAAAAAACACAAACAAAAGCTTATTGTGTAACCTGATGCCATGTGATAAACAGGGATGTTTTCCTTGAAGTGCAACACATACCATATGTCCTCGAATACAGGATGACCCTAAATATAAGATGACCCCTCAGCAATTAGATTCTACACTCAAAAAAGTATAAATGTATGATACTTTCCCATGTATGGAATCTAATTATTGGATGATCATCTTAAATTAATTACTCTTGCCCACTATTGCATAGTTTCATAGACATTAGGGCTGGAAGGGACCTCGGAAGTTCAGGTCCAGCCCCCTGTCCCAGGGGCAGGATGTCAGCTGGGGTCACAGGATCCCAGCAAGATAAATGTCCAGTTGACTCTTAAAGGACTCCAGAGTAGGTGCTTGCACCACCTCTGCCAGCAGTCTGTTCCGGGGCTTGGGTTGTAAAGAAGTTTTTCCTTATGTCCAGCCTGAAATGGCTGAATGTACATCTTCAGAAAGGGAAAAGAAAGAAACAATTCTGATATTTCTAGGCCAACAGTTTCAAAAGAAACTGCATAATGTCAAGTTTATAAATGTGGTGGGAGGAGAGGTGATGAGGGGGCAGTAATGGGGTAGGTGGTAGGGTACATGACGGGGAAGATGGTAAGGCACAGGCAGTGGGGCAGGCACTGAGAGGGGCAGGTAGCTTACCTCAGCTGCCTGCCCCTCTCCCCCCATGTTACCCCCTTTTGTGCTGGTCCCCATCCCCCCAACAGCTTCAGGTTGTCCTAATGTTCTCCCTTCCCCTGCCCCCCCCTCCCCTTCCCAGTCCATGCCACTTCTGCCACCCACAGCCTCAGGTCCCCACCCCCTTCTTTCTATCTTACCCCCACACTCCAAACTTTCCCTCCTCCCTGCCCCTCAACCCTCCCCCTCTTACCTTTGTCCTGCACTGGCAGGCTCTGTCTCTGCTGCAGCCTGGAGCATGGCTTCAGCCCAACCCTGGGATCTGGTGCTGCTGCTGTGGGGCCAGTCTAGAGTCATGCTCTGTGTCCTGGGCTGCAGCAGAGATGGAGCCCACTGGTGCAGAGCAAAGGTAAGGAGGAATGTGGCAGAGAGGGAGAGAGAGGAAAGAAGCTGTGTTTCGGGGCGGGGGAGTGGAGGGACTGGAGGCTGTGAAGGAGGAGTGTCAGGGAAGGCAGTGGCAGTGGGAGGAGGGGGCAGGTGGCAGCTGTGGCTTACTCTCCAGCCCCAATCCCAACCCTGGATTGGGGGTGGTGTAGCAACTGCTTGCTCCCTGCTGCCTAGTGCTCAGTTGTAGGACATGAGGCTTTCCCTTCATGTTAAATGGGGGGGGGAACCCCTCATTTTTAATCAAATAAATATGGTATATTTATATATTGGACACTTTAGCATAGCTTAGGAACTGGTAGTGGGGAGTAGAAATGCAGCGCCCTTCATTAACCTAGCCAGAGAGACTCACCGGGAAAGAGAGGGTACACAAGTTTTCTTAATTTACTAGTAATTGATACATCTCATCTTTATACTCCTTTGTCAGTAAGATAAATAGCATTTTTACTGCTTTTACCCTTCCAGTATTCCATCATACATGACATGTTCTAATGATGGCAACAGAAACTATAGACAACAAATTAAACTCTTGACTCTCATTGGTCATTGTTACACCCATCTCTACAAAAAAGTATTCTAATGAATAATGTCACTAGGTCTAATTGGGAATGCATAATAGTTTTCATGAGACAACTATCAAAAAGTTAATACTTGTAATTCTCTACAAAAACTGTCAGCTAAGTGATTTCTTGTTCATTTTTATTATGACAGCCGCTGGTTTTGTGGCTTCATTTTTGTGAAGTTTTGTCATTTTGCACAATATCTTATTTTTTCAATTAGAAAGTTTACAGTAGCTTACTTAATAGCAGATGTATAGAAACTAGTCCAGGGTTTTTATATAAACTACATGATTCCCAGTAGGGGAGAGTTGGATGATATACAGATAATATAGATATTATTCTTACTGATTGATTAGACTTAGGAGGTTTTTTGGTTTATGTTTTTTTTTTTAAGTCTATGTTGGAACAACATTTTTGCAGTGCCAATGTGTACATGCTCTGAAGCCCATCTTGAAAAAGATGCATGGATGTACTGAATTTTTTTTGGTTCTGCCTTGAGCAAACAACCCTAATCCTTTCCCCTTTTTTACAGAAAAGCTATATTATGAATATCTTTTTCTAGTAGTTCACTAGAGCCAGATTTTCTTTTTAAAAATCCAGTTCTATTTCCAGTTCTAAATTTGAATTCAGCTTTGCTAGCTGCTACACCAGATAGTAAAATAAACTTCTTTTACATATTGTAGTGCTAGAATATTTATTTTTAAGACAAAAGAAACTATTATAATTAATTATTGATGCTAGGGATCAATTCTAGTTCTCCAGCTGTAATTGACAGCCATATCAGATAATCCTCTTGATGAACTGGTCAAACTCCATTTAAAAACTAGATAGATTTTTTTTCTGCTCGCAACTACTTCTAGAAGGCAGTTCTAGAACCTTGTTCCTGTGATGGTTAGAAACCTTTTAATTTCCTTCTTATATCTATTAATGGTTGGTTTTCTAGCTTAAATAGTTGCCTGTGCTTGGTGTTCATCCTCTATATTCTTACCAAGTCCCCTCTCAGCTTTCATTTTGCTAGGTCAAACAAGATAATCTTCCTGTTTCTTTTTGTCAGATAAACTCTTTTTTGCCATGATCATCTTAGTAGGTCTTTTCCAGATTTGCTCCAGTTTGCACCATGCTCGTTATCTATATTCACACTATTCCAGATAAGATCTCACCAATGTCTTGTAGAATGGCAGTCATAATTTTTCTAATTTGATTGGCAGTACCTTGTACTAGGGTCCTACTTGCATTTTTCAGGGCTGTCTACAATTTGCATCTCATTAATCATCCTGTGCTTGTTTAATACTCCACAGTCTTTCTCCTTTGTTTTTAGCTAGTGCACCTCTAGTTTCTTTTGCATTTCCTTTCTCTAGACCGTTAGTTACCTTATCAAAGAAAAGTGCCAGGACAGTCTGTCACTGTCAGCTTCTGGTTAGCTTGCATTGCCTTTTGTCCCATTTTCAATTTACTTGCCTCTATCTTTGATTATTTTGTCCTTCAAAATTTGTTGTAAAGCCTGACATATTATTGAGGGGAAACTAACAGGCCTGTAAATTTTTTTTTCTTTTTTTGGTTGTCCCCTCCCAAGGCTTCTTAAAAATAGCTGGTGTTTCGGCTGTTCTGAAGTGATACCAATCCCTACTCAAACGATTTGCTAGTGGACCTGCAGCTTCATGTATTAGTTCTTTCATAATTCGAAGATGAATTGATCCAGTCCTTCTGACTTGAGCACGGCTTTTGCTTCCTCCTCAGATATAGTAATTTTCATGTTCATGCTATAATTCTTATTCCTGTCTGTGTCCCATATTCAACATAATTGTTTTATTGAAAAACAAGGTAAACATTTACCAGTTATTTGGCCATACTTAGATTATTTATTTTTAATCTCAGTCCTACATTGCACAGTAGTTCCTTCTTTTTTTTCCTGTTCTTTTATTGATGAGGCTTAGATAGACTTTTGCTATAAATTTTAATTTCCTTTGCAAAGTTCAACTCATCTTAATGTTTTGCAAGTGACTTCATCATTTATCTTTGTTTCCTGACCTCTCAGAATGTCCATGCTTCAGTCCTGCATGGTGTGCAGAGATACCAAGCTAGCTCATTTATCTGATTTATAAACCTTGAACAAGTTTAGGCATGATAGCATGGAGTTTTGTGGATGGCTAACTTACCCCTTAAGGCAAGTAAATTGCTTTTAATAAATAGTCTTTCTCCAAAGTGCATTATATCATGCAGTGTAAACCTGTTCTAAGACTTAGCTTTCTTTAGGTTAGGGGTGGGCAAAATGCAGCCTGCAGGTTGCACCAAGCACTGTAGCGATGCGGGCATCTACTTGTGATGAGCAGCTACTTCGCTGTAGCAGTGTGTGCCCCCAGTGTAGCACGTCACTATGGCGAAGTAGCTGCTAAAAATAATTGTGCGTTGCGTGGGCTGTTACTGTGCCAAAAGAAAGTATTAAATCACGGTGCAGTGACAGCATCCCAATAGTGGCATGTGTAGATGAGCCCTTTGTGGATCAGTCATTTCTTGTAGACTTTCTACTTATTATTAATATCATTTTGAGGTAGTTTATCTAGTTCGAAGCTATTCCTTGCAACACTTCTTCCCCCTCCCGCTCACCCTGTTTTGTAATGCACATTCCAGATAGTTTTTGTACCTCTGATTTAGATATTCCAAGCTTCTCTTGCATTAACATTTTTAAACTGTTCAGTCAGGTTATTGTTGTCCTGTACATGATTGCGCTGGAATCATAGGCCCCAGGCAAGAAATCTTTTGCCATGTGCTTAACTCCTGAGCATGAGAATAGTTCCATTTTAGTGGACCAGCTCATGTGTTTAAAATTAAGCATATGCCTAAATACTTTCTTGGATTGGGACCGTAATCTAGAACAGAAAATAGTGTTTTTGCCTTTAACTGGAAACTGTGTGGGAACTTACATTTGCTATTGGACAATCAACTTTACTCTTCTTTTTATTAACCAGACAAGAGCTTAGTAACCCATTGAACACTTCTGTGGAAAAGAATGGCATATGTTATTTTTTTAAAATTAATTTCTTGGTACCATATGTTGGTATTTATGAACTTTATATTACTTTTATACTTGAAAGGGAGACACTTGAATAGGAAAATGTGTAAGCTTCAAAGCAATTTAAGATCAGCTAAATTTTTAGTCTAAACAATTGACAGTGTTAAACAGATCCATATTTGTAAATGACAAAAGCAGTTCACTAACTGCAGTTACTCAGAGTTATGGTGTTAAGAGCTGTAGCTTCTTCACAGTGGTGTGGCTGAACAAGAAATTATATTTGTACAGCCTAGTCCTTATGGCACATTTTAGCAAGATTTTCTTTAAAATGCTAAGACTGGGCTTTTCTACACAAGATGCTAAATGTGCAGTAAACTGATTCCACTGCACTTCAGCGCATCACAGCAAAAGCCGTGCTAATGTGCAGTAGAATTCATCTACTACACGTTAGCATGACAAAAGGCATGCACCAGTATTACTGCACAATACTGCCAGTTACTGCGTATTTAGTTATTGCAGATACTAAAGGTACCTGTTATTGCAGGTACTAAACTTCAATGTGTTGTGGTTACTGCACATTATGTACATGTAGCCATGCCCACTAAATGCTAAGTGTAGGCCTGTATGGCATAATCCAGTCCTGTGTGGAAACCTGAGCTAGCTTGGATACCAGAAACAGTATAGCCATAATAGCACAACAAAGCATGACACTGGGTATTTTGTTTAAGCTAATTAGCCCAGCTAAGAAATGTGAGTATCTATACATTGCATTGCTTGCACTGTGTAGATATAACTGTACTTTTTAAAAACTTGTTGTAGATAACATGGGGAGGATGACATGCTTGTAGGAATCTACTATAGACTTTCTCACCAAGAGGGAAGAACTTGATTTTGAATTCTATAGAGAACTGGCTGAGGAGACAAACTCCAGATGTATGATTGTCATGGGGGACTTCAACTTCCCTGACATCTCTTGGGGTGAGAGCATGGCCAGATCTGACAGGTCACGCAGCTTTCTTGCTTGCATTAATGACCTCTACCTAACACAGGAGGTCTATGGGTCAACTAGGGGAGAGGCATTGCTTGATCTGGTTCTGGCCAAAGGGGAGGACCTGGTGAGTGATCTAAGGATCGAGGGGAAACTTGGTGACAGCGACCATGATTTGGTCATTTTCTTGGTTCACTGAAAAGCAAGCAAATCCCTCAATAAAACAGAAATCCTTAACTTTTGGAAGGCTGACTTCTGTGAACTCAGTTTGGTAAGTCAGGCAATTAGAGGCCATGCCCCCCTAGATAAGGGAGTACACAAGGAATGGTCATTTCTCAGACTATAATCCTTGAGGCACAGGGGAAAGCCATTCAATCTCACAATAAATGTAATCGATGGACAAGGAAGCCCCCTTGGCTGAACAAGAAACTATTGAACCTCATTAAACTCCAAAAGAGAAGCCTGCTCCAGTTGGAAAATGGGAAGCATCACCAAAGAAGACTACTTGGCATTCATCCGCACCTGTAAGGAGTGGTCCAGAAAAGGCAAGATACAAACTGAACTGAGGCTGGCTACGGAGATCAAGGGAAACAGAACATGCTTCAGATATGACGGAAGTGGAAAAAAGAATAAAGATCTCATTGAGCCCCTGCGAGATCAACTGGGCCAGCTGACATCCAATGCCCAAGAAATGGTCAATCACCTAAATGACTTTTTTGCATTTTTCACTGTGAAGGGGATCACAGTGTCAGAAAGGATAAGAACCAGCCTCAGAGTGGGTGATGGGCCCAAAATTGATTTGGATCAGGTGAGGGAGGGAACACCTTGAGAAACTGGACATTCACAAGTCCTAGATTCATAGATTGTTGAGTCGGAAGGGACCACAATGGATCATCATGTCCGACCCCCTGCCCCTGTCAGGAAAGAGGTCCGAGAACACCCAGACAGAATGCACCCGAGATTCTTGAAGGAGTTGGCAGACATCATTGCACCCTGCTTGGCAAAGATATTTGAAAATTCATGGCACTCAGGCAAGGTCCTGGAAGACTGGAAAAGAGCCACATGGCCCTGTCTTCAAGGAAGGGAGGAGGGATGACCCAGGGAATTATAGACCAATCAGTCTGATGTCCATCCCTGGCAAAATCCTGTAGAAAATTGTCAAGGGATCCATCAACACCAGATGAACAGAAGGCAAGCTTCTGAAGGCCAGCCAACATGGCTTTGTGACTGGCAGGTCTTGCCTGATCAACCTCATCTCCTTCTATGACCACGTGACATGAGCCCTGGACAAGGGAGATGATGTGGATGTCATATATCTGGATTTCAAGAAAGCCTTTGACCTAGTTCCTCACAATGCCCTCATGGGTAAGCTTGAGGAACTGTGGCCTTGATCATCTCATGGTCCGATGGCTAGGTAACTGTCCACGGGGTCGGACCCAAAGAGTACTGGTTGATGGGAGCAAATCAACATGGCACAGGATGACCAGTGGAGTCCCTCAAGGCTCAGTACTTGGGCCAGTACTCTTTAACATGTTCATTAACGATCTGGAGTCAAGAGTCAGTTGCTAACTGGCAAAGTTAGCAGATGACACCAAATTATGGGGGAGGATGGTCACACTGCAGGACAGGCTGGGGATACAAACTGACTTGGACATGCTCTTAAGGTGGGCTGACCAAAACCTGATGGCCTTCAATTTAGAGAAGTGCAAGGTGCTGCACCTTGGTAGGAAGAACCCCCAACATACTTATAAGCTCAGCAGTGGTACGCTTGCTAGCACCACAACCAGAAGAGACTTGGGGGTCCTGATTGACCACAAGATAAATATAATAAGATGCTGTGACTGGCAAAGCAAACCGAATTCTGGTATGCATTTACTGATGCATCTAAAGCAAAACCAGGGATGTCATCCCGCTTTGCTCGGCCTTGGTGAAGCCATAGCTGGAATACTGCATCCAGTTTTTGGGTCCCCCACTTCAGGAGGGATTGGTAAAGCTTAAGAGAGTCCAGAAGAGAGCCACTCATACGATCCAAAACTTGGAGGGCAGGCTGTATGAGGAGAGGCTGAGAGATTTGCAATTCTTCAGTCTGGAAAAGAAAAGGCTCAGGGGGGACTTGGTAGCAACCTACAGTTATATAAGAGGGGTACATCAGGACCTGGGAGAGCAGCTGTTCGCCAGAGCTCCCCGCAGGATAACAAGCTAAAATGGCCATAAACTCCAGGAAGGCCAATTTAGACTAGACATTAAAAAAAAAAAAAATGTTATTTATGGTACATGTTTCCAGGGTCTGAAACAGACTTCCCCCAGAGGTGGTGCAAGCATCTACTCTGGACTCTCAAAAAAATCTGGATATTTTTCTTGCTGGGATCACTTGATCCCAGCTGACTTCCTGCCTAGGATGGTGGGGCTGGACTTGATCTCACAAGGTCCTTTCCAGCCCCTAATTTCTGTGAATCTATGAATCAGATTTCCTTTACTTTGAGCTCTTAAACTATTACATTGTCTCCTAGTTCCCAGAAAACCTATATTTTCCCAGTCAAACCTGTGAATGGATGAAGAATACAAGTGAATTTGTTACTTGAGAATTATAAATAGGTTACAATACAGAAAAATCTGCTAATCATTTAAAAGAAGCCAAACTATTAATTAGATTAAAGTGCTTTCCTTGATGAATAGTCACAGGCTATTTCTGTTTTTAAGAAAGCATATACCGTAAATAGCATTGGCAGTATTGAGAAGAAATTATCGAACATGGCATTACAAGAATTCTCTTTAGCTGATGAGCATGCTATTGGAGCATGTCATGTAGGAATACTACCCTGGTTTAGAGTGTGTTTAAACAAGAAAGTGACATGTTAGAACTGCCACAGAAGGTAATGTCTTGCTGTCTTGGAAAAAGGAAAGTTAGATGGTACACAAGTAAAATGTGTATTGTACAACAGTACAGTAGTTTTCAGAAAGGAAATGAAATCTTAGTTGTGCCAGAGTGATGTTTTAACTGTGACGCTCCAGGAATTATGCTAGAGACAAGGATTTCTTACGGTGATATCCTTTTTTGGACCAACTGCATAGTTGGGATAGAGTTAGACAAACTTTCAAATGCAAGTCATTCTTCTTCAGGTGACCTGAGGTTGATCGAGTAAAAGATCTCACCCTAAGAAATCCTTGCTTTTCATGTGAAATCTTAGGACATTTTTGTTAAAATGTGTTCTGGTGCCAGTTAAATTGCTTGCTACAGTAAGATGGCATTAGAACAAATATTCATACGAGATAAAAACAATAACTGCCAGATCCTCAGCTGACATAGCATAGCTTTATTGAAGTCCATACCAGCTGAGAATTTGGTTCATATGACTACAAGTACATTTTTATTTTTAACTACACTGCTTTTGTTTCTGATGGCTGATGTTAAGTACTTAATCTCTAATATTTATTGGCCTCCTATTGTGGTCTTCAGCATAGTGTAGGCATCCCAATCCTCATATTAAAATAGGGCTCATTTCATTTGAGTTTGGTTTAGACCTGAATTGAGAGGCGGATGGGACACTGACTTGTACGTTTTGTAATGTCAAGAGAAATGGAATCAGGCCAAGCAGTAGGTAAAATTCCATTAACACTTAAAATATGCTGTGTTAGTTTCAAGGGGTAAAGAGAAAGGATTGCAGCCCATCTACTCTAAGATACATGAATGTGAACATGAGACTCTAAAGTTACTTTGTGTTGAAACTGTTAATGGCAGTACTTGCATAGCACTGCTTTATATTCACCATCTATTTTATGCTTGCCAAACTGGCAGCGCTATTTCCCACACCTGCGGTTGGAGTCATTTTATTTCAGAAGGCCTTTGGACAAATATAACATACTTTATTTGCATAAGTGGAGCAGACTGTATTAGAAGGGTGGATGTGTATGTTATATCTTTTGGCATCAGAGCCAGCCCTCCTTTGTGCCTGTGGATGTCCCTCCATGAATGTCCTGTGTGACCATAGCATTTGAAGGGGAGAACATGGGAATGGAGGTAAGCCAATTTCTCAGCAGGAACACCCCCTATCCGGGCAGAAAATTTCTGTGTGAAAAAGGCAGTCATGCATCAATACTGTTTTATGCTTCATTAATTCCTGTGGAATCCAATTTGTGGCTTCTACTGAGCAACTGGAAAGGGATGTGGCTAATTGCAGTAGGCTTCTACTGGAGCTGATCTGCCTAGGAAAATAGCAGAGCGGGTAGAACAGAGTAAATGCTAGAACGTGGTGTGCAACACGGTTTCTATCTTTGCAGATCTGGCGGGAGGGGGGCATTCTTTGTAAGTCTGCACCATTGCTTGCTCCCTGCAGCTCCCAGACCCTTACCTCTACCCTCAGTGATTACAATGAAGTGATGAGTTTTAATTTTAGAAACTCATTTTTCTTTACTGTCTACAATATTTTTTGCATCTGTCTAAATAATGACATCGTTAAATCAAGAGCCAAATACTGCTGCCTACTCTACTAGTGAATAAAAACACATGTAAGTTTACTTGTTATGGAACTGGGTTTAGCCTTCATAAGATTAAAGGGCAATCAGTGGTATACAGGAGCGAAAGAAGTGCATAGGGTTATAACTAGAGACAGAAGAGTTATAAATGTGCACTCTGGTAAAACATTTTTTCTGCTACTGTCACATTTCTCATCTGATAAAAGATAAAAGGAGATAGATAATTACTAGATTTTTTTAAAACTAAATCTTAATTAGAAAATCTTCATTTTCCTCAACAGGTAGCTATGAAGTTGTGAAACTGCATGCAGAACTATTCAGTAAAAATGTACATTCACTAAAAGTGCAAGTCTGTACTCAGACTTTTTTTCAAGGATTGTGGCACCTCTGTTAGAAACTGGAATGCAGAGCTCCTCTGTAGTTTTGTAACAGTAATTATAAATGTTTTCTGGAAACAGTACTGAAGTAGTAGTCTGTATGGAAGAGTCATATTTTACAGGAAATTTCCTTTTATGTGGGGTTGTATAAAAAAGTTTGAGGATGTTGTATCCTGTTGAGTAACACAGTGTTACTATTTTAAGTACCTGTTTGTGTGCTACTTAAGTCTTACTAATTTCCAAATATTACAAAATGGGATGAGAATAATATCCTCACAGAGTACCTAGTTTTAGTTTTCTTCTAATTAGGGTATTAAAATCTAACAAAATTACCATTATACAATAAGATGTTGTGTTCTGTATGTTTGCAACTCATGTTACCTTTAGCTTCATGAAAATTGATTACACACTTGGTGTAAATCACACGTGATGAAATCTAACAATGATGTGAAACATCTTCCAAGTACCTATCATCTTAGCCAGGAGAGTGGGTTGTCTTCAAGATCTTTTGGATAAGCCCTTCTGTACAACGTTTTGAAATTTATTCCTTACGTGGTCTGAGATTTTTGTCTAAACAAGTTGGTTGTCTTGCTCTTTCACTAAGGCCAAGTTTAGCTCTATACAAATGATTATACCAGGTAGATGTGTAAGTGACTGACTGTGCAGGTGTGTCTGCTTAAGACCATAGGCATCGTAAAGAGCATAAAGGTCTCCTCACTGAGCCATCTCAAAATAGGGAAAAGTTGTCATTGAGTTGCCAACTTGGTGCACATGTACCTCCTCCACCAAACTTCAAGGCCACTGAGGCTCACTTCACCAGTGCATATCACTGACTCTCTCAAGAGCATAGCAATACTAGAAATGGCAATGATAAGTAATCCATTAACATTTGTTGAGCACTGTGCCCTGGACTTAGAAGCCAGATCTGATGCCAAATTCAGGTGGTCTTCGATCACTGCCCAAATTGTGGAGTTGGATCTCCTTTTTCCCCACTCTTTTAAGATGATACTGCTTTCCAGTCGCAATGATTCACAATGTCACCTAGTCATAAAATGGATTGTTACTTTGTTCTTTGAAATGTTGCAATGAGTGTGGATCCCATGATCCGCTCTTCAGTTTTCAGCACCATATGTTTCAAATTGTGAGGGAACTGAGCTCCTGGCAGAATAAGAGGTTCATGTGCACATATGCAGAGCACATATGCAGTCCTGACAGGCACTGCTTTAAAAAAAAAAAATGATTTTGTGTACGGACAACATATGTACCCAAAGAGGAATCAACAGTCATTACGCATGTCAAAGAACTGTAGTCATTTTGTTGAGTAAGCAGCCATTCTTTTAAATTCAGCTTTTTCTTTTGACATTCTTTTTTTGCCCTAATTGAATTGTCAGTCCTTGGCTCTGTTAGCCCCCCCAAATCTGATCTCAGTCACTCAGCATTTGTCTCACTAGTGTATGGCACCTACTAGCACTTTTGAGAGGTTGTTATATTGAAGAATCTTATGAGAGTTGCTAGAAACCTAGCACAGCAGCAGCAGGAACTGGAGAGAGTGAGCATCTACTTGTAACAAGACCAGAATTCCACTTAATCAAGAAAGTTTTCAGATAGGGCTGTTGTCACAGTAACTTGGTAGCCTACAGAGGTCACCGAGCTGTGCCCCCATGCAGTGTTGGTTTGAGACTCTGAATATGGGAATGAACAGTTGCTGTTACAGCCTCTTGTCAAGAGGGTTTATATGCTTTGGGGAAATGTGCTTAGAGCAGTACAGCTACTTTAGTAGAGGCTGTGAAATGATAAAAAAAAAAAAAAAAAATAGCTCTGTGCAACTTGGGTTTTTTTTTTTTAAGTGCTCTAAAATCCACATGCTGGCTTTGATTGGTAAGGAAATCGTAAGTGATTACATGATAGATAAAAGACAAAATAATATCTTGTTTTCTGAACAGTGAAGTGGCTTCAGACAAAAGAAACACCAAATCTTATATCAAAATAAGTATGAGTAAGCATAGACAAGCCCTAAGTGACTTGTCCAAGGTCCAAGGTCGCAGAGAATGTTAAATCAAAGTCTTCCAAGACCTGTATCTTAACCACTGGACAACCCTTCCTTTCCTGTAGTTCCACTACTTTTTTCATCCTCCAAAAACATGTCTTCCAAAAACATTTCTGCTGACTCCTGTATTAATTCTTGCACTTTCTGTGTACTCTATGCTCAACTTCTCAGCATACAGGCCCAGGCTGATAACTGTGTATGGGTGAGAGAACGAGGGCCTTGGAGGGAAATCAGATGGTATGGAACAGTCAGAAGGCAAGGAGATGATGCAGAAGAAGGTTGACATATAAGCTTTGCTGAGGAATCATAGAAAATGAGGGTTAGAAGGGAGCTCAGGAGGTCATCTAATAATCCAGCCCCCTCCTCACAGCAGAACCATCCACAACTAGATCATCCCAACCAAGGCTTTGTCTACCCAGGTCTTAAAAAACCTCTAAGGATGACAATTCTACCACCTCTCTAGGTAGCCTGTTCGGGTGCTTTACTACCTTCCTACTCCAAAAGTTTTTTCTAATATCTAATCTAAATCTCCCTTGCTGCAATTTGAGACTGTTGTTCCTTGTTCTGTCATCTGCCACCACTGAGAACAGTCTACTTCCATCCTCTTTGGAACCACCCTTCAGGTAGTCAAAGGCTGCTATTAAATCCCCTCTCAGTCTTCTCTTCTATAGACTAAGTGAACCCAATTCCCTCAGCCTCTCCTCATAAATCATTTTCCCCAGCCGTCTAACCTTTTTTCTCGCCCTCTGCTGGGCTCTCTTCAATTTGTCCAAATTTTTTCTGTAGTAGGGGGCCCAAAATTGGACACACACTTCAGATGTGGCCTCACCAGTGCCAGACAAGAGGGGAATAATCACTTCCCTTGATCTGCTGGCAACACTTCTACTAACGCAACTCAGTTTGCTGTTAGCCCTCATGTCATTTTCTGTAGAGTGTGTGTCAGAGGCAGTAAAAGTTTGAGGCTGTTATTTATGGGAATGTTGACATTATTATATATTTTTTTTAAAGACCAAAGAAACACTATATATATGGATCGCATTAGTATAAAGTTAAGGGTGCCATATAATGCCACATAGTCTTTCAGAATATGGAGAATTGCTAGGCCCAAGCCTCTAAAAACAGAGAAATAAATGGTTAAGGTGCATGCTGCACATACTACACAACTAATTTTTACTGTTTGAGAGATGCTTCAGTCCTCCATTAACACGTACATGCATGCAAGCAAGCAAGCACTTTGCCACCACAGGTGCTTTAGAATACTGTGGCGGCAAAACGCATAAAGCTAAAACCAAAAAGTATACAATTTTAGCTCTAATCTATTCCCTGATTTTTCTGCCTGGTATACACTCGAACACTGAGCCTGTATAATACAAACTGTTCTCAGACTTTCCCTGTGGATTTCTTCTTACACTGCATTTTTTTACTTTTCTCTAGAAACTACTGTTGTATGCTAAAAGTGGTTTTTGTTCCTTTAACAAGAAGACACCCTTCTGCACTTCTGCTGATACAGTCTGTGTCAGATCTGAAATGGGATGCACTTGATCCTTGTTAGATACATGTACTTCTCTTTCTATATCACTGCTGTGTCAAATTGTGGTAACTAATCTATCACCCTGCCATTTAGTACACCTACGCCCAGCAGTAGATATTCAGCTAGAATATCTGGTATTTAAACCTGTGGAACCCAGTAGAAATAATAGCATATCCTTTTATTCATTCCACACATCTCTGTTTTACAGTTTCATAAATTTTAAGGCTAGTAGGGACTATTAGGTCTTCTCATCTGACTTCCTTGATAACACAGGCCAGTGAATTTCACTTTATTACTCCTGTATTTTCTCTTTGCAATTTGTTTCACTTAAGTGTCTGCACAGTGATCCACTTTTGAAGACAAAGAGATGGAGAATCCACTACTTATTTTGGCAGCCTAAACTATGCATCTTCTTACTGAATCAGTTCCAGCAGCTACTTCCAGCTACAGGTATTGAAGTGTTAAGACAGCATTGCAGTCCTGGCATAATATAAATCTTAACATTTCACTTCCTGGTTTTCAGAGGCTTATGTTTAACTACCAATCCATAATTTAAAAGGCCACATCCAGATGAGGGAACATGTGCCTGTTGCGGCCTTTAAGAGCAGTTTGAGATGCTGCAAGAGGCATGCTGGGAACGAAAAAATATTCCCTATCCTGCATATTTGCTAAATTTGATACTGGGAAATCCTGGTATCAGAAAAATACATGCTGAAAAAAAATGATGCCCTGGAACGCGTCCAGATGCTCTAGCACCTGCCAGAATCTCTCTGCCTGCTGCATGTCCCTGCTGCTCTAACAGGCTGCCTCAGCATGCTGGGGCAAATAGGAGCAGGGCATGGCTGCAGCAATGAATCGGACACAGGCTCTGTCCCCAGTAAGTAGGGACTGAAGGGGTGGAAGGGTTGTGTGTGGAGGTGGGGTGGACTATGTGGGAGGGGTGAGTCCCCTGCCCACCCCGTTGCATGGCGCACAGGCCCCTGTGACAGCAGCAGCGGGCCATTGGGGTGCTTGTGGCCAGCCCCTAGCAGAACCTGCCAGTGGCTGCACAGGGTGCATGATGCCAGCCCAGCCCACTGGCGTGCACCCTTGCAAAGGACTGGACCAACTCTTGTTGTCATCCAGGTTCCCAGCACTGCATGCAAGAGCTGCATGCCCGATATCAGGCCAGGTCCTGCCTCCATGGAGCCAGTCTGGTCTGACAGCACACAGGGCACGTAGAGATAGGACCCAGTCTAGTCGCAGCTGCTAGGTGGCTCTGCTAGGATCTGGCCACAAGTGCCCTGACAGCCTGCTGCTGCTGTGGTGGGGGCTATGTGCTGTGTGGGGGGGCAGGTGGGGAACTCATTTTCCGCCCCCCCCAATCCATCCGCAACCCCTCCATCCAGAAAAGCCCCCACAAGCCTCACAACATTCACATACCCTCAAAAATCTCTCACACTACATGCCAGCTGCCAGATAGCATAGGACCTGCTGTCAGGAGCCACAGCTCCAGGGACAACTGCTACACTGCAGCCCTGCCCTGTGCTCACTCTGGTGCTGGGACATGTGACCCCAGCCAGGAGGGGTTCCTGGTCTTAGGAACCACTTAGGTATGTGATGGGCTGGAAGCAGAGGTGGAGATGGCTGCAGAGAGTGTGAGAAAGCGAGAGAGAAATGGGTGTTGGGGATGGGGGAGTGCTTTGGGTAGGAGAGGCTGCCAGAGCCAGGCTTAGAGCCTCCCTGTCCTCCTAGAGCAGCTTGCGCAGGGGGAGGCCAGCCTGGAAGGTAAGGGGCTTGCCCAGCGTAGTCCCTGAGTCCCAGTCAAGGGCTTCCTAAGAACAGCATGGGGATTGCTGGGACCTGCACACAGGCACAGGGAGCAGAACAATAAGGGCTGGCACTGCTCAGAGCCATGACAGAATGGGTGGAACAGCTGCAGCTAGACCCATGTCCTGGTGCTGGGATGGAGCTACTGCCAGGAGAGAGCTAGTGGGGAGCAGGCAGGGGCTATGGATTAGGAGTTAAGGGGCACTGTCAGAGTTGGGAGTGAAGGGCAAGGGCATGGGCAGGGCACTGGCATTCTAGTGCTGCTCAGCAGCCCACATCCTGGTAAGTGAAGGGTAGCTCTGATTTTTCTCTGACAAAATACCAAAAGCAAACACCAAAGTGTATAAATATTTAGAATTCATTTTATTTTGATGACAGAGGCACTACTAGGCTTCCCAATTGCTTTAAAATTGTAAATATATCAATAAAATGTTGTCCAACTGATCTTTCTATATATATAGTGGTGTTTCATCTTAATTGCAGAAGAACACAGATTTGGGGTATTTTAATGAGAGAATATGGGGCTTTTTTATCAGCGAATTTGCAGTTTTTAAACCAGGAACACTAGGATCTCTTTCTGATGAGGTAAGTAGCAGGACTTGAGCGGTGGAGGCTGCCAAGCTGGAGAGCAGACGAGGTGGCTCCATTAGGGCCAGGAGGACATGCTTTGTCAGTTCAAAGTTGGCCACCACAATGAGCGTATCTTCCAGGTGATATCTGCCCAGAAGGAAGGGCGGGGGCACCAGAAGGTGTGACACCAGTGCTGCCGGAAGGCCCACTGGCAACTGACCCAGAGATGTAGGGTGCTGTGCTACAGTGCCCATACCACAGCGCAGGCAGCCATGTGGTCCTCATCTGGGTCTGGCAGGCATGCAGCCATGGGGCTGTGGGTGCTGCTGCAGGTCACAGCCAGGCAGCAGCTGCCACTGCTAGATTGCTGCAGTGGGTAGAGGGTGCAGTGGCCACTCTTGGTTAGGGCTGCTTCAGGAGTCCAGTTGGCACAAAGGGTAATGTCCCCAGATACCAACTGGCTGGGCCTGAGAAGCTCTCTGATCTGCATACCAGGGCAGCTTTTTATACTGCTGGGGCCAGCACAGGTGTTGGCCCCAGCCTGTAGCTCCCCCCTGGCTGGAGATCTGGAAGGAGCTGTGTAGAGTCAGTTTGCCTCAAGTGGCACAATTTGCCCCACACCAAAGTGTATGTTTAGGCATGTGTGCTCAGACACAAATTTATGCCACTGCTATTTGAGCAGCTGCAGGCGCACATGCCTGCATGTGTGGATGCGCCCAATGGATACAAGACATCACTGGACAATTTTAACACTGTGCTGATAAGGATTTTGGGACTGTTTAGTGGACATAAAGCTTTAAATATATTAAGCAATACTTTGATTATCTTATGTGACACTTTGTAGGAAGCCAATTTATACATTCTTCTTTTCAGTCATTGACTAAATATTTAATCCCAGCATAAAATTGCCGGAATTCTGCTGATTCAGTTGCGTGGGTATGGCTCATCAGCCCCATCCAGACTGTAACGATAGGTGGGAATGTTAGTGTGAGTCTTCAGGAAGAGGGACTTGAGACAGAAGTTCCTTGAGGGAAAACTTTATGGCAGCCAACTTCAGGAAGGATGCTTCTGTTGAATTTTTTTTGAGTGTTCATTAAAGCCAAACCCAAACATTAGGAAGGAGGTGAAGTTTGGACACTAACTTATGGCCTGTGTACTTTCCTGAGGATGTGGTGTGGACTTCCTCAGGTCAGATTTCCTTACATAATTGATTCCTCTTCTGAGAAAACTGCGTTACAAACTTTTCATAATGTATTACTTTTTGACAGTATTTTGCTAGATTATAATGTGAGAACAGAGCTGGCCCTTGCTATTAACTTTTTATAGTCAGACTCTACATACAATAATTGATGTTGAGGTGAATTTTAAATATGCTTTGCTCAAATCATGCAGGGATATTTTTTCCTCTAGCCCAGAAATAACCTTCTTTATTTTGTTTACTGCTTTAAAAAATAACAAGGGTTTCTTAGCTAATAAAATTCTAAATATTTTTTGGTGGAAGTATTTTCTCCTTCAGTGCCCTCTTCACCTCCTGAGACATTTGAAGAAAGAAATTATATGGAAAAGCCACAAAAATATGTATTCCGTTCTGGCTGAGACATTTGTAATGGATGCTTGAGCCTCAAGTGAAAATATATCAGAAAAAATTTAATTCATTTAACCAGGGTGATGGCAGAAGTTTATGTTTAGAATTATACTTCATTTTGACACAGTTCTGTGCACATTTTAATGGAATTAACTTAGGTTCTATGTACCCGTTACTTCAGATTGTATTCATTTCCATTTCTATTTTTGTTCTGTACAACAATTCTTAAATATAGCATTTTAATACCAGCAGTCAAGGAACATTCTGAACCATGTGCTGATTCTAGCATGCTGAACATGTTCCACTTTTCTGTTGTCCTTCCTATATTGACATACAAGCTGTATTACCAAAATTTTACTTAAATCAGGTTTTTAAAAACGGTGGCTAATGCTTGTGCTTATAGGCCTATGTGCACTATATTACATGTCACATATAAATAGTTTCATATAATCTATCTGTCTGTCTGTCTTTGTTGTGCACTGCATTAAGTTTTATATATATATAGTGCACATTTTTAAGCAGACCTTTTAAGATAAAGTTGGTTATCAGGAACTGTTTTCAAGCTGTTTCAGCCTTGCCCTGGGGATCAACTGAGACGTACTTGCCATGTTTCCTTCCTGAGCAGATAAAGCCTTTTACACCTGCAGTTGTTTTGAAAAACAGGCATCGCTAATGTTGATCTTCTTCTAGTACAGACATGGCCTAAGTTTAGCCAACTTCAGCATTTTTGCAAGGATCAAGTTTCACATTAAATGAAGTGTTCTGAATAGTTTCTGCAGCATGGGAGGCAGAATATTTCCATTATCAGAACTACAGGTCTCTCTTTTATATCCCTTATTTTTCTCCAACAAATAGTTGGGGTTTTTTTCAGGATAGCAAGTGGGAAATCCCACACTACTTGTTCTCTGCCTTATCTCTCAAAAAACATGCGTTTTATGGTGTGATCTTCATTGTGCACTGTTTTCAAATGAAATCATAGAAAGATGTGTTAATGGAGGCACTTGGTGTTGACTAACAATGTACTTTTAACACATTTTGCTGCCCCTTTTCTCCTTTGTCCTTTTACAGTGTCCTGTGCTTTTTTATTAATGGACTTTCTTGTCACTGTTGGTATTAAAAATGTGCTTCTGGGGAGAGCAACAAATTCTAGTTCATCTTGGGAACTGTATGCACTGATATTTTTGCCAGTTTGCAGTGTTTCCACATGAATTTCAAGGTGTTGGCTTTAACATCTAAAGTTCTAAATGGCTTGAGACCTAGCTCACTATTATTGTTGCATTATCATAGTGCCTGAGCATCACGTTTATGGATGAGTATCTTTTGCTGCTAAGCCATTTTGCTAACATAGAACAAAACCAGGTATCTTTTTTAAAGAGCGGCTTCTCTCATGCCTCATACAACACCACTTGACATTAATGTAAGTTATGGAAGCAGAGACCTCTTTTGATATTAACAGATAGGCACAGTATTCTGCATGAGAGGCCCTCAACTTTGGAATTTTTGATAAATAGATGGCTCTTGGTCAGAGGGAAGCAACGTTCTGCAGATCCATTCAACTCACCTACAAATTGGGTTATGTAATATAGCTATGGGTAGTGTTTGTTTCCCTTCATTTCTTTGAGAAGTTCTCTTCTTTGAGCAGGGTGGGAATTGATTTTTCTCAGCTTGACGTTTGAAAATTCTTAGAGGTGCTCTTTTCCAGTTTCATGTAAGTATACGTAGGTACCAGCAGTGAAGATGAATGCATTTTGCCTGTCGGAATCTGACAAATCAGCATCTGAATTCTGCGTGATGGGACCTGCTCTCTGCTCTGAATTTTACTATGCCTACTTAGCCACTGCTTTGAGGTTTGGGGGAGAGTGGTCCAATTACCATATTCCTTCAAATCTAAGAGGAGAAAGGAAAGCTCCTTGTTTTGGGTTCAAGTACAAGATGGCAGAGGGTGCTGCAGCTCCAACTCTGGCCCCAACCTGGGGTTGGGGTCAGAACCACAGCTGCTGCTTGTCCCATCCTCCCCCTCCCCCCACATCCCTCCCTCTGCCACTGCACTCCTCTTTGTTCCCCTCTCCCCATGCAGCTTATCCTCTGGTCCTCTGGTCCTGCTGCAGCTCAGGGCAATTGGTTGTTCCGCCTTCAGTCTGGCCCAGAAGCAATGATGTTAACTGACAGCAACTCTGGCCTGGGTTCCAGCTCCAGGACCTGGCCAGAGGTGCCACATGCTGCTGTGTGACTAGAGAAACCACATGCTCCACACCCGTGGCTGGTAGTGTGGTTGGAGTTGGAGCCGGAAGGTAAGAGGTGGGGGGTGGGCAGGCATCCAGGAGGGACAGGTGCCAGGAGCTGCATAGGGGACCAAGTAGCAAGGAGTGGGAGCAAGTACTGAGGTGCATGGATGTTGGGGGTAGAGGGGAAAGCAAGGGGTGGCAGGGTGAGACAGCAGGGGGCATGGTTAGGCTACTTGACTTCTCCATTGCCCTTTCTCCCCACTCTCCTTGTCTGCCCCCTTGCCACTGCCTTCTGTGTTGCAGCAGAGACAAATTTAAGACAACCCTCCAATAATTTGATTCTGTACATGGAATACTCTAGCAAATTTTTACAAATTTGCCATGTATATAATCTACTTATTGGAGGGCCATCTTAATCTCAGTGTCATCTTGGATTCGGGTAGATCTGGTAAGACAACCTTGGACCGGGATTTGGGAAATCTGGGTTCTTTTCTGCATCTCTTACTAGTCGTCTAGGTGATCTTAAGCAAATAGTCTCTAGGCCTTAGTTTCCTCATAAGTAAAATGCAGGTAATGATACACTATGATCTGCTGTTTGAACGATTTACATAAAAAGGGTTTTTAGCATTGAGTCAGTGGTAGAATACTGCACAAAGTACACGTGACACTTTGCCACATCTTTCTTCTCTCTCTTGCTTTCAGGAATGTTTCTGGAACATTCAGGAATTTCTGATTAGTTGTATGGCATTGATGACAGGAGGAAGATTAAAGTCAGATTGTGAGTTTTAACACTATCAAAAACATTCAGGGTATTTTTTTTAGCCAGTTTGCACTTCTGAAGCTGTTTTACTCAGTTTGATAAATTATTTACAGATGAGTGCAGATTCCAGCCAAATAGCTTATTTAAATGCATCATTACTGGACACCTCACCGGCTGCTCATCCATTTCAGCACTGTGTATTTCTATTTCATTTCAAAGCTTATTTTATTTAAGAAGCCACTAAATCTTTTTTGATTTACTGGTTGTGTCTAGATAATGATAATTTTACCAGTGTTTGAAACCATTTACATTTACTATCATTACCACAGGTTTAAATGCTGATGCCATTAATGCTTTTTTCCTGTTTATCTGATCCTTTTATGTATAATCATCTAAATTAATCTGTTATTTAATAGATGAAGTTCATTTATTGTTTGTTGTGTTTACTCTCAGAATTTTGTTGCTAAGTATTTTACGCAAAATGGATCAGGATTCTAGCTGCACTATGTTTCTTGGCATATAAACTATATAAATGCCCTTTTTTTGCTGTTTCATATGTCATTGTGTTTTTAACAGCTGGAGTATGACTCTAGTCTGGACAGGGATCATTCAAAGCCAAGTTTTGAATGTGTAGCTTGTTCTCTCTCTTAGCAGTCTCACATATGAGAAACAATAGTTCCAAAATGAAAGAGGAAACCCCCCTTAAACACTCTGTCTTAAGTGTTTTTTAACAAAAAAAAAAAAAGAGAGAGAAAAATAGAATGAGAAAAGAGACTTTCTACCTTGTGTTTCTCTAGCTAAAAAAACAAAAAAGCTTCCTCAGGAAAAGCACCTTGGCTGCATTACCTCTTGTTCCCACTGGAACTGTGAGCACTGTGATTGTGACAAGTCCTTGTTCAGGTATAAAAGCAAGTGGAAGAAATCTTGGTTTAGATCAGTGATTCTCAACCAATGTGCCTGGGCCAGATCATTTGAAGGGTGCTGTGAAATGTGAGGAGATAAATGAGGTACAATACAGTGAGCAGATCAGAGGTTCAGGCTTATTATCCCTGCCTGGCTGATCCTCCATCCCCACTCTAGGCCCCCTTGTGAAGACCTAAGTACTGAAATTGGGCGCTATTCAATGTACAAAAGTGATAGAGGGGTGTCTTGAGTCCATAAAAGTTTACAACTACTGGTTTAGACTGAGTAGCTTATTGAAGTGCTAGAAAACTCAGGTCAGATTTTGTTCTTTACACTTCACTGAGTCGTACTTAGAACTAAATCTTATTTCACCTTTAAATGCCAGTGGGCACTTACATCTGTGTGAGAGCGAATTTTGGCACCAGGATGCAATTTGGATTCCATGTAGCTATATTTGCCCTAGGGGTACATTGATAAAGATTTTTTTATCTGATACCAGTAGCTGATTATTAACCAGCCATATCAGCTGATACTGACCCAATAGTCAATATGCAGTCTAGCAGCTTGGGGAGCAGCATCCAGCTGGTACATCTGTGGGTGGGGAGGGAAGAGGCATGGGGGGGGGCCCTGATTGAGGCCTCCCCAGTGAGGGAGGGAGTGGGGCTAAGGCTGGGGCATGGACAGGCTCTGCCCAGCTGGGGTAGACCAGGGCAGGGTGTGGGACAGAGCCATGGGCAGCTCATCTGGAGGAAGGAGGAGTGGGAGGGGAAGCTCTGTAGCTGGGAGCACCCCTGCGATAGGCATAGGGGCGTGTGTCCCCCAGACTTGTGTGAGGGGTGGGGCAGGCTACCTGCTGTGGGCTTAGGGCTAGGGGCTGCACTGGAGCTGTGCTCAGGGTAGCTATGGGGTGCACTATGACTACCCCAAAATTCATTGTGCCCCACCTCCAACTGCTGCCGCTGCCTGCCCTGCCTCACCCCTGTCCACCATAAACACAGCCCCTGCCCAGCGCCAGCACCACTCCCCACCCCCCGGGAAGAGGCCAGCAGAGCCCCTGGTCCCACGCCTACAGCAGGCAGCCTGCCCTCGCTCTGCACACAGATCCAGAAGGCACATGCCCCCATGTGTCCCTCTGGGTGTGCATGCAGTGGAGGAGCCCTTCCCCCTTTCCCCCCCAGGATAAGCTGCCTAATCCTACCCCAGCTCCACTCCCTCCCTCACCATGGGGTCTCGATCTGCCCCACAACGCCCCTTCCCCACTGCAGACTTACCGTCTGGGTGCTGCTCTCCATGGTGCCAGGCTACATTCCTGGCTGCATGCATGCTGCATCTGCTTTACATGCACATGGCATTTATCGATGACATTATCAGCTACACTGGCCAAAAAAAGATGGTTGTTGATGATGCCAATTTTCCTTTTATTGGCGCCAATCTGATATGGACCCATATATTGTTGTACCTCTAATTTGCCCCTGTATGTCCCTTCTGCGAATGCTCACTAGGCTACTCAATGGCTTCATATGTCCCTGAAAACAATAAAATACCCAGGGCATGTGTGTAACACTGAAGTGGCTGGTCTTCAGTTGCAGAAGAACTGACTGGTTGGGGTTGGAAGGGAGGGGAGGGAAGAGAGGGGAGCAGGAAAGTGACTTCTACTTTATGGCTCAGTAGCTTAACTATTAGGGCACTTGCCCATGGAACAGGAGAAGTTACGTAGAGAGCTTGTGGCGCAGTGAGGTGGATCTGTTCTGAAATAAGTGTTGTCCCTGGGTTCTAGCCTGGGCTCTTATTCCCATAGGGCAGTAACTATCCAGCTGTTGTTTATCCATTTTAGCTAATGAAATGCAAGGATCTGGGTTTTTTCTGGTAGGAACATGTGCAGGGTGACCCTGTTCTGCCACAGGTAGAAAAAGAATCCAACTATGTGTATGTGTAGAGAATTGCTAGCAAAACAGCTATGTCAGTGCCACCTAAGCACCTAAAGGTGAAACAGAATTGCTCAATGACTCTCGACCAGGGTGTCATAAGATCCTTTTAAAAATCATGCAGAGTGCCACAAATATTAGTGTGGTTAGCTATGCAAACACACTACATATGGTTCACAAGATAAACCCAAGGATTTCAAATAAGAATCCATGACATCAAAAAACATTTTGACCTGTTGACTTGTTTGGGTCTTTCTCAGTTTTTTTTGCAGTAGATAATTTCTTTTTGTAGTAAAAAAAAATGAGTGAAAACTGTTTTAGCCTCTAGTGTGATTACCACGATAGACTGAGTTTTTCAGAATACAGTACTCTGCACTGAAATTCTCCCAATCTGAATGAGCATAGAAATCTGTTTTTACTTCTGAAGCACTCCTAGTCATCAGCAAAACTAACAGGTTGTAGTCCCATTATGATCTATAGCTGTCCAGAGTGCCAGTTCAAAGTCAGCTAGCAACATCATGGGAAATTAGGGCTGTAAAGGACCTGATGAGGTCATTTAATCTAGCCAGCTGCTTGAGGCAGGACCGTCCTAGCCAAGCATCTGTTCTGCCTTACTTTTGAAAACGTCCAAGGATGGAGTTTGCACAATTAATTTAGATAGCCTGTTCCAATGCTTGATCACCCTCATACTCAGAAAGTTCCTCTTAATCTTTAACCTAAAATTCCTCTGCTGAAGCTTGAGGCCATTGCTCCTAGTCCTGTTCCCTGGAGCCACAGAGAAAAAGTCATCTCCAGGCTTTCTGTAATTGAGGACTGTTATCAAATCTCTCCTCATTCTTTTCTCTGGATTAAATGACTCTAGTATATTAAGCTTTCCTCATAAATCTTGCCTCCCAGATCCCTAATCATTTTTGTTCTGCACTGGACTCTTTCCAAGCTGTCCATATATTTCTTGAAGTGTGAGGCCCAAAACAGGAGATAGTACTCCAAGTGGGGCCTCACCAGTGCTGAACAGTGGAAGAATCGCTTTCCGTGATTTGCAAGTGATGCTCTTGTTAATACAACGCAATCTGCTATTGGTTTTTCTTGTAACAAGAACACAGTATTGGTTCTTATTCAGCTTATGGTCTGCTGTAACTGCCAAGTCCTTCCCTGCAATATTGCAGCCTAGCTGATCATTCCCCAGTCTGTATTTGTGCGTACAATTATTCGGTCTCAAGTGCAGGACTTTGCATTTATCCTTGTTCAGTCTCATCTGATTGACTCAGGATTTTTTTTTTGCCAGTCTGTCCAGATCATTCTGGATCCTAGCCCTACCTTTTTTAAGAGTATCTGCAACTCCACCCAACTTGATGTTGTCTGCGAATTTGCTTAGCATGCGTTCAGTCCCATTGTTCAAATTATTATTGAAGTTATTAAACAATACTGGATCCAAGGCAGACCCCTGGGGAGCCCCACTGATACCTCTTCCCAACTCGACGTTGAACATAATGATCCACCCAGTTATGCATCTACCTTATAGCACTTTCCTCAGTATTTGTTTAGCATGTTAATGAGAATGTTATGAGAGACAGTGTCAAAAACCTTGCTAAAGTTAAAGTATATCCCGTCTACTGCTCTCCCCACATCCACAGAACCCGTCACGTTATCAGAGAAGGGAATCGAGTTAGTCAGGAGTGACTTGGTCTTGGTGAATCCGTGCTGGAAATTCTTGATCACTCTCTTCTCCTCTAAATGCTTCACAGCAGATTCCTTGAGGGATCTTGAGGGTCCATGATCTTTCCAGGTATTGAGGTCAGGCTGGCTGGTTTGTAGGTCTCCAGATCTTCCTTCCCTTTCTTAAAGATGGTCACTATAATTGCCCTTTTCTAGGTATCCAAACCCTCACCTTACCTCTACGAGTTCTCAAAGAGGATAACCAATGGCTCTGGAATTATCTCAGCTGATTCCTTCAGTACCCTAGAATGCATTTTATCCAGACCTGCTGACTTGAAAGCATCTATCTTCTCTAAGGAATTCTTAATTTGTTCTTCTGCTACGCGAGGCTGTTTTTCTCTTTTCCTATAGTTGCTGCCAATTGCACTCATCATCTTGTAGCTGCCCCTATTTGTGAAGACTGACGTAAAAATTGCATGAAATACTTCAGCCTCTTCTGCGTCATATGTAACCAGAATGCCTTCCAGATTCCATAAGCAACCTATGGTTTCTCTGGTCTTCCCATTACTGTTGACCTATTTATAGAATTCCTTTTTATTGCATTTTATGACCCTTGCTAGCTGCATCTCAAATTGTCTTGGCCATCTTAATTTTCTCCCTGCATGCCTGTGCCATATTTATATACTCTTCCCAAGTACTATGACCAAGTTTGCATTTTTTTGTAATGTTGCTTTTTGAGTTTCAGCTCATTGAAGAGATTACTGTTTAGCCAGTCTGGTCTCCATTGTGCTTCCAGTTCTTCCATGAATCAGGATAGCTTACTCCTGTGTTCTCAACAGGACTTCCTTAAAGTACAACTGACTCTCCTGGAGTCTTTTTCCCTCATACTTGCCTCCTAGGATTCTGCTCATCAGTTCCCTGAGTTTGCGTAAGTCTGGTTGTTTGAAGGCTAGTGTCCTTTTTCTGCTGCTCTCTTTCTTTCTTCCTCTTAGGATTTCAAACTCTATCATTTTCTAGTCACTGGGCACATCTATGTGTGTTCTTTAATGCACAGTAGCCTATTCTGCACTACTGCACAGTAGAAATAGGCTACTGTGCATTAAGCATCACTCCAAAGGCACGTGCTTTTGCTAATGCACATTAGGGCAGTCTAATGCTTATTTATGCAGTACCTCATATTAGAGGGTGCCTGTACGCAAGTGTGAAGGCTGCTCTGATGTGCTGTAATTACAGTGCGTTGGAACACACTTGATTAATCAAGTCTGCTGGAGTATGGTAATTACTGTGCTCCAGCAGCCTTCCACACCTTGTATATCAGTATCCCTAAGCTTAAAAATGGCAGCAGGGGCACTTGGAACTAAAGCTTATCAAATGAGCTTTTAGTTCAAGTGCCCCTGCTGCTATTTTTAAGCATGGGGACACTGATGCATGAGAAACTGTGGTGCTTTATTTAGACGGGCTCTCGGAGCCCATCTAAATAAAGTGCTGCCCTGTCCCCCAGCCCCGGAGCACATGTAAAAGTCCCCAAAGGTACTAAACTTAATGCACAGTAGCAAAAGTGCATTAATGCACATGTACATGCTCCTAGTGTCACCCAAATTACCTTCCACCTTCACATTCTCATATTTCTTCCTGTTTGAGAGCTTCAAGAAGAGGTTCCCCTCTAATTGGCCTCTCTTTTATCTATATTAAAAAGTTATTCTCAACATACTCCAGGAATTTTGTGGACTGCTTGTTCATTGTTGTGTTTCCCTCCTGGAAAATGTCACAGTTAATTTAAGTTCCCCATGAGAATCAAGTCTCGTTATTAGGAAGCTTCTGCCAGTTGTTTAAAGAAGGCCTTGAATGTCTATATCCTTCTCCTAATCTGGTGGCCTGTAGTGAATTCCCACCATGCTCTCCCCTTTGACCTTTACTCAGGTGCTTTCAGCAGGCTTCCTTTCAGCTTCATACTGTGCCTCAGAACACATGTACATTGCCTTTATGTGTAAGGCAACACTTCTTCATTTTTTTCTTATGTCTATCCTTCCTGAGCAAACTATTCCAAGTCCATGATGGGTGAATACAGTAGATTTTTAGGTGCATCTATTTATGGTTCTGTAGAGAGAAATTTACTTCTATGAGCAACTGGAAGGGACCTGTCGGTAATGTGAGGAGATGCCCAGTTTTGTGATATAGTGAAATAAGAAGTTTATTGATAATAGGTATTAGCTTAACTTTTTTGGCATAATCTGCAGTATGATGTGCTACTAAGGAACTGCTCCATTAAGTTATATAGTTCATGTGTAAAGCATTCCTGCTTACTTCTTTATTCATGGATATTTTTCATTCATTGCTTTACAGAAAGTAGGCATTAACAACTAATATTGCATCTTAATAGAAATAATTGATAAAACGATTATTTACAAATGTAGTAGGAATTGAGGGACACCATTTTCATCCCTTCCATGCTCTTCACCACGCTGATGTAGCGATAACTGCACATCACTGTTCACAGTCTTGACTGAGTTCTTCTCCAAAGCTAATTTAAATAAAGTTATTCTCTGTCTGATATTAAGTATTGCAGTGATTCTTTCTTTTACTCTACATGGTAAATGAACCCAGATATTTGATATGAAATTCTGTTTCTAGTTTTGTCTTTTGTCATGAATTGATATCAAAACTAAATGTCTATATATTTCATTTTCATATATGCATTTTGCAATGTTTTGATGATGATCAGTTTTGGTGGAGCCTCGTGCTGTCTGCTTCCATGGGATCATTTATACTTTGAACAGTGGTTTGGATACGATTAATCTCCTTATTTTGCATTCCTCCTTAAAAATAGTTTTGGTTTGATCCTGTGTTCTGGTTTTGAACTGCTTGGATTACTGTCTTTTCATTGCCTTATACATTTAATACTTGATTAGATATTGTGAGATGGTGTATAGCCAGTGCTTCCAGGATAAAAAAGGATTTTTATGTGTTTTTTTTCTATTGTTGCATATTTACATAGTGTAGTTCGTTGTTGATATAGTTGAATTTTGCCACATGTCTACATTTTGACAGCAGGGCATGATTGTGAAAATGTTTTCCCTGCAAGGAAGTTGCAAAAAGTCATGTTACTGATTTGTTTATTGCGCCTTTCCTTTTTCCTTTTAACCCACAGTTGGACATCACCACATGTCAGCTTTTAAAATGTTTGTGTTTTTTTAGAAATCAGGATTTATTTTAGTTAATCTCTCAATTTATGAAGTAATTTTAGAGGGATAACAAACATTGCTCACTGAGTTTAAAAGTGAGTGTTGTTTATTCCTGAGTACTGGCAATATGTTTGGTACCGTACAATGCCTCAAAATGGATATGATCCTTTTGTCAAAGGACTTGCACTCAGAATTAGACAAGCAGACCCAATATGCTGTTTGTCAAGATAAAGCTCTAAGATCTAAACCTGTATCAGCTTTTTATTTCAGTTGTTTCTGTTGCGTGGTAGAACTGAAAGACTTCACAGAAGTGTATCAGTAACTAGACTGCAGAGGGATTTGGTTACTTGATATTCTTCTTTCTGTCAGGAGCTGTATGACGGCGTTTGCTTTTCTGTAGTATGGAAAGCAATTCTGCAAAGCACAGTTAAAGACACTGTGTATTTATTGCCCTAGAGATTTGGTTCTTTGGGGAGCTCTGTTCAACTGCAAAAATAAATAGAAATTGACTTTTTCTTAGAGGCTTAGGGGCCATTTCGGGATGCAGCACCCTAGAGAATTCCAAACTAGTGAATGGTGGACAAGCAAAATAATTTTGGAATTATTTCACAGTGCTTCTTATTGGGGAACTACTGTATTTACTCAAATGTCAGATGAAGGTTTTTTCCCCCAGTCAGCATGGGGGAAAAGGCTCCTTGTCTTGCATATACATACCAGCAAACCTCCCCTCTGTCCTCCTTTTCCATTAAATACATTGGCTATCATTAAACTGCTTCTAGCAGCAGAATATAGCTAGTTATGGAAATCAACTCTGAAGTTGATTGAATGCAACCTGGGCCATGTATTTTATGGGCATGGTCAGCCCATATTGGGCAAACACACTGATGGGAATATTTTTTGTGGCCTTTAAAAAATAAAAAAACAGCAAAAAACAATAGGCAATTACATCCCCAGGAGGGAATGAACACTGGGTCTGGAGGTACTAAATTACCAGGGAAGCACTCAGAAAGGGCAGAGCAAGCTCCAAAACCCTCCTGGTGCCAGAAATGCTGATAGGAGCTTATAAGGTTAGGTTAGTGCAACCCATCTGTGTAAGATTTTAGTGTTCGTTATGTTCATCCTCCTCAGTGCCAACTCTCTTGAAATCATGGTGAACTACTATATCAAATACATTTTGACTTCCTCTTAACTCCCATGGCAGAGCTGTGCCTTTCTTTCCCGTTTCCAATGATTCTTGTTTCTTTAGAAGCCATAAATACCTAGCAAACACCACTAAACTTCTGTGTAACTGAGAGGCTATGTTGGGGTGGGAGGAGTATCTGGAGTTCATGTACATACTAGGCAGTGCTGGGCTTTGGGATCACCATAGCTTTAAACACTTAACTCTGGTGGGCCCCAGTCAGTGAACTATATGATAGTAAGACTTTTAGCTCTGGTTTCATAAGCCTTTTAGATTTAGTTTAAGTCAGGGGTGTCTAACCTTTTTGAATGTGGGGCCGGATCACGAACTTTTTATCACCCAGTGGGCCGGTGGGCCATATTCAAAGACCTCACAGGAAGTGGTATCACATCACCTCACCCTGAAACAAAAGTACATTGTTTACTTTTGTTTCCCGTCTCAGCGCCTCAGGAAACAGCTCGGAGGGCCTCATGTTGGCTCACGGGCTGCATGTTGGACAAGCCTGGTTTAAGTCCTGCATTTAGGATGGGACAGTCCCATGTACCAGTACAAGCTGGGGGCTGAGTGACTGGGCAGCATCTCTACAGAAAAGGACCTGGGGGTTACAGTGGACAATAAGCTGAATATGAGTCAGCACTGTGCCCTTCTTGCCAAGAAGGCTAATGGCATACTGGGCTGCATTGGTAAGTGTATTGCCAGTTGGTCAAGGGAAATGGTTATTTCCCTCTTCAGCACTGGTAAGGCCACATCTGGAATACTTTGTTCAGTTTTGGGCCCCCACTACAGAAAAGATGTGGGCAAATTGGAGAGAGTCCTGTGGAGGGCAACAAAAATAGTGAGGGGGCTAGGGGACTTGACTTCTGAAGAAAGACTGAGGGAACTGGGTTTATTTAGTTGAGAGAAGAGGAGACTGAGAGGGGACTTAATAGTAGCCTTCAACTACCTGAAGCAGGGCTCAAAAAAGGATGGAGCTAGACTGTTCTCAGTGGTGGCAGATGACAGAACAAAGAGCAATGATCTCAAGTTGCAGCAAGGGAAATTTAGGTTAGGTATTAGGAAGAATTTTCTCACTAGGGGCATAGTAAATCACTGGAACAGGTTACCCAGAGAGGTGGTGAAAACTCCATCCTTGGAGGTTTTTAAGACCTGGTTAGACAAAGCTTTGGCTGGGATGGTCTAGTTAGGGATGGTCCTGCTTTGAGCAGGGGGTTGAACTACACCTCCTGAGCTCTCTTCCAACCCTAATTCTGTATGATTCTGTACCAAGCATAGCTTGTACTATATATAAGTAGTTACAAAAGTGGTGCTCAAAAGCGTCGTTATGGAGAACTTACGCTGAAATTTGCAGATATCAGGATTGGGGTCAGAGTCAGATCCACAGCAGTCTCCTGTCCCCCTCTTCAGTTTCTGTCTCCCCTCTGTCCCTGCTCCCTTGCCCCTTACTTTGACATGCAGCTCACATGTGCTTGAGGAAAGAACAGAGCCTGTGGAGGGTCTTGACAGTAAGTGGGGCCAAGAAGGCTGCAGGGGGGTAAGAAGTTGGTAGTGCAGAGGGCAAGGGGGCACCTCACCTCCCCCCCAGCCACAATTTTCATTACTGTAGCAGTGGAAGGTGGATGAATTTAAAACAACATGCTGATAATTAATTCTGCACCTGGAAAATTATAGCAGATGTGTACATTTTCCATATATAGAATCTAATTATACTGGGGGCTGTCTTATATTCAGGGCCAGCTTGTATTTGGGTAAATACAGTCCATATTGTAACTGAAACGTAGGCTAAAAAACTATCGTGAAGATTAACCTCTTGTGTATGGTTACGAGCATAAACAGTGGTTTGGATAGAACTTCTGGTGCCACGGAGTGACTCAGGCCACATACAAACATTACATTTTACTGGGAGAATCACCATTTTTGCTCACTGCTCCCTCTCGCTGCTCCTACAATGGGCACATAGCAGAGGAGCAGCCCCTTCCCCCTCTCCCACCCCCAACCCCGTTCCCCAGACTGCGGTCCCAGTCTGTTGAAAGCTCAGTGAGCAGGGGGAAGGGGCAGCTGCAGGCTGAATGTCTATACACTCCCTCTCCCAGACCAGTTCCAACTAGTGGAAAGTTCCTGAGAGATTTCTGCTGGTAGAAATGAACCTGTTCACAGCATCACTTCTGAACATATTTGTTGGAGGATTAGGAGGGGGATAGAGAGACATACTGATACAATACATTATATAGTACAGTAGCCTGGAAAATGTTACATGGCCTTTGGGTCCAATCACAATTCATTTAAATCTCACCAGATATTACAAATGTTAAGATAAACAATTTTCCAAATTAAAGGGCTGTTTTAGATTTGGATGGATTGATCTACATTGCTGAAGAGCATTAAATTCTCTTTAAGGTTCCACATTAAAAGTATGAGTTTGTTAAAATTAGGGACTGTGTATTGCTTTTTGTTGTCTTTAGGATATGGAAATGAAAGCCTTAAGGAGTGCTGGAGCATGCCATCAACAGCAGAAAAATAACAAGTCATTTTAGGAGACTTTTCTCTTCAAATTCAAATCTCTTCAACTTGGAAGTTTTGGGTTTTTATGATTTATAACTGTAGGCAACCCTACTTGTCCTTGTGCACTTCAGTCTTTGGATAACAATTTAATATACCATCGAGAGCCCACTTTTTGGAAAATGCTGAGTAGCCCATCTTTTGAGAACTAGGCCTACCTGAGATGTCTCAAGCTGTGCTCTCAAATGAACTAGCTGTATTTGATCATTTAGACCCTTTCTTCTGTCCCCTTTTGTTATACACAGTACATATTATATATATGCCATAAATACACGTTACACGCATCAGATGTAGACTGGTCAACACTTTTCAGGAGTAGCTCTCGGTCAGGTATTAGTAAATAGAATTTAAATCCAAGGGGGCCATGCTAGGAGTCGTATACAGGTTCATAGAGGTGGCATTACCTTTTGTGCCTTTGTATATATGGGCACTAAACCCACTGAGATTGTCAGTGGGAGATTAGACTTTCTAAAAATGATTTAAATAATACAGCTCTGCATTAGAGTTCAGTGCAGCAGTAAGACTATACAGCCTTTTACTTTTCAGGGAGTATTTTTTCCAGGGAAGGTAATATACACATGATCAGGACTAATTGCTGCTATTTGTTCAGTTGTTTTTACTGGGATGAAGTCTCTGGAAAATTAATTATGCATTAACTCGGTAGATGAGCTTATAAGATCATAGGAAGCAACTTCAAGCAGTTCTGCACTATACGGATGCCAGTAAATTTGCAGAATGAGTAGCCACACACCAGACTGCTTCTGTATACAGGGTTGAAGGCCATGAGTGCATTCAACAAGTTCTTCAATTTGTTTGTAGTTTGTTTTCACTCTTTCTTTTGAGAAATTTATCTTTGTTGACAGCAACTTCTTTTTATATTTCTGTAGTCTACATCTAGAGTTGTTGCATGGTAACCTAGGGGATACAGCAGTGTCCCTAGCTAATAGGAGGCAGCCATTTTATTTAATATTGAAATAATGTGCAGTTAGGCAAGAGCAGGAAAGCTAGAAATATCTATTGATTTTTTTTTTTTCTGATGTTAATGAGGAAATTCAATAATTGATTCTGTGAGGGGGAATTGAGAAGAAATTTAACCTCCAACCAGACAGGCCGGGGATGAAAGGGTTCAGGAATGTGGTCCCCTGTTTCTTATTCTTTTCCCGTCCCACACGAGAGACTCCGAGCCAATATAGAAGAGAAATGCTTTACTTATAAATTAAATAGACCGTAGACAAGCTGTGTGAAATCACACCACAAGACACCTAAATGCCTCGCTCCGCCGTGAGGTACTTCAGCGCTGCGTACCTCACTCCGTGCCGGCAGTTCCCTTTAACTTCACAGCCAACGCCGCAACCAAAAAGACCGTGGGAACTCAAGAGCTCTTAAACCATTCTGCTTGCAGACTATCCTTAGGGAGTGCCCGGGAGAAGAGGGAAAACCGTGGGCGCAGGACCTTGATGAGGGTGATCTGTCCTCCTGATGCTGTGTGTGGTCCCACCTTTCCTTTCCCCGGCTTTGCCCTTTATACTGCCCCAGCAGCCAATCAGATCAGGTCTTCATTCGCGCGCTTTCTAAGCAGCACGAACCGGGGATTTTGCAGCAAGCATGCTTTGCGCGGCTGTTTGGGTTGCACTTGCTGCTTCCCCTTGCAGTAAGCACAGTTTGCTGGCGTTTGATCACTTTTATCACTACTTATTTACACAGATTCTGAAAAGATCATCATAGAGTCTTAAGAAGTATTTTCTCTTCCTTAACTATTTATCTGTATATAATGTCCAGACCATGCACATCTGCTGTATTATTTTCTTCTTCTTCTTGCAACCACACCACGTGTTAATTCTTCTGCAAAAGTCAGATATTATTTCAGAACTCAAGACTTCATGACACTGGTCCTCCTTAGAATACTTTAAACACATTCACAATGGAAGCATCGAAAAGAGTGATGTTCTCATAGTATTTCTGCTTGTTTATATTTGGGACATAATCGGAAGCTTGTCTGTTCCTAGATTCATTTCCACAAAACTCATTACAAAAAAAGACGAATACAGACTACTTTATTAAAATGACAACTCACACTACTAGTTGTAGAGCTGTCATCATAGTTTCATATTGCAAGTTCTAAGTACTTTATTAAAGACAAAGACAACTTTTTCTCTGTTCTTTTTAATTAGATTAACATTTCTTTATTGCTTTAATAATGCACATGATGTGGCTTTAATAATACATGCCAGATTGCTTATGAGAGAAAAAGATGCAGCCTAGGAGAGTAAATAAATCTCGGTTTACTTAGTTAACGTATGTGTGGTTAAATATTGGTCCTGTCTTAGCATATCATTGAAATCAAACTAAGAATATGAAATGTAAATAGACTATCCAATTGCCCTTAAATTGGACTGAATTAAAATCTTGGCAAATAATAAGCAGTAGTGGAAAAAGAACATGCGTAGGAAAAAAGAACTGTTGATTATAACGTATGGGAGTTGTCAGTATAGAGCAGTGGATCTCAAAAGTGAATCTAAAAAGATAAAGAATCACTGGTGTAGAGGATACTCTAAAGGCTGTCGTCTTATAAATACCTATGGTTTTGGAGTTATTAAATGTATTAAAATCATCACCATCAGAAAACAGAAAATCTCTTTTGTTTTACAGCAGTTTTAGATTCCCAGATTTGTCAGGGAAAATAGTGCACGATTGACTTATTTCCATTTGAATGCTTAGGTGAGCATACAAGCTCTTAACACTTGGCAGCATATGCTCATTACAATCATTAGCCAAGATAAAAATACTATAAAAATGTGACATCTACCTTTAAGCTATACGTGAACTTTGTTCCAACTCCTTGGGGTTTTTTTCCCCCTTCAGGCATTTTAAAACAATGGCTACTCTAAAAAGTTTATAGTAAAGTGTCAGATGGATATTATCTATGTGGGCTGCATTCCTACAGTTAAAGAACAGTATTTGAAACAACCAGCTTTGGAACCAGAAGACTTTTATTTTTAATGTCTCTCCTCTATATTTGGTCTTTGTTGAGGCTATAACAGTGATGCCAATTGTTATACTGTTGTTTTTGAGCTGTGCATACCTGACCATTCATTTAACATAAGCCACTGAACAATTGGCAGCTGTTTTCAGTTATTATCAATCTGGACTGGGTTCAAACCCTTTAGACATTAATTTAGTGTATTATTAACCAGAGACGTACAAACCTTGTTGAGCATGTTCTGCCATGTTTGTTTAAACAAAATTTCCTGTGACTGTTTGCTAGGAAACTACTGGCTGGAAAGAGGCTACTAGGGCTGCATGAGGCTTTGGACCATGCTTTAGATCCAGAGAAGCTTCGGACGCTTCAGCATCCAAAGCAGCATCTGTGGATCCAAGCGCTGGCTTCTTTAGGCTTTCCAAAGCAGTTTGGAGCTTCTGAGCCGCTTCGGAGGCCCAGCCATAGGGTATAATGGGGAATTAATGATATAGCTGTAACTTTGTTGGTTTTTTGTCTGATTTGGATGAAACTTGCAGGAGTGATAGCCTCTGCTGAGCACATGAAGGCTGCCAAACTCATGTCACGTGCATGTGTGACCGTGTCTGTCTTGGGGAGAGGAAATAATCAATAGAGACAATCAACTGCCCCAAGACAGAGATGGTCAGTTGCACAAGCACCCATGTCACAAGTTTTGCCTGTCAGCAGCTAGAGGTGCAGGGCAGGCCTGCAGCTTTCAGCCTGCTGCGCCTCAACACACACAGTGTCACCCACATCCTGAGTTTTGCCTGTCTGCAGCTTGAGGTGCGGTGCCCCCCCAAATCCCTGCACTGATCTTCTTGAAACTTGGCAGGCTTTGTGCCCTCACCAGGGGCTACCACCCCTGCAGTTTTGACCCCACTGTGGTGTAACACATGCACGTGACATGAGTTTGGCTTTCAAGAATTTGGGGTGCAGTTCCCCCCGAACCCCTGCACCGATATTCTTGAAACTCGGCAGCCTTCATGTGCTCAGCAGAGGCTACCACTCCTGCAAGTTTCATCCAAATCGGACAAGCCAACAAAGTTACAGATATATCATTAATTCCCCATTATACCCTGTTTTCAGAGCTGCTTTGACCAGATCAAAGTGGGAAACCGATCCAGAGTTCTGGATTGAATTGCTGGCATCCGAAGTGGATGAATCCAAAGCTGGATTGATAGCTGCCTTCTCGCACAGGCCTAGAGGCTACAAGGGCACCCTGCTAAATTATTGGGAACTAAACAAATACATTAAAAAGAATGTTAGGCAGTATTCTTGCATGAGGATTTTGCACAGGGGTAAGAAAATGGTCTACTGGCTGTATCTCAGGGGAGACTTGTAAGGGAGATATTCCTGAATGCTTTTTTCCCTGGTCTGTCACTGCTTCTCTGTGATCTTAAAGTAGGAATAGGCCAGATCCTTCTGCCACTTAATTTAATTAGAAAATTCCCATTAACTTCAATTGAAACAGGAAAGGATGAGTACATTATTCTTGCTTTACAGAATTACAAAATGAGCAAAATAATTCTAAGCTACCTCCCAGGATTGACAGATCCAGTTAATTCATTTGCTGTGAAAATGTTCTTGGAGTTAAGGAACAAATATTTCAATTTTCCTGGAGGAGTGGATTTTTGGGGCATGTTATCTTTTATTGGGCCAGCTGTGCAGCTAGAAGAGAACTTAGGCAGGCTTACACATACAATATCCTTCCTCAGGTCTAGGGAAGAAGCAGATCCTGGTTGAGCTAGGTAGTAGATTGAACAATAGACCATGCAGAACTCCATATGTAAATAAAAATAGTCTACTGTTTGGGCAATTGGAGTGCAAAACAGGAGCACAGAGAGATTATCAAGAATAGCTGAAAGACATGGTAAGTGTGGTAGAAAAAATAGCCTGATTAGTGGAAGAGCAAATCTTTTCATGAGAGAAAAGGGTCACCTGTGGAGTGTAGAGATATTAGCAGAGATTGAAGATGAATTGTAATAAGCCTTAAGGTCAATATCTGTGTTAGTTCCCAGGTTTTGGAGTTCAGTGAAGTTAGGAACTGTTGTTTCCAGGACCATCTTCTGAAGGTTTACTGTAGATTACCCTTGAGGATTGTGAAGTCAGAAAAGAACTAGTTGGTGTCTTTTTGTGAAAAATGGTCTCCTGCCAATGTGTATTTGTCTCTGTCCCTTATCTTTTTCTTATATATGCTCATTCTGGAGTGTTGTCTTTGTCTAGTTTCACACGCGTAGTTTCTATGAAGGTATTTGGTGCACTGGGTTAGATATATCACCTTCTGGGATAGGATCGGTAAATTTTGATCATTTGGATTGGGGAAGCAATAATAATGGTGGTAGTGGAGATGTGCTTACAGGTTTTGCATTTGTTAAGGTTAAGGTTGTGTTCCACTTAGTACCTGTTGATCAGTAGGGAGTTTGCTTCTGATGATTTGGGTGGTGGGTTGTCAGGCGCAGGTGTGTAGGGAGGGAGAGGGAAGGAATGGAGCTGTGAACATTTTTCTCAAGGTTTGATCCTTTCCAAGTGTATGCTGTAATTGTTTGATGATGCTTCTTATTAATTGAAATGTGGGATGGTAGGGTGTGCAATTAGTGGATGTTTTCTTTTTGTATTGTAAGGGGCTACAGTAGGGTACTTGGTTGGCTGTTTCAAAGATATGATTTATTTTTCTGTTGGAGCATGCATTTTGGGTAAAGGCGAAGTTTAGGTGGTGTCATGAGTGTTCTCAGAACAGATGCAGTGTTATCTTAAGGCCTGACTACAGATGATACCTTTCTTCATTGTATGCAGTGTTTCCTGGTTCTATGGATGTAAATGTGTGATTTTTCTATATAGTGATTTTTTCTAGTTTGATATCAGATTTTGAATTCAATATTTTCCAAATGGTGAAAAAAGATAACATAAGCAGCAAAATATTTGCCCTCACAAATTTTGTAAAATTATTTTCCTATATTCTTTTAGGTAACTTACTTAGTTTGTAAATACCTAAGATCAGGGTTTCTTTGCTTAATACAGAAACAGCATATAGTTTATTATTTTAACAAACATGCAGCTAGAAGTAATTTATTTTTAAATATAGCTTTACTATTAATTTCATTTGTTGTTCCACTAATTGGCCTCCACTTTGTGAAAAGAAGTAAAATACTTGCTCAAATCATTATTCTTACATGTAGAGAACAAATTGATTTCTTCAGCAAAGAGAAGCAAGCTGGAGGTAAAGAATAGCTAGACTGGCAGAGAAGATATTTTGAGCATCACTTGGGAGTTATAACAGAAAATTCTTTACTATTGCACTGTAAAATTTATCCTGAGCAAAGCAGAAAAAGTTCAGAGAATAGTATAACTCTTTAATATCTTCCTCTCAATTTAGCAGTGCAAATGGGTGGCAGTTTTAGGTGGGAGAAAAATTACTTGGTTTAGTAACATAATTATCTTAAAATCATACCTGGCTTTAAAAGTTACCCACTGTGACAGTAAATTGTTTTTATCAAACTAAAATTTAGTTGAACATTTATATTCACACCCATGAGGTTAGCAGTTTCAGAATGTGCAAAGCAGAAAAATGAACAAACATTTACTCAGATTGTTTTAAATGTCTTTTTGATGTACATGTTAGCTTTCCTAGTTGTAGTTGACCTATTCAAAATAAAAAGAAACAAACTTTGAAGAAAAGCATTCGTTGGTATTCTGTTTTCCTCCCGCTTTTCCTACCCTGGTTGTCATTTCTATATTAAGTGCCTTGAATGTGGCAGGTCTGGGTTGCTAAACCTGTCTTCAAGGCAACTTTGTCCATTCATTTTTTTTAACCTCTATCCCAGTTCTTTGTTCTGTGATTACTGCATATTTCAATCACTATTCTTATGAGTCTTAGTGAGGAAGGGGGATTGTTCAGGGTTGTTTAAATCATCTCAAGTCTGCAACAAAGAAAATATTCCCAACCAGATTATTTTATTATCTCAACAACAGAAGACCACATGCATGTGTTCTTTTCTTCACAGTGGTTATAGTTGTTTTTTTTCATGGATTTTCAACTAATGCCTTTTGAAAACCAAACACTACTTCTACAGAGAAAGTCTCAGAGAATCATAACAGTGGTCCCTAAACACTCTAAATACAAAACAGTTGGCATACTTAAATGTGAGCATATATAGAACAAAAACAAACTTGAAGCAATTTTCTGTAAAGAAGACATAAGGCAGAGCTGGATGGTATTGGTAGTACTGTAATGTTTGCAGCACTTCTATGTATATGTTTGGCTGATTTACAGTTCCCGAGTTCTGGGTTTAAATAAATCTAGCCTAAGGGTCAGCAACATTTTCTGGTAGTGGGCCAAGATGACCTAGCTTGGTTCTGAGGTGGGCTGGCACTTGGACTCAGCTGGTTCTAGTGCTTGTCTCTGCTGCCTGTCTGTGGTGCAGCTGAGCAGAGCTGCCCCTTCCCCACGTGGCTGTGGCGTGGCCCCCCTGCCACAGAATGTTGCCAAAGCCACAGCTTAGTGGGCTGGATCAGGCCCATGGTCTGTAGGTTGCTGACCCCGTATCTAGAAGACGGAGTTAAACCATTATATATGGCACTTGACCAAGCCCCTGTGTTTGTTTAGTTTTTAAAGCAAAACCAAGTGTCACAGGTTTTGAAAAAGGACTGAGGGCGGGACTCAAAATACATCAATTTTTGCTGAGCAAATGATATGGAAAACTGCATTTTTCGTGCTTTGTTTTGATGAAATCCTCACCTCTCCCTTTTTCTCAAACTCTAAATTAAAAGGATTTTGACAGGAGGGTTAGTGGAGGATTTCAGGGTAGGAATTTAGCACTTAACCTTTTGAGTGTTTTGCCCCCTTCTGTGTGCCACAGTCAGGTGCAACATCTACAGGAAGTTATTAAATGAATACTGAGGAAGGTCTCCCTGGGGTCCAAAATTTCTGGTCCATAGGAAGCAAAGAAGAGCTGCAACTACTATTCACCCTCTAGACTACCAGGGGGACTGAATGCACCATAAACATGAACACAGCGATTCTGAGACAAAAGGCAGACAGGCATCCTTCAGCATAGAAATCAACTTTTCCCACTGTTTAAAACTGAAAGTATGGTGTAGGATTGGCAACCTGATTAAATGATTGATCAGTTGCAGACCCAATATTTGACTGCAGTCAGAAATTGTAAAATGTTCCATGAAGCTAAGAATGCCATTTCGCTAGGTGGCCTTCCATTTTTTTTTTTTTTATTGCATCATATAGTCAGTCATCTGTTAGCAAGGAGCAGGAGGGTGAACTTCCTGCCTCTAAGTGCTGCAGGAGTCAGGACACAGACACAGACACTATCTCTGTCTCTCTTTCTCTTGCCCTGCTCTCCATTTAGTAGCAGGCACCCCCTGCCCTGCCCCTCTCTCCTGATCTTTCTTTCCCTTCTCCGTACTAAGTCAAGTGGAGCTGCAGGAGCTACCCTGTGCTGAGGAAAGAACTGAAACCAGCAGCAATGAAAAACTGCTCCTATCTCCTAGGACTGAAGGCATCCAAATGCAAACAGGAAAATACCTGAAAAATTGGCCCGCTGCCTACTTAATATAACTGCGTTTAAAAATGGGCTTCTGTAATTGCTGTGTGTGTTTTATTTCTGTTTAACACATATATTTTCTGTAACTGTTCGGGCTGATGCTGGCAAATTGAAATAAAAGCCAAGGAAAATAAGAATAGTTTAGTCTTGAATATAATTCACATTTACAGATACCTAACATAGATAGTTATAAAAATTCATTACGACATTTTTAGAATTTAATATCATTGTTTCACAATAACAGTTAACTAATTTGAGGGTTTTTTTGACAATTAGCATAAGTACATAGCCTATTGAAAAGTAAAGGCTCTCTCTTCACTGTTGTAATAAAATAATGCTTAAAATATTTGACCATTATTTGGCTATATTTGACTTGTCAGTTGACCAAGTATTTTTTACTGGTCAAATAGCCAACCCTAGTTTGTTGGCACTATAAGATGGAGAGTGTGTAAAATGTTAAATATCAAAGGCTTGTTGAAAGTTTAACTGACTTTACCCATAAACATCAGGGAGATGTTAGTATTGAACTTGAATATAACCTATCTTGGACTTCTGTGTGTATAAAATGAAATTTTTTGTTGTTCTTAAGGCTGATTGAAAAAAATCAACAAAACATTTTCTGTTGGATTTTGCTGATTCTTCAGAATTGGAACATTCCACAGGAAAAATGTCAAAAGTGACAAAATGGCCCTGGAAATCAGAGAAGTTTCTGACTGAATTCAGTCTGCTGAAGAAAACCTGCCCAGTTTCCCATCAGTTTGCCTACCTGGCTCCTTCTCCCAAGCTGATACAGAGATGAGAGCTTGGAAATCCTGGGAAATCTGGAATGTCAACCTACTTAGCTTCGAGTTGGCCAGCTAGATGCATTGCCCCAGAGTCAGGGCTCCCACATCATGGCTCTTAACTGATTATGCTTGGTGCCATCATTCTGAAACATGCAACACTACTTACTGCACTACTTCTCATTAGTCTGCCTGCAGCATCTTGCTGAGTCGGGTATGTTGCGCTCTGTTTTAGGTGAGAGCAGTGGGAGATTCCTAGTATGGCAAATGAGCATAATGGACTTGCTCATAGAAGAGCTATGCAGAGAATGGTAGGATTTTTTTCCATGGAGAATTTTTGAAAAATTTAGGTTTGGTTCCAAACTGGAATGAAACAGATTTTGAAATTCTCCACGAAACAGAATCACCCAGCTAAAATGATCAGTTATGTTATTTGTTGCTAATTTTTCATGCTTCAATTCTGCAGTCAGTCTTGGGACCCCACTGTGTGCAAGTTTATGTACAAACAGTTGTGAAAGTACAGATTTTTCTAAAATGATGCAAATCTAAAAAGACAAAGCAAATAAGTGTGCATATGTCAAATGTGACCAGTGCGTGTCTGATAAATTACAAGTGGTGTTCTTCGTTAAGTTTGTTTCTATTATTGTCGTATTTCCAAACTATGTCTCTTCGCTTAAATGTCTCAGACCAGCAGAACCATCATGTCTGTAATACCGCCTTGCTCACTATAAATTCTGGTCCTGTGTGAGGCAGTTCTGGAGACTGCCTGATCAACAGCTAAGTCCAGCGCCGCATATATACAGGCCAGGTACTGATATTCAGTTTTACTGGGAGAATTGATATGCTGGTAGAAACCAAAAATATATCAATGTTCAGACTTTTTTCCCTGGAGCTCTGGGAGAAAAATAACCCAATAGCAACCATGATGCAGTCACTGCCAGAAGAGTTTCTCCTTGGAGACTAAATATCTGAACACTTTAAGCTGGGGGTTTAACTCCTTCTGGGGACCAAGAGAAGTGGAGCTAGGAAAGGCTCCCTACCTTCCTGAGATAAGGGTTACCCGAGTCTTGAGAAGATGTGAGGGACAGCTGTTTCCCCTATCCTGTAGACTAGGAAGTGGGGAGAGTAGCAGTCACTTCTCCCTGCCTCTTCCCTAAAGTGGGCAGTTCCCAGTTTCAGAAAGGGGTGGGAGGGTGGGTTTTGCTAGCTCCTGCCAATTTCCTTTTCCCCTGCTACCCCCACTGCTCAGCTGAACCGTGGATGATGATTTTAAAGGTGGTGATTAGGAGTGGGGTTGAAGGGCCCTGCTTCTAGCTGCTGGCTTTTAAATCACTGTCCTGCTTCTCAGCTGGCCATTAGGAAGAGCAGGGGGGAACTGACCTAGGGAAAGGCTCTACATGGACAGCTCTTGGCCCCTCCATCTTGAAAATCGTTGCCCTGGCCACTCAGCAGGGAGTTGGGGGAGCAAGGGGAAGCTGTAGAGACTCAGAGCCAGGTTTGCAGAGGCTTTTCCCAGCATGGCTTCTGGCCCCTCTGACTTCCCCTTGCTGCCTGCCGCACCCATCTGGCCCAGAGCAGTACAGGGTGAGAGAGGGTTGATTGGGGATACATTCTCTCTGGGTGGAATTGGAAACCCTCCCCAGCTGTCTACAGTATAGTTGCTGCTTTTCAGCAGCTGCAAATTGGCACTTGACGGCCTGCCCTCTTCCTAGATATGGGAGAGGACAGGCTATTAATTAATAGGTTCTCCTGAGGGGTGGGGTGGCTCAGGAAGCAGTTCTCCAGTGCCTCCTGGCTGAAGAGCTTGCCTATGAAGCTGTGGGGCTGGTGGAACATCTTTAAACACCCAGCCCATTTTTTAACTGAAAGACATTTCTTCTTCTAGAAACAAACATCTGTATGCAGCCACTGTCTTTCTGACTAGCTGTATATAGGATGTGCATTTCCAGACTTGGAAATATACAAGGGCTTTTGGCATTCTGTGATTTTGGAAGCTGTCAATGGAAGATGCATCTTGTTGCAAATTGCTTTCTCCCAAAGTTTCCAAGACATTCCAGGCAGTTTTACATGGTTGCATGACATCTTTGTTTCATAGTATTGTGTTTATGCTAAACTGCAGAAAAATTTCATCTGATATCTCAATGTTTATGCTTTAATTGAAACCCTTTTATCTTTTTTGTTTTATTTTATATTATTTCATTTCTTCAGCCAGTAATTCTTCTTTCCAGAAAATAACTCAAATGAGTTTGTATATAAACTAATGTCATTTATTTGCTCTATCAGGGCACAGGATAATTAAAATCACCATAGTTAGCGTGGAAAAAGTCTGGGGTGATGAGGTTGGCATGTTGAAAAAATTCAGATTGTCAGTCAACTAGCTTTACAGACATGTGACCTATTCATCTTAAGATCGGCATTCTGAGTTCATGCTAATAGCCTGATTACTATTAATATATGCTGCCTGGTACTGACCTGTTTTGTTTATAATGCGTGTTGGCTTATAAAGTGCCATGACATTTTAAGGGTTATGGATTAAAAAAATTAAATTTTCCAAAACAAAAAACCCTCATACATTTTAATAGGGTTTACAAAAGAGCTACTCTCTACATCTTGCCTCTGGCAAGATGGTACAGTATTGAATTAAGTGTCATTCCTTCTGTGGCCATGCAGGAATTGCTAATCTGGGCAAAGAAATTAATTGTCTGTTGGAATGGACAGATGGATTTGTTTAAAACCTGCTTGTTAATTAATTGGATTTTTGAAAAATGAATACATTTTCAAATGTGATATAAATGTTTCTACCACAAAATTGAAATATTGTAAATGTTACTCAGTTTTCCGAGGCGAAGTGTATTGGTGAAAGTGTAAGAAAAACTTGTCTTCAATCAATGTGATTCATATATCTTTCCTACAGGAGTATAAAAGTATCACTACAATATAATGCATCTGTCTTTGGCTTGGAAAAAAGTTGTCTCTGGAGCCAAATGGTTCATGCCCTTCATTGCTGTATAAGAGAACTAAGTTTACTGTTCTTCACAAACCCATCCTATTCCTTATAAAAATGATACAAAAAGCAGTGGAGAAATTACCTGCTCAAGGACAAGTTAACACTTAAATTCTGTTCAGCTTGTTTAGCAGCAGAAAGTTTAAAATATTACCTGTCTCTTAGTATTACAGCTAAAAAAGAAACCTAAAAGCCTTTAGGAAGCATTTGCTTAAGGGGAAAAAAAACAAAATAGCAACTATAACTTGGAGTATGAGATGAAGAAAGTACTGTACAAGCAACCTGTTCTCATATTATTTTGTAGATGGTGTGCAAAGCTGCTAACAGTAGTAATAAGCATTTGGTATAATCTTAGGAGTGCTGGAAAACTCAAATGTATTTTTTTTATAAACTACCATTTCACGTATTACCAAGGACCTTTTATTCTACTGTGCTTAAGATTCTGTCAACACTTCCATTATAAACCCTTTCCCCCCAACCCCAGGGACATATAACTTGGTCATAATAAACTTGCTGTGGGCTAAACCTTGGCATGAAATGTATCTATCCAAGAGGGGGTTTATTGTAAAAAAACAAACAAACAGTCTATTAGCCATTTAAAAAACAGTTTACTTATTTCAAATGCCTTTTTCCTGTAAGCATCATTTAAAAAAAACTTCAATTTAAGTTAAGTGTTTAAAAAGCCAAGGTACAGAAGTTTAAATATGGATGCTGTACATGTGCACCAGGCATTTCCCCACAGAATTTTACAAGGAGTTTTTACAACGGGTATTAGGTTTTCTAGGCACATCATGGTAGTTTAGAAACTGCAAGTTCTGAAATCACGTAAATATGCTTCTCTAGAAAAAAGAGCAAATGAAGTAACTTAAAAAGCACCAATAATTGCATATTCCCTGCAGTTCCTTGGACTGTATCTGTCAGACACATTTTGAGACTCATTGCAAATGAACAATATTTATGCATCCCCACAAATTTTTAATGGAAGGCATTTAATAGATTTAGATCCGACTGGTGGAGCAGAAGCCTTTTACCATTCCAAAATGCAATTTACAAATTCCACTTATTTGAAAATCTTGTATTTTATTTTAATATGCATTTGATTAGTGCTAAATTGTGAACTCATCTTTGGGCTGTAAATGTTGCATTCTTTCTTTGCTTAATTCACCAGTGCATCTGCTTGGCCACCCTACTTCCAGTCTTATCCACAGATTTTGATGCGAGCACTACTTTGCAGTGCTCCAAAGTTTGTCCCTACCCTACCTTTCCTATACATTAGTATGACTAGTTTTACTATGGTAAAGACTCACACCAGCCCCTTGCCCACATGATTTTGGGGTTATTGAGGTAGTTCAGGATATCATTTTAAGGTAATTAATGGGTTGACAATCCTGGAGATTTTTGCTTTGTGGCCACAGAATAGGTACAACACAGAGAGCTTCTTTAGTACTGATTTCTCCATCTGGATTTAGATTGACTTTCCTTTAGGAAAGAGAGGATATTGAATTCTTTGTTGTTTCAAACCTTGCTTTCTACTTATGGGGTGCTAATTGTAATCATACTTTGTATAAAATATTTGTAACCATTTTCTTCTGAAAATGGACTGCAACCCCTGACCCGCTTCTGAATCCTATATTAAGGGCTCAGTCTTTTATCACAGGTCACACACTAAGCATCAGCTGAAGAATGAGAAATGTATTTGGGTCAGCAGAAAAAGAATATTCTCAGTTTCCAGCTCCTAGGTTTTGGCGTACCAGAAGAATGGCTCTGTAGCTGCTACTGCAACCTCTGTTCTCTCTGTGTTCCCTTCCCAGGGCCTGGAATGAATACTGCTGCATCTGTATGATTGTGAACCTACTAGACCTATCACCTTCATGAGCAGAGCAAAATATGGCCCATGGACCAGATTTCATCTGGCCTGTGGGCACCCACCAATTAATTGTACCCCACACAGCCTGCATGCTTTGCTCCCACTCTCATGCATGAGAAGGGCCACTGCTGCGGCCGCTGGGGACTTGGTTGTCTTCCCCAGCCTCCAGAAGCTCCTCCTTATATCTTTGCTACAGCGCTTGCTCTGGGCACCAGGTACGGAAGTGGTGGTGGGTGAGGAGATGCTGCAGCTCGGTGGGAGCATGGGGCTGGGGCTGGGGCTGGTGGGAATATGGAGCCTGGGGCCCATGGCCAGTAGGGCAGCAGAAGTGTGGAGCACCATACACACCTCTCTCAACTACTCCCTTCCTCACACACAATATACAAGAGGTAAGACTTCATTTTTGAGCTATTATGCAATCACTTCTATGTATACTATGCAAATACACATAAATCGGGACAAAAATATTTTTTGAAATAAAATTAAAATATGTTATAGTAGATATTTGACTTTTTAATATATGATTTGGTTTTTCTTCTATTTCCAAGATGCTCCCCCCACACAAAAGGAGTATGTCTGGGGACAAAGGTCTGGGATTAGGGGGTGGGAATTCTGGTCCCAAGATGGTAACTAGGGGGTAGGGCACCTATCAAGAGGTGGGACTACCCTTCCAGCCTTCCATAGCTCACCAAAATTCATTAAACCATGCTCCAGCCAAAATAATTACCCACCCCTGTTCTGTGTCCCCATTTACTTCACATCCAGACTGACACCCATCAGCTTCCACTCAGTAAAAACCAGAGCAATTACCCTGCAAATGCAGGCCCTTCATGGTCATGTAGAAGGTGACAAGGTCTACTCTAGTTATTTTTCCTTTTACAAAAATGGTTTAGACGTGTCACATCCATAGCGATTCATCTGGAGAATTAAATGCTTTTCATAGCCAGGAACAGGTGGTACATGGACAAAGATGCATAGGATCCCAAAACCTTATGAAATTATCAGTTATAGCCTCCTTTTAGAATTCCATTGATTTTGGCAGATTAATGCAGCATACAATAATATGTATGTAGTCTGTGATTTTTTTATTTATTTATTTTTATAATACTATTTACACTGTGGAATCATGGACCACTGGCAGTAGAGGCCAAGGTACTTAATTTTTCTGCAAGAGATATTTTTCAGTAAAATGTGCAACAGTTTAAAAAACAAACCCACTATTGATAAAGAGATCCTGTGCTGCTATATACCCACATCTTTTAGTAAACATTATTGGTATTGTCTGAATACCTCTCTGTGCAGACCTTTGTGGTATTATTTCAGGGCGGTAAAAGGTTCTAGGGCGTCAGTGTTTAGGTAAAGCTTTCAGTAAGTTGATTTACAGATCCATTTAGATTTTTATCTACAGCTCTTCAGTCTCTTCTGCTTGGAAACATGATCACATAGTAGTCTATAAGCACTGCCTTCAGTTCCATCCATAAACAGTTTAAAACAGGTCAATAGCCAAAGAAGAACTAAATATAGCATCCAGTTTCACTTTCAGGTTTAGTATTTTGCATCTTCTTTTGAAGACTTTAGTTACAGTCATCTCTATCCAAAGCACACACCTAGATCAACTTCAAGGAAAGTGGTTTGCTCCTGAACCTTGCATCCCATGCATAAGTCAAAAGTTGTAGCAATTTGACTGGTATAGTTGTCATTTACAGTTTTGCCATGCTTTTTTTTTTGTGAGCAGTATCACCCTGATGTGTTACAATTACATGCAACAGTCTGGTCATCTCTGTAGTACAAGGGAGCCATGCATGTGTGAAGTGAAGTCTCTCCAATTGCTCTCCACATTCAAGGAATTTTGAGTATTTAAACAGAGTGTTTTCAAAACACCTCCCTGCAGGACTCAGTTCTCCAGATAAACTTACTCAGAGATGGGTACAGTGTCTGAGAACAGAATTCTGTGCTGCACCACAAAGACAAATGTCAGAGATTCTACTCCTGTGGATGCAGGAATTCAGATAGCCTGCAGGTTCTTTCCTCATCCATTGGATGCCAAATCAGATGTATACTTTTTCTCCAATACCCATGGTCTTCAGAGTAGTGAAGAAGTCCATACAAAGTTATCATTCCCAGCCTGGGTTTGGCAGTGCTGGTGTTTAGTAGGGGTGTGCAAAGCGGGCCCTATTCAATTTGGATTCCGCCCGGATCGGGGACAGTGATTTGATTCTTTGATTTGGATCACTTATCCCTGATTCGATTCGACCAAATCTAAATCTGAAGATTTGATGCCGACTTGGAGAATCAGCAATTTGGGCATAGACACAGCTTTAAAATTTTTTTCTACATGCCTTGAAGTAGCAGGCGCAAATCGTGATCACTGCAATACTAAGGCACTTGGAGCATCCCACAGAAGTGTGGGGGGGCCCTCTGTGTGCTCAGCAGCAAACCTGGAAGTGAACCAGAAGTACTTCTGGTGTACTTCCAGGTCTCCCAGGGAGCGCACTGGGGGGGG
>JAGPOW010003395.1:28649855-28702632 GCA_030014935.1 Caiman crocodilus
GCAGCAGTGCTCCACAGTTGCAAGGGCTGAGTTCTGCAGCTGATGGAGCTCTCAGTCCTAGCTGCACCCCATGTGCAGCCTGAACGAGGATCCTACACCTGGGGATACTCTTGGTCCGGGATGTGGCCCACTCTGTCCCAACTGCATGTGATTCCTGTGGCTGGGAACCCCATTAGGAAAACGGGGTCTTCCAGCCTTGAGAACCTGCTTCTTACCAATGCCAGGACATAGCTCCCTCTACAGCAGCAGTAAGGCACAAGTGGATCTAATGCATGATCCTCCAGTCATGCCTCTTGCCATGCACATGTGGCCCAGCAGGAGGCACAGTTGAGTGGATCACACAGATCCAATTGCACCTTTATCTGCACATACAGAGTGGAACCTATGAATGACCTATTTCAGTAAGAATGAAAAAAAATTACAAATTTTACAAGCTCAGATATTTGCATAATGTCTTTCTGTTCAGATATTTTCCCATCGCCTACCCAAATCAGTTTTATTTACATTTACATTTCCTTAGGTCTTTTTTCCCCCTACCTGATTTCCTTTTGGTCAAAATTTTTCAGTTGGCCTGTGACAAGTGTCTGTTGTTTCTGTGAAAATCATGACTGACACAAGAGAAGAAAACCACACTCAGGGAGGAAGTTTATGCTGAAGTTGCCCTGCACAGATCATTAGGATGAAAGAGAAATACAAGCTGATTCTTTTGTTTTTGAGTTACCAATCACAGGCCAAGTTTTTCTAGGATTGAACACTTGGAGTCAACCATGAGAAACTTTTCTACTATAGATAAAGCTTACCTTTCTGCAGTTGTTATCAATAACTTGCTTTAGCATTCTAAGCTTCCTTTACATTAGAAGTACAGGTATTTTTCTAAAAGTGAAGAGGATTTATTCTGAACCAGGATTTTGTCAAATGAATAATCTCCCAATGAGTCCATGGGAGTAGGTCTCATCCTGCAGGCCTCAGCTCAGAGGAGCACTTGAGATCTCCTCAGTGTTACTGCTGTAACTTGCAAAATCTAAGCTTCACTGCCAATCTTTGTTTTTCTGAAAGTGAAGAAAGCTTTTATGCTGTAAATGAATATATTTCTTTGTTATTTCTTAAGCCAAATATATTCAAATATTACCACCACAAAAGCTGTAAATTTCCTCCTTTCATCTAAGACTGCTGTATTTTAATAGCATGTTCTGAAGTTCCATTTATTTGAATGGTTATCCCATCTAAAATAGCTGCTAGAACAGTTGTGCTAGAAATGGACCCAGACCACGGTCTTCAAGTCAGAGCCAAATTTTTTTTCTATGAAATGTTTTATCAGACAATTATTTTGACTTCACAGATGGGCATCCACAAGGTTTGAAACAAGATCTGAGGATCCTCAGTTCAGTAGGCTTCATAAGTGGGAAGGAGCTCATATCCAATTTTTACACAGTAACAGTGAAACAATTTGTAAAACTTGGTTAACCATCTCAGCTGCAAGCCAGCTTTGCATAGGAGTTCTGTGTAAGATTTCCTAGGGGCTTAATTCTCATTGTCTCTTAAGCAGGAAGTTTTGCCCCCCAGCTCTATCAGTGTATTTTGGTTACTGAGGAATGAATCTCTAGGCTTTTGTTTTCCAGGACACTTCTGTAAGCTGCAATATTTGGCATACCATAATTATAATAGCTTAAGCTGCTATGAATTTTCAGGTCCTGGATATTAGGTTAAATTCACTCTAGTGTTTATGCTGTTTAGACTCTGAGAGAGACTCCAGGAACAGAAAATTAACTGGACAAGGTGACAGAAAACTGTGGAGCCGTGCATACTTTTCACGTGGCAAGCTTATACACCAAAAAATGCTATTTTAGGTTAACCAAAAATATTCATAAATTTGGGTTAAAATCAACAAAGAATTTAGTTCCAAAAAATGGGGATTATGGAAGGGGGGTGGGGGGAAGGGTGTTCTGCTCCTTTCTTGGCTGGAACAGGAGAGCCTAATAAATGACACACTGGATGCATCTATGCTAGATGTTTACTATGGAGCTGCCTAATGAGTTTTGCAGTACAATCTCAGCTTCTACACAAGTGGCCTTATTAGGTCGCAGTAAGCAAATTAATTCTGCCATAGGTTAGTTAGTTCTTGTAAACACAAGTACTGTTCTACGGCACCATCCTTTAGTGCATAGCAACACATGTGTAAATGCTGACAGGGCTGGCTGGAGCATGAGGGTACTTCATTGTGGGGTCTACCTGCCAACTAGCCCCATACTGGAGCACCCTCACACCCCATCCAGCCCCCCTGCAACACATTGAATTGGGTTGGAGCAGCCCTGGGTTGGCAGGCTGGCCCCACAGGTCTCCTGCCAGCTAAGTTTATTCTGACCTAGCTCAACACGCTGCAGTTCCAGGCACACATGAACATGTAGCACCCGGGAGCATTAAACTCTGGTGCAGTATACGCCAGGTTTATTGCATCACATTAGTTTACTGTGTAGATGTGCCCACTGTCTCCACGGAAGTGGGGCAGGATCAAAGCAGTCTGGGATGCTGGTGGACAGCATCGTGGCTTCTCTCAGAAAGGGAAGTTATACAGATGCTCACTTTCCCAAGAGAAACTCTCCTGGGAGTGATTTAACCATGGTTGTTCTCAGGATATTTTTCTTCTGGAATGGCCATTTTCGCACTCAGAGAAAAATCCCGAACAGCTATACACTTGTGGTTCCTCTTGGGGGAGCAGCAGCTGGCTAAGGAGAAACTGAATGTCTGTACATGGTTTTAGTTTGAACACAGATATGACTATTGGATGTCTTATTTTGGAGAATTCCTTTGGCAGAAAGATGCCTAAGGCACTGGAAGCATAAGAATGTAAGAATTGCCATTAACTGGGTCAGACCATAGGTCCACCCTATGTCACACAATGGCAGAGCATGGATGCTGAAAGGGAGTCAACTGGTTGTGACCATGTTTTCTTCCCCTGTTCTTCTCTCACTTGCAGTCTTCAGCATTTAAGGCATATAACAGTGATTTCCAAACTGGGTCACAACCCCAAATAGGGACACAACATTAGTAGATGGAGTTGTGATGCAGCACTCTCCCCTACTCCAGGTCCAGCCCACTGGGCAGCAAAGGCCCAGGGGAAGGACAGCAGAGTGGGGAGCCCCAAGCTCACAGTGGGTAGCCCACATCCTCCCCCCACAAACAAGCTTCACTTGGGCCATGCTGCCTGCACAGGAGAAAAAGGTGTGGAGAGCTCCACACTCCAGCCCCAGCAGCTGCTGTTTCCTGCAGACAGCAACTGGGGCTCATGTGCTGCTGGGGTAGAGGGTTAGGGGGCTGTGGGCCCTGGCTCTGGAGCATCTGGGGAGAGTAGTGGGCTGTGGCTTGGGAGTGAGGGGCACTGGCAGGGCTAGGGGGCTGTGGGTCTGGAGTGTAGAGCACCTGGAGGGGTTGGGGGTCTGTGAGTTGGGAGTGAGGGGTGATGCTGAGGAAATGAGGTCATGTTGAGGAAAAGTTTGGGAAGCACTGGTGTAGGAAATTTAGATTCAGGGGCTCTATCCCCAACTCCTATGCTCAACAGCTACTGATGCCCCTTTTCTCCAAGAATTTGTCTAGTCCCTTTTTGTATGCAGCTAAATTGTCAGCTTCCACAACATCTAGTGGTAATGAGTTCCATACTTTAATTGCACAATGGGAGAGAACTCCATTTTGTTTTAAACATACTACCTACTAGTTTAATTTTGTGACCTAAAGGGCATTTTTATACATGTTCCAGGACTGGGGGCGTAGGGGGGGGACAAGGGGAGGTCGCTTTAATTAGAGCATTAGGTTGCTATTAAGTCTGGACAGAGGGCTCTTATAATAATGTTTGTTGTTGTCTGTGTTTGGCCACAGCTGCAGTTTGGGTTTTCATCTGTGAAGGTTGGCTGCACAGCAACCTTGACTGGTTTGGGACCAGTTCAAGAGGGCATTCTCCGAGAGCCGCTCTAATTAAAGCATCCACAGTATCTCACATATCACCGTCCCCCTGCTTCAAAATGACGGTGGGGCGCTTTAACTTAATCTCAACAAATGGTGGCAGGGGCACCATAACTTAAGTTCACAACCATTTTGAAGTGCAGGGACACTAATATATGAGACACGGAGGCTACTGGAGTGCAGTAATTAACATGCTCCAGCAGACTCAATTAATCAGATCTGGTACGCAATGTAATGACAGTGTCAGAGCAGTCTCCCTGCTTATCTGCAGGCACCCCTAGTTCTTGTATGGTGAGAGAGAGTAAATAAATCCCTATTTACTTTGTTTGCCATGTAGTATTTTGTAAACCCTTATCATGTATTGTCACCCCTTCCGATGTGTCTTTTTTTCTAAACTGAATAGGTCACTTCAGTCTCCTCATACGGAAACCCCTTCATATCACTAATCACCCTCGTTGCCCTTCTCTGGACCATCTCTAGTTCTTCTATATTTTTTTTGAGGTGTGGGGACCAGAAGGCATTTTTAAAGCTCCTCTTTTCTGCATTTACATGCAAAATATACATTAAGCATCCTGTGCAACTTTGAGAAACTTTGGGCCTCTCTACAAATGCAGGTAAAGGCAGCACCATAGGATCTAATGCACAATCCACACAATCGTGCCTCCTGCCATGCGACACGTGAATTAGATCCTATCATGCCTTGTTGCCAGTGCAGTGGAAGTCCAATCCTGGGCTACCGCTGTACCAGCAAGAAGCAAGTTCCTGTGTCTGGGAACCCCCTCAGCTGACGGGTCTCCCAGCCATAGGGGCACAGCCTACACATGCAAATTAAAGTTGGATAGAAACCAGCTATAGCATTATTACACAGTTTCCAGCAATAACTTTGTAGTTGGTTGGACCTTTTTAAGGCACCATAGTTAAATTGAATGTGTAGCCACCCTAAATTTAATTGTGCGGTTAACCAGGTAATTGAGTAATGGATATAACATGTAGAGGGGGCCTTTGCTTCAGAAATATAAGTGAAATGTTGAATTTTTTCAGGAAACTGACAACAGATTACTGTAGCTAACGTACTCACATTGTAACTAAACTTAAATTAAAACACTCATTTAAGTGTGCATTTGGTCTTCCTTGATTTTTGAAGATTGCTCTGCCAACACATAATGGAAACAGCTTAAATATAAACCTAGATTTATAATGGTCTTTATTTCTTGCATTGAGAATTGTGAATAATTCTACTGATGAATAAAAAAAGTTCAGAAATAAAATAATTTCTGCTGATGAATAAACTGTCTTAGTGACTGAAGTAGAAAAATCCTGACTAAGGAAAGAGAAAATAGATTTTTATATACTTATTTTTTCAGCCTACACAGTATGTGAGCAATATGGAGTGATTAAGTTGTGAATGCCTTGCTAGGGTTTCTTTTACTGCACCTGGTAACAATACATTTTGGTAGGAAGAGGAATACATCTTTAAATTACTGATGAGTTTCATTCTTCAAAGAACTTAATACAGTAATGAGAATAAGCTATAATTTGCAAAATAAGGTAACAGTGCATGAAAATTTGTCTTCACTAAGAATTTATACAGAGATAGCTATATTAAGTTAGCTTTCCCTTTTTGACAGTGAAAACATAGCCTAGAGCCCTAGAAGATGCAGAAATTAAAAGTTGCAGCATTGCTGTGCCTATGCAAAAGCCGACTTATGTGATTTGTTTTTGTAAAAATACATCTAACAACGAACAAATGGCCTGCTCTGCCAAATTAATCCCTAGATATTGTGAATTGACATAATTTTCACAGGTCAAGCATCTTGCTGCCCTTCCTTCTCCAATGGCTAGAAAAAAAGTCTAACAAAACTTCTTGCGAGTAGTCAAGGATTATCTTCTTTCCCCTCATTTTGAACAGTGCACACCAACAATTACAACACAGCAGTCATTAGCTGCAAAATGAAGTGTGTACAGATTTTAAGGCCCCATCGAGAAAAGCTTAGTTGTGGTTGCCAGATACATTTTTTCTTATATATAATTATATTTAATAATCACTACTACCTCATGAGGCCAACTGACAACTCACCATTACATGGTCTGGGACCCTACTGTACTACTGTCCAAATCCAGTTTACTTAGGATTCAATCAAGGGTGACTCCAGTCATACACAAGATACATCATGAAGACAAAAGCAAAGGTGAGAACTTATAACAGCATACTACATAAGCTCAGCAACTCAAAATGTTGAGGCTAGCGCCTCAATCATCCAAACCACTGCTCTGGCTGTCAGCTTCTCCTGTGCTGAGTATGCATGTCCTTTATGGGAGAGATCTGTACGTGTTAAGCAGTTTAAACAATTCTGCATGATAGCTGCCAATATATCACAGGATGTCTGCCAGCCTAAATATCATATATCTGTTGGCTGGCATCGCTCTGCCTGACGTCAGGAGCGGGCAGGATAGAAAGATCAAGATAAACTGAACACGTGAGACACCCACTGTACAACCATTCCACAGCACACAAATACCTAAAGTCATGCAGGAGCTTCCTTAACAGCAGCCAGTCTTTTGATGCCACACCTAAGGCTACACAGCTACAGATGTGGATTGAGAGTCTAAAAAAAATACCTGACAGTGAAAAATAGACTTTTCAGTGGCTGAGTCTTTAACACTTTTTTCAGGGGCTGATGAACCCTGGCAAAGATGGCGATGTCTCAACCACCTATGTACTTTGTCTTTTGTTGTAATATAATTGATCAAGGCCAGTCATCTACTCCTCTTATCATTTTTAAAGGCTCAGAGCCATATATTCAAACGCACTTGTTTTCTGAAAAGTGTTAGAGAAGCATAGAGGTCAACCCAAGAAATTCTTATGGAGCAATTACTAATAATGTATTGCAGAGAATATGAGAGGCAGGATTTAATACATCTGATTCTGCCTTTCTTAAAGACTACAATAAATTCTACTTTAAGTAGGGATTTGTCTGAATGGGAGCATATCTTAAAAATATAGAAATATTACATGCTTACAAACTACACCTAAAATAGATATGGTTATTTTTTATAACAAAAATCTCTTAATTTCACATCTGAGGTTCTCTTTTATAGTAGTCACATATTAGGACCTAAAAAGTCTGGATACAACATTAATATATGTGACTTGGCCAGTAATACATGGATTTTCTATGACAATCATCATTCACTTTCACAAGAAGATGTAAGATTGGGAAAAAGAAGAATAAAGGTCAAATTTTGTAATGATGTGTCAGGTGGTATAATTTAGAGCATCTTACATCCAACTGATCTCCCTTATGCTCAGCTGATTCCTTTGACTTGCGTAATACCCATGTATTGATGCATGAAGGGAGACTTAATTGATATGACTTATACTCCGAAAGAGGTGAAGGCAGGAGTTAGTTTCCCTTAGCATACTTTGTTTTGAACCCTCAGCTTTCCTTGCTGTCACAGTTCTTTTCTCTGAGTCTTCAGGATCAGTGTAGAATTACCTTCAACTCATTTAGACTCAGTGGACTATAAGATGCATGATAAGATGCAAGGCAACGAGATATAATAAAAATCTGTATTGATATAAGCATATGTTGAAAGGGAATCTAGGTTCCTAAATGCTAGTTTAAGTACTTTAAAATGCATCTGAATTTGGCTCTAAATTTATTTATCTGTACTCAGTACATTAGATATTTGAATAGGTTTTTATTGGAATATGGTAGAACTTGAAAGGTGACAGAAAAGTTAATATATTAAACATATATAATTCTGAACTGGCTTAAGACCACATTAAAAATTAGGAGTATGAGGAGTATATTGAATTTGTGTTGGCTCTATTTAATTGCTATTAGCAAATTACAACTGAATAAACTGAATGTTCCACATGAATTAAAAATTATATAGCATCCCTGTCATCAGTGGACACTTATAAATACAAGCCAACCTGTCCCTCCATCTGTTTGCTTTGAAGAAATTGGCATTAATTTACTAAGTTAGTGCATCTCTTTGAAAAAGTAGTTGTAGCTTTGCAATTTTTCTATCTGTGTCTTTCTCTTTCTTTCTATATCTTGTTGATCCATGCAGCATGTTCTTCATTGGCTGTGTTTGGTGTTATTAGGTCACTATTAAGTCTGGACAGAGGGCTTTTGTAATAATGTTTGTTATTGTCTGTGTTTGGCCACAGCTGCAGTTTGGGTTTTCATGCTGTTCCCATCTATGAAGGTTGGCTGCACAGCAACCTTGACTGGTCCAGGACCAATTCAGCAGGGCCCATATGTAGCATGGTAGGTCAAAACCAAGAAGACAAATCTTTAAGTCAATGATTAGAAGCATAGTTATTACCACTGATGAAGGCCTCTCCTGCATAATTCCAGAGATATGTCCCAGGGCAATATATTGGACCCCAGAGAGTGTCTTGATGCGATAGTCAGACGTGCTGCAGGAGGCTGAAAGATCTTCATATATAATGGCTGGCAGCTCAGAATTGGAATAGATTTTCTCCATCAGTGTCACATGTTAATAATTTATGTTTAGGGGTGCTATGTTGTTAAACAGCATGGTGAAAGAGAGAGTCCCAAGGTTCATGAACACATGGGTGAGTGTATTAGGGCACTAACTAGCTTGTATGTGTAACTAGTGTGTGTGTTGAATGGCACTTGCCTGGGACTCAGTATTTTGTAGTTGAATAGCAAATAACAAATGCTGTTTGAGAAGGTATACAGTGACACCCCAGATGAGCCAGTTTAATTTACAGATTACTGGTATTACATGTGCTGATTTTAGCATTTTTTTTTTACTTTTCTTCTGGAAGGTTGGAGTCCAGTTCAGGGTCATACCAGCTCCAGCTCATGTCTGTTAAATAATGCATTCAGTTCTTGGGTAGAGAGAGCTTTTTGAAGATGGAATATACTTGTTGCTGTTTTGGTCACAGTGTGTTGAAGTCACCAGTTGCTATAGTATTTGACTAGATTGTCCATGTTGCCATTCAGAGTAGCATCTAGGTCGTGGCCCCAGATGGGGGTCACAACATCAATACAGTGCTCTCTCCTGCTCCAGGTCCCGCCTGCTGGGCAGCAGAGAAGGGCAATGGGATGGGGAGCCCCAAGCCCTCAGTGGGTAGTCAGCATCCTTCCCCCCCTCCATCTGAGCTCCGCTTTGGCCATGCTGCTCACAGGGGAGGGGACAGGGCAGGAAGTCAGGCTCTGTGCTCTGGCCTTGGCAGCATCCAGGGTTCAGGAGTTGCTGGGGGCCAGGGCAGGAGGCTGTAGGCCCTAGCCCTGGGGCCCCCAGGGAGAGTGGGGGGCTGCGGATTGGGAGTGAAGGGCACCGGGAGGGCCAGGGAGCTGTGGGTCAGGAGTGAGGGGCACCTGGGGAGGGGCGGGGGGCTGCAAGTTGGGAGTGAGGGGCCATGCTGAAGAAATGGGGTCATGCTGAGGAAGAGTTTGGGAACCACTGCTGTGGGTCATAAAATGTCTGCGATGTATTGTATTTTCTCACATCACACCCAAAATAAGAAAAGTGCAACTTGGTTTTGAAAGGCAGAATGTAAGAAAACAAACAAAGATTCTTCCAGAGTCGGGGTTGACCATGTGACAGAGTAAGTCCTTCTGGGAACTTGTTGTGTCCCCAGTCTGTGGCATCCCAGGAGATGATCTAGGAGAGACAGCAGGAACTTCCCGCCACACCAGGGAATTCAAGTAGTAGTTCAAAATACTGATAGCGGTTCACTTGCTCCTTAAGGCACAAACTACTGTGCTCAGCTGATAACCATAGTTTTGAGAGGATTAACTCAGGACTCTGCCCCTTCAGCTTCCTGAGCCCATCAAGTAGCAGCTATCTTGGCAGCTTCATGGCATGCAGTGTCTCCAGGTGTGCTTCTTTTCCAGTGAAGATAACAGTTTTCCCATTTAACAGATGAACTCCAACTTTGGCAGGCTGATTTTGGGGAGGGAAGTTCAAAATAATATTTTGCCCCTATGTGTGGCCCAAACTGCCTGTTGTGAAAGAACAGTTCAGTAGCGTTAGCCAACCATTTTAAAATAACTTAATTTCTTGAGAAAAACTATGGTGCCAGAGAGAGAGAGAAACCAAGATGCCAGACTGTATCATAAGTCACGGTCAAACTGAGAAGCACCACTCCAGCCTTGAGGGTTTTTTGCTCAGTGCTAGAACTTTATTGCAAGTGCAATGGCTTCAGAGAAATCTAGCTTGCTCAACACAGTATCGTCCACTTCTGGGGACAGGCATGGAAGAAGAGTACGATGCTCCAGGACCTTGGAAGAAATAAAGTCAGTAGCAATATCAGTTGATAGTTCACTGTATTGTATAAGTCTTTCCTAAGTCTAGCAGGAATCTGATCTTTGACTGATATCAAGTCATTAGTAATTTGCTCTCCCTGATGTCATACGTGAAAAATTAGGCGAGACAAGAGGAACCTGATGGATGGAGTTGATTTAGGGATTCTGGAAATGCACCGTATGCCAGCATTGGGGTTTCACTATTCAGGTCAGTGGCTGAGGTTCTGAGAGACTCCTGCTTACAGAACTATCACAGTCATGTCTGGGTTTTTAGCATCAAGTTAACTTTAAACCCAGACATTCACACTTTATTTATATCCTCTCAGTGCCTGATTTGGTAAGTGGGAATAGTTGTGTGTATAAAGGGTTTGGAGAATACGTAAAGTTGCAAGCAACTATCGTTAGCCCTAATGCTTTTTACATTTATGTGTTTAGACTAAGACTGTTTTCAAGCAAGTACTTAGAGCAGAAGATTTTTTTTTAATGTTTTTCTTTTCTTTTCAATTCTAATAAAGTTTTTTGTCAACTTTTTGTACAGATTTATTTTCATACTGTTGTGACAGAACAACAAAACCTGGAGGCATTAAGCTTTGTGTTGTGTTGAAGCTTTTGTTGCTTGTTTTTCTTTTCTGGAACAGTTATCTAGGGCTAAAGGACATAACAATTCTCTTTCATTGGGTATAGCTAAGCGTTTGTTTAGCAGCAGTGGTCATTTTATTGAACTGCTGCAGCAAAGCAGTGTATTAATGTTGATTGGGAACAGGAAGAATTCATCCTCCTTCCCTTTGCCTCCCACACAAAGAGATTTACCCTTAGAACAACTATGTGAGAGTTGGGAGAGAATGCAATTATTATGAAAGTGAGACTACAGAGTAAAAAAAAAAAAAAAAAAAGTGGGGATATGGTCCTAATCAATTACACTTATTAATTTTGCCCAAAATTTCTCTAGAGAGTATACATATATAAACTGACACATCATTGGGACGAGAAGACAGGCAGAATGAAACCAGATTCTGTCAAATGACACGAAGAAAGGCAAATGACTTCAAAGTTTAATTTAAGCACCTAAAAAATATACAGTAATGTTAGGTGACTCAGTGTTAATTTGCACATTCTTGAAATTTAAGGATGTGTTTCTCACAGGAGGTCAGTTCAGCAATAAGAATGTTCTAGGGCTTTTACAGAACCTTTGATTTGCACAGTTGTAAATATGTTGTTTCATTTTTGTTAGCAGGGATAGGCACTCTGAACTCAATCAAAATTTAATTTAGTCCAGAATGCAGCAAGCAACCTCTGTAGTCACACCAGCCAAAAAGAGCATGTAACCCTGTGCCCTATCATTAGCATTCCATGTTTTCAGTTTTTATTTTCAAAATAAAATCCAGTAATTTTCTGGGTTTTCCAAACATAAAAACCAGGTTGAAATTGGCATAAAAGGAAGAAAAGAAAAAAATAGTTTTAAATCAGGGAAAATAATAGTACATTCTTGAGCCAGGGAGGGAGGGAGGCAGTAAGTCTGTGACTAGGAAAGGGGTGGAGGGAGGAGTGCAGCGCAGCCTATCAGCTGCTCCTGGGGATGCAGCAGGGAGTGAAGCAGAGGGAACTGTCAGTGCGTGCTGGGCAGGGGGTATGGCTCTTGCTGCTACATGCACCCTGGAAGGGCTGAGGGCTGGGGGGCTATGCCAAGCTATTCCCAGGGGGCACTGCCCCTGGATCTGCATGCAGGATAAGAGCAGGCTGCTGCTGCAGGCTGGGACCAGCAGTGGCACTGGGCTCTTCTTGGTGCTCAGGGTGGGCGGCAGTCTGTTGTTGGTCAGTGCACAGATCCAGGGGCACATGCCCTCTGGGAAGACCCCGGCACAGCTCCCCAGCCCGTGGCCCAACTAGGATGCATGTAGCAGCTAGAGCCACACATCCCCATCCCTCACCACTGACTTACAGTTCCCTCCACAGTTGGCGTTGGCCATTCCCGGGGCTGCTGCAGCAGGGGCGGGGGTGAGTGGAAACAAGTGAAAAGTGAAGCCCCGGGGGATGCAGGGCACAGCGCAGCTTGTCCATCCTCACCTCATCCTCCTGCAGTGACCCCAGGAGCAGCCAACATACGCTGCCTGCAGTTGCTGGGCTGTGCTGTGCCCTGAGGAGCCCCCTGAGGCTCTGCTTGTCCCTACTCACCCCAGCCCCTGGGTTGCGCCATGCCATGTTGCAGGCACCTGGCATTGGCTACTTCTGGCAGAGATGACCCGAGCAGGGTTCAGGGCCTGAGGCAAATCAACTTGTGCAGGCCCTGCCTCCGGATGCAAAGAAGCCAGTGGCAGGTTCAGTGGGGCGGGGGTGCCAAGTGGCCATTTTTCCAATCATGGCAAAATATAAAGCTAGTAGGGGGACAGGGCCATTGGGCTCCCTCAGCCAATAGGAGGCTTTGGGGCTGGTGGGGTGCTGCACTCTGACCATGCGATGGCTGCCAGGCCCCTTGGATCAGTACTGATATAAAGAAAATTGTTGGTATTGGAAATCGGCCTGAAGTGGCCAATAATTTGTCTGATAAATGCCTGTGCATGTGCGCGTGCAGCACCAGGCAGTGAGGAGCAGAGCTCAGCTGCATGCAGCTGGTAAGTCTGTGGTGGTGGAAGGGGTGGGGGGGCAGATAGAGATCATAGACATTAGGGATGGAAGGGACCTCAGAAAATCGAGTCCAGCGCCCCACCCGAAGGCAGGAAGTCAGCTAGGGTCATAGGATCCCAGCAAGCTAAGCATCCAATTTTTTTCTTGAAGGTATTCAGTGTAGGTGTTTGAACCACCTCCAATGGCAGGATATTCCAGACCTTGGGGGCTTGGACAGTAAAGAAATTCTTCCTTATATCGAGCCTGAAATGGTCTTGCAGGAGTTTATAACCATTCAACCTCGTTATCCTTTGGGGTGCTCTGGTGAACAAGCGTTTCCCCAGATACTGGTGGTCACCCCTGATAAACTTATAGGTGGCCATCAGATCACCCCTGAGCCTGCACTTTTCCAGGCTGAAGAGTCCCATAGCTTTCAGCCTGTTGTAGTAAGATCTGTTTTCCTGACCTCTGATCATGCGCATGGTTCTTCTCTGGACTCAAGCTTCTTCATATCCTTTTTGAATTGTGGGGCCCAAAACTGGACGCAGTACTTCAGCTGCGGCCTCACTAAGGCTGAGTACAAGGGGAGTATTAAAGAAAATCTTTAGTTCAACTGTATAACGTGAAGCTGATCTTAGCTTGGCTACATAGGACCAATCTCCTACAATGTCAAATCTTGATTGCTATTTATCCAAGCTGGACCAGACTTTTATTTAAAGTGATAAATTTAAAGTAGGATACTCGATTACTTTTACTTTGACCCTTGACTTTTCCTCATTTCTATTACAGTCATTAAAAAAAAATAAATAAAAGCACTGAAACTGAAAATACTAACCCTGCAGGCTGATACAATAGATTCTTTTCTTCATAATGTTTTTCTCCCCTTTGCTGAAGAAACCACTTGTTTGCAATTTTTTGGGTTTTTTTAGCTGATAACTTTTTACAAATGCTTTTACTTTTCCTCATAGTTTATTTTGCTTTTTTAGAGAGATTCAACTGGAATCAATGCAAAAGAAGTACTGTTCTAGTTATTTTTTATTCACCATCCTATTCCCAGAATTGCATTGTTCATTTCCACATGGGAAAGACCTGTCTCTCATACAAATTACTGGTCCCTTTCTGGGCCTTTGTAACCTTCCTGAAATTGTTGGAAAGATGCCTTTTCTCTGCAAAGGCAGAAGGAGGCATTGCACCAGACAGGCTGGCCCCAGAAATTTTATGTCTTTTTAATATCTGATTTGAGCAGTGATTATTAGGTGAGGTTGCTCCAGCTATTACTTTGAATCCATAGGTTCAGATCACAGCAGTATGAATGGTTATGCATCAGGATTGATACTAATTAAACTAAGAACAGCATATTTCCCATAACTTTGTTTACATCCAAAGTTTCCTTACCAATTCACTCTAAAACTGATATATGGCATTCCTGTCTTGATCCATTAGCATATACCAAGGGGTTGGTACCAACTTAACTAATTTTCTAAACTGACACAGTTAAATTGGTGCATAGTGTGTTTATAGACAAGATACATGACTAGGTTTTCACAGAACCTTGGTAGATATTTTTTTGGAAGTGCTATTTTATTATTATGAACATTGACCAGACTGAAAGTCTAAAACTGGCAAACAGTGTATGAAGTAATAAATTATAAATTCAGTGAAAAGAAAATAACAAAGTTACAAGGCGTGCCAGGGCAAAAAAGTGGGAAATAAACTTACGAAGGTATAGAACCTGTAGAAAAGCAAATGATCACTTGCTTTTTTGATATTTACTTCTCTGTACATTTCCTTCTGTTTCATTCTTTTCAATGTTCAACAGTTTTGTTAGGAGAAATTTCAGGTGATGTGTAGAAATTCACTATTATTTTCTATTTACTTGAAAAAAGCAGGTTGTGTCCCCAAAGTTGTTATACTTGACTTCCACTTCCATTTGCTTGCCTTTTATCTAAATCTGTGTGTAAATTCCTCAGGGAGGCAGCTGTTTTGGTTTTTTTTTTCCTTCAGGGTTGTGCAGCTCTCAGCACATGGATTCTGAATGCTTGTTTGTGGTGCAGTAATAAAAATAGTAATGGGTACTGTGCAGAGAAATGTTGTAATTCTGCATACCGCTTCCTGCTCTCTTTCTTTGACACTCTAAAATAACATTGCATCAATTTGAAATACTTTTGATAGATCAATAATACTATGAAATCAGTGGCAAGCTTTAAACTACCTGTTTCATATAAAGCAGGATAGAATTTTTTAATTTAACCCTCTTCCCAACAGACATAGGCCCATGCATGCAGAAGATTATTACTTACCATCTGTTTTAGCCACAGTAGTTTCCACCAATTGTGTTATTTTACTTTTCAGTGTTTAAGCATTACTTTGAAGCTGTTGTTAACTTGGGCTGAGTCTGTGCATAAATGACTAGCAATCTCAGCATGTTAAGATCATGACTGTTAGATTAATGTATGGAGGTATTAGTTCTGTGCTGGTGTACTGCATTAGTAACTATGTAACTTTAATCAAATGCACTGCTTCCTTTGTCTCTGCATAATGGCATTTACTAGAACTCATATGGACTGCTTAGAAAGATGAAATAGCATCTTCATATTTTATCTATGGCTTAAAAATAATAAGATAATGAAACCATTCTCCTCTTATCATGTATTTTATTATGGTTTGTGGATCATTTCCAGAAAGCTAGCTGTAATTGTAGACTTTTAAGTTGGTCATTAAAGTGCAATGGGTATGTACCAGGGATGTTGTGATCACATTTGGAGTGGTCGGGACAGGTACTGTACAAACCAACAGTGAACATTAAACAAATCAGACATTAAAATTAAGGCATAAATAGAGATCAACCAATAAAAAGAACTGTATTGCATATGTTAATGTCCTGCTTTTCCTCTTCATAGAACCTGAAGAAAGTGTTTGTGGAATTCAGTCACCAAGAGCTGTATGAGTTCTATAACAAGGTCTGTTGATTTTATGGTTACAATTTTGTAATATATTGTATTCACTTTTATTTCACACTTGTAAATTGTCTTATTAAATACGCTTGCATCCCAGTTTTCCTCTATTACTAGGAACTTGCTAGCATTAAACTTTCCTCGTAAACACCTTCTGCTTCTCAGCAGGAAGCATTGCCTATGTGAATCAAATCTGAAAGAAAAGGGAACCTGCTTTAATTAAAACCACTGGGTTTGTTAGAACTCATTGAAAGCATTTTGAAAAAGAGTATGTGTGTACAATGTTCAGATACATTTGTATATTGTTCAGTGTACATTTGGTCATTCTTAAAATGTACTTGTTAATGTAACAAGGGGGGGAGCTAAGGACAAACAGTAAGTAACTCCTTGAATGTGTTTTGTTGTCATCCCAAATACTAGTTTCATAATCCAGTAAGAATGAAATCTATTATTTTTTTACTTTGTTATTATGCATTGGAAATTCACAGCAAAACAGCTGTGCCTATAACAAAGGGAATATTTAGACAACTGTTTCTTTAAAATCAGAATATTTAAACTGCTGCAATGAATTCTAATAGCTTCATGTAAAAACAAATATTCATGAGTGGTGGATTTTTTGTATTGCAACATGAATAGATTTAATATGTATACTTGCAGACAGAGCTATTTCTCTTCTGTTTGCATGTTTCTAAACAATATTTTATACAAATTCTTTTTTTTTCCCCTTTTTGTTCCTTAAATAGCTGGAGACCATACAAGCACAGCTGGATTCCCTTACATGATGTTTTTGAAGACCTGTTTCTCCATTGCACTCCTGCCACCTCATTATTTTGAATTGAAGATAGATTGCCAAGCTGTGTTCGCTAAAGGATTCAATGGGTTGCTTCCTGTAAAATTATATAGCTTATCTCCTCTTGGACCAGTAACATTAGCCAAGGGAGCTCATTGTTAAGAATTCTGGGGGTTCTAATTGACTTTTGCTTGTTTTCTAAGCCAACAGCATTTGTTAACAGTCCTACTTGAGAAGGAAAGACAATAGCATACTGTTTTACAGATTTTATGCCACATCACCTGTGTTGTTTAATTCATTACATGTCTGATGATAATTTGCATACTACAGAGGGACCAGGGATGAAATCTGCACCCGTGTTGTTATTACAGAACTTTATGAGTAACAGTAATAGTAGCAGTATAAAAAATAAACCTAACCAAGTTTCCATCTCTGTAAATTTGCCCCCGAATGTCAAACCTTTATTACAGATCACTCAAAATAAATGTATAAAAATGAGTTGCTTTTGCTTGGACCATTTAATATTTTAGCTTGTGATTTATAAAGAATAAAAATATCCCTGATCTGCATGTTTACTCTTGACAGTGGGGATATATAGTGCTAAGCACTGTGGTTGTTTAAAAAAAAAGAAAATTATGGTGTTCAACATAGAGAGTACACAGTAAATAAAGAGCCAGTCAGATAATCAGATCCCCGGAAGCCTTTCATTTTTCATTCCTAATAGTATTTACTTTTGTTAGTATAACTAAAGATAAGAAATCAATGGTGTAAATTGTCTCAAAGTATAAGTTAGTAATATGTTCACAGATTTACTTCAGAAGAACTGAAGTTAGTGAGTACTAGTTTGCGTGAGAAGTTTACCAGTCCTCTTAGTGCTCGTTTGTTGTCTGTCAGTGACTCTACCTCAATAATGGGCATATTAAGTGAATTTTTCACTCTGGGCTAAGAAAGAAAATAAATAGAAAGTGAAAGGAAATAAATATTTAAGATGTTAACATGCCTCTTTTTTACCTGAGGGATTCTCTGTACAAGGCTTTGCACTTTCATTTGCAGATCCTTCAAAGGACTTGGTTAACACCTCATTCTAGTGCAGAATTTAGTCAGGAAGTTTCTCTTGAATTCTCAGTTTCTCGATGACACACTACTTAAGCATCACCAAAAGCATACTTTGAGCAACTAGGATTTGGGTCCTTCATGCTTAATTTGTGGCATATGCTGAACATCACTGACTTAGTTTTAGGGAGGATATGGTCACTTATTCCATAATATTCAATGGGAGAAGTGGACCCTGAAATAGCTGTAAAATTATTAAAAGAATTTTGAAGATAGCAGCTATCACACATACAGTGACCACAGGGTACCAAAGAACACAAAATATAGGCCCCAAGTACATCTGTGAGCAGACATATTACTAAAAAATATATTGATTTGCTGCTGTATCACCATATATACAGCATATAGAATATGCTGCCACCAATGCTCTGACTCCCTGCAACAGTGGAGCAGAATTTCAACATTGTACATCAGAATCATTGAATTGAATGAATCTATATTGAATCTATATATCAGCATTAAATCTATATTGTTTTACATAGGGCACAAGGTAGCTGAAATTTGTAAGTGTAAGAATGATATGGAATACCAAAACTGAATAGGTTAATTGATCAGTCTTTTTTCCTGAAGTACTACGCTAACCATAGCTAAATGTGAGGCTTAAAAACAAAGTTGTTACATCCAGTACTGCTCAGTGAATTATTTCATAGCACTAAGGAGACTTCCACTTGCCTCACAATCACAGGCTTGATAACAGTGTCTTAAAGGTTTTCCCATGGTTTGTGCATATTCGCTCGCAAACCCTTGTGTAAGACAGAGATTGACAGGAAGCAAGTCTGAGCAACTTCAGACACAAAAACAAGAAAGTGGATGAGTTGGTTACAAAGTCCTTTTTATCTCTTCTTTTAGGATTGTAAAATGCCAAATGGGGGTGGTACGTGCTAGTACCCTGTTGAGTAGGAGTATTGTCACTTAAGTAGCTACAGTAATATTTCTTTGGGATTAAACAAGATGAATTCTTCAGGACTTATGCCAGATGCAAGAATGAAAGTGAAACATATTCTGTTTGAAGTGGGAGGTTTATCCAGTTCCAAGAGAAACGAGGTTCTTGAAAAGTTGGGAAACGCCCAGAGATTTGGCAGTGTAGTATTTCAACTACCCCAAGAAGATCTTATGTACCATATTGCCCAAATCTAAGATGGGGTCTGTCTCCCTCAATCGGCATGGGGGGAAAGCCCCTTATCCTTGATTTACCATACAAATGCTGAGCTGGGGTGGGGGGCAGGCAGCTGCTGTGGCTCTGACTTTGACCCAGAGCCAGACCCACAGCAGCCTTCTGCCCTGCCTCAATCTGCTTGCCCTTTGCAGCTTCTGCCACCCCCTCCACATCTTCCTCCCCCCCACACTTTACTGTCAGGCATAGCTCTGCTTACCCTGGACTCCCTCCAGGTCATAGTGTACATGGAACCTCTGTCCCCCGCATGACCAGTCAGCGACACCAACACTGCTGCATGGTGAGCAGGGGCTACACTTGCTGTGCTCTTAGAGGAAACAGTCCAAGCGGTACATAATGGGGGAGTGGGGAAGGGGCCAAGACTGGAGAGTGGCAAGTGAAGGGCAGAGGCTGTGGGGAGGCAGGAAGACTGCAGGGGAAGAAGGGAACAGGGCCAGGGGAGGAGGGAACCTGCCCTCCTACTCCCTAGCTACTGCTTTCCCTGCTGTAGTGGTGGGGGAACTCAATTTAGCACAACTCTCCAATAATTAGATTCTATACCTGGAAAATTATAACCAATTTATACATTTCCCATATATTGGATCAGATTATTGGCAGGCCATCATAAATTCAGGGTTGACTTAGATTTGAGTAAATACAGGACCTCTATTCAAATATTAGAGATCCCTGTCTGGTCTCATCTGTCTCATCGTACTTCCCTCAAAGGCATAAATCCCAGCAAAATCAAAATCCTTCTCAGCTATATTATCAACAGAGAAGGATTTTTAATTCCTATGTTTAAGCTAAACATGGGTATCATTGTCCTTCTAGGCACCATAGAAGTTCAGCCCCTTCTACAAAAAAAGGACATTTTGAGAAGTTTCCAAGTGTTTTTGGGAGAACAAAGTCACAGTGATGGCTAAAATGGGTCCAGTCTCAACAGGTTCTTAAAGCAGTATCAACCTTACCTAAGTGATTGTTGACAGACGTTTGCTTAACCTGCACCTGAGAACTTCAAGAGATGGATATTCTACAACCTCGCTAGGCACCCTGTTCCAGTGCTTAACCACCCTAATAGTTAGACAGTTCTTCCTAATATCTAACTTGCATCTCCTTGTTCCATTTCATACCTATTACTTCTTATCTGGTCCCTATTAGAGAGAGCACTACATTGCCATCCTCTTTAAAATAATACTTTTCATATTTAAAGATCCTTATTGAATCCCCTCTCAGTCTACTCTTCTCTAATCTAAATAATTTCTGTTCTTCTAACCTTCATATTTTATGTTTTCCAGACTTATTATAATTTTTTGTTATCTTTTGGACTGTCCAGGTGGTCCACATCTTTCTTGAAAGATAGTACCCAAAACAGGATACAGTATTCCAGGTGAGGCCACACTAGTGCTGAATAACATACAATAGCTTTCTGCGACTTAGATCTGACACACATATTAATATATCCCAGAATCCTATTGGTTTTCTTTGTAACGCTGTTTTATAGTCAGCTAATGGTCCACTCTACCCTTCACATCCTTTCCTGCAATAATGGAGCCCTTCCATTCCCCATTTGTTTTTGTGTATTTTATATTAAATGTAGAACATTGCACTTTTCCTTGTGGAATTTCTTTCTATTTATTTTATACCATTTTCCCTATTCACCAGGTGCATCTGCATGTGCAATTAAGCTGGAGCAATAAACTCTGGTGCAGTTTGCACAGGAGAAAACTGCTCCTGGGCACAGTGTTTACACATGTGCCCAGGACTGAAGCAATTTGAGCCAGTGCAGAACAGCTCTGGGCTGGTAGAGGATCTCGGGTGGGTCAGTCTCAGGACCTGGGTGGCAGCATTGGGTGGCGGAGGGGGTGGCTGGTGCACAAGGATGCTACAGCTTGGGGCTAAGCGGCAGGTAGCCCCCACACTGTAGCACCCTAGTGCCCCAGGGGTTAGTTAGGGAATCTACACATGCATTGCAGCATATGTAACTACTCCTTTATAGGATAGTACTGTCTCAGTACTATCCTATGGCGGAGTTAATTAATCTACTGCACCCTAATGCTGGCTCATGTTTAGTCTGTGATACTTTACTAAGGAGCTCATTAGTCAACTCCACAGTAAAGTGTATGTGTAGGTGCATTGACTCCTCATTGAGTACAATTATCTAACTGTAGTAAAAGTTCTGTTAACTGGCATCTTAAAAGCCAGCTTCCTCAATTAACTGGCATGCCGGCTTGTAAGATAAAGTGAAACCGGAAGTGCCCACGGTGGGCACTTCCGGTTTCTCCGAGCCCACATGTCCTGAGGTAAAGCAGCCTGCACTGCCAAGCAACCATGACTCGGGGGCATAACAGGCTGTGTGGGACCCATCTCCCTGTCCGGGCGGCAATGCTTCAGGAGGGGTGGTGGGATGGGGGAGGGGCGGTGGGACACTGCAGACGTGGTGGGAGAAGCAGCGGCCCAGGCCCATTCCCAGGGGATGCCGGATAATGGAGTTTTTACTGTAGCTATGCCCCTACCTTTCACTGATTTTTACCAGGGCTGTCCAATTTCCAAGTGGTCAGGGGCTGGACACCCCATGAGCTGCACCAGCTGGGTCTGTATGCTTGGCAGGCTGCACCAGGGTGAGCTATGCGCCACACCCCTCCAGACACTCCCTTTACTGCTGCACCATGTCCCTACAAACTGCTCCTGCCAAACTGGTATACTGTGCACCTGTGGCTCCCACTGCACTTCCATTGAGAGAGCAAGATGATGCACATCTAGGGAATGGGAGAAAAATAACCAAGCCTGGTGAACAGGGAGACTGCCAGCTACTTGAAGTATTTTGTAGCAATTTTGCTCCCCCTAGCCCATTTTCCCCTTTACTTAGTTGGACAAAGTCTCAAAATAGAAAATATGTGAATTAAATCATTATGTTTTCTCCTGCTAATCTTTAATGGATTGCATTAGGGTAGATTATTTGCAGCACCATGTTCCCCTGCTTATCTTCCCAGAGTGCAGTGCAGTGCAGTGCAGTTCAGTAGTACAAAAAAGACCAGGATATAAACTTGCTTAGTCCTCTACTTGTGCATGAACACACTGTCTTTCTTTTGGAAGGAAAGTCAATAGTGTAAATCAAAATGAGGGAATCAAACAGAATAATACAACTTTAATAAAAGAACAATAAGCCAATCAAGGCCAAAACAAAAATGGAGAGCATGCTGTTTCATTCACTTGTGTATTGTATGTTGTGAACTTATGCTGCAGCTGACACCTGGATCCTGGAGAGGCATTGCCAAAGGAATAAGAACTTCCTGTCACAGCCAAAAGAATGGCGACAGCATGCTGCCATTGCCTCCAGATGTCAATGAGGGCCACTATGCCTTAAGTATCAGGTGTCACATTACTGTTAAAGTCATTATTTTCAACTTTGGTTATGTTTTACCTTGTCTCTTCTCCTACCCCTAGATCAGGGCTTCCCAACCTTTTCCTCAGCATGACCCCTTTTAAACACAGAAATTTTTTTGTGACCCCAAAAATTACACAGAAAAGATTAACGAGTCATAAATATAGCATTACAATGTTTATGGTCTTTATATTTTTCATTCAAAATATTTAAAATCATTTTAACTTCTTTTTTATTTAAAAAACAGCATTGAATACAAAATCTAAAAAAGCTATTAAATGCATTTATTTGACATTTATTTCAATTGCTTTGACTGTGGATTATATTTATCGTGCTGCCATACCATTAAACAACCCTAGATGTCATAGTTGCTAAATTGAGACTTAAAAGTATATAATACTCAAAAATTATACAGGAAACTATACTGCCATTACAGTTCACTGTTAATGTTGCTATGCTTGTTCAATACAGCCATCTCTCTAAACGCCCACTAAAAATAAAGCAATACAGACCAAAAGAAAATGCCTTGTACTCCTTTCGTTTTTCATTCTCATCCTTATCATTAGTTTTACTGCTAGAGCTCAAAGCAATAACTTTTTTGGAGAAAAGCATTCATGGTAGATTTCTCTGTCACAGAAAACATATTTTAGCCAGCCAGTATCAACATACTGATTTTATGTCAACTTCCTGTAATGTACAAGTGCCTTGCATTGGAGCTACAACTGTCATGCGTGGATGAATAATTGCTATGTGCAAGAGCTGCATATTTATAAACAGGAAGCATATTCATCATAATGGGTCACCACTGTCGAGCATCTTTACATCCCCATGCTTTATCATTACAACCCCAAGGTTGGAAACCACTGCCCTAAATGATGGCTATTGAGTGGTGAGAGAGACAACAGTTCAGATAAGGAAGCATCAGCAGATTTGATCCATGGTTTATTCATTTGTTTGACTTCTGCCAAGTCCATTATGAAGGCCAGAAAGTTTCTAAGTGGGCAGTGATAGAGATTCAAGTGGAAAAAGATGGTTACTTTCCCTGGTGATAAGGAACTCTTGGCATAAGCAGATACATTCACATTATGGGGTAATTTATGTTTGTTTTGTAAAGCGTAAATTATACCAGGATCAGAAACAAGTGAATGCACAGCTATCCCAGGTGAGCTGGTTGCTAAGTAGTGGTTAGAACAGGTTTGCCTTTACCAACCACCCTTAGCAAAGTCCAGGATGTTGGGTACATGCAGACAAAACCTAAATCCATGTAATTTAGACCTTATTCTCCACTAGATTGGGCAAAGTTACCCTGGATTTAAGGGGCTGTGTCCTCTGTCCACTGTTTTAGGATAATGCTAGTGATTATACTAGTGTAAATGCTCTATCTGTCCATGCCCTTTGACTTTTCTAAATGGGGAAGATTTAATCTGAAAGAGTGACCTCCTCACTATCTAGGTACTCCATAGACAGCCCCTTCTCTGAGTATAATAAACCTCAAGTGAACCAAGAAAAAGAAATAAAGTATAATTACTATCTGACAGTGCTCAGTATCTTCACGTTTTCACAAAAAATGGCTGGACAGTAAAGTCCCTCTTGACCTAAATTTTGCACTATCTGTAGGCTTCTCTCTCAAGAAAGAAGGAAAGAAAGAAAGAGTTTTTAATTGGGTTCCTGCTCCTTATGGGCTTGTGCTCCTTGGAATGAGACACTCAGAGAAAACCCTTCACAGCTCTCATCATGATCGAATAGGAAGAAAACAAGCTATTCAGAGTCATGAGAAAAGTCTACTTCCAGTCCTGGCTTTTCCTCCATTTAAAGAGGATTACAGATCATGTGACAAAGATGAACAGTCTCTGAAGAACAGCAGGAGAAAAATACTGCTTTGCAAGTCACAGCTAGAATAGGTTCAGGGTTAGTAGTTGCCCTCCATTGCCTCAGAGCTAGCTACAGGTTCCTTCAACAAGCTGTATCAGAGTTAAATACTGCCCCCTCCCCAATCCCCTCTCCACTGGTATCAAGCTCTTTCAATTAGGGAACTAAGGAGCTACAGATAGCCTGATCAAATGAGGTCACTGGGCATTGTCCAGAAAGGGCATCCTGTAGAGTTAAGAAAGTATTACACAACTAGCTTTATCCCCTTCCATTCACCCCAACCTGTGTGAAGGCTGCAACATAAATTAAATCATCCATCATCTGCTTCAGATCTGAGCATAACTCCCCATTCTATTTCTATCCTTTGAGAATTGAGGACAAGCAGAGCAGGGCCTTGTTTGAAACATCTAAGGAAGTTCCCAAAAGAAGCTTGTCTTCAAAGCATTCCCATTTTATCATCCTCAGACAATTTATATGTTGCAGATGGATGGCAGGTTTTTTTTTTCCAGATAATTTTTTCTGATCAAGGTTCACAAGAAAAAGCTGAAGCAAACACAGAGAATGACGTGGTTTTTGCAGTGTCCTGGATTTGAAGAGGGGTGGGATAGGGTAGAGATTGACTTCTGTGACACCATCTAGTGCAAATTGGGGCTTCAGATTAATTCTGTTAGGTAAGAGTTTTTGTCTCAGAAGGATATTGGCAGAAAATGAAGATGGTCAGAATGGAAAACAGATGGAAAAACAGAAATTTTAAAAAATGGGAACCTATTGGGAACTCTGCTTCTGTACAGAAGGTTCATATGATCTGGAGTTCACATTATACCAAATCTGAATTTCTATGTATCCCCTCTGCATTTCACCAGATATCTAGAATGGTATATTTTCAACTGCAACTGATGAATGTAGAGAATCAGGAGTGGTGGGTTATTTCTGTTGTTGTTTGTTTCTGAGGAGGGGTGGGTAAGTTATCCAGGCTTATCCAAGGAACTAGAAAGGAAAGTGTAGCATTCACCAGCTGAAATGTACTGGTTCACTGAGACCCTGCAACACTACTTCAGTGGATAATGAAGCAGTTCTGGTCTCAGCAGGCCATGTAACTGATAGGAGAGAATTATATAATTTGAGGGAAAATATGTCATTATCCTTATTCCAGAGAGTAATTCTTCTGTTCTGAGCAGAATAGTGACCTATCTCAATGTGCACTGTTCACTAAAGGAGAAATGAAACACAAATTTACATAACAGAAGGCAAATCAGCAAAGCAGCTCCTACACCCAGTAATGCTTGCTTTATCCTAAATCTATTCAATGGATTGGAAACCTGCCTTGTAGGTTAACCGTGTGTTGTGAGGCTGGTGAATGACTCATTGAAAAGTTGTATAGTTCCTCTGTTTACTGTTGCACCTTTTCCACTGCTCCCTTGCACAGTACAAAAGCTAGATTTATAAAACAAGTAGTAATAATGCTTTCTGAATGTACAGGCTATGACTTTCAAGCTTGATTAACCTAGCATTTGGACTTTGAAAGTCTCTATTGCACAGAGGAGATCGGTTATTGGAAGACGGATCCTCCTTTTGGGACCAGATAGGTTTTAAATGAATACTTAGAAGAGGTGATTACCCTAAAAAATTAGTCAACAAATAGAACTTTTTTACACTAGCTTCAGCAAAGTTCATGGTTTAACTACCAGTTAAAACTTTGAGTTCCTCATGGAAAGCCTTCATGTGGGTGAATAAGAGATTCCTCAGAAAAAAGGTCATCTCTCTGTAGTGTAATGTTTTTAGCATGTTTAAGACAAAGATGTTTTTTTCTAATCCAAACAGTAATGCTTCCTTAGATCATCAGTCATATTACAACTTTGTAAGGTCATGGAGCACAACCTTGTAACCTCATACTGCTCCTAGAGCACTACTGATTTTGAACCCTTACAGAAGGTGTTTGCATACTTCCTCTTCAATAATATCCATTGGGAAGGCTACTGCATCTCCACATGAGTCCTGTGTTTGAAGTTAAGGGCTTTATCTAAGGAGATCTAGTATTTTAATTTCAGATAGTCCACTCTTACTGGGTTGATTCCCTAAGAAACCTAAAATATGCATTCCTCCTTTGCCTCAGTAGTTAAAATCTAATCCTTAGGAGCACAAACCACCTCAGGGCTTTACATTATCATTATTATCTTAAATGAGAGGTGAGGCTATGTGACTAACAATAGATATGGTCATCAGATCCTATTTTTTTGGTAATTCATTCTTAGCATTTCCCTTCGTTTGACAAAGTCAATGCTTTTAGTGACTAGGGAAGATGGAGGAGCTCATTCATTTGGATGTCCACATTCAAAGGATGACCCTTCTTCCCAAAGGGGCATATCACTAGGGCAAGCCTCTGTGGGCCTCAGCACAAAGAATAAGAGAGTTAACTGTGCTAAGCCTAAAATATCCTTTCTTAAAGCAATAAGACCCTACAGATCCAATCTATTCTGAAGACAAATTAATCAGGCAGAATACAGATGGAAATGACATCCAAAGATTTTGATGTACTGTTTCTTTGTAGACTTTATCATGCTCTGCTGGGAAAGAATTAGTAGTTCTTTCCCAACTAAGTACTGTTAATAATTTAGGATGGTAGTGTTGAAATATTTTGGTTGTGAAAATTATCTTGACTGGAGAGAGTTTAAGAAGGAAAGGCATTCTCCTGGTTGCAGATCTGATTCTATCCCCAAGTTGGAAGCAGACTTACAAACCATGGATCTGTGGTTCTGAAGGCAGAGCAGATTTGCACTTTTATATACTAAATAAATATGATGTTTATAGTGAGCAACTTATACACTTTCTTGAACCTAAGTTCATTTCATCACATGCTGTGAAAGAACAGCATAGAGCAGAGTATAAGGTGATGTGCAGAGACAGATTGGGGGGGCAGTGAGGAGGGGGCTTGTACTTACACAGTTGCACCCCACTTTGATTCCTGCTTCATCCAAAATTTAAAACCAACTGCTTGGCAGTGGCAGCAACTTTTCTGTTCAGGCAGCACTGAGGAAGTCAATTGATTTTGTGGCTTGTTAAAATCCACCTGATTCCTTCTAAATTCATCATTCCACAAGTGTTAATGACCCTCTTGCCTTTTTTAATGGTTTTGATGTTCCACTAATCAAACTAGCTTTTCTTCTGCAATTCTGCTGTCTGTTAGTTGCTTCTGGTAATGTAGCTCCTATTTCACAGCCTTGCAGACTTTTTCAACTCATTCCAATAAAGTTATGTTTATTTTTTAATCAATCTAAATGGAATAATATGGCCCTGGGCCCATAGCATATTAGTAAAGCTTCTAGCTTCTTTTTGCCTAGAGAAAAATATGTGTTATCTTACATGTGATGATGTGCATTACCATTACCTTTTCAAAATACTAGATTTGCCCAAGATGGAGTGAGTAATTAGAATACAATTGGTAAAAAAGCAAGAGGGAAAGGGGGTGGGGGAGTGCTGTGAGACAGAGAAGCAAAGAACCCATAAGAACAAACTTTTAAAAAAAATTCTGTCTGAGGCCAGCATTGGAGTGTTCAGGGCAGTTGAAGTGCTCTGCCAAAGGCTTCTGTGTCTTTCTGTAGCTGACCCTGTCTGTCTGATGCAGACAGCAGATGGGTATTGTATGCAGATATTAGTGTATATGTGATGTTAATAGAGTTGCAGGTAAATGAACCTTGGATATTATACTCTTTGTTGTTAGATCCAGTGATGATTGCCAGCAATCCAGCCTGTATTGCTGTGGGGACAGAGTGGGCATTTGGGTCCACTGCAAAGCTTGATATCTCGGTGAGGATGGGAGTTTGTTAATCTGTTGTTTGAGAGATACCATTTGAGGTTCTGTGATTCTGGTCACTCCATTTTCAAGTAAGCATAAATACAGCTTGTGAGGCAATCCTTTAAAGTCTTGAAAATAAAACTTCCAGCTATGAAGTCTACTATAGCTTAATTTGTAAGACCCTTTTCCTAAATCTTACATGCCTCCTTTGAACTATTTATTCATTATGGCTCTGTTTTCCCTTGCTTATCATTCTGGTGCATCAGGTGTCTTCAGATAACATTTACCTACAACCTACCCTGGACAGTTTTTCAAAAGATGAATGTATTGTAATGCTCTGTTCTTGCTTTGCAGGTTGGGAAAGATGTTAGACAAGATTTCTGGCATGAAATGCCCTCCTCAAGTCTGGGAAAAAGGCAGATACAGCCTAAACTAAACACTAGGTAAAACAATGACTTTTGTTCAACCCCATTATGTAAATGAAAATAGTCACTTAAAGAAGGGAAAGAGGGCACCCAGCCTTCTGAACAAAGAGACGTTATCAGAAGTAGCTACAAACCAAGGAAAAGGGTAATTGAAACAGATAAACCCGATTATGTAAAAGAATAACACCATTCAAAAGGGAAGAAGCTTGTTGTTACCCATGAAATACAGAGAGGTTAGCAGAGGGAGCTGGTGAATTGTAATGATCCATAAAACCATTGTCTGTATTTAGTCCATAGTTCTGAGTAAGGCTATACATTTTTGTTTGCAATCCCATCTTCTGAAAGTTACTGCAGAAGTCATATATGCCACCGGTTTTCAGAAGGATTGTACTTCATTGTGTCTTTTTCCTGTGAATGATACTAAAAGCTGATGTTTACTGTACTGGAGCTCTTTCCTGGTATGCACTTATTTTGGAGGGCTCAAAAAGAGTCATGAGGCCAATAAGCATAATTCCCAAATGCATGAAGAAATCTAAAATTGCATTCATTCTTCTGCTTATGTTCATCCCTCTCTTGTATGGGATTAGCCCTGCCTGATCAGATACGCAAACACAGAAAACAGAATGAATAATTCAAAAAAATAACAAGAAAAGGAAACAATAATACAGAGAAATCTTGTCAATCTTATTTGGCAGCCAGCTGACTTAAACCATTGTCAATGTATCTCCAAACATTTTGAGACTATTTCTGCTACACCTTTATTAAAGGACAGCCTGTGAACCAACTCACAAGATTTTTTTCTTTATAGAAGTGATGTTGTATTAGCGATACGGAACTTTCCATTAGCAATGAATATCATCCATGTGTTTACATGCCGATATACAATAGTTCTTGAGTGTTCTGCCTGAAAAGCAGATGGGTCTCAAGTTACCCCCAAGGAATGGTTCTGTAGACTTATTCTCTGCTTTTAAGGATTGATATAAGCACAGTTGTCTAGACAAATAGAATGATGAAAAAATGGTGCTTAAAAACTAACCTAAATTTGAACCAGATTTTTATAATAAGAAAAAGTTCAATGTGTGATGCAGGATGAGATAAAAACAATAAAACTGGTGCCCTACAGCTGTATTGGAATTTATGACTGTCAACGGTGCTAGCCCAGAAGTTTTTATGGAACTGAAAAAGTAAACACAAGGTCTACATGTTCTGAAAAATAATTATGAGCCATTCCTTTACTTCAGAGGTGATTAATGAGACAAGGTCAAGTTAAATCCTCTGAAGAGACATCAGCAACATTTTTATTGATATGTTTTGTAAGCATGAATTTGGACTTATTACACAAGAGATTATCATTTCCTGCCAAATAGCATGGTTGTGATCAAAATAAAAATATACATAAATTCTAGTTGCTATGCTTGTGATATTAATATGATTTCCTCTGCAATGAGTGATAGGCAAATGATAAAGGTATAAACATCTTAAGTTAAATAATATAAACAATTTTATGTTATCACAAACATGCAGAATTGAACTAAAATATTCACAATGAGAATTCTGCTAAGATCCTGATAGTTGTGTAGTAGTGTTAAATAATCTTCCTTCATGTAAACTAGAGAGAGGGAGAATTGTTTTGATTTCTTAAACAGAAGTTGGATAGAAATTTCAGTTACTTGATTCTTTCAAGGGGATTTGAAGGAGCTTGTTTCATCCAGCCATTACTCTCCCAATATCTGTAGTACACTCCCAAAGCCTTTTTCTGCTATTCATTGCAGCCAAAGTTGTGACTGCAACTCATTTAGACATACCCTAGCTAGTTCATGTGCTGATAGCACCATGGGCTTACCATATAATCTGTTTCCCCAGTGCTAAATAAATTCTTCTATCCCTTAGTGGGAATGCAGCAATGGTGGAGCTTTTCAGCCAGGGGACATGAGAAAGGGATGCCCGTTATCCGGCATCTCTGTGTTTCACATCTATCCCTTCAATTCCTCATCCCCTACAACCCTGATGACCTTGAAGAGATGCGAATGTGCCAGATAGCAGGAATAAAGGGAAAAGTAAAGGACTGCCCAATTTTGAGACTTTGAAAATATAGTCCTCCTACAATTGCATTCGATATCTGCATGAAGCATAGTGCAGGCTGCAACAAAGGAGCTGTGCAAGCACTTGGGTGGTTAGCCAGCACATTACTGTGTGCTGCTATGGCTATGCTGAGCTATCAGTACCCAAGTGACCTAGTTTAAAGGTAGCTTGGTAACTCTACATGGCACATACTCACAACTTTGACCACTGTGGAGACAAGCCCTTTGAATCATGTTAAGTTTTGGGCTCTATCTGCCATGTTCCTGAAATACTCTGTGTGTTCAATATTCTATTAACCGTCGTAATGCAAAACAACTGTAGAAGTAAGAAATCGGCAGATTCTAGTGCATCTGCTTAGTAATCAACTGGCTAAACTGACTATGTAACATATCCTTATTCTCTCCAGGGAAGATATGCATGGAATACGTTTCTCAGACAGTGTGTTTAGTACACGCTATTTTATTATAGACAACTTTTAGCGTAATACAATATGTTGGCTAGTAATTTTGATGTCCTAAAAAGTGAATGAAGCATGACTGCTCCCTGAAGGATTTTCAGCAATTACCTGTAAATCATAAATGTTAGGGCTAGATGACCTCCTGAGGTCCCTTCTAACCCTAATTTTCTATTATTTTTCTATTATTTTAACTGGTTAATTGCACAATAACTTTAGACGAACCATGTGTACAAAGTAATTATCACACCATAAAAAATGACTCTCCAGCTATAAAAAGAACCAACCAGCTACAAAGTTAGTGCTTGAAGTTGTGTAACAACTCTATAGCTGGTTTCTATCCAGCTTTAATTTGAACATATAGCAGAACTCTTAGTTTACAGTAGATAACTCTGAACTACAGGTTCAAGTGACTTGCTTAACATGCTGCCTCTGTATAATCTTGCCCTTGTAGTCAGAAGCTCAGCCTACTGTTTCCCATACAAGTATTACTGTGTTTTGTAATGTGTTCTTTATTGTACTGTGCATTAGCTGGTGCATCACACTGAAGAGACAGTGTTTTAATCCTGTAATTTGTCATCTTTCTAATGGTGAGCTTTGTTAAAAACACCTTTGAAACCTTACTTCCATCTCTCTTTCCTTTTTTGGAGCACCCTGTTCATGGTTTGCTGACAATTTTTTGGGAAATGCACTCAGGCAGGATCAGATCCAGCTGTACCAGGGAAGTGTAGCCTGGAATGTAGAAAGGAATGCTACCTCCCCACCACTGCCTCTAGCCAGGGTGCTGTCTCTGTGCTATTACCAGTAGTTATGATGCCACCACTTCACTATTTCGGTTCAGTTGAATGCCCCCTATCCAACTCCGTAATTTCAAGTGTGTGGGTGATAGGCAAAGGACTCCTCGCTGGAGATGACTCAGCTATTTTACTACCTTCTTCAGCTTCAGTGACACAGCACTGTCATTTCTTGTTGAGATGCCAGGTTCGGTTGTGAGACTCTGCCCTCAGCTTATAATGATTGTAGCTCGGTGGATGATTGGGTGAGGAGGTGTTTTACAAACACCAAAGCAGGCCAAAACCATGCTAATGCATGAGTGCACAGTAGAATTAGTCTCCTGCACATTAAGCATTGCAAAAAGACCATGCATCTTTACTACTGTGCAGTAGCTCCAGCTACTGTGCATTTATGTAGTACTTCATATTAGAGGTATTAAACTTAATGTGCAGTAGCAAAGGTGTATTAATGCATGTGTAGATATGCCCAGATCTTGTCCAGGCAAATTGGGTCTCTCCCTCCAGTTCACTAATACGTGGTGCCAGAGAGCACTTTCATCTATGATCCCCAAACCATGGCTATGGAGATCCATGTGTTTCTACTTCTATGTACTTTTGTCATCCTCAGGTAAGACTTATTTGTATGGAATGAAATCTAAAGAATTGCCTAAGCTCAGGCTGCAGGGTTTAGCAAATTATAAATCAATATGACCTATATAGTACATGTAAAGTACACTGAATGTTTGTTTTTCCTGAGTACAGTAGCTTCTGCTGTTTGGAACTGAGTTTGTCCTTTAATGTCAGACTTAACAGTGCACTTTCCATATTTCTTTTTCTTGCCTGCCTTTCTCCATCACTTTGCTCCTCTCTGTAGGACCCCTCCACTCCACTTCCAGAAATACTTTTCCTTTGTCCCTTTAACTTTCTATACACAGACAGGACATTTCAGCTGTGAAATGGGGAAGTCGTTTTCCTCCAAAGACTGATCTGTTGCTCGTACCATGTCCTCCTTACCTGTATTGGGAGGTGTGACATTGGTGGACCTCACCTGATGACACTCCTCGTAGGTAGCCCCTCTCTCTCATCTCTTCTGCCACGACTTTGATGGTGTGGTATGAGGTATTCAAAGGAGGGGTTTAGTGGAGATCTTTTACTGGAGGGGTTCTCCCGACGAAGGGGTACTCACGGTTGAGGTCTCTGATGTTCCACGGGACTCTGCCACCCCTACACCCCGTCCACTCACCAACCAGTCACTTGTTGGTTCAGTGGGACCTCGATGTTGGACACCGGTCCGTCAGCCAGTTGATGTTCCTGCTCCCTGAGTCGGAGCTGATGCTTGCTCTAAGTCAGCGCGCTTTAGGACCTGACTGCTTTCCCCACTATCGTGGGACCTCTTCCTTTCTCTGAATCAGAAATAGTATTCCTCTACAGTGGAAAGTCTTCCCTGAGCAATGTGTTGGTCTGGGCGATTCCCAGAGACCAAACCCTTCGCTCCTTCCTGGGCTCCTGTTGCTTGCCTCAGCCGCTGAGCCGAGAGAAGGCTGCCTGCCTGAGAGGCAGCCTCCAGGGGAGCTACAGACATGCTGACATGCTGCCTGCCTGCCTACTCCCTTCTCTCCTGACTCCTCCCCACCGCGGAGCTTGCCGGGGCTTTTAAACTTTCCTGCGGCAGCTGTTATGGCTGCCGTGATTGGCTCAGTTGTTCCCTTTGCCAGGAACAGCTGTTTAAACAGCCCGTGTAACACCGGCTCACGCAGCTGAAATGGCGGTCGCTGCTGCCTCCACATTCCCGGCTTCGGGGTTGCTGACCCTCCGGTAGGTAGGCAGGTCATCTCGGGGTCTTCTTGGGAGACTGCTGCTCCCCTGTGACCCTTCTCCTGCCCTACCTGTGCCCGTGACGGCGGCACGCTGCCGTCACGGGAGGGAAAAAAGGATGGATCTGAAGAGGTGGTTGGTTATTTTTCAGTTATGTCTTTGTGAAGGGGAAAAGGAAGGTAGCCAGAAAATAAAGAGTCTAAGAAGTAACCTGTCCCTGTTACTCACCTCAGTCAACACAGAGAAGGCAGCCGGAACACTAGCTCTGGGACAATACTTCTGGAGCAGCATCTCTCTTTGGATTGGAGCATGATGGACCCACAAGAGTACTTGCAGGTCTGAAGCGGGGCCACTGGAGGGAGTCCTGGGTAGCATCAGAAAGAAGACATCAGAGGGGCTCTCCAGAGAGGGCTGGCTGGCAGCTGGGAATATTGAAGCCGACCTGGCTGGACCGCTCAGTGTTTGGAGGCCTGCCGAATGATGGAAGTAGCTTTCACCAGACATTGCGGTGGACAGTGAAGGTGTTGCAGTGGACATGCACAAGGAAATAAAATACAGGTCAGATGTAACCAGGGAAGATAGGAGTGTGGGGAGGGACCCTGCCTTGGGGAAGCCAGCCTCAGCAGGGTCTTCCTTCCTGTGAAGACAAAGGAAGGTCATGACAGGGACTTTGTCTCGGGGTGGTGGAAGCCTAGAGAGAAATTGGGTAATAGGGAAGAGAAGGCAACTTGTCTGAAGATACCCTAATAATTCAGCCAGAAGTGGTGTAAGGCCAGAGGGTGGGTTGATTCCTGCATGAACAGGACTGACAATATACAGGACTGAGCTGGGAAAAGACTCAACCAAGGAGCATTTGCTCACAGGGAATGCCAAAGGGGCATGTAGCACTGGCAGCTGACATTTTCAGTTATCTTTCGCGTTAAGTTTTCCATTTTGGCTTGGGACTTTCATGTGGTAAGGACTATTTGAGGCTGTTCAGCCTCAGAGGAGCCAGCAGTGACTGAGATGGGTCTTAAGCCAGAGGGCCAGCCCCAGTTGAGAATATTACCAAGGACTGGTGAATTGTGGTCAAGGAGCATGGTAACACCTGGAAGCCTGCAGGAACGTTGATTCCAATCCAGGATAGGAGCACGGCAGTAGGTGAGGGGAAGGGACACAACTGAGCATTATCTGCATCTACTAAGATGCCAACACCAGGTAATATGCCAGAAGTGGTAAGGGTGGGGTACAAGGATGGTGGAGCCCCATGAAGAGGCCAAAGCAACGGTCACCTGAAAAGGAACTGGCTCCCAGTTTAAGATAAGATCAAGTCATGGCAGGTGAGATATAACATCTACCAGGATACCTGGATGACGCATCCTAGGTTTCACCCTGTCATTGCCAGGGAGCAGGGCATTGGCCAGAAGGGGAGCAAGGCTGTATAACATATATGGGTGGCAGTCTTTCATATGAATGAGTTGCAGCACAATTGACTGTATACTACCAAGACTTTATTTATCTATCAGGTACAAGTCTCATTTTTGTCAAATTTTCCAGTCCTTCAATCTATCTCTGGCACTTGCCAAAAGTCCTGATTTCACACTGAGAGTGGTGGACATTTTTGTTTGCTTTCACTTGAAGCATATCATTCTAAATGCTAGTAGTGACATCCTCTTTAACGTTTCTTTACCTTGTCCTGCTCCCACATTATTTGCTTACACAGATATTTCACATTTTCTGTCAGTTTTTCTTGTCAGAATCCTATAGCACAGTGGAGCTCTATCAAACTTCTCAGGTATGAAATGCTGGATCCTGTTCTAACCTGTGACATGATGTTCCAGTTTTGTGTTATAAAAATGTATCTGCTAACTCAAGTACGTTGATGGGGTTTTTTTTAGTATTGTCCTTGTAAATTCCAGCTCGTGAAGCATGCATTCTGCTTGGCACAGGTACTGTCTCTACATTATGGGACTTAGTGGTTATGTGCGAGGAATCATGTTCCTTCTGTGACTTAAAAATTCACTTGAATACCCATCCTGTCAGTTTTTTTCAGCCAGAAAGGCTACACTATTGGAACTAATCTTTTTATTGATTTCTCTTTTTTACATTTGATGGGTTGGTTTTTTGTTTTTTTTTTACAGAACATTTGGGGCGTTTCCACACATGCAGGCATTAGCACTTGTAGCACCTCAAATAGGAGTGACACAAATTTGTGCTAGAGATTTTTGTCTCGGCGCACATGCCTGGACGTGCACTTTGGTGTGGGGCAAGTTGTGCCACTTGGGGCAAAACTCTGCCCAGCTGCTCCCAGATCTGTAGCCAGGGAGAGTTAGAGCCTGGGGCCAGCACCTGTGCTGTTCCCAGCAGTATAAAAACCTGCCCTGGCAAGTAGCTTAGGGCTGCTTGCCCTCAGGAGCTTCTGAGGCCCAATCAGTTGGTATCTGGGGACACTACCCCTTGTGCCAGCTGGACTGCTGAAGCAGCCCTAACCTGGAGTGGTCCCTGCACTCTCTACCCACTGCAGCAGACTGGCAGTCGGGCCAGCTGCCATCTGTGACAGCATCCATCCTCTTGGACATATGGCCCCATGGCTGCATGCCTGCCAGACCCAGATGGGATGCCCCTACTCTGCAATCTGGGCAGCTATTGCCCAGAAGACGTGCATCTTGTAGTGGCCAGCTTTGAACTGTCAAAGCATGTCCTCTTGGCCCCAAATTGCCAAGAGGTCAGCCACCTCATCTGCCCTCCAGCTGGGTCCCCAGTGTTGGCCCTGGACAGGCTCCTCTGTCCAGGTCTTACTACTTGTCTCAGCAGCAGAGATCCTGGTGTTCCCTGTTTAAAAATTGCAAATACTCTGATAAGAAACCCAAAATGTCTCATTAAAATACCCAAAATAGTGTTCTTCCACTTTTAAAATGAAACACCACTATATAGAGAGAGATCAGTTGGGCAATGTTTTATTGATTTATTTACAAGTGTAAAGCAATTTGTAGAGGGGGGTTGGGGGAGTTTGTGCATGGGTGTAGGGTTTGTGGGTGCGAGGTTTGGGGGGCATGGGGTTTGTGGCTGGGTATGTGGATGAGGGGTTTGTGGGGGTAGCTTGGGGATGTTGATGTTGTGGGTGAATTGTGGGTGGGACTGTGGGTGTTGGACAGCTGTGAGGGGGTTCAGGAGGGGGAGGGTCCTCTGCCCTCACGCCCAGAGGATGCAGCCTCACTGTACAGCTCCCCCACAGGACTCATAGCTTACCCACAGGGCCAAACCACCCCACTGGGCCACAGCTTCCCCTACAGAGCCACGGTCCCCCACCCAGGACACATGCCCCCCCACAGGCACATTCCCCCCCCAACACACAGACAGCCCACAGCCCTCCTGCAGCAGCAGCAGCTATTGGGCGCTCTGGGCCCTCCTGGCACAGCCCCCCCATGACATGGGGCAGCACGGCTCCGGCCCAGCTTCTTGGCACATGGTGCTGCCTGTGCTGTATTGCGTGGGCCTGGCTCAGCTCATTGTGGGGCTGTGCACCTTTGGGTAGCTCCAGGTCACTTGGGCTGTCACCTGGGGGATGGCACCACTCGCAGAGACCTCATGTCACACCAGGCTAGGTCCTGCATGCACGGGCCCTGTATGCCATTGGGCTGAGCCATTTCCACGGAGGTAGGACCTGTCCTAGCATGACACGTGGTCTCTGTGAGTGTTGTTGGCCCCCTGGTGACAGCACGGGTGGCCCGAAGCAGCCGGAAGGTGCATGGACCCACACCGAGCTGGGCTGGGCCTATGCAATGTGGCAAGGTAGCACTAGGTGTCAGGTGGCTGCCCCTGTGCCATGGGGGGGCTGTGCCAGGAGGGCCCCAAGTGCCACAATGGCTGCCACTGCTGCTGCGGTGGGGTGGGGGGTGTGGGCTATGAGGGAAGCAGGCAGGAGACCCATCCCTCACACACATCCGCACAGCTCCTGCTTCAGTCCCCCCCAGCCCCCAGTTTCTACTTACCTGGAGACAGAGCTTGGGTCCATGCAGCCTGCACCACTCCTTGCCCTGCATGGGGAGGCAGCGTGCTGCAGCATCAAGGGACAGCCATAGAGATGCTCTGGCCAGTTACCAGTGTCTCTTTGGAGGACACCAGCCTCTGGTTGCCTCAGGCCATGGCCCTGTACTGTGCCTTGCCCTGTTTTTTTCTGGGATTTTTTTTTTATATCCCAATTTCCATGTATCAAATTTGAAGTGTGTGCTACAAATATGCAGCGCAGGAAACTTTTTTTTTATTCCCAGTGTGCCTCTTGTGGCATCTCAAACTGCTTTGAGACCCCACAAGAGGCATGTGCAGGTTCATCTGGATGTGCCCTTGGTGTTCTTTTTTTGTCTTTCATTCTTAGGGTTTTAGTTAATTACTAGATGTTTTTTTGTGGCTTTGCAAGATCCAAAGCTCTCTCTTCAGTTCTCATGTCAGTACTGTATGTAAAAATGAAAGACCCTAAGAAGAAGGATGACTTTCAAAGATGTCTTCAGGGCCTACATATCTGTTAGGGGAAAAGCACATTCATGGGGCTTGTGTGCAGCTTGTGGAAACTATTGCAAAGGCACAAAATGACAGGCAGTTTCTTTTAAAAGAGGTGTTAAATATTAATACAGCTAGTGAATTGAGCTAGGCCAAGGCTCAGCCTCAAGATCTTTGATTCCATCTCTGTGAAAACCTGAAGGGAAATCAAAGTATGGATCTCAAATGTACTTGGCTATGCAGATATAGGAGCTCAGAGATTTCCTCTTGTACTGAGGAGAAGAGAAAAATAAATCATGGAAACACCACTCCAATCTTACACATCAACCCCATTTTTTGCTTGAAGATGTACAACAAACAGCTACTTGGTAGAGTGGCAAGGTGGGATAGCCCTCAGGTTATGGAAAGTTTGGATCTTACTTCTCCATATCCTTGTGTATAGATGTTGTGGGGTTTTCTTAATTAGTGTGTTCAATGATGTTTTTCCTCCATTTAAATTAACAATAAACATGTATAAGCTTGGTTCTAGTCCGGTATTTTTGACTGGGAATAGAGATTTTTATTTGGGCCAAGATACCCATGAGAGAGAACACTGTAAAGTTTTCTGTTGAATGCCTAGCCTCAGAAGGTCGGGAGAGCATAGAAAAGAGACTTCCAGTGTCAGCTTGAGTTCAGCAGTCTCTAAAATGCTGACAGAAAATGAATGGATTGGACAGAAAACTAAATTCTCTAGGGATCATCTCTACTGACTCTGTCAAGATCCATAGTAAAGGCATTATGTCAGTTCAAATGGATGTGGCACTCACTCAAGTCCCTTATCGGATCAAGAGAAACCAAATGGTCACCAGAGAAAAGAAGCAGAGGTAAAAATTTTTCCTAGAGTTGAATTCCATCAGTGTCACTGTATTAATATATCAAAGTGCCTTTTGTAAAAAAAAAAAAATCAGCATGTGCTAGCCGTGCCCCATGATTGAGGCAAAGAAGGACTATTCTCTGAAAACAATAAGCCAGTACACTAAGAAATATTTGCTCTTTGCTCCATAAGAGCCAAATATGTGAAAGATGACTTCAGCCTCTGGTCTAACAGATAAGGCAGATCCTGTATCAAAAGGTTTCCAAGGGGATAATCTCTCTGAGGAAAATAGCCCCATTTGCATTTGCATGTTCTGCTTCACTTTTACAGTAGAGCTCAATATCCAAAAGCAATAACTCCACTTGGTTCCAAATGGCTTTTTAAATATATATATACCTTACTTTCATTGCCATTAATTTATCTGAGTCTAACAAAAAACAAGCAACCCACCTTCTCCCAACTGCCACATTTAAGGTCTGCACTTTGCGAGTCTAATTGCTATAAGATGACCATGTATATCTTGATGCAGTATTTTAATTAGATTGAGACTGAGGTTCATGTTTGTTTCATTGGATTTCATTGCAAAAAGATCTGTTTCTCCAGTGATCATTAGACCATTCAGATGCTATCAACTTAGCAAAGGAAGCTAGATGCTGAAAGGCAGAGCCTCTAGAGGAAGGGAGCTGCAGATAGTGATGTGATGCATACACAATGTTTTGTGACACATCAGGGTTAAAAGCAGGAGCCCTATATCATTACATTGCCAAAAGGAGTGCTTGTAAGGTACTCAGACACCACAGCACTGAGCATCTGATAATCATGAGGGACAGGAATGCCTTCTTTGTCATGGTATAAGCAATTTGTTTTGGATGTGGCAGATCAAAAGATGCCGGACCATAACATTCTCAAATATGATTGTCTTGAAAAACACTTTTTTTGGTAACTGCTAGAGCTTTCCAATATCTGCTAATTGCCATTTCCCTCCCTTTCTTCCTCTCATTTCAAGTGCAGCTTTCTAATCAGAGGTATACAAAAAAGCACAAATCCTTTCTAAAAAAACCCTCCTTTCTATGATATTTTAAACTTGGCTTTATTGACATGCAAAATATATAGCATGTATATAATTCAGAGCTGTATAGTATATGGTGAAAAGGTTTGATTAACATTTTATTCTCTCTGTTTAGTCTTACCCTTCTGATGCATCAGTCAGCTTAAATTAAGTGCTAAATTGGGCCAAGGACTATTTGTCCAGTACGTAGTTCAAAGGAGTCCTGACCCCAAAGTGGGTGCCACTACTTTCCAAGTGATGAGAAAAAAAATCCTTGTTTCTTTTCAGTCAAAAGCATTTACCTGATTTTAAGAACATCCCAAAGGAAGAGATCTCAGATGCAAAAACTGACCACTGACATTCAAGCACCAGTCATCAGAATAAGTACTAAGAACCATTGTACAATTAATTCTCAAGATGGATTCTGTTTTGTAAACTTTGGGTACTATCACCATGCTGTCTAGATCCTTAACATAGTAAAGAAAAGCTTTGGCATATATTTAGTGTCAGAAGGCCCTTAGTTAGGTGCTGTACATTTACTGCAAGAGAACTAGATATTTCAGACATTTGCAAGCTGTATTTATATCTTTTTACTAAGATATTAAGGTAAGAAAATATCTAAGAACACTAATGAAAGGCTGCATATTTCAAACCTACAAAACCAAGGGGAAATCTTTACCACAAGTGATCAAAACAAGCACTAAAATTTCAATTTAAACTTCTTGGGCAGACAGAGCAAGCTCTTCCATAGAGGGGATCTGAAAGGCTGTTATCTGTTTTAATATCCCGGAATTTATAAGGAATACCTTCAAGGTTCACCAGATGCAGCATTTGGAAGTGAAGGACTCCATGCTGTGGTTTCTACTTAGTCACTGTACATTTAGCCGAAGCTCTTTATGGTTTGTTCTCTTGGATATTTATGTTGATCTTTAATGGGAGAAATGGTGATTTAATTTCTTCCCATTATTATCTGATTCTTAACTCCCTGTCTGTAGCTATAGAGCTATAGACAATATTATTATGGAGCAAGAGGCAATGGTTAGAATGTGAGTGAAATGCTGCAAAAGAGAATGCTGTGTTTAATTTAGTCAAACACTGGGACAAAGTGTTTCTCACGTTAACTCTTATTATGCAGATGGGTTGATAAGCATCATTAGTACATGTTCTATTTTCTGTTTTGTTCAGAGGTCTGAAAACGGAAGAGGAGGAGCCTTTATTTGTAATCTAACCCACTTATCACAGTGATGAGCTGGTGTACAACTGCCTTGGCCATCAATTAAAATGATAATATTTGTGCAGGGGATGCCAATGTTAAACATGGCTTGGGGTTCTATTAAGTTAATTTTTAATTTGTTTGTTGTTCAGGATCAGTTTCAAAGTCTATAGCTTCAGAAGAACTTTTCAAAAGCAACTCTGGTGGGTATTTCTTTCAAATTTGCAATTGTTCATCTAAGATGTTTCCCATCTTGTGCCTGAAATAACTAACTTTCCATTCAGAGGAAAGACGTAAATGCATTTTCTTTCCTGTACTCATTTCCATGCTACAAATACATAGAGCTCTTTAGAAACACTTTTCATTCCATGTCAACTTTTTTTTCCCTTGCATATTACAAGGATAATGATAGTTGTTTAGGAATTGGATGTGTTTATTGGACTCAGATTGGTCTGACAATTCCAAAATTATCAGAGGGCAAACCCATTCCATCCTGCTTTTTTGCAGATCAGCTTTAGGAATAAAATAAGTATTGTTACTTTTTTTTTAAGAAATGATAGGGGCTGACACCAAATTCCTGATGCCCTCTACTTTTCTCCTGATTCTCCATGTTTTGTTTTCATATGAACAATTTAATAGACCTGGCTGTTAGATCTGTTTCCATTATACAAGTCAGTTATACAGTCAAATGGATAAAATCTTGAATCATTGGCATTTTCACTAGACAATTTAACAGATATTCATAAAGCTTTAGCTTTTCACCTATCTGATTTTAGTTCAAATCCATTTTAATGGGATGAATTCTTGCTTGGTACATATCCTCTGAAGTTGAAGAAGTTACAATAGATACTAATTTTGCCTACTATCCCAAATGAAATGAGTATATGAACTTATTGTGGTGCTGGAACATAATCATGCCCTTCACAAATGCCCTGCCATGTATAATGTACAGTTGGCCTTGGAATGAGGCACGTGAAAATGGAGCATGTGGTTCTCATCTCAATCTAGTTTATCATTTACTTTTCCACTGACTTCAATAGATTTGCTCTTGATTTAGACCAGCATGTTGATTAGTTATACTTGCATCATAGATGAAGCTATCAGTGCGATAGCTAAATTAAGTGGATAAATAAATTTACCAGCATGGAATATTTTCAAGTCGGATACTTGTAAATGCCTGAAAAAGTCTATTATTGAACCCTAACTTCTTTGTTCTTTTCCTTCTCAGCCTTCTTTGCAGTTGGTTACAGGTATCTCAAATAGCTGAACATAATGCTCACATTTACTGTAGTATGTCCAGCAAGGGTAGAAAAGAATGGCTTATTCCTTCTTGAACTGCTTTGTAATTGAGTCACAGTAGGAATGAGGAGTCAAAAATGCACCACAGAAGAAGAGGCACATAAAAAATTGTTTTTCCCCATGTCTTTAACCTCTAATACTGTTTTCCTTTGTTATTTTTGTTATATTGATTTGCTCCTCTTAATGTACCATATAAAAAGGCTGCATAAGGTGAAAGCAGGGCATGTATTCCCCAGCAGATGAGGTTATGAGAAGCTCCACCACAGCATTTTTCTGTGGCTCTCATCAAAATCTGGCTCCCAGCAACAGCAGGTGGACGCCACAGTGCAGGCTGTACCAATTGCCTGCTCTACTTCTTTCTTTGTTTTGCTTTTGGTTCTGTGTTTTCTTTGCTCGTTATGTGCTAAATACTGATACCCTTACTCTCATACTCCTTTAATCCACAAGGGGCCTCACAGGAATCATTGGAACCACTCCTGGTTTAAGTGTCATTCAAACTAAAGTTATAAGAATATAGCCCTTAGAGCAGTTATCATTCTTCATTTGATCTATCTTTATTTCCCACTGTATTTTTGAACTGTGCTTCTGGGTCATGTAAGTAGCAGGGGTTGCTAATTATACTTTTGGCAAAGTGTTGTGTGGAGTAAGCAGTCTGAAGAAGGTAAAAAGCCAGTAATTTCCTAGGGCCAGAAGAAGCAAAGTAATTAAAGTAAATGGCTAACTAGAAATTTGTGATTATTCCCATTGACTTCAGTAGGATTACTGACATACTTAAAATGCTGCATATACTAAAATACCTTGCTGGCTTGAGGCCTAGGCAGAATTTTGTCAAAACTTCCTGATTTACTAGACATGAATATTTTGTTCTGATTTTAGCACTTAATTTACAGACTAAACCCTGCAGATTAAGAATGCTGAATATTTCTGGATATTTCTCTGTTTCATGGAGAAAATGATGGAAAGACTTCATCTTTTTCTGAAATTACAGATACCTTACATTAATACTTAGCTATCAGCATCAGCTAAGAAAATGAATGTGACACCAACTTTTGTATCAGTGCTTCCTGTTTTGATGTAGGATGAGCAGCAAAGTGAGGCCCACTAGAATGATGACCTATGAAGTGTTGTCAGATGATGCCTTAGGGTTTGTGATTTTAGTCAGTTACACTCATCTCTTGTCATTCCCTTTGGTTATTTGCTAGCAATGAAATGAAGTGGGCACGAAGATGGTAAACTTTCAAGTAATGCTTACTGTCGCTTTAGGTATCAGAGTTCGGCCATTTTTATTCATGTGCCTTGTGGAATAAGAGTGGATTTAAAAAAATGCAGTGGAAGAATGTGGAGTGGATTGAGAGGGAGATAATCTAAATGGGTTAGGCAGAATCCGAGAAGAGAGATACCTAAAAGGTAAATAAAGAAAGAGATGTCACAATTCACAGCTGGGAGAGTAGGAAGGAAAGCTCATGTTATTTAGTTCAATCTATTGTATCGCACACAATTTTCCACCATGCATAGCTCCATCTAGATATCCAGGCAGTCTATTTTTGGACACCTGTAATGATACAGCATCAGTTACCATACTAGGCAGTCCATTGTCAGATCATTCTTAGTGTTAAGAAACTTTCCTACCTTCTTATCTAAATGCTTCATCTTACTACTCTCATCTATTGTACACATAGTCCATTAAATGTAAGTGTTTGTGGGATCTTGTAAATGTCTCTGAGCTCCTGCTGCTTTCAGTTGGTTGACTCTGTTAGTTCACACACACAACCTCTACTTCCTCTTCCAGCACTAGATTTTCCCAATTCCCCAAAGATGACTATTGTTATTAATTCATATAGGCCACCAGTGCTTTAGGCTTGGAACCCCTTCACATCAAGGGAAAAAAACAGACTTGATCATTATACCTGCAAGTTTTTGACAGAGGTTGGAGGGTACTTTGTTGCCGCTTCTGACACTGCTGCAGCTTTCCCTGCCTGAGGCAGAGAAACCCCACGTGTGCCCACTTATGACCTCAGGCTCTGTCCTCTTCTGCAGCCTCCGGTGCTGCTGCAGGGGCCGCACTTTATTCCCGCCGGGTGGCGTCTCTCGCTGACGTCACCCGTTCTCAGCTGGATGTGAGCATGGCTAACAAAACGCACAGGTGATTTCCTGGTGTGCGCTCCTCCGCTGTCCTCGGCTCCTGCAAGGCGTAAGTACATGCTTCATTTTTTATCGGTTTTGGGCCAGGGTTTCCCTATGTGAGGAGGAATTGGGGGCAGTGATTAACCCCTCAATTTGAACTTGCCGGGGACGAAAGGGTTCTGGAACGCTTTCACCCTGCTTCTCTTTTCCCATTCAAAAAGAGTCCGAGGACAATGTAAGAAATAAATGCTTTATTTATAAACTGAAACTGAACGTAGACACACTCTGTAAAATTCACCGTGAAGCACTTAAATGTCTCGTATGCACATCCGCGCCGGCAGTTCCCTTTACAATAATCTCCAACAACTGAAAACTGTAGGGCACTCGAGAGCTCTTCAACACCTATTCAATGCAACCTATCCAATGGGGACATCCGGGGGGAAAGGGAGCCGTGGACGCAGGACCTCAGTGAGGGTGATCAGGCCTCTCTGTTGTCATGTAGGTCCTGCCTTCCCTTTTCCCGGGCTCTGTTTTCATACTGTCCCAACAGGCAATTAAATCGGGTCTTTCTTTCACATGCATTTTGAGCTGCATGAGCCGGGGATTTTGCTGCATGCATGCTTTGCACGACTAATTGGGCTGCACCCGCTGTTTCCCCATGCAGCGAGCACAGTTTGCTGGCGTTTGGTCACCTTTATTTACCACACCCTATAGCCCCAGTGTCCCTGGGACAGATACATTGATTTTAATTACTCTTGCAAAATGAAAGCGTTTGTGTATGTAACTTCCCATGCTTGTCCTTCAAGGACTGGTGGGACTTTTTGTCCAGAGAGAGTGTATCTGTTCTCTGGTGTGAAGACAGTTTGCTGGTTTGAGTGCCTGCATGAGTGCTGTAAATTCTTGTTTGCTACATCTTTGATGTTACAGAATAATAGGCTGGTCTTCCATGCCCTCATACAGATACCACGGGTCCCACATCTCATGGCTCTGCCTCCTGTACACTCTGTCTAGTGCCTCCCAGATGACAATATCAATGAAGAATGTCCAAACCCAAAGTGTAGCTGTTGTTATCTGGCATTGCAGCACAAGGATACCAAAATCTTCTATGCTGATATATTTCCTCCACTCAGGAGGTCAAAATCCACGTCCAAACTCTGTCTGTATGCTGAGGCTAGGGGATGTTAGCTCTCCTTGCCCTCTGCCCAGCTCCTGTACTCACAGCTAGGCTGTTCCAGCCACAGGTCTTCCTGGTCCATCTCTGGCTGTCATCACAATCAAGGCCCAGTCCCTGCTTCCAGGAGAGTGCTCCAGTTCCTCTGAGCTGGCTCTGGTAGGAGTCGCTGACTGCTGCGGTTCCCACCACTTGCCCCTGCTGGGGCATTCCCTCTGGTGAGTGGCTGTCTGGTGCTGCTGCAGCCACTTCCGGTTACCCTGCACTATTGGTCCAGGCTGCTATTAGGCTCTGCCGCCATGTTCTACCTCTCCTGATGGGCCCAGCCAGTCCTTATCAGCTGGGCTCAACCTGGGGCCAGCACCCCCAGATATGCTTGCTGTGCTTCCAGGTCACCACCAGAGAAGCTTGATCTGAATGTGGCCATGCCTGATCGAGCTCTGCTGCCACAGTGTGATTATATACATATATGATGAGTTTGTTTAATTCCCTCTTTAAATTTGACTCATATAGTTTCTGTCAACTGTTTGCTTTAAAAGAAATATGTTTCTTTAAAAAGAAATCTTGCTAGAGCATAAAGTTTTTGGTAAATGGTGTATTTAGCACATAGTGTGTTGGCAAAGTGTTTCATTTTCTTTCCTTTAACACTTCGCTTCAATAGTCTGTAAATACAACTGGGAAAGAAACCTGTCATACACTACCATTATTTCTGAGATGTTTTATCAAATATCAATAATACTTAAAGGAAGGATACAAGTGGGAAACTGTGTTTGTACAAACCTGATGTTCTCTGACTTCGCCTTATTTTGCTCAAGAGGTTAGCAACCTTGTATTTCATAACAGGAAAGAAACTGAATCACTGGGAGTTCACCTACACACACATTTTGTTAGATAATTATTCAGCTGACATTACAGAGCTTAAAAAACCCCCAGACTTTGTGGTCTCTGAAGACTGAATTCATTATGACTTAAACAAGACAAGATTACCCCCTGGGATTTTTAACTCTCTGTGATTTCTTTACATTTATAGTTCACCTGTTTCAGAACTAGGCGAGGAGAAAAGATCGACTCTCCTTGAGTAGTGTGTTTCAGACTTTAATTATTTGGATGTTTTCTAAAAATGTTTCTTTTCAGCCTTAACCTTGCTGCTTTTTATGTAGGCTGGCACATGCTTCTCCCTTAAGTTGAAACATGAGGCCCTATTCTTAGCATTACTTTCATTAACATTGTGCCTTACGGCAAGATGCACAGGATGTAACAGCTCTGTAGTTATGACTCTCTTAAACGATCCAAAATTAGAAGACTCTTAAACAGATCAGGCCATATTAAGGTTATATAAAACAAAGATATAACTTTAATACGGGAATTCTATTTTTAAAAATAAGTATAATTTTAATCAAGCAAGTAACATTGATATTCTTTGGAAAATTCAGGAATTTTTGGAAACTTAGCCATGGAAGTGGGTGTGGCCTGATTTCTTTTCCTCCTGTTTGGCAACAGACAATTGAAATGATCCCTAAAATCAGAGGGGGCTGATCCTTAGCTGCCATGAATCAGCGGAACTCCACTAGAATGGACTTACAACAGTTGAGAATTTGGCCAAAAAGATCCAGATTGTATTTCTTCAGATTTTTGACTTGCATACACCCTTGTCCAACAGGTTGGTACAGAAGATCTGTTCCCAGAGATCTAAACCTTGTTTTCCTCTGAAAAATTATGGTTTTTAGGAACATCTGTAAATCTGAGTCCAGGTGCAGCTATGATTGTTCTCCTTTGCCAGTGAAAATTCTTTTCTCATGGAATTCTTGTTCTAAACATTTGTAATAAAACCAGTGATGCCTGAAGGAAGAAGAACAACTCTGATATTACGCCACTAGCAAATTTTCATGAATTTAATCATTCACAACAGCCTCTTATTTATTCTGCAATATATAAAATGATTGCTCCTCTACATTAACTCAACTAGCTTACAGACCATGTGCACCACTTGCACATCAGAGACAGGATCACTAATCACTCAGATGCTTTCTTCTTATTCACTAGGCCCAGAAGGGCTGTTGTCATGTCATGCAGTCTATAAGGGAAGGGAAGTACCTTTAACACTGATGAATGGTGATTATCTATCTGATTAAGGAGAAGCACTGACTAGTTTTGAGGGATGTTGGCTGGTTTTCACTGAAAATGTGGTGGTATGGTATGGAGTCTTAAGGTTTGTATCTTACATGCAATTTCTCTCATTGATTTATTATCTAAATACTCTGAGATATGGGGGAGTCCAAGGAAGGTGTGTGTGTTGGAGGAGGATGGAGGTGGAGTTAGAATTACTAGCTGGGATGTAATTTTAAGAGCCTGGGATCATTGCCCCAAGCACTGCTGGTAGCCTTGTTTCTCCTGCTCTAGGCCTGTGACAGGTTGTAGGGATTTTTTTGTTTGTTTGTTTTTAGCAAGATGCTTTGTGTTCATGGTATGTGAGTGGGGCTGGAATGAAAGTTCTTGTGGGCCCTTTTGGACAAATTATTGATTGTAAATGCAGGGATTGTATTCCATGGCTTTGTGAGGTCCCTTTTATTCCTATGAGACATCATGGGGGGCTCTGGGGATGCAATATAAACAAAGAATAGCTAAGGAAGTTCTCCTATGGTCCTTCAACTTTCCCTTTCTCTCCTACTTGCTTTCAACAAATGTATGTGTGTATATGTGTGTGTGTGTATGCTCATTTTAGTGAATGGGGTGGGCAAAAGGATGTCACCTACCAGAGCTTCCTTTGGGTATGTTATTAGGTTTAAGAGACTGGGTTCTCCCTGGAGCTGCTGACAGGAAAAGTAAGTTGCTGCTGTTGCCTTGGCAAGTAGCTATTGTGGACTCCCTGTTTCAGCTTCACCTTTCCCTCCTCCTCTAATAGGCTGGATCTGTGAGGATGCTGGGACAGAGCAAAACTGATCACCAGTCTTACATCTGGAGGGAATATTATTCTACTTGCAAACTGCTGTATGGCTTCCGTGTTGGTTTGTGGGGGTTTAAATAGTAATGATGACAACTTTGGCAGGTTCCATTGCAGTTGATGAGTCAAAGTGTCTGGTCAGACATGCCTGTAATGTAGGGCTGTTCAGGCATTTGCCTGGCATAGTGCAAAGCATAGTAAGAGAGTATGCATCTAGATCATATATGGCTCATGTCTCCCTTCATCTTATCTCTCCTACTTCCAGCTGGAAGAGAATTATTTTGGAGGATGGTTCAAGAACTTTTGGGACATTAAGGAGTGTCCTTTATCACATCTGTACTATATACTGTACCAATCTACCCTTGGTAGATTATTGATATAAAACCTTTTTAAGTTTTGCAAAGCACTAGAGTGTGATTCTATTCTGAAAAGTAACTTTGGAAAAATAATATATTATGGTTCTGTGTTTACTTTGTCTCTCTGATTACCTAGGATCCAAATGTCAAGATGGGCTTTTCATTCCTTTGAATTATCCCAAATTAAGAAAAGTTCTGCAGGCCAAATGATGTCCTCAGGGACACAGAAATAAGTTAATTGTTTTCAGCCTGGGAGTTAGTGAACGATTATGTTGAAGCCCCAAACTAAAAAGAACCCATCTCTCTGTCTCCCTCTTCTCTGTTGGTTTTACTTGTGCTGATTTTGCAAGGCTAACAAGTGAAAAGTAGTAAAAATGTATTTTAGTGGCTCCAGTCAGCAAATGTAATTGAATACACAGAAAGAGCAGCACTGATATGTGAGAACATGCCATTTCTGCAGTCAATTTGCAGAGCAGAATAGCACTTTAATTTCTCACCACCTAGTAGCAGCTAAATGTTTAGGGCATAGGGCTGATACTCCCTCTCCAAGGTTTAACAATTGTCCAGTTATGACAGATATCTGGGACATATTACCAATGGAAAATGTAACACTCCTGATTTTAACCAGACAATAGGAGATAGCTACTGGGCCGCTCTCCAGTTTTTCTCTCCCCAGGTGGAGAACATTTGCAGCGTAGCACCAAAATTTGACACCAAGAGATCTCTGTGTCAAAAAAACTGCTGCAAAAGAAGTGACATGGTGCACACAGCAGCTGTGTGTGCCATCAGAAACAGCGCCTGGCCAGTCAGAGCCACACTCTGGCTGCCAGCCAGGTTCTGTACGGCCAGATCAGCACCGCTGCTGCCCTGTTGGACCTCAGCCTCCCTTACCTCACCCAGGATAATTTGGTGTGTGCTGGAATATACATGCAGGGGTGTGTCCAGGGGCACAAAGCTGTGGCACAAGGCTCCCAGTGTCACGGAAACCCCAGATAGGGGTCAAAAGGACCAGGGGCCCACTGTGAGGGATGCCCATATAGAGCAGAAAAGTTTGGAGTCCTGACTGGCCTGAGACAGTGGCCACCACAGGGACAGTAGAAGAGGTCTAGACGGGGGCTGAGTATGTTCCCTAAACTCTTTGAGATAGATCTTATTCCACTTATTAGGTGGCTAAGTGGACTTAGCTTCCTAAGTGTGACTGTATTCCACCCTGCTTGAGTCCCTGAAAAATCTTTAATGCAAAATAAATGTGACTTTTCCACTTCTTTCTTTTTGTAGTCCAATCTTAACGGTAAGTTGATGGTGTGCCACAAAAGCAGACAGTAACGATTTTCTGGGACTCAAGCAGGGTGGAATACAGTCTGCACTTCAGCACCAGAGTCCATATATGTACCTCACTGTTGGTAGAAAACCTGACCCTGTGTGATTAATAACTAAAACACAGTAGGATCAGAAGATAGGCAGCAGTATTTAGAACTTTCCCTGCTTTCCTGAATGGGGTGGTCACTTAAATGTATTCTGCCTACAATTTATCTCCAGTAAGAAATCACTATAACTATTAGTATTAAAGCATTATCATAACCACTGTTACACATACCTACGTTAGTATTTTTATTACAGTATATGTGCTATGTCATTATAGGTCTTCACCAGAGACTGCCAGGTTCAGTAGTATTTTATTTTATGAATAGTTTAATTCATTTCAGTGGTAGTCTTCCAGAAGGAAGGTGTGGGGGTAAGCATGGTAGTAATTGGCCCATAGCCCTGTTATGTACAATGTTCAACTAAAACCCATTTATCACTGTACTAAGTTCAGGTTCTAGATGAACCATGAACTACCAGCCTAGGTCCAAGCACCATTTGTTTTAGTGATGCTGGTAAATTTCCTAAGCTATTCCTGGGCATTATAGAGCCTGTGCTCTCACCTGTTACCAGTTACAGCTGAAGTGGGAATGATTTTTCCTGCTTATGTGAGTCTGAATCTACTCTGGAATAGTCATTGCATAGCTGGGACAATGGTCTTAGCTAATGGCCCTGTCAAACATGGAGTAGCAGTCTAACAGTATCTCCTGTAGGTATGTAAATTTGTGGGATGCATTAGTGAGAACTCTCTGGGATAGAAATGGGGTAAGGGAGCTATAACCTGAGTCAGAAAAAGTGAAATTGCAAGAGTTCCCTGTTGGAGAGGGAAGAAAAGAGCATTCACTTAGAAATACTGAGTTCTATAGAGACAAAACCCAAAGCACAAACTGGCTCAACAGTCCCAGACACTGAATTTTACATTAAGTCTATGCACGATTTGTTTGATTCTAACACCAGCAACTTCCAATTTAAGGCATTTCATTTCCCTTCTTGAATTTCCCATGTAGATTCAAATAGCAAATATATTGTTCTAAAATCTGCTGCATGATATTCTGGCACCATTTCAGTGATTCAAACATGCTGTCATTTCTAAAGTGCCCTGGGATCTGTTGGCGTGGAATAAACTATATTAATAACAAATGGTACTGTTTCTACCACTAATATGCATGCTAAATACTGTTAATCTAGCCCCTTCTTGTCTCTCTGACTACTATCCTTTGCACTCATCTCAAGTGACAGGTTTAGGATGGATCAGCTCAAAGCACTCTCTGTTATCAGGGAAGTCCATAAAACACACTGTGCTGAAGCTGACAGCTGAATTCAATATTTGACAGTAGCAAGCATAAAGGAGTTAGTCTTGTTTAGTGTTAAATATTTCTAAACCTAGTCTGGAAACTGGGATTGAGGCAGGCTGGTTGTATAATAATGATAAAAAGAGGATCTTGTTTTCCTTTAATAATTGGGTTAAAAGGTAAGGTATGCCTCCTTTTCCTAATTTACTAAGTTGGGATCAGACTGTCTTTCGTCACAGCCCTTATTGCTACTAAATTCCTTCAATTAATGTGCAATGTACTTAACCTAACAGTATCTATTTTCTGAAAATACTCAACCAGCTCTGAAATTATCTAGAGACTTAGGATTTTGTCTATAATGAATTGGAAAGTGCGTGTTTTATATTGACCAAACTGAATTATAGTAAGCAGAATAAAGAATCTCAGCAATTTATTGGGCTAAAATATACATTTGTTAAACCTAGCCATATGGTCATGGTAATGACAAAAATGATGGAGCATTCTTTAACCATTACATTTCTCATTTATAAAAGCATTCATTAGTAAAGATTGTACTATGCAATTTTTTAGTATTGCACATGAAAGCTTCCAATAAAAAGTTGATTTCTACTGTTTTTTTCAGCTCTTCAGGTCTCTTATATCTGTATTATATCTATATTCTAATATATGTATTATATTTAAATAGCTCTACAATGAACAGGGAACCAGGCTGATAAATTTTAGTCTTATATCAATAAAATGTGAGCAGAGAGATCTAACAAAAGATCCAACCTAAGAAACAGCTCTTTAATCCTTTCTGTCCTTCCTAAAAATCTCTATAAAACAATTACCTTATCTTGGCCAATTAGTATCTTTATTTGGAACAATTGTTTGCTCACAGTATAGTGCATCTCCTAAGGATAATGAGTAAATAAAGTACAGGGTACACTTGAGGAAAAAATAGCATCAAACCGTGAAACACTAGCCTGAGAAGCCATTGAAAAAACCTCTCTATAATTGGACAATCAAATGCACAATATTTACTTCATACCATAGAGGCTCCAGTAACATTATAAATATATAATGTATGTATATATAATTTGAAGTGTTTTGAAAAAAGATATTTGAATATATGTATATTTATGTATGTGTGTGTATATGTGTGTGTTTCTATATATGTATATAGATGTGTGTGTGTGTGTGTGTGTGTGT
>JAGPOW010003395.1:28702732-28728288 GCA_030014935.1 Caiman crocodilus
TGTGTGTGTGTGTGTGTGTGTGTGTATGTAATTTGAAGTGTTTTGAAACAGCAAGATCTTTACATTACTAAGAGTTCACTGGTCTAATAGCACTATTCAGAATAACTGCAGCATTCTCAGACCAAAAATAAATACCACTTGAAGGGAAGCTGAGGCAAATTTACCACTTATTACCAAAGAGCAGCTTGACATCACTTCATTCCAAATTTCAAACTGACTATCCACACAGCAGGAGATATATTCATTTTAAATTAAACATGCCAGGAATCGGACTTCAAAGGGAACAAGATGAATTTGTTGTTTCCAGACTGGAAATTCTCTATGTCCGCACCAGTGAATTTTGGCTCACTATTTTTCCTGCTAAAATTAATTGCTATCCATTCGAAGTTAGAGCAATTAGATCATGAAAGAACCTTCACAGTTGTTCTTTACTTGGGGGCTGGTGAGGGGGAAGAAAGAAAGAAAGAAAGAGAAGTACAGCTATCAAAGTACTGGAACCAACTTTTGTCAGAGATAAAAACAGGCATGAGAGGGATTTCAGGAAATCCAGATTTTTTTTTTTTAATGAACTAACTGTTCGTCTGAGATGCATAACAACCTGCAGTGTGTGAAAATCTGGGACTATATAGTATTGGATGAGAAAGATGGGGCCTGCCTTAACACGCCTACGTTAGCTGTAATTAAGCTTGTTGTCATAGAGGTGTTCTAGGACTATATCTCTTTTGTCCATATTTACAGCTGGATTAGAAGCATCCATTTAAAGAGGTGTATAAAACAGCTGTTAAAATAAGCTTGAACCAGCAGTGAAGCTGAGAGGGACTGAAATCTTACATTTTTTAAAAAGTTAGTTGCGAAATGGAATCAGTTAACTTTTGAGAATAAATGCAAATAAATACAAAGCTATCTTGTTTCTAGTGTTGTATTTGATATGTAGATTTCAGTATAATACTAATATAAATATTGTGTGTTATAATGGCCAAGTGGATTTGAAACAGAAATCACCGGGTGTAATGATACCACCTGATTTGTATAGAAAACCACATTAGATAACCATAATCCATTGTAGCCTTAAAAATCCATGACTCTATGAAACCTCCATTGCTATACTCAGAGACATATACAATCAGAAGAAGGACTTTGGGTATTTTGGGACTTTGGGCATTTTATGAAGGTTGCTGAAAGGGAAGATTAAGATTATGGCATGCCAGCAGATTATTCAGTAAGTGTTACTATGGAGAAGAGGCTCTTATGTCCTGTGCTTGTGCATCATTTTAACATTAAACATCATCACCCCAGTGGAGATGGATGGGTCGGTTTCTACCCAGAGAAATGTAGCCAGTGGAGTCCCCCAAGCCTCCATCCTGGGACTGGTACTATTCAATATCTTCATTAGTGACTTGGACGAGGGAGTAGAAAGCATCCTGTCCAAGTCTGCTGATGACACCAAACTATGGGGGGAGGTACACAAACTAGGCAGCAGGGAGTGAATCCAGGCTGATTTGGACCGGCTGGGGAAATGGGCCGAACAGAATAGGATGCAGTTTAACAAAGGTAAGTGTCATGTGTTGCCCTTGGGGAGGAAGAATCAGCAACACTCCTACAGCCTGGGAAGAACCACTCTAAGTAGCACAAGTGTGGAAAGGGATCTCAGAGGCGTAGTCGACTCTAAAATGAACATGAGTCACCAATGTGATGTGGTAATAAGTAAAACTATCTGCACCCTTTCTTGCATAAGTAGGTGCATCACAAACAGGTCTAGTGAGGTAATACTTCCCCTCTCTGCAGCATTGGTCAAGCCGCAGCTGGAGTATTGCATTCAGTTTTGCTTGTCTGGTTAAACACCTACAGAAAAAACCCTATATGGACCAATTGGGAGACCTGAACCACTTCAGTCTCTGCTGAGAGGTGATCTTGTGGCCACCTACAAACTTATTGGTGGGGGGAGCAGCAAGAAATAGGGGATACAATGTTTACCAGGGCACCTGTTGGGGTAACTAGAAATAATGGCCACAAACTGGAAAAGAGCAAATTCAGATTGGACATCAGGAAAAAATTCTTCAGTGAGGGTTGCCAAAATATGGAATAAGCTTCTAAGGGAGGTGGTGCTGTCCCCTTCTTTGGAGGTGTTTAAAAGGAGATTAGACAGGCATCTGGCTGAGGTCATCTGACCCCAGTACTCATTCCTGCCCAGGGTTGGGGGTCGGACTTGATGATCTAATAGATTCTTTCCGACCCTAACGTCTATGAAACTATCAAACTTTTCAAATCTTGGGCAGAATTCAGATGTCAGTCCTCAGATGTAAAATTGTTTCTTTTGGTTTTGCCCTGTTCTGGGTCCTAAAAAGGTCTATAGTCTAATTGTTTACTCCATGTCTCTTGGGAAGAGTTTTTTCTTAGGGTTTTGAGGGTCTGAAAGTCTCTCTTGAATTTATAGATGTTTGATGCTGTCTTTGGGACACTTCTTTGAGCATCAACTTGCCTCTCTTTATGTGCCCTTGGATTTCCTCCTCCTTCTCCTCCTCATAGCCATTATTTCAGTCCCTAATGCCCTTTGCTTCTCTGCATAGGAACAAGTTCTATAAAGCCATTCACAAACGTATCAACTCCAGGTTAGTATTTTGCCTACTATTACCACTGAACTTAACTTATCTGGTGGTTATGAAACATCTTGTTTCCAGCCTAAATTTCTTCATAATGTTACCTATTTTTTTTTGGCACTCTTACTCTTTACTCTTGCCTCTGCTTTCACCTTGGAGCTGTTGATTAAGTCCAGACTCCTTTTCTCAGTATATATAGCTCACAGGTACATAAACTATAGATAGCACAGTTACTACACTACAGAAAGGATGTGGACAAATTGGAGAGAGTTCAGCAGAGGGCAACAAAAATGGTTTGGGGGCTGAGGGGCATGACATATGAGGAGAGGCTGAGGGAACTGATCTTATTTAGTCTGGAGAAGAGAAGACTGAGAGGGGAGTCAACAGCAGCCTTCAACTACCTGGAGTGGGAATCAAAAGACGATGGAGCTAGATTGTTCTCAGTGGTGGCAGATGACAGTAGAAGGAGAAATGGTTTCAAGTTGCAGCAAGGGAAGGTTAGGTAAGATATTAGGAAGAATTTTCTCACTAGTAGGATAGTAAAACATTGGAACAGGTTACCAAGACAGGTAGTGCAATCTCCATCCATAGAGGTTTTTAAGACCTGGCTAGACAAAGCTTTGGCTGGGATGATCTAGTTGGGAATGGTCCTGCTTTGAGCAAGGGGTCCGCCTAGATGACCTCCTGAGGTCCCTTCCAGTCCTAATTTTCTATGAGTCTGTGATTCTACTGGTTCCCTCTTTTTCACCCCCAAAGTCCCATTGGTTTAGTGGAGGTTCACTGGAATGGGAGGAAAGGGACCCATGTAATATTTGGAAAATTTTGGGATATAGGGAGCTGAGGTATGGCCTGGAAGAAAGGCCCATATATGAATCCATTTTAATCTGGTAAAAGACTTGTGTTCAGCAGTGTTTTGAGGATGAATTAGTTGCTTTGCTTTGGTCTTCCATGAATTGATGAACTCCTTTCTAGTCTGAGTTGTACATTTGTGTGCAGAGCCAAGAATGCCTCTATTGGCTAAGGATTTTGATTTAATGATCAAAACACTTGAATTTTAAAATGGTCTCAGTTAACTGGTGATAGGTACTATATATACTTGTTGTCTTGGGCTCTTTTGGATGGATTATGATTTACTGTGACACTAGCCCCTCTAAGGCAAATACCTAAAAGAGATTCTCATTTACTTCAAGTGATAAAAGCCTTCTGTTTTATAACAGATTGTTTGTTCTGGCTTTTATTTCCTTTGTCAATATAATGTAGGGGCTAGCATAGTAGCACCAATGATATTCCAAAGAGACCAGTAATTTGTTAAATGAGTATGCTCCATATAATATAAGTAGTAGAAGGAAAGCTAAGTATATTTTTCCCTAATGTTTAGCTAAAGGCTTTCTCTATAGTGCAGAGAATGACAACATCAAATGAAGAGACAAGCAGAAGAAAGAAAACATAGCAACAGCACAGTCTCGTCACTTAGTAACAGGGTGGAATTATGATAAGGAAGGAATGAACATATATAAATGAAATATTAAAAAATATAAATATTAACTCGCATGGTATACAGAAAAGTAAAGTGAAGAGAAAGGCAGTAGCTTAGATTCTAGAAGTGCTTTATAATGAAGTGCTAAAGAGAATTATAAATGTCTATCACCATCCCATGTGCTACCTTTCCACACAAAGCTGAACTGTTTCAGGGTGTTTTATAATTTCCCCCTCACCTCTGGGTACCAAAGAAGGCTGATACATGAACCTTCAAGGAAATGCTTTACTTTGCTAGACATGGGTTGATATTTTATTACGCAAACCACATCTACATGAGTGATGCTCCCTGTGTGTTGTCATGCCCAGTGCTGATGAATATACAATGATGTATTTCAGCTGAAAGCAGAGTCCCAATTAATTTGCCTGTTATGGTTTTGTGCCCTGGGATGGAAAGCGTGTTCGTCATTGTTATGATGATACTTCCCTTGCCCACTGATCCAAGTAGAGCATAGAAGAAAAAAAATATGCTAGACTGCTGGGTAAGAAAACTCTTGCCTTCCTTTCCACTTCCTGACCTTTACATTAAAGCCAGTGATATCATCTTTAATTAAAAAGAACCCATAATAACTTAAAATTCAAAACTTTTTAAGGAACAGGGAATGAGATTTTGGGGACAGTGGCAGGACATGATTTTATCTGATTAGATCGTCTCCTCCTAGCAAGGATATTTAATCAAGTATAGAAGCCGGATCCTGCATAAAGCAAAAGATTAATCATCACACTTATAAATCATTCCCCCTTCACTATTGTTGCAACAGTAGCTTTTCGTTTTAATTGGAGTATGAAGCATTGCCCCTTATCTACCAGTTCCCATTTTTACAGGCTCCAGTTGGGATCAGTAAGGGAACACTAGGAACACACCCTTATTGTCTTTTTACACAAAATATGATGCGAAGGTGAGCTCTACTTTAGACTGCACCATATTTTAATAAAGGTTTTGTTTTGTAATATTGAATCATTAGTTATGAGTTTGCATAAATAATATTGCATAAGTCTTCTTTAAAGCTCTTTCCAGAAACAGAAAAAAAAGAACTTTACAGAAGATATGGTTGACTAGACAAGGGTCACGTTGTATTTGGTTTCTCTTTCTGTTATTGAGTATTTTCAGGGGTTGAATGGAACATTTAACACAAATAAAGGTACTATTCCAAGCTTCATTCATCTTAGTCAATGGCATATATCTTGCATGACCAGAGGCTATAGAATGTGTTCGTGAACTGGTTAGTAGTTAATTTTAGTGGATATTGAGGAGAAAATAATTCCTGTTTAGGAGACTTTCAAAAGAAGTCACATTTAAATTTGGCTACCTAGAAAAGGGCTTGTTTTTAATTAAAAATAAGTTATTCTTATGTTATTTTTCCATAGTAAACTTAGCAAAGTAGTTGAATATATTTTAAGATACCAATACATTGTAGTTTGCCATACAAGTCCATGGAACTGGCTGGTGGGCAAAAATTCCATTCTATAACGTTTGTCATCATCGGCACTGGAACAAAAAACCAAAATTGCATGCAGGGGTGTCTGTAATAGTCACACACATAGCTGGTAGGGAGGGCTGAGGCACTCAAAGGGTTTTCATCCTCTGTCACTTGAAATCAGGCTAAGTAGGAAAGTGAAACTGAATCTCTCATATCTCCAAACAGCACCATCACCCCTTCTTACTCTCATATTCACCCACTCCCCTTCTCCATTTCCTAATGAAAATTTTAAGGAAACTGATCAGTGGTGTACTGATGGGGGGTGGGAAAGTGGTAGGGGGCCATGGTCTCTAGGCACAGGGCTGTGAGGGGGCGATGGCTGGCTGCAAAACCAGAAAGCAGCAGCAGCGATGTGGAGAAGTGCTTCTGGTTTCCAGTTCTGCCGGGTTCCCCCCAACCTTGAGTCTGCAATTGGGCACTGGGCCCCACCTGGTCTGCGATCAGCTGCTGTGGGGGCATCTCCCACACACTCTGTGACAGTGTGGGGGGGTGCGCAAATGTAAGCATTGGCCCCCAGGTGCCAGAGACCCTCAATAAACCACTGATTTACCCATGATGAACCGACTCATTTGGCTGAAGGTTCTGACCAGCACTGTTACATCCCTTACCCAATTAACAGAAAAAAATCTCATCTGAAGGAACAAATTCACCTGACTGAATGGGCTGATTAAAACCTTTGATTGTATATCTATTAGAATATTCTCTCTCCAGAACCTCCCCTGTTTTCCCCAATACTGAATGTTGTGCTTCTTTTCAATTTAAAGATATATGATGGATGAAGGCCGAACACTTGCATTGTCCAATGAAACAAAAACAACAAAGGGCTCTGCTCCATGATTTGGGCTCCCATGTACTGCTATAATATTAACAGTAAAAAGTTCCATAAAATTTGAAGGGCCAGATTCTGCCAGACTTATTTTCATTGAGGAAAGTTGACTTTTTAGGAGCAGCTCCACTGAACAAGATGGGATTACTCTGAGTGTAAGGCACAATTCAAGAGTAAAAGTAACAAATTGTACTGCTGCTGCTATAATATTTGAATGTACTGCTATCATATTTGAATATGAATACAAATATTTTCTTTATAAACTTGTAAACAAAGATGTCAAAAACATTGTTTTTATTGAAATATAAACACTCCCCAGTACTGTTAGGAACCTAAATTATACAGCATTTTCCCCATTCCCAAGAAAATGCAAAACCCTCCCAAAAAACAAAAATAAAAGCCCTAATAGTGAAACTGATCACTGTATCCCATTAGTTATATCATTGTCAAAGAAAAATGCAAAAATGAACAATTAATGCCCATGGTAAGTTCAGAACTGTCCTTTGCGAGGTGGGGGGTGAATTGAGGTGACTGCCCTGGGCCCTGTACTTTGGGAGGTCTCAGGGACAGTGTTGTACAGACCCTGCCCGCTTCATGCTCCGGCTGCTTACCACCCTCACCCGTTCCACCACACAGGCCCTGCACACTCCTGGGGTCGGCTTTGGATAAGTTAGACTTTTTTTCAATTCATTTTGACTAAGTTGTATTATAATTAACATAAAGACATTTTAATGAGTTAGTCTATATGGTGCCAGTCTGCTCTGCTTTCTGCATAAAATCCTTTGTTAAGCAGAGCATATTAATTAACAGTGACTTAGTGTTTTGTCCTAAGAGCTTCCTGGCAAAGTTCTGGTGAAAGATAGTGGATATGACCACAATTGAAATTTAAAAGTTATAGTCCTTTTTGTTGGCCTGCTGTCTTGTGTACACATAGTCCCAAACCTAAGAGAAAGCAACAATTATAACTGGCTGTCAACATTTACTTGTGTAAATCTGCAGCATCTTTCTGTTAAAGCAAATATGATTTTAAGAGCCAGACATGTCACTTCTAAAGTTTCTGGTGATTGTTTTGCCCTCTGTAATTATCTGTACATCTGGTAATTGATTACATTCATGGATCAAAAGCAAAATGATTAGATCCTATTGTTTCCTTTTTTGTATTTGAAGGCTGGGGACAAAAATTACAGATAAACTGGTATAATTGATCAGAAACTGGTTCAAATCTGTAACACAACAGAAGTTCAGGGAAGTACACATAAACCACTTTCAAAATGGCTGAAACCAGTTTAAGATAAACCTGGAAGGATGCAGTATCAGACTTAACTGATTTAGGTTAAATTGGTTTACTGAACTTCTGTCCCTTATCTCCTCCAGATTAAAGTTAACTCACAGTCCTCCATCATCCCAGGATGCTTTGCACCTGACCTGCAAACTCATCCTTGCTGGGTGGGTGGTTGGGCTGGTCTTGGCCCAAGCTGCTGGCTTCAGCTGAGTAGGGAGGTGTTCTCTATCACTCCCCCTCCCCAGCTTCTGGCCTGAGCCACTTCAGGCATGTGGCTACGTTTCTGGAATCAAAAGTGAATGTTTGTTCACTTACTCATTGGTTCAATCTATGCAGTTTAGACTAATCTGTGAAGATTGAAGCAATTCACCCTTGGGCTTTTTGGTTGTTTGTACTTAGCCAAACTGATCAGTTATCTTCTGCTGCTCGTATCTTATTGTAGGAGAGCAAGTAGTTTGTACTCTCTCTGCAGCTACAGAGAGAGACCAAAAAAAGGGAAATGGTCCATGGCAAGAGTTGGTACCCTTTAAGTTTTTAAGGGGATGAGTTACTACTACTGGCCAGTGTTACAGCCAACCATTTTTTGTGCAGGGCTAGCATACAGAGGAATCCTTGTTATGGAGTAGGAGCATGCATTTTGTTATTTCCAGTATCACTGCCCCTATATTTATACAAACAAATATCTTTTGTATGTCTTTTTGAAGTGACTTTGGATGTGGCATTCTTTATGAGAGCTGGTTTGAGACACTTATAGTAGTTTTACTCTGGTGCATCAGAGTACTTTAACTGCACTGGGAAATGAGAATGCACTCATGATGATGATAAGTGAGCTTTTTCTTCCTCAGACCCAGTGAGAAATCTCCAGATGTGGCAGAAGCCTTAAGAGACCTACCTTATTGAGTAGGTCAACTCAGTAGTGGCCTTAAGGGAGGGCAAACTGAGACCATCCAGGGCCCTACAATTTAGGGGGCCCCAAAATTTTGAACCTAGAATGAACTTAGAGTATAGCTCAATGTTAAAAAACTGTTTCTTTGTATTATTTATATTGTATCATGATACTTACATTCAATTGTTAGTTGGGTATTTTATTTTTAAAATTGAATTATCAAGCTCTTGAGTTAGCATTGAACACTATTACACTAATTTGATCATGTACCTGTGCATTATGATAAGGAAGGTTTGTATAAGAGTCTTCTGTTTGGAAACAACATATTTTGATATTTGTTTGGGCCTAATCTAATCAAGCCATTAAGTGACTTGAGAATGATTTGGTTTTATAAACACTACATTGGACTTTTACTGACTTTGGTAGCGCAAGTCTTCCCTGGAGGTTTATTTTTTCTCCCCATCCATATTGCCATCCTAACCTAGGCTGACCATTTATATCAAGCTACTGATAAATGTACAGTTTTCTTCCAAAATCATCCTGAAAAATGATTGTGAATTCCCTATTAAATAGTCTCCACATCCTCCTGTTGCTTCCTTAGGGGCACTAGCCAAAGAGATAGAGGACTTCCTGTGAGCAGAGTATCACCACAACAACCTTGCATTTAGGCAACTGTTATCCCCATTTGATAAGTAGGGAACTGAGGCACAGTTCAGATCAATTCATTGCTCAAGGCAAATAGGGAGTCTGTAGATGGGTCCTTGAGCCCAGTCCTGTTCCCTGTGGATTAAGCCATACTTGCCATTGCAAGTCTCAATAGCTAATAAGAATAACAACAACAATAGCAATAAGTCAAGCATCCAGAAGGGCTAGTTTTTCCCACCCTTGTCTTGCATATTTTTTTTAATTCTGCAAGTATCAGTTTTCTATATCTTCTACTTTTTGTTACCTCAGTTGGGTGTTTTTTTTTTTAAGTATAACCAACTATTACATATAACAGAGATTTACATTCTTTTTCTGGGGCTGGTTGATAACATTTTTCAATCAACTGAAGCATACGAGTTCTTTCAAAGGGGGATCTATGACATGATGCGCCATATCTGACTTTTGGCACCTGCAAATCTTGCATCCTCTGGTGACAGATCACTAACTTCAGATTAGTCAGACCATCATCTCTTTTTACCTATTTTTGTTATATATATTCACTTTTTTTGTGTCCAAATGTTTATGGAGGATGCATTTCCAGGGAGCTGTCATTCTTTTAGCACAAAAATATATCATCAAAGTACTTCTGCAGTAATACCATAAGAATGCTAAAATAATCCAAAGTGAGTGTAGGCAAAAACTTGATAGCTCATGATAGAATTCTTCATGCTTTCTATTTAAAAAGGTCACTTTTTCTTAGAAATATTGTGGAGAATGAGAGTTATTTCTAGGACAAAATACATTAAAAATTATATTATGGTTTCAGGGGACAAATATAATCTTGTCTCATATCAGGACCTGTGGGATTCAAACTCCCAATCCATGGCATCTAGAAGCACAAGATCAGGCAGCAATACCACTAGGTGGCACTTGTTCCAACTTAGCCTGGGCTCTTCCTTGAGAGTCCATAATCAGGGATCAGGTGTCCTAGGAGGACCAAAGGGGGCCATAAACCCTTGATGGGAAGGCTATAAAATCCTCCCATGTCCTGCAGGGCTATGTCCCTGTAACAGTGTTCTTGGTATCTTTGCTACTCCTATCTTGGACCTCCTAATTTTGATCCCTTCCTACTATCTTGACCCTGGCTCTGTTGCTGAGCCCTTGGCTTGTATCCCTGGCTCTGAATTCCTGACTTCCTCTTGTCTTACCTCTGCCTTGGCCTCTCTCCCTCCTGCCCTGCCTCCAGCCTTGTTCCTGCCTTTGTTTCCCATGTCTTGTTTTTGCCTTGGACCCCAGTACCTTGCTCCTTCTTGCCTTGAACTACAGTCCTGTCTACTGAGTACCAGCCTCAACTCCCAGCATGATATATCTGACTTGGACTGACATCTGGGATAATCACCCTAGGCTTTGGCTTCTGGACTTCCAGTATCATTAACCCTTTACTTTTGAACCCCAACTCCACCCCATCCACATCTGGGTCATACCTGTGACCTCTCAGGTCCATTGATATTAGTAGAGTTTATTCTGATTTATACCAATGTTTCTATTAGGCCTGTGTGAAGCAACTAGTATTTGCTTCAGATTTGGCCAATTCAGCAGACAGTAATTTGTTCAGTGATTCGAATCACTGTCCCCAGTCTATTTGGCAGAATCTGATCTGGAGATTTGGCCACTGCTGAATTGGCCGAATCTCTGAATCCCCTGCCTGCTTTCCCAGCCACATCAATGGCTGCCCTGCATGCCTCGCTCTCTCTTTTTTTTTTTTAAAGCCCCAGGCTCACCGGCTCCTGCCAGGTGTGAAGGCAATCCCTCTGCCTCCCACTGCCCCACACTGCATGGGGGGCTCTGTCATGAGCCCTCAGAGGCCCCGATGGTCACTGCATCAACCAGTGAGTGTGGGCTTTTTTTTTTTTTTTTTAAAGAACTGGGGTTGTGTGGGACAGCCATGGGGGTGGGACTGAGAGAGCAGGCAGGGGATGGGGTCTGGTGGGGGTTCCTCCATGGTCCACTTCCCTCTCCTCCAGCTTTCTCTCCCCCATACTCTACTTACCAGTATGGAGTCCAGTCCAGCTCCCTACGGTGGCAAGCAGAGACTTCCTGGACCTCCTAAGCTCTCTGAATCTTTTCCAAATCAATTCAGACCTCTTTATTGGTCTCCTGATTTGATTTGGATTTGGAGATTTGGCCACTGAATTGGGTGGGCTGAATCTCCTCTGAATTGAATCAGCACCCGAAGCTTCACACAGCCTTAGTCTTTATATAGCCGGTGTCAGTGTCCCATGCTACTCTTATGTCTTTAAATATTTTCTTATTTGTGAGCATCTCCCAAGTATTTCAAAGCAGAAATACCAAGAACAATTTCCTTCCTCACCATACTGTAGGAGAAGTCATTTGATTAGTGATTTTTTTTGTGTGTTTATGTATGGGGGAGAAGGAGATTAAAATGAAGTCAAAGGGATGAGGGGGCAATCAAAATCTGGAATGGTCTGGCATAGCATAGAGCAAACTGTCATTCCAGTGACAACATGTTCTTATCATGCTCTGATAGGCTGATCCATGCTTCTCCTATAGTGGAGAAAATGAGGGTGAAGCTTGATGATGCTTAGCTGTCTATGCCCTCTGTACACCACTTGTGAGTCCCCTACATATAGAAGTCCTCAGATTTAAGTAATTTGTCTGGCTACTTAGGTCACTAGACTTACTTACAAGGGACCCAGCAGAGACAAGGATCTGATCTGAGGATTTTTAGGTATTTCCTTTAAAAAAAAATTAATTGTGTTTTATATTCATACTTGTTACTTTCTAGGCAGGCGGAGCTGGGAAGCTGTGGATCTGCCCACTTGCCTGTGAGGACAGATGTCCTGCTGATATCCTTCTCTACATTTTTTGTCATACTATGCCCTATCCCACGCTTTCCTGCCTTAGCCCTTATCTCAGTGCTGAAGGGTTTTGATGTATGTGCTACTGTTTCCAAGAGACATTTGAAACAACAATTAAAAAAAATCTATTCATTCGAATTGTCACAACTTGATAGCTCTGCTACTGATTGTCTCACATTTAGATAAAAATACTAATTATGTGTTTAAATAACAGCAAGAGATGCTTTTTTGCTTCTGGAAACCTTGCAGAGTTTCAGATTTATGTGTGTAAGGAAGGTTTAATTCTTTTCTTCTTTCACTTATGGAAAAACTGTCTTCTTCCACTATGGCTCAAACTCATCCCATTGAACAGAGCAGAGCTTGTAACCACGTTAAAAAGTGGTTACCATTGCCTCCAATGGAATTTATAGGTATTTGGCCCTGTCATATGACACGTTTATTCATTGTTACCCTGATGTAGATCACATGACCGGGGCTACAAAATCTAGTTCACTTTCTTACCTGAATTCCTGGATCACACTTTTATTTCAGTTGGGAGCAGGAAAGAGACCAGAAATGAGAATGGTAAGTCCTGTCGCATTTTGATTTGACACTAATAGGATACTTGAAAAAAACAAGTCCCCATCATCCTCCTTTGGCCTCCATTATTCCATGTATGCAATGGAATCACAAAAGGAATTCATTTGCTTTTATCAAGATGCATTGATGCCTCACGTGGCTCAAATTTGAAAAAAAAGATAGTTATCATAAAGATAGCTAATGATTTATTGTAAAAATTCTTGCTGTTTGTGTGTATGTGTATATATGTATACACACAAATAAGGACATGAGCCTTGAGACATACTAGGTACTTGCAATACTTATGATTAGACCCTTTGTTAGTAGATTAAATAAAAACTCTTTTTATTTTCTTGCTAGAACTTGCACTTGAACAAAGGGATAAAAAATGCAAAATACCTTTTCAGGTAAATAAGGAGTTCAAATTATTTTCCTGTGCTTTAAACATTGGTTTCATAGCATTAGCCAATAATATAAATTTGACAAATCACCAGTATTATTTTAATAACTGTACAATGAGATGATCAGGTAAAGATGATCTTCTGTTTACAGATACTCATTGGAATGAACATTAGGCCTCTTTGCAGATAAATTTTTGATATCAAATACATCCTGCATATTTCTTTTTAGACAGAACTTCATTGTGGGAAAGGAACAGAACTACTAGAGAAGTACACTTAGTGCCCCTAAGCACATCTGTACTCTAACTCAACTTATCTTTTTTAGTTTAGTCTGCATTAGTGTTTGTGTCTTAGTAGTTTTGTCTCCTGTCCCATTTCTCAGTTAATTTATCTCTTGGTCTGTCTTTTAACTTTATTTAACAAATCCTACCTTTTTAAAGATACAGCCAATCCCCTAAAGTATACATGAAGGCAGATATTTCCCTTCCATCAACATTGCTCCCTTAACACAAGTCAGTCTCCACGGAGTTTATTTGTAAAATAAACTGAATGTAATGTTATTTTCTTTTCTTCCTTTTAGTTTCTGACAGTCCCTTTACATTTCAGTTGATGTTAAGCTTGTGAATTTCTTCATCTCTTTGTTTCTTCCATTTGCTTGATGATTCACCCCTTATTTTTCCTTAGAATTCTTCATGCTTCAAAGCTCACTGTTTTCTATTTATTTCTGCTCTTAGGTTTCATTTCCCCCCAAATTTGTTCTTATGCATTTGCTCACAGAACTTTCACTTTCTTAAATATTCAAAAAAGTTTTCCAGACTTTCTGATTTAGAAGCAGGAAAAGATTCTTTTTTTAGCAAATTTCAAGAATTTCTACTAAATATCTAGAACATTGACTTGATAGAACATTTTTTTCCATTACTAAAACTTCTCAAACTTTTTGAAACAAGTCAGTGATTCTAGAGATGTCACTTTTCTCCCAGGCTTTTGAAATTGCAATTCTTGCAGTAAGTAGATGAGTGTTCAGTTCCTAATGACCCTTACATGTAGCAGAGTTCTCAGTTCACTAAGAACACTAAGGGCAGGGCTTCCTAACTTTTTGCTCAGCATGACCCTGTTTAAACATTGGAAAATTTTTGCAGCCCCAAAATGATGCAGACAAGATCAACAAGTCATAAATATAGCATCATGGTGTTTATGATCTTTATATTTTTCATTGAAAACATTTAAAAACATTTTAACTTCTTTTTAAATTAAAAAACCACTGAATACAAAGTCTGAAAAGGGTATTAAATGCATTATTTAACATGTGTTTCAATTGCTTTAACTGTGGGTTATATTTACTGTGCTGCCATACCGTTAAACAACCCTAGATGTCACGGTTGCTAAATTGAGACTTAAAAATAAATTATACACGGAAATTATACAGGAAACTAGACTGCCATTACTGTCCACTGTTAATGTTGCTATGCTTGCTCTATACAACCATCTCTCTAAACTTCCACTAAAAATAAAGCAATACAAGCCAAAAGAAAATGTCTTGCACTCCCTTCTTTTCTCGTTCTTATCCTTGTCATTAATTTTAATGCTAGATCTTGGAGCAGAAACATTTTGGACAAAAGCAACCATGTTGGATTTCTCTGTCATGTAAAATGTATTTCAGCCAGTCAGTATCAACATACTGATTCTATGTCAACTTCCTGTAATGTACAAGCGCCTTGCATTGGAAATGCAACTGTTGTGCATGGTTGAATAACTACCATGCTCGAGAGCTGCATATTTATAAACAGGAAGCATATTTGTCATAATTGGCCAACACTGTCAATCATTTTTGTGATCCCATTTTTTTCACTGCGACCCCAAATAGGGTTGCAATCCAAAGGCTGGTAAATAATGACTAAGGGATTATCTGTTTTTAGTGCACTGTATGCATTCTTTTTGCAATTCTATTGACACCATTTGAGTTATACTAGATATGAGTTTGGCCTGTTATGTTTTTTATGACTCTCTCCAATGTCATCTGTATTAGTTGACTTCTTGAGTTGCTCCATTTCTAAATGTTTTCCTTTGCATGAAATCTGTTCTCAACTATTACATTTTATGTTAAGAAAGTTGGTTAAATGACATTGACATTGGTCATGACCCCATTGATGGCAAACCATAGATTAGATAAATTAATATTTTGTCAGGATATGGATTAGATAAATGCATGATGTCAAGGAAAATATAAATACATATATAGTCTGAGTTACACTGTCAATGTTTTCATAGTACACTTTAGAAGATAGATATAATGTTATTGTTCAATCTTTTCTAACACCCTTACAAAAGACAGCTTTCCAGTACTTTCTAAATGTTTCACAATTTAAATGGCTGATAGTATCTTTTATGCCTGGTAAAGTATGTGTCAGAAGAACATTAGGTGGTTTCAAGAGATGGATAGTAGAATGTTGACCCTTTCATCTCCATTTCTTTGCTTTCATTCCTGGCTTGGTTAGTAATAACCATAATTCTTTTAAATGACATACGCTGGTGATCTTCATGCCAAAATAGATGGATGAATGCATCCCAAAAATATTTTCACAATTGTTTGGTGGTTTCAGGAGAGAGCAATGACTGAAGAAGTTTGCAAGGGTGAATGGTTGAATCCTGTGACTCCTAACTATGGCCCCACAGACCCAGATTTTGAGGAATTGTGCTGCCTAGCTGTCTCTAATATATATATATATTATTTCTAATTACCCATTAAACCAATTGGAAAAGTGAAATACACCTTTGTGCTAATAAAACTGTACTATTAATTGCAAACGTTTTTGGCCGTAAACAGAATGTGTGTAGAATTGAATAAGAGGGGCATCATGAGAGGTGTGTGATTGTAGACCTATAGATCACGGACTGCAACAGCTGTGCTTTTCCAGCAGTTCTGGAAATATTTTGTCTATTTCTAAACTCTGTTATAGTAGTATAAAGTGGTAAGGTCAGAACTGGGCTCATTGTACTTGCCTCACATACAGTGCCTGCAGGAGAAGCTCCTCCACAATTGCCTTTCATGCAGATAGTGGCTTAAAGCCACAGTCTTTTCTTAAATGTCCCCATGCACACAGAAGCTTAGCTCCTGCCCCCCATCTAGTTTTATGGATTTATATTAATTGTCATTCAGCCATCAAGAGAGTGCCCCAGCAAAGGGTAGTGCATTGGAATAATTTGCACTTGTGGGGGATATGCAGGCTAGAAATCTCTCAAAGCAGTTTAGTCATGCAGAGCCTGCCACCTTTGATTTTCAAAAAGCTGCTGCCTCCTTACCATCTGCTCCTGGTGCCACTTCAATCTCTCAGGATACACGGCAAAATAATAATATGGATTTTTGCATGTGTGGATGAGGATAATCAATATCTATCCTCTACACCAGCAGGGCTACAGCCTACGGAGCATGGTAAATGTGGTCTGTAGCTTTGAGGCACTGGCCTCAAGAGGGACAAGCTCAAGATCTTGTACTTCATCACCAGTACGAGCTAGCCTTAGAGGAACCCGAACAAATTACTGGACTGAGCTATATTCACGAATGAAGCATTGCAAGGAAACTTTTTCTTGAGGGGAAATGAAGGAACACAGAAAGACCTATGTGCCCAATTTGAAAGAATGGCCATTTGGGTTGAATACATTGAAGATATTATTAAAACATGGTTTATCCATGTTAAAAAACGATCTCTTTAATATTGTCAGATAGCATTTGCCATGACAGTGCTAGTTAGGCGAGATAAAACTATTACCTGCTTTTTCTTAAACATCCAGTTTTCCATCCCAAACAATGAAGGCAATTTGTGAAATACGGATATGTGCAATTTTTTGTGGCCAGTTCCTTTCCTTTATATTTCTAGTGCACCATCTCCCCATATACTCACCCAAGATTTCTGAGACATGTCCCAGTTTCCAGAAAAGATAGTGTTGATGTTGAATAATTAAAGTGAAAAAACCATACTGTATCTACATATTTTGCCTAAATTATTCAAAAATCCAAGAGTGTTCTGTGCAGCCTGAGTGAGCACAGAATCTGTAAGCATTTGCACCTGCTGGTGTGATGGAGTACCAGTGCTCAAAGCTCGGGGAGTAGCCACTCCTATTTTTTGTTAGCTGCCACAGTTTATGATGAGAAAGAGAAAAATGTTTGTAATCCCTTCTCCAATTTTCTGGTGGTTTAAAACAAACAAACCCACCACCCCAACATTTCTACTCTGTACTTCTTTGTCATGATAAAGGAATGAAATCCCTCAAACATGTATATTAAACATTCTGTCTAGCCTGTCATTCTCTAGTCAGACATAGAAACCAATTCTTTCCTCTCACAAACAATATTAAGCTTTTTCTGCATTTGGAATTAATTGTGATAAGTTGACAGAGCTCTAGAGAGCTTTGAAGAATAAATCAAACATGTTGTCAGTTTGCTTGGAATTTTCTACACCTCTCCAGTGCATGTTAAATTGGAGACCTTTTAAGTACATTGTAATCCTTTTGCATGCATTTATCAAATTAAAATTTTCTGTAGCACCCATATAAATTAGAGTTCAATTGTCATTTGTTTTTATAATCAAGCCAATGGCTATATTTTACTGTTAGGTAGCTGCAATTGTGTCCACTTGCATGCATTTATTTTCCTTAAGTACAGTATATAGGATTTTGAAGGGGTTTTTTTTATAAATTTATGTGCGCTTATGCTCAGAGATGCATTGTAATGAGGGTGTTTTCTCATTTAAATGTGTTATTCTTTTGACAGGTCTTAATTTGATAGGGCTTCACTAAATATACAAGATTTAAATAAATCTCAAATTAGTTCCTTTGCCAATCAAATCCTCTTCACTGTATAAAAATGCATGATGAAATAATAACAGTTTCTGTAGATTTATGTTAAAATTAGCAGTAATGTTCCCTGAATGTCTTTGCATCTCCAGCTCTCCAGAGGTGTGAATCTCAGAGTCCTTACTTTGTATTTTTTCCTTCTGTCACGTACAATTGTTTTAGAAGCACTGATCCTTTCCTGATAGGTGCTCTTGCTTCATGTACTTCATGCTTGGTTAAAAACATGAAAGGTCTATGCCTGTAAAACTGGCTTTTTCTTGAGAACAATATTTACAAAAAATGTTGAAATGCAGTTTCAGTGTTGGAGTGATGTTGTAACAGTGATGGCCCAGGAGATATGCTGAAGAATTGTTTGGCGGGAGGGAGGGGGGCGTGATATATTTTATTGAACCAATCGCATGAAAATTGTATGCTACCTAGCCATGCACATACAGGGAGACTGCCAAGTGTCACATACAAACCCTTCTTGCCACAGTGTCTTGTTTTCCCCTCCAGTTCCACTCTTGAATAGTCAATGAGATACTGGATATTTAACTTTCAAAACCAAACTTTTATGGCTATGCTATACATGTTCAGAAGTCCTGTTAATGTTGAGTGAAAGTGTCTGAATGGTAGAACTAGTTGGGAATTTTCTAGTGAAATGTAAGTCACAAAAGGCTACTTCATTGAAATTGGATGACATCATAAAAACATTGTCATAAAAACATTGAAATAGGATCATGGACATCTCTCTCCCAAAACCCTGCCTGGTTTCCTGTTGGGCTTCTGGGGACTTGAACTTTGATGGCTTGCAATTCTGGAGCAATTTTTGCTATACCAACTGTCCAAAAGCAGAGGATCCCAGGGCTTTTGGTTCTGTCACAGTCACGCTATAAGGACTGGCCAAGGCTCAAGACCTGAGGTTTTCAGTCTGCAGCTTCAGAGTATCAAACCATGCTGAAATCTTGAGTTCTGTCCTGCTCTGTAAGTGTTCCCTATATATACCAATGGAGGGACAAAACCAGCCATCTGATCCATCCTTGCTCTTCTATTGACTTTTTTGGGGGCTCTGCACAGATCCACCTATAAGAATACAATTGAAAGACTAAGATCCTAAGTACAGTTTCTGCTGGTCCAAATTTTGGTTTAAGAGATGTATTTTGATACTTTTCTCTTATACAGAAATAGTGTAATGCAGTATTTGTTATGTATCACCTAATATAGGCTTTGCCAAACATAACAGGCCAAGATAAAAACTGAGTGCTACAGGGGACCACCTAAGGCCCCTGTTTCAGAGGAAGGAAAAGCAAGAAAAGGAAGGAAAAGTACTTACTGGAATGCTCAGTTGGTCAGCCATGCTCCTTCCAGGCAGCAATAGAGATGCCTCTGAGAAAGGGGATGGGCTTCCCTGGCCCACAGGGAGGCTTGACTTGGGAGCCGATGTTGATTGACCAAATGCCCAGAAGGCCAGGTAGAAAGCCAGCCCTGACACAGCTCTTCTGGAGAGGGGGAAAAGGAGTCAGAGCAGCACAGGGCTGCTGCAAGATCTGTACAGAGGCATAGAGGGGAACAGAGGACCTGGAAACCCTCTACCATGGAGAAGCACCTGAAGCCAGGAGAAGGATCAGCAGGTGAGTTTTCATGAGGGCCAGCTAACTGTGATGGAGTCACAAGGGGTAACCATATTAGAAAGATGATGGAAGTGGGTCTGAGCTGGGACTTATAGAGAAGGGGGACAATTTGAGCCAGACCTGTTGAGCCCAGGTCCCCTTTTTGGATCTGGGAAGAAGTCTGCTGCTAAATGAAAAGGAGACATTTTTATGGAGGAGAGCCTGTGAGAGAGAGAAGAGGGTCATTTTATGCCCCCCCACCCTCTGGGAAGTGGGAGTGGGCTGTATTGTCTTTGGACAATTGTGATGCCCTTCAGGACAAAAGTGATGAACTTAGACTTAAAACTGTCACCTCTCTGGGAGGGAATATCCATGTGAAAGTGCACACAAGCTGTGGAAAATTGCCTGCTTGCTCAAGGAAAAAGGTTCATTGACAAAGTAAATTATTACCAACTGCAGCAGGTGTGGTGCTAACAGGGTGTAGGGAAGGTGGAGCCCCCTGGCTAAGGCCAGGATACGCACATTCCAGTCCCATACTATTTGCTTATTGACCTCTCCCATTCTAATTATTTTTTTAGCAACAACGTGTGGCAGGTGAGTGAAGAGGAGGACCAAGAGCAGACTGGAAGAAAAGGGTACCTGATTGGGCTACCCACTCACAATGAACATCTGCACATTGGCTTCTGAAAAATATGTGAGAAGCTGAGTAAGTCTTAGAACACAGAAGAACTTCTAAGTTAATGTGTATTTTCAGGTGCCTAAATTGCTCATCTCTGTTAAATGATGGCCCTAAAGCCATAACAAAAGCTTTATCTATCTCTCATTTTCCTGCTGGTGCTACAGCAATTTCAGCTGCTTCTTCTGCTGTCACTGCTGTGGCAACCATTGTAGTGGGGATGTAAAGTAAGAATTTGCTGTTGCTTTCTACATCTGCTGCTGTTAGATCCACACTACTGGGGTGAATGAAACACACTATCTGCTCTGCTTCCAAGAAGAGAGACCCTTCAGCAGAAAGGAAGGCACAGAAAACACAGAAAGGAAATGGCTAGAGGGGAAAGTCAACAAATATTACATTGTTTAGTTTCCAATCTAGGAACACACTTAAAATTATAGACATGTTCAAAAACTTTGCTGAATTGAACCTGGTAGGAGATAGCCACTAAAGACAAGCTGAAAAGAAGACAAATGTATGCAAAAAGACACTCTATTGTCATCAATTTTAGTTCTCGGGAAAGTCAAGGACATGGTGTGGTATCACTACCACATTGTAAATGGGCAATTAAGATGCTTAATGTAATTGACTAACATGATAAATAGCACCAATAAAAGTTAATTGAAAAATGTTTCTGTTTCTCAGATAAATGCATAGGTATGCAAAAGGCAGGCACTATTCTTTGGGTAGATGTGATATCTTTTATTAGACCAAGTAAATAGTTAGGGGAAAGTTCTTTGCAAGCTTTTGAGCACAAACACTTCTTCAGGCATAGGGAGACTCTGCTGATGTTATGTGTTCTCCAAGGTAGAAAAGAAGCTAAATGATAAGAAGAAGTTATTCTTATTTTCTACCTTGATAGCTTTTTTTTCTACCTTGGAGAACACATAACCTTAGCAGAGTCTCCCAATGCCTGAAGAAGGGTGTTTTGTTTGTGCCTGAAAGCTTGCAAAGAATTTTTTTCCAACTATTGAGTTGGTCCAATGAAAGATATCACATCTTCCCAAAGAACCTTGTCTGCCTGTGTTCTTAAACAAACACGGCTACAACCAACAACTCGGCAGGTATGCAAAAAGAATTTACTTGTATATGTTACTGTGGATGTGTCTACATGAGACTTTACAGTGGTTACTGTGCATGTATTTAGTACTTCTATAAACAAGTACTAAATAAATGGGCAGTAACCCAAGTTACTGTGCAGTAGCACTGGCAAACACCTTTGTTGTGATGCTACTGTACAGTAGCCTAGTACTACTGCACGGTAGCATTGCAGCACAGTTTTTGCCATGCGATGCTCCTGCACAGTAGTCAAGCTACTGAGCAATCAGCGTCTTGTGTAGATGTGCCCTGTATGTATGAGGGATAGTAGTTATCAGAGGCAGAATATAGAACTTAAAAGAGTTCTTTCAAACTTGTCACCAATGAAGATTTTCCCTCTACAGTACACTTCTTTGTTACAAAGGTCACCACAAGCATATAAATTGGCATACTAGCCAGTTGCCTGTCAAGAATGGTGGGGGAGGAGGAAGGTGATAAAACACTGGCATCCACCACCCTATGCTGCTGCTGCCTCCCAAGAATGGGTGGGCGGCAAGCTTGCACGCAGCACCCACCACTGCCACAGACTGCCTAATGCTGCCTCTCTTCCATGTCTGGCTGTGTGCAACCCCCTCCGCCCCACTCCACATCTGGCTGTGCACGACTCCCCCCCCAGTTCTGCATTTGGCCCTGTGCACTCCCCCATTCCCTGTGTCCAGCCCCACCCTACCCCTCCATGTCCGGCCCCAGGACCCTGACCTCCCTTCCCTGCCACTCTGCATCTGGCTCTGCACCCCCCTGGCCACTTTGCATCTGGCCCCGCACCATCTTCTCCCTCCCCACCTTCCGCGTCTGCCTGGCCTGCTCTGCTGGAGCCATACCCCAGCCATCATTCTTGATGGGCATTCCTTCTGCAGCCTCCGGCATGGCAGCTCCCTCCCCACTGCCTTCCCCTCCCTGCCAGCTATTGTCAGGGGAGAGCGGCATAGCAGCTCCCTCCCCCACTCCTGCCTCTGCTTCACCCCCTGGAGCAGCAGGGACTCCCTTTCCTCCTTGCCTGAGGTGGCAGTGGCTCCCTCCTTGCCTGAGGAGGCAGAGCCCATGCAGCCAATCGCTGCCAACCGTCTCAGTGGTGCATGCGCAGTTGCCCAAAAGTGTTATGGACAGACAGACAGAGAGAGACACACAGACTAAGGCTTTCATTTTATTAGAATGTACTACAGACATGTGGTCCAGATCCTCAGCTGGTATAAAATCACATAGCTCTACCACAATCATTGCAGCTTTGCCAACTTATACCAGCTGAAACAAGTATGGTAAATATTAAACAAGGACAAGTCTCCTTCCCCTACTCATGATGACTAACCTGAGAGGCTCTTTTAGTAGCAAGAAGTGCTGGTTGAGTGTGAAAGGTGCTTGCATACCCTATGGGACATCCAAGTTTAATACCTAACTCTGTTATAGGTTTCCTGTGTTTTTGGTGTCTATACTTGGTTTCTCTGTCTCAGTACCCCAGCTATTAATCAGGATGATGCTTCCCTACTGCTTAGTGGAGGTGTTAAGGATCACTACTTTACAATGATTGTGAGGCAAAAAAACTACAGACATGGGGGCCATGAACTTACATAAGGTAGCTTGGAGGTCAGTGTAGGTATTTATGGAGTGTTATTCATCCTTTGCAAGTGAAGATGACCACATCCAGTGGGAGGGGACGGGGAGAGAAAGGAAGCAGGAAAGAAAAAGGGAGGGAGAAAAGAGAAAAGGAGAAAGAGAGGACAAAGGAGAAAGAAGAGAGAGGAAAGGGGTGTGTGTGGTGGGGTGGAAGCTAGTTCTCCTGGGTATGCAGGTGATTTATAAACCCAATCTTTGCCCTAAACAATCTGCTGCACCATGGAGTAATGGGGTAGGATAATATTATACAGGATAAAATTAAATGCCATTCACAGTGAATAAAAGTAGAAGACTGACCCACAGTGTGCAATGGTATGTTTTTTCATGTGTACTTTAATACACTTCTTATATGTTTCAGAATTAAGTTTCTATATAACACATGGATTCGTTATACAGACGAGGGAAAGATAGAGCACAAGACAAGGAAAAGATAGAACACATCTGGAAGACAGGGCAGCTACTTCCGTACCTTGAATAAACAGCTTTGTTAAAACTAGTATTTGTTTTACAGATTTCACTGCGGGTCTGATGTTGACACACTTGCTAGCACTAAACAATAACTTATCACTTGAGTAGCTTGGAGGTAGCTAGATACTGCTCAGCTGGAACATGGGTGGCAGAATTTGTCCTGTGATTACATTTATGATATAAAAGGCAGAAATTGTCTACCACCATTTCCATCTGTGAGTTGTGTGCTATTATACTGTTTCTTTTCTACTTTCATCTTTTTGTATCCCCTCAGAAATGCTATAGATACAGACATTTCTTCTGCCAAAGATGAAAACCAACTTTAAGTAAGTTAACTATGGGATACACTTGGAAGGACATATTACGCGATCGTTTTTAACGTAATTCCCTAGAGTATATACACAGTACAAATTGATTATATGTAGAACCTTTTGTTCAAGCTATGGCCCAATTTTTTTTACAGTTAAATAATACAGCTGTAAAGTGAAATAATAAATAATATCTGCGGAAGAGGGAAATTAATAGGTGTAGATGAAGGAGGAAAGATATGTTTTCAAATTAGATGTGAAAAGAAACGGAGAGTCAATGGGGCATGTAAATGTATTCTTTAATCTTTATAAAAGACCTTACGCTCCAGGAGGATCTTACCAGTTACCAGAGTTTCTCCTCTAGGCCACAGAGAATCAAAACCACATGGTGTCTCTGGGCCCGAGCCAAACTCCATGACTCACCAGCAGTCAAAGCACATCACTCTACATCCTGTGGTCACATAATACCAGAAGCTGGGCAAACTGTCTGAATGCAGACTGAGATACAAAAGTAAACCTTTGAACAGACGGAAAGAAATAGATATAGCTTAGACCAGAAGCTGATTTTCTCTCTTGAGTCTTCCTTTTTTATACCATACACAGATGTCTCATGCAAAGAAGTCTGTTGCTTAACATCATACTCCCCTGTCTCTTTGGGGGAACTAATATAGCATCCCACTCCTGGAAAAGTGGAGTAGAGATGCTTAAGTGCTGGAGGCAAGGAGTTGCTGCAAACTCATGGTGGTAGCAGTCAGTGACCCACCTTTAATTTAACTATTTCTTGTTTTGGAGATTAAATTTAGACTGTTTTTTTCTCATCTGTGATATTTGCAGAGGGAAGATAAATAAATCAGAACACATAGCTAAAGATAGCTTTTTTTTGTCTCAGACAAGTGGTACAGAATATCATATGTCTATATATTCAGCATAGGGCAGATGGAGAAAGACAAGGATGTGAATGCTGAGAAGAGGGACATCTGCACCATGTTTGGTTTGTGCATTAATCTAGGCTACTTAAAGTGATTTGGGATAAGATTCCCTCCAAAAAAAAGCATATATTAAAACACAAGCCAGAATCAGACTTTTTGGCAATGTGCTTTCATTATTTGTGCAGTATTTACTATTGAGGAACTGTGGATTTTTTACACAGATGATAAACTGCTCTTTATTGCATAACTTAGTTTAACAAAAATGAGTAGCAGTTTAATTCAAGACAATTTCTGGAGTAATGAGCTGGTCAGAAAGACATATTTCACAGAAATCAGCATTTAGATTGTATATATTTTTTCTGATTATCTAATTGAAGAACATTCAAAATATCAGCAATTTCATGAAAAGGTCTGTATAAATGAGAAAAAGATACTCTGGCCAGATCCAGACATGAGGGCTTGAGTGGTTTGTAGAGCTAGAAACCGTTTTGCAGCACCACAAATTGCACACCCAACATTTTAAAATGTGACCCACGCTGCAGGGGGCAAAATCTGTTTCTGGAAAATCCTGGCTGCAAAAAAGAAATGCCATGAAAAAAAAGCGGTTCAATGCATGTCACAGGAATGTGTGCTGGCAGGCAAAGAGGCTGACGTCCTCCAGGGAGATACTCTGGCTACTCACCAGAGCCTCTCCCCCAGTTTAGTTCCAGCCGGGCTCCTCCAGCACACTGGGAGAGGGGAGAAGTGGGGCACTGGCTGTTTGCCTAATGCAGAGCATTTTGCTCAACACCAGAGCACACGTGTAGGGGCATGTGCAGCGGCAGAGTAGCAGCACAAATTTGTGCTGCTGCTATTTTTGCCACTGTAATTGCACACCCCTGCATGTGAGGATGTGTCTT
>JAGPOW010003395.1:28728388-28772502 GCA_030014935.1 Caiman crocodilus
ACACACACACACACACACACACACACACGAAATAAAAGCTTTTGAAATGTTTTGGGAAAAAGTTACATTTTTGTAGAAATCTATTGATCATGTTGATATGGTCTTTTTCATTAACTAAGTTTTAGACAAAAGTTTTTCTACTGGCTGTAGTCTGGAGCAACACAATACTCTGTCCTCTAAGTAATATCTCAAGTTGAATGTTGCTAAATAATATCTCAAGTTGAATGCGGAAAGCTTCACTTATAGTTTTTAATGCCAGAAGGGGTGATTAGATAACTTAGTCGGGCATCCTGCATATCACAGGCCACAGAATCCCATTCAGTTACCCCCTCATTGAGCCTACTAACTTCTATTTGATTGGAGCAAACAAGTTATGCTTCACTCCATTGTTTTTTTCAATGCCTGATATAATGAAAGGTCTGTGTGTTGACTTTGTGCAGAGAGAGCTAACTACACTTGGCTTTGCCCACTGCAGCTGTTTATTTTCAGATCCCCTACCCCATCTTAGGTATAGCTTTTTTTCATAGTTGTGGCTGTCATGTGTTGTTCCCCCCTTCATCTTTGTAATTTAACAGCTGGCTTGGAAAACTTCAGGAGGGTTGTCCCAAATCAGCTGTTCTGCACTGTGGGGCTATGTAGTATTTATAGATCACAAATGACTTGGATAGGCCTCACCTCCTCCCCTAGAGGTGCTTGCTTGCAATGACTGCTTTACTGTTTTCTTTTAATCTAGGCTAGATGAGGCAGAGAAAATGCCTGTCTCTAAGGGTATGTCTGTGCAGCAAAACCAAGGTGTGATTGTAGCTCAGAGAGACGTACCGGCACCAACTTTAATCCAGCTACCCTGGGGAACAGTAGTAATGAAATCATGTGGGTCTGGGCTTCAGAACAGGATAGTAACTCAAGTCCAAGCCTGCTGAGGAGCCTGGGTATGTATTTTGGTTGTCAGAGATCTGGTTACAAGAAAACAGTCCAGCATTTTACTCTTTTTTGACTGAATAATAGATTTTCATTTTGGGGAGGCAAGCTGCAGCTGCTTGTGTCCTCACTCTGTCCCTCTTTGTTCTCTATGCCTGGGAATGGCAGGGGGAAAAACACAATAAGAACAACATCCTTTAACGGCTTTGCCACTGTGCTTTCAGAGCTGGCTTTCAGAGCTATTTAGTATAGACACAGCTTTTCTAAACAGAAAACAGCACCTTACCTAGTGGCTTTTTAACAGGAGTTGTTTTCAGTAAGCCTTTACGTGGTTAAACAGACTTTGAACTCTATTGCATGGCCTTGCCGATCTTTGCTTGTCGGTTGAGTTGCCTGCCACCACACTCCTGTCCCCATTTACTGCTGTCTCCAGACCTTGTCTTCTAAGAAAAGCATCATGTTAGCATGAACTTATTACTATTTTATGCGAGATGAAGCTGTCACCAGCTATCTTGATCTGTAACTGCCATTTAATGGGATGGAGACGCAGCTACTGTTTGGTAGCTGCCAGCTCTTTTCCAACCCCCAAATCTGGGATTCATCACCTCAGTGTAGGCAGAGACAGCCAGGTTTAGAATAACAAAAGAAACCGAATAATGATTTCTAGCTGGCCCATAATGACATCTGTCCTTGGACTGTCGGTTTGCTCAAATCAGTGAACAAAAGAGTACGGCAGTCCTGTGGGCTGTTACCTGGATTGTGGCAGACATTCTCTGGGGCTGCGGATGGCTTAAAAGGCACAAAAAGATCTTCCTCTGTTATCTTAATTAACATCCAGTTCTCTAGGTATAATTGGGCACCTAAGTGCCCTGAATGACAGTGGTAATGTCAATGACTGCAGCTGGTAGAGGTGGTGGCAGCAACTAGATTGGCAGTGCAATAGCTGCTAGTTTTGCAGTGGTGCTCCAGTCATTTCCCCCTTCATTATGCTACTGTTCAGTTTTTTTAGTTTAGTTCTGGATCGTCTTCCATAGGTTTTGAAAGGAAAAAAGTGTCTGTCAAAACAGCCCACCCTTTTCAGGTGTTCACTTGCTCCTTACATGGACCAATTCCCCTCATTTTGGTGTTTGTGGCCTAACATGCAGTGGATATGTTCTCTGTCTGTCTGGATCCTATTAAACACTCTCATACTGTATGGTGTCTAGCACTATGAGACTCATCCTCATTATGACATTTAAGTTCTACTTCAATATAAATATTAAGGGGTAATACTAATATAATTAATTAAAAAGGTATAAGCAAATAAAAACACTGTGTGTGTGTGTGGAGTAGATTTGAGAAAACATTGATGACTGGAACTGCGTTCTGGTAGACTGTGCTCCTTTAGGTGTTCCCAGAACAGGGATCCACCATAAGTCTTAAGCCTTTTAGGTATAATTGAGTTAGGTATAGTGAGCAATCTAACATATGGATCCCTACGATCATGTTTATTGCCAGTTTATTACTGTTTTTACACAACTGCAAGATGTTAAAGATAAATGAAAATACTGTCAATTTGAAAACAAGCGAGAACATTTTTTTCCAGTTTTGAAAAAGAGCTGAGAACTACAGTTTGCTCCAGAATGCACAGTGAATGCAATATGATTTCAAAGAAGGCATTCATCATTAACAATAACTCACAGAGGGATCTGTATTATCCATTCTTTTGGATACCTTTACTGTCAGTACTCACACATGACATAAATGGAGGGATCAGGAGCATTTACCCTGCTGGTTTTTAATGCTGTTCCTCTTGCGGATTCTCCTAATCATCTAAGGTTTAGTGTATGCCTGATGTTTGGCAGTATATCTTAGCACTTCCTTTGTAGATGTCAGACTTCTCTCATTCCAGAACCCTGTAACATTAATATTCAATGGAAGAAGGCACAAATGACTGATACAGATGAGAAAGGTGTTCATGTTGCAGTCTAATTTATTGCCTTATGTTTATGTGCAGAAGTGAAGCCCAGGGTTAATCTGGCCATTAGCAGTGTCAAGAAGTACTTCTAACTGATGCCCCTAGTTTTCAGTTTGTTGCTTGTTTTGGAAAGAGGATAGCATGAATAATTTTGCTCCTTTGAGCCAGTTGCATTTTTATGTGCTCTTCACCCAGTTAGTTGGATACTCTTCTTTCCATTTTGTAAGTCTCACACTGCTAGCTGCAGGATTTATAGGAGATGCATGGCAATAAGTAGAAAGGATTTGTGATGTGTAACTTGGTTGAGAAGTTCAGAGACATGTGTTACTTGTATGAGGGGTAAATAAAGGCAGAGCCAGGGCTCCAAAGAACTTGGAATAATGATGTGGGCATACAATTCAAATTATAAAGTGGGCTCTGACTTATTAGAAATATCTGACAACTTTTAGAAAACTATAAAGCCCCTGGCAGTCTGCCCAGCATTCAAGTTCAGATGCTCACTTAAGTTGCTGTGCTTTGTCTGCTTAGTAATGACATTTCCAGCTGCCCCTTTTCCATATTCACCATGCAGCAGTGCTGAAAGCAGTGCTGACACAGTCCTGCTGGGCATAGACTGAGAGATGGTAGAGGCTTGCTAAATTTAATGCTTCTCTTTTTCTCTTGTCCCTACATAGACTTGGTTTTGATGTGAATGAATCTTAAGGTTGTTGTCCAACTCCTTCTCTGTAGTACTGCTGTAGTGTGAGCCAATGCTTGGAGGTTCATGTTCTATGGCATCTTTATTTGTTTTAATGTTGGGAGAAGAATAGGTCTCTAATTTCTCTTTGAAATGGAAGTTTATCATTCAAAACATGATGGGGTATGCAAGGAAGAGCTAGGAGACTGGACTTTGTCCTTTCCTCCCCCAAGTTTAAATTTACCCATGGCCTGGCATAGGAGAGGAGACACGTGGGGCACGGACAGAAGTGACAATTTTCACCTGATCTGGCCACAGAAGGCGGTCTATAGCCATGACCAAACACAAGTGCGTGGCTGAAGACCATTTAACAAATGGCCGGTCCAGCAAAAATCTGAACCCCCTTTGCATGGTGCAGCTCTGGTATTACTAATCAGGCAGCTAAGGGAGGGTTCAAATGAAAAACCCTCATTGCATGAGGGTTCAAATGAAGATGTTTCAAAACAGAGCATCTTCTGTAACTTGTGTCTGCACTGCTTCCCAGCCTGTTGCTGTTTTCAGAATGGGAGAGAGTTTAGTCTGGAGTTTTCTCAGCCCTGGCTGGAGGGTGGGGCAGGTGTATTGGAGCCCCCCTTAAGTGGGATGCTAGTTGTCTCTGACCTGGTGGATAGGTATTAAATTGGGAGTTAGGAGCATCAACTCTATTCTCAGATTTGCCATTGAATAATTGATTTAGGCAAGTCATTCCTATTTCCCCCCCTCGTACTTTTGGATTATGATTTTGATGGATGCTTCTGTGGTACCAACAATAATCAGACACATTGTTTTATAGAGTTTGTGGACAGTAAGAGTGCATCATGATGTGCAGGCCCTCTCTGTGATGCTACAAACTGTACATGTTACAGCATGTTAAAACTTGCATAGCACTGCTAATTTGTAGCTGGCAGGTTGGGACAAAAAAAAAATCCTGGAATATATGTGGTACAAAGCATGCTAACATAGTATGTGTTGGGACAAACACTAAAATGGCGAAGCAGGCAGCCCAAGGCTGTCTGCGTCTCCATCTCCCCATGCTGCAAAGCCCCTGCATTGAGTTGCATGTTGCATGTTAAGGGTAAGTACTACTTCCTGCCTTCACAGCTCTGTCTTGCCACTAGAGGGCAGGTAAGCAGGGGTGTGGATAGAAGCCAGAAGACTTGGCCTCTATGTCTATTTTGGTTGGGGATGGAGGGAGCTGGGTATGATACATCTTGGGATGCTAGAGGACTGAAAATTGCTTGATTTATATGCATGGAGCAGATTGAAGTTACCCTAACATGAGCTAGGTAGCACAGCCCGGAGTTAATCCTCACTTAACTTTGAGACATTCAGAGGTCAGGTGACCGTATGTCTTGGTCAATCTTGGGTTTTGGAGACTGGTCCTGGCTAGTTGGTAAAAATTAAAATGAGTGTCCTGGGCCCAGGCCATGGGGCAGAGAGGCAGAGCAGCATGAGTTGTGAAATAGGAAGCCTCTGCTCCTGCCTGCAGGAGTTGTTGGGATGGGGCAGTGTCCTGGGTTTCACATTGTCCCATAAGGTCACCCTATTCAGAGAGCACTTAGCATGAGTTAAGGAACTTTAGCGTGCAGATGTGCATATTTTAAGTGCCTGAGGGCTTAAGTGTATGGCTTTAAGTGTGAATCTATAATTAAGATGTCATCACAGTCTGCAGTGGCAAGAACTGATTAGTAGGGATCTACTTAAAGCACACCGAGATAAAGGAAAAATTATGGGTTGCTCGTGGCATCTGGCACCATTTTGTCAGTCTTTTGGGGGTGAGCCCCCCCCCACTGATTGACCAAGGGCCCTGGCAGCCTGGCCTCTTGCCGCTGAAATGCCAAGAGGGCTGTATTTTGTGCAACCCCTCCCCTTGCCGCTGATTGGGGTGACATGAAAAGGTAGTCCTCTCCGCCAATCAGTGGTGGAGGGAGCAGCTGCCATCTTGGCTGTCCCCCTTCATGCTGGTGGCTTTCCTCTCCTCTGGTCACTGCAAGGCTGGGTTGCTCTGGCTGCTTTCATCCATGAGGAAACAAGCCTTTCATTTTTAGTAAGTTTTGTTTTTCTGGTGATTCCGCACAAAATCTCGGAAACTGCCTTTTTTGTGGTTTCCACAAAAAAATCACAAAACCACAATTTGAGTGCATCCCCACTGATTAGGATAAGTAGGCTCAGATAATGCCAGGAGCCCAACTTGCAGCAGAACACAAAACCGCAAATGACTTTGCCGGTCTGGGGGGAAATTCCTTCTTGATGCCAAATACAGTGATGAGTCATAAGCAAAGATACTGTTTAAAAATCACAAATTCTCTGATCATAACCTCCAAAATCTGTGGTTTTCTGTGATTAAAATGAAAGGCCACTATATACATAGGTACCAGATGAACACAATGTTTTATGGATAAACTTATAACTGTAAAGTGATTTGGAAGTGTACCAGTGCCTCAATCACTATAATAAAATACATTTTAAATACCTGTAAATTTTGGCATTTGATTTTGGGTTTTGTATCACGGAAAATAAAAGCTCTCTTCATGCACCAGGATGTGGGTCTAGCTGCAGCTGTCCCCCCCACCGCTTTGCAGTGAGCAGCCCTGATGTGCCAGTGTCCTTCCCATGTCATTGCCCCTCACTCCTCACCTGCAGCCCCCTGCCCCCTCCAGCCCTGCCAAGGGGGTCCCTATCTGCCAAGGCTATGGGGCCAGGGACCCTGTTCTGCAACCCCTTGCCCCCCACAGCAGTGCCCAAGACCTGGGTGCCATATGTGGGAAGTGGCAGCTGTTGTGGTGGAGTGGAGTGCAGAGCCTGCCCCTGCTTTCCTCATGGGCAGCATGGCCAGAGTGGAGCCCACGGGGAGGTGGGTGTGGGCTGCCTACTGTTATCTTGGGTGGAGGGGAGTCATCTCCCTGCCACTGCACACAGTCCTGGGATGGGGCATGGCTGTCATGTGCCCCCCAAATTTGTGCTTGGGGTGGGTGCAGGCTGTCCCCTCCACCTTCCCCAGGGCTTCCATGTCCCAGCAGGTGGAATCCAGTATGACAGGGCAAAGTGGGGTTGGGTGTCACTGCCATGATTCCTGCACTGCCATGCGAGATGCCCTCCATGCCCCATCCCCATTGCTCACTGCTGCCAGGTGGGCAGGGGGCACCTCTCTATGGCAGTGCAGTGCTCCCACTGGCAGCACAAGCTTCCTTGTCCTGCTTTGCCCTGCCATGCTGTCCTGGCCGCTGGGCCACAGAGGACCCAGGGGAGGGCAACACTGTGGGAAGCCCAACCCTGCAGTGAGCAGCCTGTCTTTGTCCTTTGCACAAATCTAGGGGACATGTCTCCTGTGTCCCCCCGGGAGTGTATGCAGCAGTGGGCATCCAGCCCCCCATGCCCTGGACGAGAGCGAGCCACCCACAGCTCCAACCTACTTCTCCCTGGCCCCTGCTGCCACGAAGTCCATCCCTGGGCCCTAATCCCCATGTACTGCCCAAATTGGGCACCAGCCTCAGCTTTGCCCAACTCCTTCCCTTCCTCCCTATGGGGGCCTCTGCCAGCCTGCAAGGGGAAACCCATCGTTTCCTGCATTTTTCTCCTTCAAAATCCGTTTTTTTCTCTTTAAAATGAGAAAATCAGTGTTTTACCACATTTTACTATGGCAAACAGAAAACCTGGATCCCTGGTTATGAGGCCATCAAAGAAAGAGAATCCTTTTTACTACTTCAGAACACCGACTGAGTCACTTGATCTAGTGTCCTGTCTCTGGCCATAGCCAATCACTGATATTTCAGAAGCAAGTGATAAAAACCAAACCAAACCTGGAATATATTTGGGCTAATTTTTCATCAGGAAAAAATATTCCCTTTAGTTTCTTACAGGTGACTAGCAGAAGCTCTGAAACACGAGCTTTGATTATAATCAATGTATTATTAAAAAGTTATTATCCACGTTTTGAAAAAAAATACATGCTATTTGTTTTTGACCACGTAGCTAGTTGATTCAGCTCTCTTTGTAACAGTAACCTGTAACAGTGACTTACCCTCCCTATTATTTATTACTGAAGAAATCTGCAATGTTACCATCAAATAATATGTCATTATGTAGATCACTGGTAAAAATATCAAATAATTTTGGATCACAAATCAACTCCTTGAGGACACTAGTACATTTCAACTGTCTCATTGATTTTACCCTGTTAATAACTGTATTCTGAGATCTGTCAGTGGGTCAGTTTTTAATTCACCTTTGTGCCCAATTAATTCCACATAATACAAAATGTATTTTAGTCAAAATGTTAAGTCTACCGTCTGGCAGCATTTGAATATTGGTTTGTTCTGTTGCTCTTGGCAAGTTGTGACATGGAGTGGTATGAAAGGTATTATCCATGTTTGTGGATGGGGTTAGCAAGACATTTCTGGATTATTGTATAGTCAAGAGAGTATTTCTGCAAGCTGAAAGCTAGAATCTATTTTAAAGACAATTTCAGGAATAATCAAAGGTAAAACAGTGGAAACCCACAGACTATGTGAAGGAATAATACTAGGAAAAGTATGAGTATTTCAAATTTATCTTAAATTTGTTGCCTAATTAGAATCACATTAATGTCAAAGGTATTAACAACTTAATTGACAACCGTTGTACCATAAATACATTGCAGCTTTGATTCTCTGGGGTTTCTGTGTGTATATATATCACATTCTATTAAAGTGGTCTCCAAGAAACCATCAGGCCTATTGTAAATAGGAGATGGAAAATAATTAATTTGCAGTCAATGTTTAGATATTGGACTAAAAGTTTTTTCATATACAGTTAAAATGCTCATTGTCAGCAATAGGCTTTGCTTGAACCAACAGAGATCTTCATGTTGTTTGGCCAGGTCTGTTTTAGCATGTGAATGATGTCAGCTTTAATCTTTTACTGGCTTCACATTTTGTTTATTTAAGAGGCCATTCCAAAGGAGTAAAGTGAAAATATGATAACAATGCAAATAATTATTATTTTAAAAAAAACCTTTTGATCCACATAATAGGAAGTTGCATATCTATAAAAAAAATGTTTGTATTACAACATCTGAAAAAAATGCTTCTTGTACTACTGACTGCAGAATTAGGCTTGTTTTTCCACATGACTTCTTCTCTTTAACAACAAACAAAAAACTCCAATTACTCAATACAAATACTAACTTAGCCTTCCGTATAGCTTATATTAGGATCTGGTGCCAGTAGATAAAATGAAGCAAAAAAGCAGGCAAATACAAAAGAATATTTAAAAGAAAAAGGTAGGCTAAGTTAACAGATAAAATGGAAAGTTGTGATCAGGTACCCACTTTTGTGTGTAGTTTTATTTTAGAAAGGTGAATAAATGATTATTACAGCCACACTAATTTGTATTTCTATCTCTTAGATGAAGAATTGCTGGGCAGGGGTTAAGGGATTTGCCCATAATCTAGCTGTGATTCAGTGCCAGGATTAGGACTGGAAGCAGGACTGCCAATGTTCAGCTCTTTCTCTAGGCAAGCAAGAATTTTTTTTTCCCAGCAGCTTTCCTAGTTCTGTAGAAATTGGTAGTTCAGGATGGGAGTCATTTCATGTTACCAAAATACCTGGCTGAATTATTGTTCACAGAAATTTGTAGGGGCCTTTTGCCTTTAACATAAAATTGATTTCTGTCCCTCTGCATGTTTTTTTTTTTTTTTTTGCCAACAGGATAATGGGGGGGCAGTTTTCACCTTGAGAGATGCTGTACCAAGATTAGGTTTAGGCAAACATTTAATTGTATGTTGCCATAAGCAGGTCACACACCCCTTTTTCCTTATCAAGGCCAGTCAGCTCCATGTTCTGGGTTTCAAGCCAGTTTATTTTACATGGGGCAGCCACGTCCCCACAGTACGCAAAACAAACAAACAAAACCAAAACCTGCTGTCCTTCTTCAGACCTTCAGAGGGGCAACCCAGGCTCTGTGTTTCTTCCCCTGATACCACAGCCTCCTCTTTTCTTTCCCCTTGCACTCTGCTCCTGGAGCACTTAAGGATTTCTGTGGTTCCACCTTCATTCACCATCAGCTGGTGCTGGCTCCCAGCCTGCCAGGCAGATAGACAAACTATTAGCTGCTACAGTTGGGGTTTCAGCCCCTGGAAGGCTTAGCACCTCCTTACAGTTACCAATACATAAGCTTTTCTCTGCATTTAAATGTAAAACAGGTGAGGATTATTAACAATGCAGCTACTATATCCTCACAGTTCTCTTTGGAATTTCTGTTGTTTTACAAAGCTCATTGTGTCCATTGCCTAAAATATATATTGGAAGTGGGGGGTTTTGTTTTTTAATTGAAGCCAAAGGTTTCCAATATTTCTTTCAATGTAGTGTCACAATTTTATGCTTCTATTAAGCACAAAACAATACAGAGGGAGGAAGGTTAAAGGCTGGTGTCTGGCAAAGAACAAAGGTGAGCAGAATGTGCAGGCCGTAACCATTGGACTCATTCATATAGAGCCTTTGTATCCTACAGGAATGTTTTTTAACAGATGGCAGCTACAATAGCAGTTTATCATGTTACACTGCATCAACTACCCTGCTATGTGTATATGGGCTTGGGAAGCATTAAAAACAAATCCAAATGACCTTCAGTGCAATCCTGAGTCTGTTTCAAAACAATTCTATGTATCTGAAAAGCACTTCTCTGCTGTCCTTTTACCATATGTTAATTTGGTTGAAAAATATATAAATTAAATAAAATTTTGCAGAAGGAAAATAATTTAACCCATAAAAAAGTTGCAAATGAAGATACTGCATACAGTACCCATCATTTTAGGGCAAAAATCACTATTTTTCAATGCTTACAATACAGTGGGTGCATCTACATGTTCACTTTACTGTAGAGTAGACTAATTAGCTCTGCAGTAAAGCACCAAAATATTACTGACTTTTGGTATTCTGAAAATAAGTTTTTATACATGCTCAGCTAGGCTAGGAACAGACATTACACATTAACCAGTTTAAGTGATCAAAACTGGAGATGTTTAAACCAGTCTGGGAATGGCTGAAACCGGTTTGAGATAAACCTGGTTCAATGTAGTATCAGACTTAACTGGCTCAGACTAATTTATGCAGTGTCTGTTCCAGATCCCTTGCTGGTTTAAATTAAATCAGCCTCCCCCAGCATCCCAGCATGCTGTCTGAGCTGGGCAGGGCTCTCTGCTCCGCAACAGAGCTGTCCCCTCTCCTCTGCTCCCTGGCTGCAGCTTCTGCAGTCTCTGCAGGTGTCTGCCTGGATGCCCCCCTCAGCCCTCCCCACTCTGCTAAGCAGGCATTCCCCTGTCCCTCATAGACACCTCTCAACATTTGCTAGCAGACCACATGCTGGCTACCTCTAAGCTGTGGCACAGGGGACAAAGGCAGAATCAACAGATAGCTGGTAATGTCACTTTGTTTTCTTAATGGGGTGATGAACACTGAGTTAGAGGTGATAAGCATTCTCTGCTGGGCTGTTCAGGATGGGGGAACCCTCCCTAATCAGTGTCCTGCTGGGGCCTGGCCATGCCCCCTCAGCTTAGTATTGTGGAAGGGAAGGGAGGGCTGCTCCAGCACCCCCCAGGCTTCTAGCATGAGCCACTGAAGGCATATACCTGCATTTTTGGGATGTCTGTGTGGTTACAAAATTGATTTAGCTTATCTAGGTTAGACTAACCTGCAAAGATTGAATCAGTTCAGGCTTAGGCTTTTTGACTGTCTGTCCCTAGCCCTAGAGGTTGTCAATAAGACCCTCCAAAGAGTCCTTGTATACCACACCCAGGCACCCCAGGTTAAATACACTGAGCATGATCTGCCAATTAAAGCACAGTCTAGCTTGGAATTCTTCAGACCATTTCCTATAATTACTCTTCTTGACTGATGGACGTGAATGTCCTTTCAATGCTCTCCCTGTTGTCCCCTACATTGCATAGTGGAGAACAGGGTAGAGGGAATCAAGCTAAGGACAGAGGAAATAATAATTCTGCAACCATTAGGATACACTCTGCTACTGGGAATCAAACTGTGGTCTCTTGAGTTCCAGATTCCTTTGCTGTCAGCAAATAGCTATGAAGTGTATTTGAAGGATGTGTGATAAGTCGTGGAGTCAAAAATTGAATGAGAAATGAGAAAAAATTAAATGGGTAGCCTTTCCATAAATGTCAGCTGTCATAACCAAATCAGTTGAGAGTCCAAGTCACAATAGACCGCATGGAGCCATTACCCCAAATTTGGTCACGTTCTGCTTCATTAGTTGATCCTACCTAGCAATCCATTATTGGCCACCCCAGACATATAAAAGTTCATACAGCTTCCGCCCAAGTCGGAGACCTCTGAGCACACGACAGAGTAACCACGGAAAACTCTGCAGCACGACTGAGGAAACTTGGCGGACTGATCACCCACCAATATCTCCCCGTCACCAGGTCCTTTTGACAAACCCTCGTTATCCTGCATGTTCCTTTTCATTCATAAACTCGTTAACTCATTTGATTATCCGTGACAACACAAGCAAGCTACCTCGAGGCCTACGCTGCCATTCCACGTGGCATAAGTAAAATAATCTTTTAAAACCAATAAGTTGTCTCGCCTCTCCATCACTGACCCGCCTAACATCTTATTAAATTAGCGATCTTCTGGACAGCTCTGGCTGCCCGAGACATCAGCCAGTGTATCAGAGGAGGCAAGGATCTTGTTAAAAAACATATGTTCTCATGGGATTAGAGACTCTCACATATTATACAGACATTGGCAAGCTTATCTACAGTATTTCCTAAACTCAGGGTACCTGATTTTTTAATCTTCATATTCTTTTATCATAGCTTTTATGTACTAGATGTATAAGGTGGCACAGTTTTTGCACATGCACGTGCGGTCCCAGGGCTTGGACCAAAACCCAGCTGATTGTCAGTGCCAGCCCCAGAACTCCACTGGAGTCTCCAACTGATTCTGATCCTGGGCCACTGGCAGGATCCAGCTGCAGAGGCAGCATCCTCTCCCAGAATTGCCCTGCCTGTGCTTCCCTCCACCCTCTCCAGTGGCAAAGACTTGGCGTGGGAGACTGTGGTAAGGAGTATCAGGTAACTGCTCAGGACATGCTTGAACTTTTGGTAATGCTCATACTACAATCTAAATAAAACATGCTAAATGTCCCGTCCAACAAGGCCCTAAAAGCTCCTACTTAAGGATTTTTGGGATTCTTTCTTGGGAAAGGCCTTGGTTTGGGTCAACTGGATATAAGTAAGTTTTTTCCTCTGGGCTAAATGTAGCATGAAAGAAAGAAAAAGGAGCAATTTGTAAAAAGGACATATTGCAACAGCTACTGGGCAGAGAAGTTCCCACAGAGCCATTCCTTCCTTTTGAATTCTTTACCTGTGAGCAAACAAAAGCATCAGCATGGAACACTATTGTGAAGCAGGTGGCAACATCAATAATAACTGTACTTTAGAGGCAGTCTGTCTTCTCTCAGATGAGCATTAATAGTGATGTGCAATATTTAAAATAAAATCTAAAACTCCCAAATAATTATATAACTGGAAGTCAGCTCCAGATCCATTAGTAGATCTGATGATTCTGATTAGAAATGTAGTGCACTGAAGACCCGCAATAATCTAGCACATAATGATTCAGGCCTAGCCCCAGCCTTTGTGGATGTGAGTAGAATATGGAGGAGGCTGCACTTTATGGAACTATATTGTAGGAACTGGTTGATTGAAGCATGTCAAGTCCACAAGCAGATGGAGAAAGAGGCTGAGCAGGATCTGCAGGTTTCTCTTATTGACAAGATGGAGTGGAGTCTGTAATGATTGCTGTTTTTATTGCTGTAAATATTGTACTCTTATTATAAAAGGGAACGTTAATTAACTGCCTAAGTGGGGGAAAATCATGAAATGGCTTACATTCCAGCTTGAGAAGTGTTATTTCTTTCATCAGCAGATAATAGTTCTTTATCCTGATCTGACAGCTCCTCAGGTAAAGGGGGAGTATGCCATTACTTTGGGGAGTAGTTTAGCCGCCTATTAATGTGCTTTTGAGCTCCTGCCATGTTTCCCTAGAGGCAAGGGGTGCATTGGTGCACAGACAGGCAATGAATATCCTGTTTTTTAGAATTCAAAGTACAGAAACCCGTTGTCAATAGGTTTTTGTTGACTAAAAATCTGTTAACATTGCTGAAAATACGCTTCACTTGTCATGCACACAGCACTAATGCATGTTTGCCATGCTGCCTATCTATTTAGATCATAAACTCTTTGGAATAGAGAATCTGCCTCATTTTGCAGTATTTTCCCAAGAGCTTGCTGTGAGTGCTTCTGGCTGCAACTTCCAAGGAAGAGTGCCCAATATCATGGGTCATGCCCCTAGCCTTGCTACATCTTTTTTGTCAGCACAAAAAGGGTAATATGGATGGGCCAGTTAAGTTCCTTGAGACTTTTCTGGTAAAAGCAGAGCCAGGGTAGCAACAATACATCACCCACCTTACAGCCTTTGACAGACATCACAGCTAAGACTACCCTGCTCTTGTAATCTAAAGCTAGCCATATTAGCCCCTAGCATAGTGGTTCTCAACCTTTTGAGCCTCAAAGCACCCCTTGTTAGACTCAAGGCAGTGCTTGGAAAATGCCAGCTCTTAGATTTCACTTGTTTCTAGACTACAGAAAAATATGGGCATTCTTTTATTGCAAAGAGCTCAGCAATACTGAAGGTCAAAACATTTTTGAACTTCTATGAATTCTTTTTTGAAATCTCTGACTTTATCTTATGAATGATGTGTAAGTATTTGCCCACCTAACAATGCTTATAATGTGCAAAAGGATTTTTTGGAACCCTGGTTCAGAATCACTGCTCTAGTGTCATGGGAACCATGTGACATTTAGAAGAATTTGGGGCTGACCTGTATATTAAGGATTGAATCAGCCTCCAGACATCTTTGTCCTGTACTTAGCACACCCAGAAGTTTCAGTCCTATGTGTTACAGTAGTTTTCCTACTGAAGGCACTTTAAGTTCTGCAAGGGGGGATGGATTATTCCATTGATATGCAGATATACTGGGAAACATGAGCAAATGATTCTAGTTTCTGACAAGGAAAAAATTGTTATTTGCTGTTGGTTCTTTAAAAAATAAACCTTATTCAGAGTCTTTGCAGCGCACTAACTTACTGTACCAAGTAATGATCACACAGGCTGCAGGATTTTTATTATTATATGTATTGTTAAAATTAAAGCTGTGTGGCTCAGTTCCGGGTACTCTACCACTTCAACATTTCTAACATCATAAATCTCTAGCATATTAATGCTTTAGAGATGTTTCCTCTGTTTCCTTTTTCCCCAAAAGTATGTACCCTATAACTAATTTGTGAGTCCTTATTGCAAAGACAGCATTCGCATCACAAATGCTGAGTCACTAGGTTGTAGAGAATTGCAGATGATGATGAAGGTATGTGCTGGGTGTAGCTGCAGGTTGTAGATGCTGGGGGCAGACAGATACTGAACCCTACTGACATTGTGCAAAGTATGTAGAAGAGTTGGAAAGCTGGGTCAGTCCTTTTGGCATCAATCTCACAACCTCCCAGATAAAAAAACCATGTTCTTGCAAACCTTTGCAGCTTTTTGGAGTTGTACCTTTAACCTTTTCCTGAATTCAGGTCTCCCACAGAAAAGCACATTTTTCTTCTTCATGGTTTAACCCCTCTAGGTGTCCTTTCTTTTTTCTCTTTCATCCCTTGGGAAGATACATTTATCTGTTGCACGAATGGTAGCTGCTTCTCTTTTTTTTAAATATGAATACCCGTGTTTTATATTTGGCAACTCTTCACAAAGGATTATTCTTTTCTTTTGACAACCCCTTTTTTCTCTTGTTCTGCCACCTGACTCTGTGCAGCTTCTGTAGCTGTACATCCACTCCAAGTCTTACATGAAACAAGGTTATTTGGAAAGGAACCTGTGCTGCTATTCTTGTTTGGGGGGACTGGGCCGCATCATTCTTGTATTTTGTTTCTACTTCTGCGACTGACTTGGTTGTGTTGCTAGGTAAGGCCTTGCTGTTTGCTCAGCCTCTGTTTGCTCCTCTGGAAAATGGAGATAATAAATAATCCAGTTCTGCAAACTTTGACTCATATTAATACCCCTGGCAACGTAGGTGACAGGCCAGGGGAAAGTCAAGTTTGTTGAAGAAGTTCTGACAAGAGTTGCAGAATCTATGCCTGATGCAAAGTCTCTTCCAGTCAGAGGTAAGAGTCTCTTTGACCTCAGTGGGCTTTGGGTTAGGCTTAAAATACCTCATATGAGGATGGACAAAGAAAAAGGAGTCAGTTCTTTTTAGTGTGACAACTGAGATATCTGGGTCTACTTTTGGGCTTAATGACTACATAAGGGTCTGAGCCTGTGAGCTGCTGAGCAACCCTAGCTTCAGGGTTTGAATTGTACTTTGACTCTTGGGGTGGATCTGCAAAAAAAACTGGGCTGCCCATCATGATGCTCTAATAAAATTGGAGACCCTCCCAGGTTATGCTTTTTAAATCTTAAAGGGGTTCTTGTCTCTTGTGTGTGGTGGGGAGCGCAGTCCCTTCTCCTCCCCACCTCCGCGCCCGTGTAGTTCGAACCCTGCCCAGCTCCCCCTGGTAACAGTTGGAGTTGAAAGCACTTGCATTGTGCAGGATCAGACTGAAGATGAGTTCAGGCTAGCTGAAATTCACAGGAGATTTTGAAGTGCTTGGATAGAGGTACCTACATAAAACTAAACTATTATTATTTATGACTGTAGCACAGGTGGCTCCTGGAAGGAGCACAACTGCACTCTTACCGAACTAATTCATGAACTGCAGTACATAACTGATGCAAGTGAACAGGACTCCTATTCATCCTCATAATGGAAGAGCGGGGGGAAAGACCACAGGACCATTTATTTGATGAACGGGGAGAGTTTATTCTTTCTTTTACTTGCCCTGTTTTAATGTAAAAGGAATGTGTTATAGACTCTAAAGGGCTGCTGTTTCTTGCTGCTTTTATAACTGCTGTCTCTATCTATCAGTGAAGGCCCTCCCATAATTTTAACATCTGGTGGGTTTATCCTAAGATAGATCATATTGTTGATCTGTATTGAAAGGCAGAAAAATAAAGATGAGCAAAGGAACCTACTGAGTTGCATTAGTTATGTAAAATGCCACGTTTGTTTAAAAGTGAATACCCTACAGACTATTTAGTGCTCTGTCAGTCAATCTAATGTATTTTGCACTCTAGTTTTGAATAGTACAGAAGATCCTATATCATTTATTTTTATGGTAAAGATTTACTCCTGGAAATGCTAAAATAAAATATATGGAGTTCTGTTGAAATGTAGAAGCTAATGGAAACTGCAGTTCACTCTCCTGAATTGCATATCTCCCAATTCTTCATTATCATAGAGATCTGAAGAGAATCCCTTATCTTAAAATAGGAGTTAAGTTTGTTGGCTAATTTTTACTGTTAATTATTTTCATCAACATTGCACTTTAATTACATTTTTAAAGGAAGCCTCAAGGGTGAATGTGAGATATTCTCTGAGATACATTTCTGAGATATTTAGAAATAAAAATTGTGTTGCCAGCAGCAATGTTTTCCATCTCCTTCAGGACATTTTTTCGCCAAATTCGGCTCTCCTTTACCTCATTGTTAGTGCACTGAAAGCAGCGGTTACTCCAAATTTACACTAATGTAACTGACAGCAAACATTGGCTCATGGTTTCCTGCTTTTCCACCAAGTTTCCTAGACATGAATAAGAGAAAAGATCTGAGGATCAAAGTGGTATTTCTATTCTATTCAGGTATCCTGTTCTGTGATAGGATCCTATTCTATGATATTTTTCCTGTTAACGCTAGATTATCAACTATTTTCATTACAGTAATGGCTGTATTTTCAGGTCCCTTTCTGTATGGAGAGTGCATGGGCTTCAGACCAGTTACAATACAACTTCCAGTTTCCTGTCATCAGAAACTCCCTATGCCAGATATTAGAAGGGAAAGGTTTTTTGGTGATACATTTGCTCAAAAAAATAGGTATTATTTGGAGACAGAGGCTTGTGACAATGTGCCCTTCTTTAGGTCTGGCATTATTCAAGAGGTCAGGCAACATGATCTGGTGGTCTCTAGCTTTGCATCCCTTAACATTTTGGCCTGTGACCCCAGAACAGAATCCAGACTTAGGCACCTAAGCTCCCTATGCAATGTACGAGAGCATTAGGAGACTCTGAGGTCCCTGAACTGCATTTGGAGCAATTTGCTGCCTACAGCTAAGTGATAGGAAGGACTGAGTACAGCAGCGTCTATCAATTTTTACCCATCTTTGGAGCTTAGGAGTCAAGGCTGAAGGCAAGCACGTCTGCCCCTTTAAAAAGCCTCAAATCCTGTTTTGAAGCTGGATGCCTATAAAAGAACAGAGCTTATTTTTTTTCTTTTTTAAAAGGCCAGAGTGGTAATGCTGACACCCACCTTTTATGTAGTAGGCTACGGTACAGTACAGAGGAGGTCAAGAGGAAGACAGGTGTCAAGCTGCTTAGATGGAGGCAATTCTGGACATGTGCATATGCAGCTCTGTAGCTGCCTACAGAACTTCAAATATGGATGAGATATTCACAAAAGACTTGCGCGTATGTTGGCTGTGGGGGAGAGAGGGAACTAGCTGAGCAGGGGGAAATTCATCTACCGCGCGTATGTTGACTGGGGGGGATGCACAGGCCGTGAGCTTCTGAACAGCTGTGCTGCAGGACTTTGAGCTACAAAGAGCCCATGAGTATGGGGCTGGGGAATGCCTTAACAGGTGTGCTGTGGAAAATGTTCATTAATGGAAGTGTGCCTTGGGCTGGAAAAGGTTGGGAAACACTGGGTTAGGTAATACCTCAGAGGAGGTTTTGGATTGTCATTTTTGGATTCAGACACTTCAGTTTTGCTTTGAATGTGTCTTTGTCCTACATTTGGACCAGGGTAGAATGAAGGAAATTGTGATGTATTTTGAAGTCCTTTAGGATTAGCTTTGAAAATGCACCAGATACCCTAATATTGTTGTTATCCATTGAGAATGTATGACTATTGTAATGAATTAATTATGGGAGTAAAGAAAGCCAAGAAGAGAGACATGGATTCAGATAAACCCAGACAGGGTGCTCTTTTGGTTAGACAAATAGCTGACTTCTCCTGAATTAAAAATTATATTTTCCTGGGGGCACATTAACTTTACATAAGAAAAGAAAAATATCTTCTCTCAGACCACAGGGCAGAGCACAGGCTTTAATATTCTGATCTACCTAAAATACATGTTTGAATCTCTGATTGACACTGCAGAGTTCTGCGGGTTATATTTCCCTATTTTGACTCCCATTGATTTTTGCGGTGTAGCATTGGATCTATACAGATGAGAAAATATCCAATATCAGGTGTAAGCGTTATTCTCAGGCTGATTTGTTACTCTAAAAGTCTTCCATCCCTAGGTTTCCTGATTTTAGAGCCAAATGGCTAAGGGATTAATTTTTTTCTCACACCTTTTTGGAAGAAACCGTTTTTTGTCAATGAGAAACCTGTTCTTCAGATTAAACGTTGTTGGAGTATGACACTAGTTCTGTCCTTGTAGGGTTCATCTGAAGGGAAATTTAGAGGGAGACATACTGCACAGAAAAACGTCGGAGGAAGAGACTTGCATGCACGTGCACATACCCCCTCTCTCTCTCTCTGGCCCTTGAACTACCTCAAAGCTATATCATACTACATTTTGCAGTGTTTCCTAGGAAACCGGTTTAGAGTAAAACGAATTCTTTGTCTCCTGCTCTTTGCAAAATTGTTTGAACCATCATATCTCAGAAAAGGTTGCTTCACAGGCAATTTAAGCAGTAGTAAAAAAGCTTAATCTGCAGTTTGCTGCACCAACGAAGGTGATGCCTTTATCAGAAGCTTGTGCATGCTTATAGTTGCTGAGAATTGATAAGATTATGCCATTATTACTGAAATGTCTGTGAAATAAAATCTTATTCCTTTTTTTTCTTTCTTTCGCATTTTACCTAAGAAGTCTTTCTCTACATATCAAGGTAGCATAAAAAATGAGATTGTTTTGGGGGGCTCATATCAGCACTTTCATGCTAGCATGTTGTTTGAGAGGGAAATACACATTTATTTTATTCTCTGAATGCAGAAGTTTGAACAGGATTTCCATACTGGTTTTTCCTCAACAATTTTATTGTAAGGAGGTGCCCATATAGTGATGTACGGGTTTCCACCTGCTCCCAAGAGTTGTGAAGGTAGGAACTGAGGAGTAGTGTCTGTCTTCTAGCTTTTGTTTTTCATGAGCTTAACTCCAGAAGGCTGAGATTTGCTCCACTGCAGGAGTCTTGGCTTAAGGGAAAGATCCTCACACGCTGTAAATTTTCACAGCTTCACTGCAATCAATGAGTTTAGGCCAGGGGAAAAATCTGCCCTTAAGAGTTTAAGTGATATTATAAGTAGGATTTTTGGAGGCTGTCTACACTGGGATGAATATCCCCAGAAATACGGACCATCAGAGAAGAGCTTTCAAGATACCCGTCTCTGGAAAATGAAGAGTCTTGAGATTGTACATTGCTGAGGTTCACAGTTTTACGTTTTGTTTATATTCTTAGCTTAAAATCAACTTTAGAATTGCTCAGTTTCATTTTGAAGCATTGGGAAATGTGATGACTTACAATGCCACTAGATTGGCTTTTGCTTCCACTAACCTTTGCGTAAAGAGCTGATCTAATACATTTGATTTAGTTCCATATTCATTACCATTTATAATTGCTATAGTTTCCTATCACGGGCATCCTTTTTTTGTTGTTGCAATATTCAGAGTTTCAGTTATATATCTGAGGATCTCTGCCTACAGTCTGCTTTTTTTCTTCTTTTTAATATACTATTTATGATGCTTTATTCTGTGTAGTGGACTGCAAGTCACATTCTGCACACACAGTTGTGGGCCTTCTAAAAGCATCATGGCCAGAAAAGGAACACACAGATTTAATCGAATTAACAATGGTGCTGTTATCCTTAATAGAGTTTGTCATGTAACACTAAGCAGATGTGACAATGATCTTAGTTAGTCATATATTTGTCCCTACTCCCAAGCATGTTAACTATTAGCCAGATCATTATTGGAGGTTAATTTTCCTTTGCTGATCAGTAATCATGCCTACTTAGACATATGACAATCTCTTTGGACTGATGTTAAATACGCCAAAGACTTGAATACCAGGATGTTTTAAATACTGAAAATAAAGTTCCCTAATTAAAATGAGATGCAGATGGCACTGCCACCTAGCAATTTTCACCTCACTTACTCTGACTCCAATTATAGTCCCTCCCTACTGACTTACACTGTTTAAATTACAAAGTCAGAGGACAGATGACTATTTTACCTGTTTCTATTCATACAGATAAGTCTAACACTAAACAACACAGTCGTCCTTTTTTGGGCAAGATGTGATGACGGACTTAGTATTTGCTCTAGAAGCACAGGTAACTTCATTCTTTTGGGAAAAAAAAAGAAATAGGAATAAAAACTATTAAGAAACTCATTAGCAGATACACTTACCAGCATGAAGCATATGACTTTTATACAACACAATGTGTTCTTTTAACACTTGTTGGTTGGAGCAGATGCCAAAATTCTGGAAAATACACGTTCATTAGAGAAACAGAATTTTTGTCTTCTGACCTATGTATTACGTTTCCAAAGCAATTCCACATTTTAGTTTGTTTGTTGGCATGCTCTAGTGAGCCTGATCTGACTCCCATAGGGTGATATTTTTTCCTTACTAAAAGCCTACTTTCTTTCTGTCACTGGATTTTCTTGAAGAGCTATTTATAAAGACACCTACAGGGGATGATCTAAGTATATGTGATCCTGCTTCAGGGTAGAGGGATGGACTTGATGACACTTTTTAGACTCACATTTCAATGATTCTATATAGTTTTGTGTAAGAAATCAATCTTTGTGGGTTGGGGGTCAGAATCCAACCACAATCCACCAGCAAGCTCCAAAACTGTAGTGCCTCTCTGATGAGATTACTATTTAAGGCTATGCACTTGAACTAGTATCTGTTGCTCCTTTGCGGCCAACGTGGTCACTATTATTCCTTCTTCTCCTCCTTTCTGATCTGCTGCTTGCTTAAGTTCCACTTCCCACCTGTTTATGTAGGGCCAATGCAGAATTTCTCTCAGCCTCAGCAGTCTGGAAGGGACGGATGCAGCACTCAGTGAACTTAGTATTCACTTAGAGCTTAGTATTAAAGCTCCCAAGGAACTTCAATGGTGCATAAAGTTCTACAGGTGGCTGCTCAAAGCTTCTGTGGTGCAGGGGCTATGCAGGCCCCTTGTATGAGGGCACAAAGGGATTTCACTCTTAGGGAAAAAAGGTGAAACTAGACAACTTACTGTTTTCCCCTGGATTTTCAGAAGTAGTGCAAGGGAGAAAATGAAACATTGCATGGTCAGGCAAATGTCTCCTTGCTGACATGAGCCAGCCAACATTAAGCCGCGTTAGCTCTCTTCTGGAGTAGAGTGAGATTGCAGCCTTTTGAATTGTTGCTGCTTCCCCAGACAGACTTGCTCTTGTTGTCAGTCTCGGTGTCAAGGAATGTGCCCTTTAATGCTTTATAGATTGTGTAGTTCAGAATCAGTGCCCAACCTGTATCTTCTCCTATAGAAAGGTTTTGGTTACTCATTCCTTGGTGCAAAGTGATGCTGTCCTACCTGAATGAACAAAATGGGCCTGTTTTCGCCACCATTTTGCAAAATGGAAAACGCATACTCGTAAAAGTAATTCCATAGCCTAGTCAAACTGTTTGGGTGAGTACGTTTTCACCATTGTGAAGGTCACATAAATAGAGGCTGGTGAACAAGGATGTATTGACAAAATCCACTTTTTTTATTCATTTAGCAAACAGCCTTTCATTTTGTGCAAGAATTGTATGCAAATGAATGCTGATTTTTAAGGAGCTTTCATGCATCATAATAACATGCTAAATGAGGTCATCACGAGTGCTTTTAATACAATGAATACTGAGCCATTAAATTGATTAAACTGCTCAAAGCACCATTGCTTTCTTCCTGCCACCTTCTCACTTGACCTCGCCAGCCCTGAGGAATTTCTGCAACGTGGTACTCAATTATTTAATGTTTTCAGTGGCACCTTTGGCTTTTGTTTTTAAACAGCAAATGAAAAATGCTCCTTGTTTTATGATACATGGTTTTCCTCCACATTTATTCCTCCTCTAGTTGAACAGTGTGACAGCACATTAGCAATATGAATGACTATCTGTAGAAGCTGTGTTGATGTCTCTGTAGAGATTGTTCTGTATGAAGGCGGTGATGATTGGTTGCTTTGAGGCTTGTGTGTCCACAACCATAGCTAGAGGCAGTTGTAGAAACACTGGTTAGAGGGCTGAAGGGACTGACTTGTGAAGAAAGAAAAAAGGTATAACTTGTTAAGGTAGGGTAGAACAGGATTAGTCTGAGTAGCATGGGCAGGAACGATTTTAGATGAAAACTAACCAGGAACAGAAGAAAGCTATCAGGAACAAGAACTCTGAAACTGAATATCAAGGAAGAGTTCTTTGATAATGAACTCTTTTGGGTTTTTGAATAATGTCTCTAGGGATGCTCCACTTTCTGGCACGCTTAAAAGCAAGGTGGACAAAATACTTCAGAGAATAATAGTGCACCAGAGAATAACCAGTGCACTGGTTGCTGACAGATAAATTGCTTTAATATTCTGTATATGTTTTCCACTTTTGCTTCCTTTGATTACATGAAGATCTTAATATCTGATGCTGCCAAGTGCTGATCACCTCTAGAGAGGTGCAGAGTGATCTCAGCTCCCAGTGAGGTAGAGGATCACCTGAGGATCAGACCCAGGCTTAGAACAAATGCAGATGCATATGGGAGGTTCACAGTTTGCTATCAGTGACTAGGCAGACAACCTAGACCCCTGCTATCAGTGACTATGCAACCATATCACAAAACTAAGATTTCTTATAACTAGCAGTCTCCATTCCACATAAGCTTGTGTCTGATAGGAAGGAAACAAAGCCTGTTTAGTGAAAAACACTGGAGAAACATTCAAAAGACAGTGATTCAATTCATGGCTCTGCCACAGGCTTCTTGCATTATCTTGGGCAGGTCCGAGAAACCATGTAAGCCAGTGATAATTCCTTAACTGGCTTCAATTAAGAGTCTGATATCTAGTCCACCTATGGCTTTTTTCCCATTTGTGTAACAAGGGATAACAACACTTTCCTACTTTCCAGGGAGGATTAACTGTCGGGAGGATTAACTAATGTTTTAATATTGAGGTACTTGACATTGGGATATACAAGTACCTATAGGGATAGCACTGTACTGATTCACAGATAGGGTCATTGCATTTTTAAACACTGAAATGCACTAGTTTCACTTATTACATTGTACACTTCCATTAGCTCTAAATTCATATTAAAAAGCAAAAGCTGCAAAACTAGTAAAAGTAAAGTAAATTCAGGTTTGTTCTTTTTTTTAATAAGGATTTCCTCCTCTTCCCCCCACTCCTCCAGCCTTTTTTTTTAAATGTGGACCCACATTTAAGGAATTCTGTCATGCAATTTAATTGTTGACTTTGCAAGTAATTTTTAGTAGTCTCCAGGAATGGAAAAATGTATATTTTGATATTTAATTGTTTATCGTAATTTTCTTGCAAAATGAAACTTTCATATAATGTTACAACATCCTGTAAATCAGTCCCGTAACATATAATAGATGTATGCCCGTCTTGTGAATAAAACAAACTCCCCATTTATTAATATATAAAACAAGGAACTGGAGTCACATTTGTACAATGATCTATTTTTGGTGGACCATGCATGCTAAAATCCCAGCCTTGATCTCTTAAACTATTGAGTCTGCCATAAATATTTGATGCTGAACAAGCCCATAAAAAGAAAATGCCGAATATGAATAGAGGGAGAGCAAATGTGTGATTCAATTTTAATTACCAGCATCTTTTTTCTAAAGTCAAGTTCATCTTCTGTAAGAAACAGAAAACTACCAACAATTTTCTTTCTTGCTGTAACCTACTTTAAACCCTCAGCATCACATTTTAGTCCAGATCTGAAGGAGGAGGAGATACTAACGTGGAAAACAAAAGGACCAAGACACAAGGACTAAGGTAGAACAGTCTGGTTTTATTACCTCATGTAATCAAGAGCTTTTATTCTGCTTTCCTTTTTTCTTTCTTTCTCTCTCTGTTTTCCTTTTTTTTCTTTCTTTTTTTTTTTTTACAACATACATTAAGTTGTGAATCAGATGTTAGGGGGATGTGGAAATGAAGGAAAATTGGTGACATCACAATATTTTACAACTTTACAACAGATGAGTCTGAATTTGTTGCATCTACCAGTGTATAGCAAGGGTGAAAAGCAAAGGCACACTTAGGTCTATGGATCCCTCAAAACAAGGGGTGGAGAGTAATCAGGTTGGGAAGAAGATTAAAACAGCAGTCCCACTGAGTACAAAATGGGCATTTCAAGGTCAACACAGTAACTGCTGTGACGTATATTACAAAGGCAGATCTCTGTACAAAGCTGTCGCAGTGATTATTCCTTTCTACATTATGATAGAATGCTTGCTGAGTAATAGCAATGGGCACTGTGCATTTAGTACTCAGGGCTTTGGAGACTGGTAAAAAGGTTGAAACTTGAGTTGCTTTTTTTTTTAAACGACCTTCCTGATCCGACTGTTTTGATGTTTTTTAAAAACAAAACAAAACAAAACAAAAACATTGCTTTGGATACAGATCTCTCTATTCCAGTCTGCATAGTTCACTAGTGGTGAACAAGTCTTGTTTGGATGAAATCAAAGGATGAAATCAAAGTACTGCAGGCACCCTTGTTACACACTTCGGTCTAGACCATCCAGACTTTCTAAACACCATCTACACGCTAGCTGACTTGAAACCTTTCTTTTCAGTCATTCAGAAACAAAACCAAAACCCTGTAAAACAAATAACGTATAAAATTAAAAAACCCCCAAACCAAACAACCATCTTACTCAAACATACTGTCCAGTTGATACAAAACCCCCCCACAAAACAACCCCCCTCATTTTCTACAGTATGTTGTCACAATTATTATAACAGATTAAAAACAAATCTACCGTTGTGCATAAACCACTGAAAAATTGCAAAAGAACTTGCACACAAACACACACACGCAGGCAGGCACGCACACATACACACAGGGTATATATGCAGTCACATGAAAGGAAACAAAGGAAAATAAAAATCAATTCCCCCAAAAGGTTTTCGTTGCATCCTTCTGGTTGACCTTATTGTAGCAGTTACTCAGTTACAGCAGGAACCAGCCTGCCTTGTACTCTTTCCATTTCACTTCATTTTGTATACTGCACACGGCCCTAGGTGTGGCTGAGGCTTTCTTTCAGGGGGTGGCCAATCTTACACAGTGCTTATCTCCAGCCAGCGGATGCACCAGACTTGGAGACAGTATACTAGTCACTGTTCTGCTGGCTAATGATAATATCACCATACTGAAATAATATGAAAGAATAAGAGGGGAGGGGGGCAGGCAGGGGAATTTGCCACCCACAGTATAGTGCCTATGCTGTCAACATAGCCTGGGAGTGGTTTGAGGGAAGAATTGGCACAACTAGAAAGTCAAACTGAATTGGAGGATATAGTACTTCCCTAGTTTCTTGAGGGATATGATGTCATTCCAATAACCACTACATTCTTCTTTGAACTTCTTTACTCCAATTCTCCAGGGGGCTTGGAGGAGGGAAGATAAATAAATATTTGTGTTATTCAAATGGGGGTAAAGAGGTTTTACATACTACAGTTCACAAATATACACAACTGAGGGTGTAAGGCACAAATTTACATGTGGAAGAAAACAGGCTATTCACAGATGTATTCCCACGAAAAACCCGTGTGATAAGACCATAATTTATGCATGGTAACAGCCGGCTTATTAACTAGTTCACACCATTTGTGGATTTTGTTTGCCGTCTCACATGCAAGGTGAAATGAGATGGCACATCACAAGCTGGTGCCTTCACAGAAAGTATAAACTACTGACAAAGCCATGTTGATAACAATGGTGCACAAATGTGCGGCTTAAGAGTTTCTTTTTTAGTTGCATTAGAAGTTATGGACTTGGGGGATTTTTTGTTAGTTTGTTGCCTGTAATAGATCAGAGGCCCAGCCAGTGAATTAACTGACAGATTTAAATAAATATTCCCCTTTTCAGCTACGGATCAGACAGTCCAAACACAAAGTTCAGAATTCCAGCTCCAGCTTATTTAACTCAGTGAATTTATTGGAAAAATAAAAGAGTTTTAATTACTCCAGTTAATGGGTTTTGCGTTAAATAGGTATAACTTTCAATGTACTGTTCTGAAGAGCTGCTCATAGGATGATATGCAGAAGTCATTTCCTTAGGAAAAACAAAAGATGAACAATAAATAATAGGAGTTATTTCGTTAACAGTCACATGTTATTCAGTAAAAGAGAAGAGTAGCAGAAATCTATGACATAGTTTTGCCCAACCTGGCATTTAACTGCTATAACCAAATGGCTGTAACACTGATGGGCATTTCACAGTACCTGCACATAGTAAACTTCTGCCATTGTTAAGTCAGAGTTAGCTTTATCAATGAGTTCTTTATTTTTTAATTTTTTTGTGTTTTTTAAAATTCTTTGACTTGTTTTGCTTTTCAGAGCACTCTTTCCCAGTTCAGGAATGCACTGTGCAGTTGGGGGTGAAATGTCACAGTCATCATTCACCTGTGTGCTTTTGGCTCAATGTTTTTGTGATGTTAAGTTAGTCTTTTGAGTAAAGAACTGTTGGGTTGTGGGGGTGAGTCCTGCAGTTGCAAACCTTTAACCATGGATCATATGGCTCGGTTTAAAAAATATTCCACTTTTCCCAGAGAGCAGAATCAATACATCCTCAGCTTAATAACAGCCTTCTTGTCAGTTAGAATTAACGATGCCGTTGCAGAACACTGGCTTTAAAGGGCAAACTCTGCTTAATTGCTGTTTCCCCCCACCCCACTCTGATTATGTACATGCATCATTGGGTTTCATGGATGATGAAAGTGGGGCAAAAGAAGGTTTGGGGGGTACATCTGGTTTTAGTGAAGGTGTACGTTTCAACCCCGACCTTGTCAGTGAGTTATATGCGGTGAGACTAGGCTGCCTAGATACAGTCACAGCCTGCGCCTGAGCAGCGTGGACCTGTATAGAGTCCACTCTCTGCGGGGCAGGAGGAGGGTTGTCTCCCCTGCCAAAGCTCTGATTTCGGGAGAGGTGGGAGGAATTAGAGGAGTTAGTATTGTTTCTTTTGAGAGTCGATGTCTGGTGATTTCTCGTGAGTGAGTTCGTAGGGTAGTTCCTCTTGTAGTCCACATTATATGCGGAGGAATGCATCTCCAAGCGCTTGCTCAGGCCACTCTGAGAAAGGGAGGAGCTAGGAGGCCCAAGGGAGGCTTCCCTCTGGGGTACTTTTGGTGGCATGCTATCAAGATTTTCCACCAGGTTGACCCCGTGGTTGGGGCTTTTGGTGCTGAGATGCTCCTTTATGGTTTTGTACTCAAGGGTGGCATTCTGGTCCTCCACAGCCATCTGTGCCACATCGCTCATTTTTGGCTGATCCACATACTCGTGCTGATACCCTTGCTGAGAGATTGGCAGAACCACAACACTTGGGATGTGGCTGGGAGAAGCCCTCAGAGGCAGGTCAGTTGGGATCACAGGCGAGGCCATTGGGGGGATATCTTTTGTGCAGGCATTGATGAGATTCTGGTTTCTTTCCCATTCCCTGCTTCCACGACTGGGCTTTCTCTTCTGTTGCAAGGTTGGGGTGGATTCAGGGGTTGGCAGAGCAGCCAAGTCCAGGTGGTGCTGGTCAGCTTTGATTAACATTTTGGCTGTGCTGCTGGGTGTAGCCAGTTTGCCGTTGTGCATCAAAGGTGTGAGGATAGCTTCTGGCTTTGGCTCCTTAGACTGAGTGTCTCCAAAGAGGCCACTCAACTTGGTAACACTGCTCATGGAGCCACGGCGGGAGTGTGTCAGCTCCTTCTCCTTCCTCTGCACAACAGCCACGTCTCTGCGGCGATGGTCACAGATGCAGTAAACTATGATTCCTGAGAAGACGGCCCCCATGACAAAAGCAAGAATGACTGCAATGGCCAGGAGGGTGACGGGCACCAGCTGATCATGACCTTTGAGATAACTCTCACGAATCACTCCTGAAACAAACATCACAGGGAGGTAAGTGGACAAGTAACAAAAGCATCTTATTCTACCTAGCCCATTCAGAAATGTTAAGTTGGGATTTTATCTGTGATCTGTGAAGTGCTTTTTCATTGTACCCAAAATACAAAACCATACTATACCTGCCAGCTGGATGTCGTCTTGAGCAGAGATCGACTCAAGCTGTAGAATTCAGACGCAAGTTTGAATGATAGAAAGTTTGGGGGAGGAGGAGAGAGAGATGGCTATTGCGGGGGAGCTGGGGATCATTCTTTATAAAAACATTGGCAGTCTGGATTTGTCTTAGAGACCAGATTTCAAAATAGCCCCAAAATTCCAGGAGATGGAAACCTGGTCCTTTTTTGGTCATTTTAAAGCTCACATTAACTTCAGTAAGGCTGGGACTTCACCCCCAAGTCTTCTTCTGGATTGTGTCTAATTCTGAGAGATACTACTCATGCATGTCTCCCTCCATCCTGTCTGTCGATAGGCTGATGTTATCACACGCTTTATTACCATACATTTTTGACATTGGAAAAGCTTTACAGTGAGGAAACAGAAGCTTTATGCAAGTGACTGAAGTGAATCCCACAGGCTTTCAAGCTTCCTTCTTTGCTTTTTACTGGCGGTCTCTGTCTCATGTCTGGACTTAAATACAATGTCACGGAGTGTCCAAGTAACTTTTGGGTACAGAGGCCAACTCTCAAATCAATGGAAAGCTCCAGATTTCAAATGTCATTGCTAGTTTAATTTTAAAAGAAATCTCTTTTGTTCTGGACAGGTAATATGCTGATATCAATGCTGAAACTTTTGCTGCTTCAGCTGCAAGTTCACACAGTGAGGGCACCATTTTATGACACCGCACTGTGCTTGGAGATGTCATCAGGCCCCTATGGCTTGTTGTCACAGTAGGCTTCTTCAGCAGAGCTAATCTCAACTTAATAAAAATAATGTGAAAGCACCAGTCAATAATCTTACAGAACATTAACCAAGATATTGCATTTCTAAAGGAAGTTGCTACTTTTACTTAATCATGCACCAAGCCAGCAGGCTTTTAATAAAATACAAGCACAAATCCTTTTTTCAAAAATATCAAGTGAGAAGTTGTCACAACTGTTGGTTTATAAGTGCCAGATAAAGCAGTAAAAAACCTAATCTCTAATACCCTATACACTTCTTTGGAAAGAATGGAAGTGCATTAAAAGCACCGCATGCTGGAAAAATATAAAATGTGTTCTTATTAAGGAAGAGATAGTAAGAGAGAAAATGTACCTCAAAGGGCCTCATGAGACTTTGTGAAGATTTACATTCTTCATGTCTTAAATCAAAATCAGCAGTTTCTGGAATAATTTCTTTTATGTATTTGGCAGGCAGATATCAGTGGCCCATAATTAGAACCAAAAAACCCACAAAACAAAACTCACCATGCCAGCCTCTTCCCCCCAAATGAACAAAAACTAGCCAACTACATCAAATAACATTAAAAAAATGCTGTTTCCTCATGGAGTTTTGATAAGCATCTTATTGATATACAATTTTACTTCTATAATGTATGGTTTCTGTTCTTGTTTCAAGTATAGTGTGTAAGTGGACAAGCAATATTTGCATACAAGGCTTTTATTTTTAAAAAGCTAAACAGCTCTTGAAATTATAATCCCTTGTTTGTGACATCACAGTTGGTTGCCATGGAAATTATTATGCTGTGACAAATAGAGGATTATGATTTCATGTGGGGAATAAATAGCAGGAGCAGATGATCCTTTAAAAACAAAGTTATAAAAGAATAAGGAAAGAAAAATTAAACCCAGAAGGTAAACAATGGATAAGTAGAAGCAATCTCCAAATTAAATGATTTTCACAATCTTTCAAGAAGCTTTAGGAGGTTTATGAAGGAGCAGGTCTGGTTACACTACTCCATTAGGAGTAAATGCAGTAGAATATGGTGCTCTTGTGGAGCATAAGTTAATAACAAGAAAATTCAGAGTTAACATTCCAATTTCAGTCAAAAGACAAACCCATACAGAGTATTAACAAGAAGCATGGTCTAATGGTTAAAGCCTAGGACTCGGGCTCACTTATATATGACTCCAGGCAATTGCCTTAACTTCTCTGGACCTCAGCTGCCTCAACTGGTATATGAGAATGATATTTAGCTATGCCATAAAGGTGCTTTGAGCCAAAGTTAATTTATATTTGTAGAGTTCTTTGAAAGTTTGGGCTGGAAGTCCTGTAAGGATGGTCACAAATGTGTTAGGCTGGATCTGCAAACATACTCTTAGCTAAAGTAAGATAAGCAAAGAAGAGCTTTGGACATAATGTCATGTTAATGGAATAGACTGATTTTCATCCTACGTGTAATCCAGCTGGCTTCAATTACATAAGTATTCCCAACAACTTCAACTTTAATCATATGATTAGAACTAGACAGGATTTGGCCCAGATTAAATGGAGTTCAGAGCATGGATAAGGTAGAATAAATAAAAAATACTTGCTATGAACTGATTGATCTGTGTCTTGTTACATGAAAGGAGTGGATAATCTCAAAACATTAGCAAAGTATTAGCATCATTAAAGGCAGTCTCAATAGTGAATTGGCCTGTTATCTACCCTACCTCTTTGTATTAAGCTACAGTTGCCCTGAAAGCACACTGATGGGACAGTCTGAGGAATCTTGCCTTGCAGCTGCCCATGCTTTATTTGTGCTATGGTTATATGCAGGGCAGCAGTGGCCAGTCTTCTCAGAAATATTTCATGAATGCTGATTAGACAAAACAAGGGGTAGATACGTAGAACCTAGACTCTTGAAAGTTACATAAAATATGGAGTATACAATGTATTCAAATAATCAAATCTTTATCTTTAAAGAAACAGCAGGTAAATTATAATAAGCCCATCATTATTCAGAAGCCCATCTTGAGTATATGTACTGCATGAAATCATAGTAACACACAGCATGTTGGATAATTAATTATTGAGGTTAGCAGGGTTGAAACCAGATTATAATCAGTTATAGACATGGATTTTTACTATGATAATTTTATAATACATAGTAAAATAATAAGATGTACTTATATAAACATGTATTTGCAATTTTAAATTACCTATCTTGTAATTCCTTGGTTATACTTCTATGTTTCATATAAGAAATTTTTGCTGTTTATTGCATTTTATGTCATTTTAGTGTATTAGAAGGATTTTTTATTACTCAATCATATCTTTAGGTAAATTTGAAAGATTGTTGTACGAACATTTTCCTTTTATTTGCATAAAATATGTGAAGATAAATCTTCACAAATCATAACAAACTCCTTAGAAACATTATTTTAAATGTGACATTGATTAAATGTATGCAAATGAATCTGAGGAGAAGGACTTGTACAGACAGTGGTGGAAAATCTCAAAACCTTCAGAGGACTGAACTTGTGGGGAGTTGCACCTCAATGGACCAGATCCTCTGTGTAACTAATGTCAATGTGTTGATACTTATCAATCCTTTTGAAATCCTCAGCTAGGACCAACTGTCTTTCCCCCTAAACATCACTCTACTTTCAAAAGTCTTCATATTTAATATACCATCAACTAGTCATCTGATATGTTTCCCCTTTTGCTGATTGTTCTGGTTCCTGGAGAGAAGCAAATAACTTATTCTGTTCTCCTCCAGTTCTCCCTCTTCAGTGCAGCTTATTCTATTACCCCAGAGCAGTTGTATCAATGATCCATTTTTTCTGGGACTGCTAATCTCACCATTTTAAAAAGTGATTCTGTCTTCCCTCAGGGCTTATGTCCAGTAGTTTATGAGACTGTTAAATTGCAAAGCATGTGCAAGATAATCTCTCTTTTTTAAAACTATTTATCTAATGGGAGAGTGGAATGGGCCCCTTTAATCCTCATTATGGGGAGGAGGAGGGAAGACCCTTTCAGAAGAAGAAGACAGGCTGGAGGCCACCCCCATTTGAGAAATACAAGGCAAGGTCCTAGCAGCAAGAGGCAGAATGACTTGGAGCAGGGAGAAGGACAGAGTTTCTGCTGAAGTAAAACAGACTTAGGGGAAATGACTGTGGGTAAGCCTTGGGGGGAAATGGAATGAAGCCTACTACTGCTAGTAGTAAAATCATGGTAGCAATGGGCTGCACAGCAGCTCCTTTAATCTTGCAGGTTCCCCCATGTGGCACCACCCTCTGCCCCCCATTGCTGATTGGCTGAGGGGCCCTGGTGGTCCTGTTCTTTGTTGCTGATCAGCCAGGAGGCAAAAATGGTGCCAAAAACCATGGTTTTTGTCTTCCTGCTGATCAGGAGTGAGCAGCGGGGGCCCCTCTGCCAATTGGCAAAGGGGCATGTGGAGAAAACTGCAAGATTAAAGGAGCTGCCATGCAGTGCACTTCCACAATGATTTCAGTAGTTTCCTACTAATACACAGCAAGAATGGCCAGCTGGCTCCATCCACAAGCATTAAGAAGTATGGAAAGGAGGGGAGGCCAGGGGAAAAACTGTAGGACTATCAGGCAGGAATGAGTTGAGTAGAAATAAACAATGAGAAAATAAACAATGAGACTGAATGGACACTAATCAGAAAGGCTGAAAAAAGGAAACAGGATACTGGGAGGCTCTGTAAAATCTCATGCCTTGTCAATTAGACCCTCTTTCCCTTCAGAAGACCTGCACACTGAATAAGAACAAAATGTTGCAGGTGAGATACACAAGGACACCTGTAGAGAAGGGAAGGCTATAGCACTGCAGTGTTGCACCTGGAGCTGGGAAAAGGTGCAAGTGGCTGCAGAAAGGATCTCACATGCCTCAGGATTTATTATCCCACTGGTGCATAAATAATGAGGAAAACCCAGAGTAGTTTTAAAACATTCAGATAAGAGATCTGCAAGTCCAGCAGTGGGATAATTTGGTATTGTCATGCTTAAGTAAGGTAGCTGTTTGTATGTGGAACAGGGGACCAAATGCTGGGATCCATGCCTGCCCCCACCAGAGCCTGACACAATGGGTGCTGACAGGCATACCCTTGGCCATGTTCTAACTTATGGTGCTTTATATGAGTTAGAGCCCCCACCCCGACCCAACAGAGGCCCCTGGACTGTTGGGTCGGGGAAAGAGGGCTGGAGCCTGCCTGCACTGGCCCTAGCCAACAGGTACCTCCAAGGAAGCTGCTGAACTGCCTCTTCCCTGGCTGTCCCTCCCCCCCACTCCCAGACCTGCCAGCTGGGGTTTGCTGCCTGGCTGGAGCTGGAGAGAGTGGAGGGGGGGTGGAACACCCCCACCCTGCGTTGGGGCCCCCCCTACCCTGGCTGGGGTACTGGGGGGAACTGGACCAGGCCAGGCCCATGAAGCAAGGGGGCTTCATTTCACCCTCCCCAACCCCCCCCCAGTTCAGACTGGGCAAGCTGGCAGATTGTGCTGCTCCTTTCCCTCTCTCTGCCCAGCCTAAACTTGAGTAGTGGGAGGGCCAGGAGGGTGGAGCAGAGCCCCCTGGCCCAAACCAGCTCTCCCCCAGTACTCCAACTGGGATAGCTTGGTGGGGTGGGCTCAATTACCCCCTCTTCCAGCTACAGATAGGCAGCAAACCATAGTTGGTGGCTTGGTGCTACTTCTTCTCTCCCCTCTTATCTCATTGACAGCCCTGGGGGCTGGGCTAGGCTGCATCAGCACCAGCCGCCATGCACGAAAAATTAATCCTAGGGAACACAAGTTCCCTAAGACACTCTTAAGTAGAGTGCTTTCATCTAATGCCTCATTTGAGGAGGGTTCAGTTGTTATGCAATCAGCCATTTTAGAAGCCCTCAGTAGCCATTCATACGTGTCATGGCATGGCTACACAGTGCTTTCAGGGGCCCAATTGGATGAAAAAATGTAACTTATGTAAGCATCCACTATGGTACAATGGCAAAGGGTTGGTGGTCAGTAAAGACCTTAACAAAAAATGTCTCAAATTTCCTAAGTTTCAGACCTGGCACAAACTACTGCTGGGATAATTCTCCAAAGTGGAACGTATGGTAGTTTGTTCAAGGAGGATAGTCAGGAAAAAAGAGGAGATATCGCTCTGCATATCAAGAATATATATAACTTGCTGTGAAGTCTGGCAAGAGGGGAGAAGCAGGTTTATTGAATGTCTCTAGAAAAGATAAAAGAGAAAAAGAACGGAGACAATGCCATAATAGGGGATTGCTATGGACTATTTGATCAGAAGGAGGAGACAGATGGGACACTTTTTTGAACAACTAACAGAAGTATCCAGAGGACAGAATATAGAATAATGAGGGATTTCTATTATCACCTATCAGAAGAGTAATATGGCAGTCCCCATCATAGTCTGAATACTAACTTGGATGGAGGAAGTTACTAGAGAAGTTGTGCACTTAGACTGGATTGTGAAAGAGAAAATCTGAATCTGGAAGACAGTTGGGTTGGAAGTGATTACAAGACAATAGAATTTATGACTCTAAGGGCAAGAAGGGAGAGCGGATGGCAGAATAAAGACACTGGACTTAAAGAAGCAGACTACAACAAACTTAGGGAATTCAGAGGCACAGTGACTCTTGGGAAGATATTCTAAGGGAAAAAGATATGCAGGAAACCTGGCAGTTATTGAAACAGAGCATATTAAAAGTAAAATATAATGTTACTCCAACATGGAGAAAAGTTAGGGAGATAGCAAGAGATCAATATGGCTAAATCAGGACCTCTTTCAACTTGAAAATCAAAAAAGAATCAGAATAATAGAAACAAGCACACATGATTTCGAATGAGCAAAAAGGAACAGTCAGAGAATATCAGGATAACAGAAGAAAAGGCTAAAGTTAAGTTACAGCTAGGTTAGCAAGAGTCATAAAAAAACAAAAGAAATGAGTCTAAAATATACTGAAAATAAGTGTAAGGCAAAAGAAAGGTTAGGTCCATTACATAATCAGGAAGGAGAGCAAAAATGGATGATAAAGAAAAAACGGAAGTGTTTAATACCATTTTTTGCCTCAGTCTTTACAAAAAATGGTTAAGTGTGATCTGATACAAAATTATTTTAACAAAGAGAAAGAAGAACAGGAACAGAAGAGTTTAAAGTATTTAGATAATTTTGATATATGCAAGTTGCCAGGCTCTGAAGTTGCCAGGCTTAACAGACTACCCTTGGAACGTTACATAGTCACATGATTAAAAAAATCAATTTATAAGCATGGAAAGGATAAGATGAAGATATCAGCAGGCAATGCCACTTGGCAAGAATAAATCATATCAAACCAATCTATTCTTTGACAGTCTGTCTGGCCTAGTGGATAAAGGGGAAGCAGTAGAAGTGATATATCTTGGCTATAGTAAGGCTTTTGACATTTCATTGTCCCACAAAGCTTTCATAAGCAACTGGTTGGAAAGCTATTGTCAGAGTGGTTTGAAATGGCTTGCTGTCTAATTGGGAAGACAGTGCAAGTGGGTTTTTGTAGGAGCTGTCTTGGGCCTGGTTCTGTTCAATATATTAATTCAGAAAGTGAATGCAGGAGAAAAGAGTACAATCTACATAAAATCTGCAGATGACATCAAGGTAGAAGGAGTTGTAAGTATTTTAGAGGAGAGGGGCAGGATTCAAAATGACTTTGATAAATTAGAGAAGCTGTCCAAAATGCCAAGAGGAAATTTGGTAAGAAGACGGCAAAGTCCTATATACTATGGAAGAGGAAATGAAAAGTACAATTACAAAATGGGAAATAATAGCATAGGCAGTAGGATTACACAAAAGATTTGAGGGTTGTAATGGAGCATTCATTGAAAAGGAGCAAATAATGTGATGCTCTTGATGGAAAGGGAAATAGTGCATAACTTTGGACTGTATAAACAGAAGTCCTATATGCAAGGCACAAGAAGAGATTATTCCCCTATCTTTGTTGTTAGTAATGCCTAACCTGGAATACCTTGTCTAGTTTTGGGCACTGCATTTTAAGAACAATGTAGACAAATTAGGAAAAGTACAAAGGAGATCATGTTTTTTAAACCTCTTATTCTTGTTGAACTATTCAGAAGGCTTGAAGGATTTGGGTGTGTTTAGTCCAGTGGTTTTCAAACTAGAACATACCTACCATGGGGGCATACAGTGCTTTGGTAAGGGGGATGTGCCTACATTTTAATAATGGCAGTGGAGCTTCTGATCGGTTAATGAACAGTGAGTAACATCATTGTTGTGTGTGATGTCAGTGTTGCCACTCTTCCTAAGGAATGTGTGTGCAGAGGTGTGTGGTATAGGGGAAGGGAGGGTTTGAGTAGCTATATTTGGCATGTAAAGGGGGATGTGGTCAAAAGTTTGAAAACTGCTGGTTTATTCTATAAAAGAAAAGACTGAAGGCAGATGTAGTAAGTCTCCTAATGTATAAACAGTTGTTACAAAGATGGGACATTTTTACATGTGTTCCTGATGTGGTGCCAGGAACTTTTAATTAGTGATCTCTGCTAATTAAAAGTATCCATGTGTCACCTGTATCAGCAGCACGGTGCATCCCTGCACTGAGAAAATGGCGGTAGGTCACTTTGATATACAGTACATCAAACATGTTTTATTTCAGAGTGCCCTGCTGCCATTTTCTCAGTGTGGAGATGGTCTGTGCAGCTGATACATGTCTTGCACAGGGCTGCCAGAGCAGGTCAATTAACATGCTCTGGCAGACTCAACTGAGCCTGCTCCAACACATTGGAAAGCAGGCTCCTCACATGTGTGTAAGTTCCCACAATGACCAGCGGTTCTCCATGTCCATAGTGGACAAGACAAGAAGTAGGTTAATCTGAAGCAAAAAGATTTGCATTATATATTAGGCAAAAAACTTTCTAGCTATAAGAACACTTAAATGATGGAATAAGCTATGTAGAGAGGTTTGGGCATCTTCTTCACTGGAACTTTTAAGAATAGACAAAACTTATATTTAACCCACCTTAAAGCAAGGGGAAGGACTAGATGACTTCTTATAGTCCATTCCAGTCCTACGTCTTCATGATTTCTAAGAAAGATGGAAAATTAACTGGGCACATCTACATGTTCATTTATGCTGGCCTAAATTTACTGCATAGTAAGTTATTGCACAGTAAGCAGGAATAGGCCAGTGTCTACACGTGCAGGCATTAAAGCACATTAACTCTGTGTAGATTGACTTGGGTGGGACTAAAGTATTCCCAAGTCAGTTCACACACACAGTGTTACTGTGCAGTAAGGCACCTACACATGCATTACTGTGCAGTAGCTAATCAGACATAAATTTGATACTTGCATGATGCAGGTATCAAATTTATGCTCAAGTTGGCATAACTCACCATATTTACTGCACAGTACAGCATGTGTAGATGCATACCTGTACTGAGTAGTAATTTCAGTTACTGTGCAGTAAATGTGCATGTATAGATGAGCCCATTCTTATCTATAATACTTACTTACACTCATGTCCAATATTAAAAGATAGTTGTACTATGTGAATTTGTATTCTTTAAGCTGTGTCTTTTGAAGCTCAATTAACAATTCCTACATCCTACAAAGGAATCCCTAAGGTGATTCCTCTCCTCCCTCCCCTCACCCAAACCTGTGCTTATGGATCTTAATTCAAGATCCACTGGAATCAGTGAAAACATCTCAAGGGTACAATCAGTAGCATTCATCAGATTGTGCAAGTGTGATGTACTAAAAACCAAAACTATATCATCACTTTGAACAAGGAAGACCTGAGCATTATTATAAAATAAAAGGGTTTTCCCAGTTTTTTCTAGTTATTAGCTCACTGACTTTCTTCTTTTTGTGTTGTTATGATATGATGGATGTACTTGTCTCCATAGTGAAGTGATTAATAGGCATCTGTAGAGAACAGACCCAATGCCCAGAGACCCAACAAAAAGTCTCTGTATCCTTTTTATCGCTTGCTGTCTAAAAGAAAAAAAAATCTCCCATGTACAAGCCTGGGTTTGTTTGTCTCATCTGTGATCACAGATAGAAATGGCAAAACATCAAAAAAGCCCTGGAGTAAGATTCCTCTAAAAATAGATTCTGGAGTATGTTTTCTGGTGAAGGCAAGTCAAAATTTCAGTGTAAAATCATCACAACTATTGTAGGCAAAGAAAACTCAACAAGCATACTTTCTGGTTAAAATACCTTCATACAAGTAAATGTCAGAAGTGCAATAGGTTGAATTCTTCCTTCATTTAGTTATGTACTAACCAAGGGAAGACAATGAGGAAGACACATTGTCAAAAAACGCAAAATGTGGTCCAGTAATTATGATTCCATATATATATGGATAACCTAGTTGCTTGTGACTAAAACAGCATTTTCATTTCAATATCACTATTAGCTACAGTATATATAAAAGTGGTCTCTGTGCTAGACATGATTTATAGTTCTCAAAGGTGCACTATGGACACCATGGACAATCAGGATGACCATACCAAACATGAAGCAAGAGTACTATGTGATTATCTCAGCAGATTGCTGTTGTCATTTTGTTTTTCAATGTAATGTGGACCAGATGTTAAAGTACTGGTAATAAAACTAAACGATGGCACATATCAAAATGAAACACAGAGATGGTAAATGAAGAATGACATTTTGGCAGGTCTGAAGAGGAAACTACTAGCTAGATGTAAAGTTTCAATGACTAAATGTATCATAGCAGGGAGGCAGACAATAAGTTATACATGCTGGGAATGTGGCTGCTTGCTTGAGCTCGCATCTTGACATGAACAGAAATCAGACTACTTCCCCTTCCAGCACCTTGAGAATCACCTGGAAACATATCTGAGAGCCAGTCACAGTCATAATAGGGAATAGTGGATCTGAACAGTAATTTATATTTTTTTTACATTTTACTTTTGTGGGGGGATCAGTTTTTCCTTTGCCATTTGTATACTTCTTCCTACATTAGGCTTATTATTAGTGCTGGCAGTGGTGGTTTAGGCCTGTTTTGAACCTCTGTGTTTACAGGCTTTAGAATTTCTTTTCTGAAAGCTACCAAGTTGGTTTGTCTTACATGTCTCTAGTTCTATATTTATATGCAGTCACATACAAGTAAAGAATATTTCAGACCTGGAATATACCTGCAGGAGTTTTCAAGCTTTCCCCTCTCTTTTCTAAATATATGAAGAAAAAAAAAAAAGAATCAACTGAAGTTAAACTGACACCCAAATCTGGACAGATAGCATCTCTGAGAGTAACCAAGTTGTCTTATGTATTTTTTATAGCCTCATCTAACTACTCTGCTTGAAGGACACTTGTTCATGAAACCTACAATTTCATCTCAGTGTCAGTCATCTGATGCCCTCCACTTTAGAAGTCTCTCTTCATGGAGACAAGTAGGAACATAAAAACATAAAAAGTGCCATATTGGGTCACATCCTGTCTCTGACACTTGCAGGAGTGGATGTTTTAGAGCAGAGGTGCTCAATTTTTGGCCCCATGGCTTGGATTTGGGCTGGTCCACACACCAGGATCAGGCCCTCCATGCCATGATTGTGCCTCCTCTGCTGCCCAGCTCATCCCTGCACAACTGTACCATCTTGCAGCCCTGTGCCACCCTGCCCAACTCCACACTCCCTCAATTGGCTCTGATTGGCTTTGTGTGGCCCCATGCTGCCCTGATCAGCCTCACACTGTGACAGGGCAGCACAGGACCAATGACATTTGTGCCACCCTGATCACCCCACTGCACTCAATCTAGCTCAGAGCCATGACATCTGCTTTTGTGTGGCTCCCCTAGGTCTGGAAATTTGACAGCAGGAGAGCAGCAGTTGGGTTCCACCACTCCCTTGGTGCCAAATGTTCAGACCTGTGGGGAGGCCCATGGGCTGAATGGCATGGTTTTGCAGGCCAGAGGTTGAGCACACCTATTTTTAGAGGGAGAGCATTGAACTGGATATGTCTAGAGTGATCTATTCCTTATTAATTAGCCTCTCTGACAGCCACTGTTAGTGGTTTAAAGATGCCACAGGAAACATCTCCAACTGTTTTGTTCAACTATTAATAACTCTATTATCCATGAATTTGTCTAGTCCCTTTTTGAACTGCTGTGAAGGGAAATATATTTGAAAACTTAAAAAAATCCAGTTACAACGTGCCTTTAATAGCAGGTTTGAAGAGGTCAGGCTAGTGGTCTTTTCAGGTGTTTGCATTCCTTTTTAAAATTTAATTCCTCTCATTCAGATAAATTATCCATCACCCCTTCTGATGAATGACTTTCAGAGTGTGACTCACTACAAACAGGCAAGCAATCATGTGCTACAAGAAGAGTAGATGCACAAGCATGGTTTTGCTTATAATTAGAAGTAGAAATACCAGGCATCACATTTTTTTCTAAACAAAGATGAGGCTCATATGTTACAAAAACCTCTCCGCTGTGAGAGTCCCAGAGGTCTCAGCTGGGAGACCCAAAAAGAAATATTTAAGTGGAATTTCACACTGAAGTCCTTAATTCACTGCCAAGCCTGCTGTCCTATTTTAATGTGAGTTATGTGTAGTAGCAATATAAATCCTAAAGCAAAGCTAATCTGTGGGCTACACCATGCTGAAAATCTTGCACTAAGGATAAGCATTTGCATTTTTCAAAATTCAGATCTCTCTTAAAAGGGCTGTAATGTAGTTATGAATTAAGGGCCTTATCCAGCTGGTCTTGCTCAGGTAAATCTCCAACTGAAGTTAATGGGAGGTGTGCCTAAGTAAGGACTGCAACACTGTACTGTACAAGTACTTAAATAATCGGTTTTGTAAGCAATTTCATCACAAATGAACTCATTTTTTTTAATATGCAAAGATGATATTAGATTCAAAGTTGATATTCCATTGTTTCTATTATTTATGAGTGTGAGAAGCTCTGGTTCTGAGTTATGCTGAAGGTCAGAGCCAAGGTTGGTCCATGCACCAGAGCTGTCTGACACCAGCGCTCCTATTGGTAACTGGTATCCAGCGGCTGTTCTTTTTTACCTTTACTTGATTTCACTCTCTTGCCTTTTACTTTCTCTCACCTCTCCCCCTTCACAGTGAGCCAGGATAATTTTAGATGTGAATGTGTGAAGAGGGAAAAGGCATACCCAGTGTGTTCCTGATGAAAAATAAAAACATGGGAACTTGCATTAGTTAAAGCAAGATGTGTAAAATCCAAATGCCATGGAAAATTAATTCCTTTGTAGCTTGTTCTCAGCAGAGATAAATTTTATACTGCTTTGCATCTTAAAATACAAGCTTTCTTTAAAGTCTGCTATATTTCCTGTAGTGACGTAAAAGAATCTCTGCGCACATTTGAGGACCTTTTTCCTATGCCTGGGATGAGCTTAAATATATCCAGCTGCTCTTTATTAGTTTACTTCAGGGGATCTTCTCACAGCTGGGTTGAACCAGATTTACATATGCTTGTGTGAATATGCATGATTTCAAGACTCCAGAGTAGTGGTAGGAGCCTTCAGTGTGCATCTCTCCCCTCTGCCTTCCCCATTTCACTGCATGTTACTCCTCTGGTGGCACAGAACAAATGGAGCTTTTCTTCCTGTGTGAAACAGCAGTGGGCATTATGTATTCTGGGCAGCCCAGTGCCTCTCCTGAGGCAGTTTTTTATGTACAGTGTCAAGAAAAGAGAAGCTGTCATTGAGAAATTCTCCAGCACTCTTTCTCTTTCCATTTCTTTCTCCATTCTGAACTATGGCCTCTGTGTGGCAGGGAAAAGTCAAGTTTGCTGAATGTCAATATAAGCAGGTATGCTTAGCAATATGACACTGGGAGTTTCTCTGACAAGTAGCCTTGAGGAAGAAGTGAGGATAATTTTCCATCACTGGGTGTGTGACCCAAAAACATATATTGGATTCCTTATCAGCTGCAATCCACTTTGAAGACAAAAATGTAAATTATATTTTTAAGCTACTCATGTGAATGAGCAAGGCACAGCTGAACTCATTAATGAACCATCTATTAAATATCCCAGATGTTTAATTAATAAGACTAGGTTTGATATATCATATCCTCTGAGGTCCTTGAAAAGTGCTATTAAGCTGTCAAGGAACTAAATGAGCTGTTCTACATCCTCTGATCATGCAAGTGTCCCTATGTGCACGAGGAGGGTCCTCCTTTCTCAGTCGGTAGGTGACTTGTAAGCGGTTGAGGTTCAGATCCTAATTTAGCTTTGCTCTTGGGCAGAGAAAGAGGAAAGAAAGTGCTGCTTGCAATTTCTGTGATTTTTCTTTCATTCAAAGTACTATATTTGTTATGTGTTTTGTGACAGAAAGCAAACAAGATTGGTGAATATCTACTTTCTATACTAACACACAATAGATTTAGTCTAAAGCCTTGGATTTATGGATAAAAACATATGTTCTTACATTCTGCATAAGCAAAGACTTGGATCTACATCTTTTAGAAATATCCACAAAGACTGAGGTAGCAGGAAGGGGAAAGAAAATTGCTTTTGCATAAATGATAATAGGTTTGTTATTTTTTCTTATTGCATCTCTAATTTATCAGAATATTGAATTTAAGGCAAATGAATCATTTTGAATTTGAGGCAATGGCTTAAATGTCTCATATAGCAAGAACAATTATATCTATACTTCCATTCTCTCCTCCCTTTCCTTTCACTGAACCAAATAAAAGGCCAGGGGCCAAATTTTTTTCTTTGGCCATGAACACATTCTCCTAGGTTACTTACTTTGGTTTTGTAACCTAATGTAACTTATACCAGGCTTGAGAACAGACAGAGGCTTGTGCGAAATGGCTTTCTTCACTTCGGATTTGGCTGCTCGGGGACAGTGATTCAATTTGGTGATTCAAATCACTGTCTCAAATTGATTCAGCTGCTGCCGAATAGGCTGAATCTCCGAATCAAACAGGCCCCATCCCCTGCATGCTCTCCCAGCCCCGTCAATGGCTGCCCTGCCAGGCCCCAGTGTCTTGGCTCTTAAAAACAAAACAAAACAAAAAAAAGCCTCGTACTCACTGACTTCTGCCAGATAGGGGAGTGATCCCTGCTATCCCTGCACTGCTGCATGCTGCATGGGGGTGGGGGGGGGCTTTACCATGAGCCCCCAGACACCCCAACAGCTGCTGCAGCAGCCAGTGAGCGTGGGACTTTTTTTTTTTTTTTTTTAAAGAGCCAGGATGCTGGGGCTGGGCAGGGCAGCCATTGATGGGTTTGGGAGAGTGGGAGAGGTATGGAGGTTTTTGGCAGATTCCCTCACAAAGCACAAGGCAGTGGGGAGTAGTGGGGATCAGCTCAGCCCACCGCCTGGCAGGAGCTAGTGAGTGCCGGCCTTTTTTTTTTT
>JAGPOW010003395.1:28782323-28795206 GCA_030014935.1 Caiman crocodilus
GTGTAATCATACAGCTTACTCCAAGTATATACATCTAGAACACAAGCCTCTTCCCTGTCCCATAGATAAAATTGATGGTGCAGCTACTTCTTTGTTATGCCTGAAACAGTGCCTGACAAGAACTTGGCTGGCTGTGAGATCACCATAATTGGGACCATTATCAAAACCAAAATATTTGGTTGACCTTGGAAATTACAAAAACTAATAGGAATAACAATAATAATTCAAAGTATACTCTTTGCAAATTCTATGCCACACAGAATTCACTTCTGAGTTATTGCAAAATGTCAGTAGGATAATAATGAATTTTCTCTATCACCTCTTACGTCAACATGCTTGGAATCCTTCTGGTCCTTGAATATATCAACATATAATGTAATGTCATGCAAAAATATACACTGAAAATTTAAAACATACTCTTAAGGCCAAATCTAGCCCTAAACTTGAAGTACAAGCCCCATTAAGTTCAGCTTATGCAAAATAAAGCTAGACCGTCATCTTTACCAGGGAGCATTTTTGTGTTCATTTCAGTTCCTTGTGTACATTACCTTGATAAATACAAATTTAAAACAGTTGGATTATTAGCTTCTCTATTGTGATAATTCTTGAAATGTCATATAAAGTGAAACAGTTCCTGACAAGTTATAAAATTCCTGAAATGGCATATAAACCTGGCTCTTTGAAGCAGAATCTTCCTTATATTTTGTGCACTCTCCAGTGCTGTGCATGCTGTCAAAGTCATTCAAATAATGAATTTCACCACCTTTTTCTGGCAATAGGAAATATTTTTAGGTGCATCTTTGTATAATCTTTGCCTTCCTTGTACTTGCTAGATGGCCACTTTGAAGGGCTGGGCTTAGCAATTTCACTGAGTTGAACAAAATAATTCTGTCACTCTGTCTCCCAAATTTGCATGTCTAACTGCACTGACCAATCAGAAGCTGTGAATCATTAATAAATTCTGGGATGTCACCAATTTTCCAGTTTGTCCATAGGATGGTACTTCCTAATGGGCACAGAAATTATATAACAGAGCTAGGGCTGCAGGTATTAAGAGAAGCTGAAAAAATGAGATTCCAGCATATACTATTTTCATCATAATGGTCATATAATATAAAGAAATGTACTGACTACTCTTGGCAGTATAGAATGGACACTTGACTTTCAAATCAGATTTCTACCCCTGTTGTGTTATGGCTAATGAACAGCAATTTTACTACAACAAAAAGTGTTGAGATCTGGCATATCTTTTCTTTACATGAGTACTGAGGGGACAAAAAAGGCAAATCCTGAATCTGGTAAAAATAACCCTTGGACTTGGATCTTTTGGTAGAGTAAACCAGCTAATCCCTCTCGCTTGAATGGAACAGAATTAAAAAACATGGTAAAACCAAGAAAGTGGAAGTCACGGCTGCATCTAATTTATCACTGTTATGATTAAAAGGCAGGCTCCAGACATAAGGGACCAAGAGAAAAAAAGAGCAGTTGGCTGGTTTTGTGCTAATGAATCAAGGACTTGAAAGATATCAGGCATTTCTAAAGAAAGGCAGCAAGGACAGGAGACAGTAGATGAGGGCCAGCAGGGTAATGACGGGCAAGAGCAGTTACTCCCGAAGAAAATTACTTCATTTTCTTCATTTACATTCTCTTTACACGCCTTACACGTCTAGTTCACATTTTGTTAGTAGGACTATACATAGACACAGCACTACAATACTATTCAAAGAGTACAGGGTAAAGCCTTGGAACATTCCACATAAGAAGCTTGGTTTTATTATTATTTGAGGGAGGGAGACTAAGTACAATGGCAGCAGAAGGGAAGGTTAGGCTTGCAAAGTGAGGTTTATTGTTCTGATAGAGGTGAGAAACACACAGAACTAAATTAAGACTGAAAACACAGCAAGAAAGAGAAAACAAAACCAAAAACAAAAGCTAAACATACCCTGGAAATGCATTCTCTTTGAAAGATGGGTGGGGAGAAAAATACGGTGGAGTTTGCCAATCAGAATTGATTTTTCACTCTGCAGTAGCAAGGAGAGATTATTTAAAGGCCAAAATGAAAAAGCCAGTGGGATGGCAACACATAGGTCCTATTCTATGGTTTGCGATACACATTTTCATCTTGGCAAGAAACATGAGGTAGCTCAAAAACAATTCCAGAGTATATTTAGCTACTAAAGCTGCGGCACACAAATGTCACATTCCCATGAGTCAAACCTTTTAAAGAACCCCCTCTTTACACCCCCATAGATATTCCCCAAGATGCCTGCGCTGAATTAAAAGCTGAACATATGGATGGATGTGACATCAACAAAGCACCAGTGTCACAGAAAATAAAGTAGCAAGTGGATTCTGTACAATTAGTACAATTAGTGCAAAGTCATTTGTGAGTGCAAGAAAAGAAAGAAAACACTTTCCAAAGGAATAAACACAACCACTGAAGAACACTACAAAGCACTTTGCAAAACAAAAAGAGAATGTTAAAAAAAGAAAAAAAATTCTTTGTGAATGTGTGAAAGGAAAAGAAATCCACAGCAAAAATGAAAACAAAATCTTTATAAAAGAACAGTCAGCGTAAAATTGTTGAGTTTAATTTTGCATAACAACTCGTTCCTTTGCCCTTTTACAATATTGAAGCAAAAGTAATTTTGGAACCAAGTGGGCTCTGACTGGGCAAGGCAAGGAGTAACAGCACACAAGTACACGATCATGATAAACACCCATGCGGTCACCTCTGCCGCCATTGTTGTTATTGTGTGTAGCCTGCTTCCAGCTTTGTCAATATTCATAATTAGACCCCAAAGAATGCATGATAGTTAAATGACCCTGTTAAGTGCTAATACGACTCTTTGGTAACCATCACTACCTAGGGAGGTAACTATTCAGTGCAAGCTACCTCATCGATCAGTGAACTGAAGCAAAAATTATTAGAACCCAAGAGCTATACATTTATTAATATTTTCACTGTGTGTTGTTCTGACACACCAGATGCTTTTAAGAAGTAGCCTTCTGTCCATTAAGAAGTTGTTCTGTGTGGAACCACACATAGCAAATAATGTCATTAGCATTCATATACACTTCTGCATTCCTCTCTGGCACATTAAGGGACAGATCCTCTGCTACTGGTGTAATCTGGCATAGCTCCATTGACATCTGTGGACCCACACATCTGTATACCAGGAAAGAAGATGACCTCAAGGCTGTATCCCCGGTACAGATACAGACCAGGCCTTCTTAAACACAAACCCTTCTTTGTCTCTCTTTCTGAGTGGGTGGGAGAAAGTCAGAACTTCCTTTTGGGGATTGTAAGGGAGAGAAGACATGAGCACCTCCTGAGACAACTTGCTGTTACCTTGCCATCTCAAGAATGCTGTATGTGACCAAGAGGTGAACTGAAAAAAATGAATGCTTTTCTGCCAGTAGCAACATCCCAGATACATTGACCAGACAAAACAGGAGTTGCAGGTAAACCACCCATTACCATTTCAGTTTGTATGATGAGTTACTCTGTTTTACTTTCTATGTGGTGAGCAGAAAAGCGTTTCTCCCAATGTTGCTGTAGCAAAGCTAAAGACTAAGGCGGGGTGGCCAAAGTCCGGCCTATGGGTCAGGGTCAGATAGGGCCCACAGCAGACTCTATTTCCCAGCAGCTCCTGCTGTGGCAAGTCCTTCTGGCTGCCACCACCCGATCTAACCCTGATGCCCGGGCATTCTAGACTGTCCTCCCTGCATTCACTACTGAGGTGGGACCTGTGCAAGCAGGGCACACGACCTGGTGGCTGGGATGGGGCCGTGGTTGGGAGCGAGACGGGCAGGTGGGGCTAAGGACACCCCAGGATCTTGGGAAGGCTGGGGCAGAACTGCAATCTGCTGCCAGCACACTGCTACGATGAGCATCAGTTATCAGTTTCTTGGTCAGGGGTGCATAGGGAGCAGATTGTGGCTCTACTGCAGCCCCATGCTGCCATTGCCCCAAGATCCCAGCTCTGCAGCAGCCCCCTGTCCACCTGTGTGCTCTGCCCATGCAGTTCCTGTCCAGCCAGTCTCCAGGGAAATGAGCCGGGGGGGGGCACCTGGACAGAGCCTGCTGGGAAATGGAGTCCAGCTGCTGGCCAGAGCTGCCATTTTACTTGTCCCTGGACTAAGGGCTATATTCAAGGAATGACTCAGACAGTCAAAGTGCAATTCATAAGCCAAAGTCCAAAGGTGTGAGCCTCAAATTCCTTGCTCAGTTGCTCTCAAATCCTGGAGGTGTCTAAACTCCACAGGCATTTCAGTTTTTTTTACTTTAAGTTGTCTAGGCATCTTAAGTTCTGCTTCTGCATGAGACCAGAAGTGTCTCATTCTGAGCACCTGGGTACATAGCTCGCACCTAAGCCTGATTCAGACTTTGTGAAAACCTGTGCATGGGGGCCTATACTGTCCCCATATACAATATATAGGTCTGGGAGTGGGGTAGAGGCGAGTGGTCCAACTCACGGCTGTGGATTCCATGAGGCAAAAGTGCACTTTAAGTTTAGGCCCTGCAATGTTGAACACTATAATCCTTAAGCCATTTTGACAATCTATCCCAGGGTAGGCAACTCCTAGCACAGGTGCCAGAGTGTGGCATATGAAGGCCTTTTACTTGGCACGTGTGCCTTGGGCAGGTGGTGGGAAAGGGGCCATGGATGCACTGCTACAACAAGGATCAGGCCCTTTGCATCTCGTTCATCTTCATCTCATTCATCTCACTCACCTTCATCTCGTTCGTCCCTGGCATGCCAACAACCTACAAGTCAAGGTTGTGGGTATTTCTGGCATTTTGCCCAAAACACTGCCAACCCCTGATCTATCCCATAGGTGTTTTTGAGAATCCCACTAAAAACCTACTTGCATCTTAAAAAAATTAATAACCCTCTACACAGCCCAACTCCCCAAACGTGTTTATAAACCTAAATCTCATTGGCCACATCTACATGAGATGTGACTGCACGGTTGTTACTGCACAGTTAGTACTAAATGACTGTGCAGTAACCCAAGTTACTGCGGGGTAGTGCCAACAAATGGCTTTTTTGTGAAGTTACTGCACAGTAACCTGGGACTGCTGTGCAGAAGCATCATGTCATGTTTTCTGCCATGCAACACTACTGCACAGTAGTCTTGGGTTATTGTGCAGTCAGCATCTCATTTAGATGAGGCCACTGATAACAGAAAATGTTGGCTGCTTAAGTACCTTTAAGGATATGAGCCTATATGCCCATCTGCATGTGATTAGGCTAAATTAATCAAGGTTTGCTGAGTATTTAGATGGAAAACAATACAGAAATACATCGTTAATAAAAATATAAAGTAGTGAATCACCCTTCATCAAAGATGATGATGAAACTCAAGCTTAAACAGTTAAATTTCCACCTCCTCAACTCACATCTACATACTCGCTGTAAATTCACGTACATTTATTTGTGTTGTGTGGTTTCCTTAGTAAACAGCTAGGGCTAAGTCTAAGATTGCTTATTTTGCTTCTGACTTTGCAATAAGCTTTTAATTACAGAGCAGGAATTTTATTACATGTTGCCCTGAGCCAGCTGGAAGCAGTTACACTGTAGTCACCCCCCTTCCCTTTCCATCATAGGAAGTCATTTCCAAGGCCTTACCCTTCTTGTCTTGGTGATTATGAGATGACACTGCCACATGATCTGTATTTTCAGATGAGCCAACCGGATCCTTCCAATCCAGCATCCTAGTATCATAACCCTCTTGAGCCGGAGAATCAGAAGTGGTGGTGCTTGGAAGCAGTGAACTGGAGTGTCCTGTTCATGTTATAAATACAGTTAGGAAAGATATGACACATTAGTCACTGGCCTGGCTATCTTACACTCAGGTGCACAAGCACTGCTTTCCCTGAATGATGGATAGACTTTTCTGAGGTGGCACAACATTTTAAAAGCTGTTTGAAGCCATTGCCCATAGGAAATGCAGAACTTGAACCTGTTGGGTCAGTAAAAGGACCCACTTTCAGAAGAGTCAAAAGAATGTTTATGGGTCTCTGAAACACTGGCTTTGTTTATATTCAAAGCTGTAGTGATTTGGGTATAACATGACTGAGTTAAACAGATGCAGCCAGGTATGAGTGCTTTTCATTCATTTCCAATTCATTTTTAAGTCCATTGGCCTTGATTCTGTATGACAGTGACTTAAAACTATCTGATTACAAGCTGAATTTCCAGCAAATTAAGTGTCCACACTCCATTGCATGGGTTTAGCTGATTTTCAAGCCAATTTAAAGTTAAAACAGTGCAACTTTTAATATAGATAAATCTTGAGAATGATATGTTAACCACACACTGAACAGATCAGCTGATTCTTGCCTCAGGTTCCCGATGGAATGACAGGCTGTCCAGGACTTGGGTGCTCCCATGGTGACAAAAAGTTTATGAAATGCCATATGCTTCATTATTTTCTCACACTGTTCTAGTGCTTTGGAGTGGTCTCTGCCCAAATGGGCTTATTAATTTGTCCAAAGGGGACTGTGAATACAGCTAAAAGGAGAGCAGGCAAGAAATGGAGCTTTATTCCCAGCCCCCACTTGCATGATTTTTCTCAGGGACACAGAAGTCACATGACCCCAAGCAGTATCTACTGACTCCTGTGGCTACTTTTATGATATTCTTCTATTGACTCCCTGTGGATGAAGCCCTGACATTTTTTAATCAGCCTGCACCTTTTCAAGCTTTAATTTGTCTCTGCCCTGAGGGGGAATGTTTTTTTCAGGCTATTTATTTGGAGCCAAGCTCCAGTTTTCCATGCAGGCTGCTACACACTACAGAAGCCATAATCTCGACTGCAGGAAAGGTTTATAGTCCTGTTCCATGAAGTTTTATAGTGATTCAAAACACTGTTTTTGGTGTTTTTATTAGAAAGGCTGTTGCAAACAGTTCTGACATGCTGCAGATTAACAAACAACATGCTCATGGGGCATGGCCAGCCAGGCTAAAAAAATCCCCCAAACAACCAAAAACCAAAACAAAAGATGTACAAACCTAAAATGGGACTTAGGTGAAATTTAGGCAGGTAACGCCGAAGTTGCAGTCCTGAAAACCCCTGCTCAACTGCTGTCTAACCCTGTTAAGATGCACCTAATTCTGTAAGTGACTCAGCTCTGTAAGCGACCTCAATGCCTGGCTTATCAGGATCCAGAAGCTAGGCAGTCCTTTGCCTAAGTCCCTGGATGCCTGACATTTACCACCAAGTTTGAATGTCCTCACAAAATGCAGGGGAAGCTGCTGCTTTCTTTTGAAATCTGGCTGAAGTAGGTGGAACTCCTTTTTATATAACAGCCTAGTGGTTTGCTAGAACACCAACCTAGATTCAATTTTCTTTTACTCATGAAAGGATTCACCTCCAAGGAACATTCCCTAACCAGCTATCTTTTAGTTGGTTGGTGGGATAATCCCCTTCTGCTGCTGAAACTGTGGCACTATGTAAAAAAGAGCAGAAGGGAAACTGATTCTGATGGGTGAGACCTTGATTCCAAACAGTGTTCGTAGGCCTGTTTTGTATTTTACATTAACACACTCATTTGATAAAACAGTGCTCTAAGCAGCTGTATCCTGCACATGCTGACTTTAGGTGGCTTCCTGTACTGGCTGTTCTGGATCACATTTTGAGGTGCTTAGGATTTCCTTGCATGCTGTACAGGGAGCAGAGGCATCTGATTCAGGGCCCTAGATTCCAATTTAGGAGCCAGGCAGACAAGGTTCTTTGGGTAAATCTGATCGCTTTTATTAGACCAACTCAAATAGTTGGAAAACTTCTTTGCTATTTGAATTGGTCTAATAAAAGAGATCAGATTTACCCAAAGAACCTTGTCTGCCTGTGTCCTTTGACCAACACGACTATAACCTACACCCCTGTAATTCAGGAGCCAGGGATCTAAATAGCTGTTGATGTATCTAACTGCTAGATGCCTAAATCTGGCAGATCTGGTTTGTAATCACCTCACAAGGTTGAACTGCAGTGGGAGTCAGCAAAAAAGCAGCAGCTTTCTACTGAATTGTTTTCTATTAAATTCTGCTAAATACCACTAAATTTAATGGACCCGCACTGAATGTTAATTCATCTGGAGAGAAAGAAAAAATCTCACTGCTTTTCCCATATACTTTCTAGTAGTTTATATGATTCATCACACAGGGTTACATGTAGTGGCATTTTGGACAACATTTAATCTAGGACATGAAGCTAGTCATCTCCTGTATTTAACTGGTACCATTTGCAGGAAAAGCAGGTCAGATCCACAGTGTTTTTACCATGGACCCAGCCTTGAGATGCTACAGTAAATCATTAACATGATTAATTTAGAGCTGTACCCCAGGCTGCAGAATTATGCTGACAAGGGCACTGTATTATTCTTTATCTATCATGACAGGAAGTGTGGTTCCACCAGCTCTCTTTAATACTGCGAATGAGAGGCTGCATTTTGTTTAAAGAGATTTTTTTGTATTGCTTACATACAATAGAGAAGCCAAGGAGATTATCCACTTCTAAAGACTTCCACAAAGCTACAGAGTAGTGCTGGAAGTAATGGTAACAGTTAAATGGATAGATTCTGATCCAAATGTGCTGTTTGGCCTTCAACTGTGCCAAAGAGGCACCTCTTTCCAAAGGGGCTGGTGCAGCTCCAGCTTGTGAACACATGCGCCTTTCTAAAATAGCAATATGCTGTAGCTCGAAAGCTCTGTCTTCCATACCATTTTATGCCTGTCAGCTCTTGTGCTCATTCCCAAGAAATAACAGAAGCAATGGGACACAAAACAGGCTAGAAAGTAGAAATTATGAAACTTTCATGCTTTCTTTTCCCTCAGGGTAAAACTCATGCCAGGATTTGTGGGGTTCCAGACTCCAAGTTAATACCCCATTCAACAACTGCAATAATGTGTGCAATATTTGGTGAGCCCTGCAAATAATGCTGCCCTCCACATAAGAAACCAATTAGTCATAGTTTGATAAGGAGTTATAAGCAAGAGAAAGTACTGCTAAGTAGCAGTCATATTTTATACCTGTGTTTGATATGCATTTTATATCCACATCTCTGTGCAGACACTTTCAATTTAGCTGTGTTCAAGGGGCAATTTTATGGTAATGCCATAAATATATGCCTAAGGGACACGTTTTCTGCAGAAAGATTTCCTGAACCATATGCTACAAATACATGGAGAACTCCCTGGTAATGGAAATCTATGGCTATGTGAAGATATTAATGTGTACCAGATGGCAGTTAGGTAGAGAAGTGTTTTACATAAATGCAAGAAAGCAGCTTATTCACTCTGTTACTAATGTGTTAGTCTAGAACATATTGAGAAATGATTTTCTGCCTGTAATTGAGAGAAATTTCTTCTATTTGATATACTTGCGAGAGGAAGAGGGGCAGCAATGGATGAAAGCATCATAACCTTTCCCACTTGTAGTCAAGCCTAATGCTGCAGACATTTACTGCTGGATGCTGGTTGTTCCCATGAGAGCAGTATTACTGTACCTGGTCAGCATTTGTGAAATCAGCCCCTTAGGGTGAAATTCATCCTTCAGCAGTGTGCCATCAAAAAAGTATGTGCTACTTAAGTTTCACCTATACCCTCCAAGTAGGGCTTAAGAAGGATTTAAAAGGTATGCAGAGGTACACTTCACCCAGAGTGATTGTTGCATCTCAACAATGAACTGTACAGTTTATAATATGCAACCAGCCTTTTTCTCATTAGGCCTCATTGGACATTCCAATAGTGTAAGAATGCTTTACGGCAATATAAAGTGGCTTTAGCATAAATGAGAATTCATTTACACTAGTCCAATATCTCTATATAGTGAGAGTCCAATATCATTGTCTTAACACACACTATGGTTATAAGCAATTCTATGTTATTTCTTCGTTAAAATTTTGCCTTTGTTTTAAAATTACGCATCTGAACAATTGCAGGTATATACTACTTTTCAGGCCTTTATTGTTAAGGCAGACTTGCTGTTTAAAGAAACAGACTTTTTAAAAATCTGATTTAGGGGCCTGCATCATTTGTGAAGCTCTGCTTTTGAGGTTCTGTAATCATCATAATAAGACAGGAACAAGCAATCAGATCCAGCAAGAGTACTGCACATTGAGGAATTCTGAAGTTGTAATTTAGTTTGTGTCTGTAAGCACTGACAGTGATCCAGAAGGGTTGTATTTCATTAATGACTATTCATTCTATAGTGTACTTATAGAATATAGAGAGATTTTTTAACTTTAAAACAAAGACAGAGATTCAATATGTATGTGGTAGTTAATCTAATGTGCTCATCATTAAGACCTTAGAGCCTAAGATGTTCTACACACTGGGCACATCTACACGAGATGCTAACTGTGCAGTAGCCTAATAATACTGCACAGTAGCATGCCAGGCAAAAACTGTGCTTATACGCTACTGCGCAGTAAGCATCACTAAAAACCCGGGTACTGGTGCTGCACAGTAGCATGAGTTACTGCACATTGATTTAGTACTTGGCTAACAACGTACTAAATGTAATGTGCTGTAACTACAGCATGTTAATGAACACATAGATACACCCATTTTCCTATTAGCAACTGTAGCAACCTAATAGAGAATTAGAAGGAAAGACTAAATCACTACCACAGAACGAGAAAGGAATGTGGCTAGAGGGTAAAATAAGGGCCCAATTCACTAAAAATTAAGGTTTCCAAAAGCCATTGAAGTTGCCTACAAGTCTGCAGAGGAAAGTCTGCTTTCAGTTTAGAATCTGAACTTTTTGTCTAAATAGTTGCATTTTGTTTCATATGAATCTGATCTTCCATAGAGTGGTCTTCTGCAGAGTCTCTCTTTTTGAGCGTGGAAAATGAGTGTGCATAGTTAGCTATGTGAGCACTTCATGTTATTGCTTGTTTATAGTTGATCATGTGAGTTTCTCCAGAAAAGGAAAAGCTATCTACCAATTCAAGAGGATTCTGATGTGAAGAATACAAGTTAAGACCTTGGTTCTTCTCTCCGATACAATGGAAAAGTTGGCAGTAGCTTCACTGAAGTTACAGGCTCCTAAGGTAGTCTGAATATCCATTTGATTGCATTCTGGTATATACCAGCAATTTGTGTTATGGCAGTAAGGTATTTGTCAGTAATTTCACAATCCACTGTGAAATGCCAGTTAATTATGCATTTATATTTATGTTTAATAACTATAAAATGCACTCTTAATGTAGATAAATCTGTTCATGCTAAAATTATTTCTTTAGAATTATACTAGCAAGAATAAGAAATGTTTACAGAAACAGGAATAAGGACTGTCAACCTGATTGTGATGTTACTACTGTTATTTTAACTACTAATAAGAAATTCTCTTATCTAGTGACTGCTTATCAAAATTTGATTCAAGAATATCATTAGTATTAAGTGCAAGAAATATGACTGAGGAAAAATTAGCAATGGGTCAATATTTGCCCATTGTGTTGAATAAGAAAGATCTTTTTTTAGGAAAATAATCCAATAAATGATATCAGTTATTGGGAGAGAGAGGCTGATATCCAAGTGAATACTTTATACATTCACTTTTGGAACAATGACATTTTTTACTTTGTTTCCCACTGGGACCAATGGTCATGACTTTGGTCAGATGAAAAGAATAGCCTCTCCCAAAGTCCACATTGCAATCTAGGTCAATCAACGACCGTTCCACAACCCTGGAGGTAAGACTGCATGTTGCACTTGTGACCGAGAATACCAAAATACTTGCCAATCAAAATGTTATTGCATATCAGCACTATGCACAAGTCATATTTCCTTTTCTTCCAATTCAGTTTACAGTTTATTACTGCTGTGCTTTAATTACTGCTATAGGCTTTGAAAGTATGAAAACTGAAAACACTCTTTAAACTTGAAGAGAGGACGAGCTTGTTGGCAGATGAAACAGCAGCCTCCCACATATTACAAAGTTTAAGCTTGTCTTTGATTCTCTATATGTTGCCTTCATAGGTTTTCATTATCACACTTGCAAACAAATTTCACCTGCATATTTTCCATTTCGTAGTTATAAATAACTTTCAGAACATTTTTTTAACTGCTGAATGCCATTACTGTGTCTGCAGTTATTTACATTTTGCTTCAGTGAGCTGTTTTTGATTCTGTTTTGTACTTAAGCTTCTTGTAAGCACAGGATGAAGGTATTCATCTAATGTGTGCTTCACACTACCTGCTAAATTTGTCTCATTTTGATGGAGTTTAGGCCTGTGTAGTCTGAACACTAATCACCAATCCTGCACCACAGAACTTAATGGGAATTTGCTGTTAACTTCATGGGAAGCAACAGAACTTCCTCCTGGCTTGTGGGCAACTACCTCTGTTAGAGTAATGACTAATGGATTATCTGTATGGTGAAGTTTGGGTTTGAATGTGATATGTAATAGCTGTTTTGCACTAACATCTCAAGTGGACACTAAAAGTTCACAATTCTGCGCTAAAAGCACTTTTGTGATTTAGCTTAATCTTTCGAAATGGACTAAGCTAAACTGCACAGAGGTACTCTGAGGGCACAATATGTACATCTAGATAGGAAGCTACTATGGACTAACCATTCCCCAACAGCTATTCTGAGCTATTTCCACCATACACAACCCTTTACAGGGTACACAGGTACTGGGGTTAGAACTTATTAATGTGAATCCCTTTGCCTTCAGAGTAATGGGTGGGATTCTTCAGGGACTGAGTTAGGATATTCTGAATGTTGTGGAAATCTCCAAATAAATAAGACACTTTAGAAGTGTGAAGGTGATGCACCTTTTGTCATGAAGTTTGCTGAGCCGCCTTTAACTGGTGAAAGTTTCAAAGCAGCTTTTGTTATGGCAAGTTACTCCGTAACTGCCTAAGGC
>JAGPOW010003395.1:28795306-28886971 GCA_030014935.1 Caiman crocodilus
GAGTTCCTTGCTCCTTTTCCTGGAACTGGCTGCAGTGGAGCCAGGATGTTGGACCATTGAGACTATTTCTTTGACCTGGTGGGACTGTTCCTATTTTCTTTTCCTCAGTGAGTAGTTATGTAACTGTTCCCCAGGATCCCTCTTTCTAGACAGTGGTATAGCTTTTGGTCAGCTCTGTTAAGAGTTCTGCATTTTGAGTGTTATTAAAATTGGTCAGAAACTGTTTTGGCTCCAGTCAGTTTTGAGGGAAAATCAAGAAATGTATAATTGAATATCAAGAAGAATAATGTGGGTATGTGATTAGTGAATCAGGCCCAATGCAACAAAACAAAAATGATTATTTCTGTTTGGGAATGGGAACCAGCTAACACAAGGATTTGGGGAGAATTTTTTAAAATTTCCATAAACTGACCATACACTGTGTTGTAAGACATTTCATGATCAGGCGAAGCAGTTGAAATGTCTATGAAAAAATAAATGAGGAAAATACATTTTAAAAGTATGAAAATAGTTAAAAGATTAGTAAAAGATGGTTCCTCCAAAACAGAACTGTACAGACAGCACATGACGTGACTAAGAACTTTCTTACCATTCAGTGCAACGAAGGAATCTGGAAGACAGAGAGAGAGCAAGAGAGAAATCATTATTTCTAACACCATGTTAATTATTTGCTACTAACAAAACATCTTCTAATTCTGTTGGTATTTAATTATAAGTGTAGTGCCCAAGGCCTCACTAGAGATCACAGCCTTACTGAGCTAAATGCTATACAAACATCAGGTAAGAGATGGTATACAGTCTAAAGCCTCAGTCCTGCAATAAGAACCAGGAGAGTATACCCCTTCCACCATGTGGTGGAATCAAATCTTTTGCAGTACGAGGTCCTAATTTAAGACAAGATACAACAAGTGATATAAGCAGCAACAGAAACTTGGTGGGGGGAGAAGGGGAAAAGAGGGGCAAGTAAAAGCTCACTTTGTCCAATGTTACATAGGGCATGCCTACATGTGAATTTAAGCCTGCTTAAATTTAATGTGCATTAAGCATTTTTTGGCAGGTGTCCAAACGTGGTAGGACTTAGGACTAAATTTAGTCCCAAGTCACTCCAGCCCTGCTATGTGCCTCTGTGGCCACTTGGCAGCCATGGTGAAGGTAGAGCCAGTTTGCAGCACTTGATAGCGATCTTGAAAGCACATCATCTACACTGTGATCTCTGGGCTGACACTTCCTGTGTCAGAGCAAGAGCATGGCAGAAATACAGACAGCATGTGCCTGCCCTGCTCTTACCACAGCTGTGCTTCCTAGCTCTGGCTGTCCCAGCTCCTGGCCCTGGCACCCAAGGACAGGGTCCCCTGCTCCTCAGGGCTGCCGCAGCTGTCCTGCTCATCCGCCACTCTTCCGAGTGCTTGCCACTTGGCCATCTTGAGCCACCTGACTCCTCCACCTGCTCCAGCTGCCTGCTGGATGACTGGTACATTGCCTTCCAGGGCTCTCATTGCCATGCAGCTGCTGCTACCAGCCATAGTGACCACGGGCTCCAGGACATTGTTGTTCTCCTGTCCCACCAGGCCCACTGCCTCTGGGCCCGTTGCACCAGGCAGGAGTGGTGGCAGCACATAGTGCTGCAGGAATGGGATGATGACCAGTGGGTCAACATGTTCTGGATGACCCAGGTCACCCCTGAAGACCTGCTGTGCCAGCTCCAGCCCCACCTGGAGTACCAGGAGACAAGAGTTGTGCCCATATGTCCCTACCAACATCAACCTGCTGTGTGGCCCACACACACCCTTCCCCCCCGTCCATCACCCAGCACTACTCCAGAACACACACATTTGCTATGAAAACCTTTATTCCCCTCACAACTCCCACCCCCACCCCCACACAACCAACAGAGCCCCCTCCCCACCTTCCCAACACACAGAGTCACTCCACCACTCACCCCAATTGCCAACAATAAAAAACCCTCCTCCCAAACTGAAAACTATGTGCAAGAGTCTCAGTCTTTCTCTGAGTCCTGGAGTGGGGGCTGTGGGGTGAGGGCACCCAGCATGCAGAGCCTGGTGGCAGACAGTCAGCACTTTGGCTGCAGACTGTGAACACCAGGGGCTCCTGTGGGCAGGAGGTGGCAGAGGCCCTCCTCTGAGGCCCAGGAGGGGGCCTGTTATGGGGCAACCCCTGTGGGGCTGGGGTCAGATGCCAGTTGTGGGAGGTCTGGACATGGCCTGTACTGGCTAGCCTTGGCTGACCAATTGCTGCTGAAATAGTTTTATGTGTCACTGCTCCAGGGCGTCCAGACAGGCCCAGTGCTCTGGCTGTGCCTGGTCTCGTGCCTCCTACTAGGTGGTCTCCTGGGTGAAATCTTCCTTCCACCAAGCCAGCTTCCACACCTCCTGCGCCTGCTGCCATGCTAGCTCCTGCGTTGCCCAGTTCTCCACCACCACTACTAGCCATCGGAGCAGGAAGGTCCAGTCCCTGGTGTGCTGCTGGAGCAGCCGTTGCATCCAGACAGCTCCAGTGGTGGGTGGTGTTGACCATGAAACTACACTCCTGCAGGGCTCTGTAGCCCCTCTTCTGTGTCCAGATGTTGGTGCTGAAGAGGCAAGAGACAGAAGCCTTTTGTGCTAGTTTGCTACATTGCAGAGATAAGATGTTCTGCACCAGGGGCCCTACGCTGCCCAGCCTCAGATTGGAGGTTGACTGTGTACAGGTGCCCAGAGACCATAGTAAGCTGTCTGAGCAGTGCTGGGCCCAGGGGCCACCAGCGAAACACCCTAACCCCACTTGCTCCCTCGGGGCCAGTGAGTCATTGGGTGCTGGCTGCAGGCAGTCTGCCTCCCCTGCCCCAGGAACATCTGCGTTCTGGAGCTACAATGGCATGGGAGGCAAGCCCAGGCTGCCCCACAACCTCGGTTGCTGCCTGGAGGGCTACCTGTTACAGTACTACATATCTCTGCCCTCTGCTGTCAAGGAGGACATTGCCACCAGCATCCATACCTTCTGTGGCGTGAGAGGCCTGTGCCCACCCAGCTGTGGGGACATAGACTGCTCAGAGTTTTGAACTGTGTTCTGTCCCTCTGTGTGCTATGGTGGGAGGGGGGGAACTTGGCATCAAGGAAGTGCAGGTAGTGGTGGCAGAGGCAGAGCTGGGGACTGGGAGAGTACTTCCTGAGTGCAGGACTTACCACATGTCCAGGGCTAGTGAGATAGGTGGATTGGCACAAGGCTCCCTCAGCGACGGCATCCAGCTGTGTCTGGTGTCCATAGCTTGCTGTGTGGCAGGTCGGCACCTGGCCAGGGCGCCTTCACCCCGTCCCACCCATGGGAGGAGCTGGCAGCGGCATGGCTGGCCACTTCTCATGGCAGTGTGTGGGGCCAGGCTGAGGGCAGGCAGCCATTGGGCAGGGCTCCCCAAGCTGCTAGTGGATGCAGCAGCTGGGGATGTGGGTGGGACAGGGTGTTCAGGGTGCCCGAGGTCCCCTCCTCTGGTGATGCATCAGAGGTATCAGGGTGGGGTGCAGGCAAGGGCAGGCCGCCCCTGCTGGTAATACTCGCAGGGGTGCAACCTGTCTCCTGGGGTGCCAAAATTTGGGTCAGCTCCCACCTAAAGGACATGGTGTTTTGGGCACAGTCTTTTGAGCATGGCTGCACCAAAGATTGAACTTGGTCATGGTCACCCACTGTGCTCACAAGACCTTGACTTTCATGTGGCACTACTGTGCCATCTGGGAGTGGCCTCACGCATGCATCCTGCCAGGTATGGCCTCATAAATGTGAGCGTTTAAATGCCCACCCCACACAAACTGCCTCTGGACATCAGCCAGAACACCACAAGATTGTGCACCTCCTCCAGGTTCCAGTTCAGGGCCCAGGCACTCAGGATGGGCTTGGGCATGTGGGTGGAGCCAGGGCTCGATGGGGATGACATGCTGGACATGCTCCCCACACTGTCTCTCTGGGCTCTTGCACAGCTGTCCCTGTGATGCTGGCCCTGGGGGGCTGCCAGTAGCACCCAGGACAGGGGCATGGGCAAAAACCACGAGCTGTGTGGCAGAGGCACTTCACCACAGTGCCTGCAAAGAGACAGAACTGGGGGTGAGGAGCAGCAGGGAGCAGGTGCTGGCTGTGCTGCCATAGAGAGCAGGGCCAGGAGCCCTGGGGGGAGTCTCAGGGCTGGGCAAGGGATGCAGCAGGCTGCAGCCCTTTGCAATACTCACCTGTGGTGAAGGAGCAGCTCCAGCTAGGGGACAGGACAGGCAGACCCAGCTGGATCCCCATGTGCACCCAGCTGGACCCCCTGTCCAGTGGGTGCACATGAGGCCTGGTGGGCTCCCGCAGACTTGCATTGGCTCCTTCAGGCTCCCTGTGCTGTGTGCCCAAAAGCACAAAATGAGGCAGACCGAGCACTAAAGTCCTTGTGTTAATGTGCAATAATGCATCTACACGTGCGTTTATGCACTTTAACTAATTGTGCCTAAATTTGATACTTGCTTTATGCAGGTATCAAAGTTAGGTGCAATTAGCCTAAAATCACCATTTTAAGGCACATTAAATGCCCATATGTAGACATGCCTACATGGTAATAAAATCATGTAGCTTAACATTGGTTAACACTGAGTGAAATCTATCCCTGTGCAGTGATAAAACCACTACTCTGTGACTAACTGGGATTTAAGAGCTGTTATTGCTGTTGTGCTGTCACTTTGCATGCAGGAGTGAATTCTGTCCAATGTTCTCAACTTGATTCTGAGTCATTTACTTTTCTCAATAACTGGTATCAAATATACTCCATGCAGACACTATTAATCGGCCAATTCCCTGTAATCATCAGAGCTGAAGTGGTTGTTTGGGAGGGCCAGAGAGAGGGCAAATGTCTCATGGATTAATAGTTATGAAACAGTTAAACAGTTACAGCTTTAGCATAACACTTGCATTTAAACTGTGAAACTGCTCATTATCTGACAGCTGACATATCAACAGGTATTAGCGTAAGGAAAGTAGCTCTGGAGACATTCTGATCCTTAGTTTTACATGGTTCAAACTGATTCTGGAAGTATCTGACAAAGTAGCTAGGATATGCAGTCAGAACACTGTTGGGACCCATACATGCATGACGTCGATATCTAGTAGAGTCCTCTGCCTCAAATATTAAACTCTTCATAAATGTCAAGTCTTACTGCAATTGCAATTAATTCACTGCCATTAACTGCAATTAATAAAAAGTCCCAAAACTTCAAAAACAGCAGGACTAAGGACAAAATTACATAGTTTAGGTACTAGGTCAGAGATACAAACCATTTTACCCTGTGGGAAGCTGTGAAGGGACTGCGAGAAATATTAACTGCAGGGAGACTGCACTCGAGAATAGAACTGCCTGCTGCCTTTAGTTTTCTCAGTCCAGGAAAAGATTGATATGGAAGTGAAATGGAGCAGCCAGAGGATAAAGTCCTTGAGTTCTCCCAAGTATAGGGACTGCAATAAGAAATGGCCCTTGAACTTGGCTGTACATGATATGGGGAGGATCCTGGCATTCTCTCTGGCTGTGTGCCTATGCAGGAGCTGTCCCTACTTTGGCCTTAAGTCAATTTGCTCTACTGGTTTATTTTCCATATGTGTGGACTCAGTGCACATTAACTCCTCAGGTTCAGCAATTTTATTGTGTCTGCAGGCAGCAAGAGAAAATCGACAGTGAAGAATTGGATTGTACAGGGTTTAAAATAATGCCCAGATTTTGAACTGAATCAATGCAGGAAAGAACGTTTAAAATGACAGGGATCTTGAATAGCCTTAGGTATTTCTGAAGTCTTCTATCAGTCCATGTGATTTCAAGGAATGGAACATGTGCTGTACTCCCTGGGAACTATGGGCTCTGTTACATGTGCTCTAGAGTTGGGGGAGGTGGGGAGGGCTTTAATTAGGGAGGGTCTTGGGAGCAGTTCTAATTAAAGAGCCCACAGTGCCTTGCATATTCAGTGTCCTGTGCTTCAAAATGGCAGCAGGGAAGCTTTAACTAAAGCTCGTTTGACCACCTTTAGTTAAAGTGCCCCCATCATTTTGAAGTGTAGTTACACTGAATACACATGATGCCAAGGCTGCTGGAGCATGCTAATTAGAACATGTTGGGGTAGGCATTGGGCATGTGTATAGGTGTCCTATAAGTACTAGGGTAGCCCAACAAAACACTGTAAGTGCCTCACTATCCCTTTCAATTTCTAAGTCCAAACCTAAACCCCTGCTGAGTTTCTACCTAAAGATAAAGTTCTTTAGGAATGGTGGGAGCACTCCAGTCTTCACAGTGTTGGCCAGTACATCTCTCTCACACAGCCCTACTGTGATTTGCAAACTAGACATCCCTATGAAACCTGCCTACAGGACAGAATAGACAGACATGTTTATGGCAATTATGCCTTACAGCTCATGTGCTACAGCAAACGCAACTATTATAGTTTAGTAGTTAGAACACTCAGTAAGGATAGGAAAGATCTAAGATCAAATCTGTTGCACGATGGGATTTGAAGTCACATCTCTCACCTCCCAGCAGCGATTCCCAATCACAAAGTTTTGGGGTATTCAGGGTTCAAGTATGTCAAATGTACCTTGGCTCATCCTTTGTTTCTGAGCACATTTTGATGTGATCCTTTTGTATTGAGCCAGGGCACGGCTGTGATATTGCAGGGATTTTTGGCATAAGGTTTCTTAAATACTCTTTATGAGATTAGCACACATATATTTTAAATAATCATGAAAAAGCATGAAGCAGGATGTGATCATTAATGGTGCTCATTATATCACCTCAAGGCCACATTCTAATAGTCTTATTCTCATGTTACAAACCATGTGGTTTAAGAAGAGGTCATCTGATGCCATGGACATTAACGTGAATACTCAAGATACTGCTCAAGGTGAGTAAGGGTGTTAGAATGTGGCCTAGGGGGCTAGTCTTCATTCCAGGCTTACTGCCCACATTGTCCTACACTGCACAATACATTTCCCTAGAAAGAATTCTGGGTCCACTGAAGTCAAAAGCAAAACTTCCACTGACTTCATTGGAGTTATTATTTCACCCTAGGACTTTTGGATGGTACTCAAAGCATGAGGGATCGGGTCTATTATCCACAAGCTTGTATCTTTTTTGAGGTCTAAGCATAAAAAAGCTTTAGTTAGATTCTCAAGAAGTCACCAATCCCTCACTGCTGCACTGTACTCTTACAGGACCACCAAGGCCAAACACTAAGGGGAGGCTGTCTTTACAGTCCTCAATGCTCTCCTTTTGCACATAGCTTTTCTTACTCCTGGAGACTGAGAAACCAAGTCAGAGTGATTAGGCTTGATGGTAGCTCTTTCCTGTCCTGTATGCCCAAGATTTGTAAAGCAACAAAGTGTAGTTTGCACTGCTGTATTAAGCCCCTGTGTTCAAGATTATATACAGAAACTAACTAATCCATCCATGGATTGATAAAGGTGGTAGTGTCATTTGATTATTCCTGCTATAATTAAAATCCTTCAAAACTTGAGGTGTCTTGCAATATAACTGCCTTTGAAATGAGTGTCACTATCCATAAACAAACTGTCTAGTGTTTTTTTAGACACATATACACAAATACTTTTCTTAGATGTATCACTTAAAGCATTATTGCTGTTATTGTTACAGATTTCATTGCTACCAACAGAACTCTGAGCAGGTAATGGGGATTTGGGGCATTCAGAAAGATTCTCTGACACAAGATAAACACAGGGTAAAAGCTTTGCTTACTTTGGCAGTCACCCAGGCCATCTGTATTGCCATGCTCTATGTCCTGTTCAAATGCCAGTCTAAATACCAGAAAGAAACATAATGATGTGAATAACAACACTCACAAGCACCACCAGAGAGAAATCAGTACATCTAAAATTGAAATACAGATAAACAACAAAGCTGATCGCTTCTTTTGCAAAGCAACACAACACTTGAAAAACACAAACATGGACCATTTGGGGTAATTTTCACCTCTGAATGGTTCTTTGGCTGCAGAAGATTCTTTACCTTTTGTGGTGGAAAATCTACTACATCCCTATAGTCCAATGAAACAGTAAGATATACATCTTCATGAAAAAAATGAAGAAATTCAACGAATCAAGTGATAACCCTTAAGCAAACAATGAAGGCATCAGGAAGCAATTTTGATTCTATCCTTACTTGCTTGTACAAGGTAGATGGTGCAGTGCCATTATGACAAGAAAAGGCTGATGAAACAATGTGTAGGTGCTGAGCTGAGATGCTATGAACCAGATTCTTAAAAAGCATTAAGTAAATGTTATTGTGCTGAGCATTTCAGGGTGGAAAGCATTTCAGCACCTAACTCCCAATAAAATTAACAACCTAGATTACATAATGGACTTTTGCACTTAAGTCTAACCTGGCCTTGCAATGCCAAGTGGAAAAAAACTTAAATGCCTTTAAAACTCTGGCCTGCACTACAGAAATGCTGATAGATGACAACACTGTGCACTTCAACGTTGTTCTGTCTAATGACTGCTCTGAGGCACAGTCTCTGTTGCTGTAATGAATACGACACAATGGAGCATTATAGTTAACTAAGATCTTACAGCAGATCTTAAAAAAACCCTCCAAATTAAAAAAAAGGATTAAATGTCTGGTTTAGGTAGAGGGATGATAACTGACCCATTTTGCATTTATTGAAGACCTGTAGAGAAGCGGTGTTACGAAAGGCTGCCTAAAGGAATACAGAGGGCTAATGCTACATTTGTATCAATATCTTGATGAAGTACAGCCAAAACTTAAAGTAGGTGAGCTTGTGGTAGTCAGACCCAGCCAAGAAAAGAGACCTCTGAGGCGGGTCTGTTGTCTGCAGGGAGGCACTTATACATGTATGTAAACAAACTTTCAAAGCCTTAAGAGGCTCTTATGAAACAATGAAATTTCACTGTTAAGCAATGAGACCCATCACTTCCTAGTTCACTCTCAGCCCTTGCTAGTGCTCTGTGATTCCTCCTGGTAATGCACAGTAAATTAGAAGGACTGGTTTTGTTTTCAGTGGACAAACTGCTTCAGTAATCTAATTTGGATTCTATTGCTTCTTTAATCAGCTGTGATGGCACCAGTGTGTGGTGGTCCAGACTTGCTCATCCTGTTCCTTCTCTTTCAGCAATATGTGAGACTTATTGTGTATCTTTCTTCTTTTGTTTTTTTCTTCAGGGTAACTAATCAGCTGAGAATTTTCATCAACCAGTATAGAGGAAATCCAGAGAACACAAATGAAGTGAAAATAAACATTTTGCACATACTTTTTTCCAAGAGCACAGTGTTGCCTGTTGGATGTTTCAAGTAGTTCTGTCCAAACCTAGAGCTGATTGCCATGAGGGCTAAGGTCAGTAATTTTTACTCAGTCTACCAATGCCAATATCTACTTACTTAGTGCTAAGTAACAGACGTGTACATGTCCCACTTTCTTTCACCCAGCCACAGTATGGGTCTCTGGAGGCTATGCAGGCCCTTAAAAAAAAAAATTAAGCAGTCACGGTACTCCTTCTAAAGATTTCTAATAGCCTGTATGCTTTGCAAACACATTTTAAACAGCAGGAAAATACTCTCATGAAACACGTACTTTTTGCACTTTCCATGACGCTCACATCGTCCCAGGGGAATCTTTATCACACAGGTAGAGAATGCTACATACAGGGCACTGCTTTGTTTGTCAAGCTGCATACCCATAATCCTCTTGTCTTCCACTCCATCATAACTGCACCTGATTTGACAAAGTAGGGTAATGTTATAAATGGATTCCTTGGGGAAACTTGTTAATAGCATAATGAATCCTTAATCCTAGTAAATTCCAGAGAGAAAAATTTATTAGGCCAGGGGAAAAGAATATCCATCATCCACTGAAATCACTGCTACAAAGATTTACAGAGAAGTATTACACAAGCATCATGCGTATTGCCTCCTTTCTCTAACATCAGAGGGGCAGCTGGTAGGTCAGATAATTCTACAAGCTGTATTAGATGTTGCAGATATAGCTTCTTGCACTATAGCCACCACAGTAGAAATAGGAAGCTGCTGGCATGACATACTCCATGATGGCCCATCAAGTCTTAAATTCACTCCTCTCCCCATCTGAGGTAGCTTGAATTTACTGAAGTTGATTGCATTGAGAATGGCCGAGGTTTGGGTTGTGGGTCTATGGTTGCCATGAAATCCATTTTTGGAGGCATTAGGAAGGGGTCCGTTTTGTCGGGAGGTAGCTGCTGAGCTTTAACTGTTTGTTTTGATTACAGTATATTTTTAATTATTTGTCAAGGGTGCTAAGGACTAACTGGGATGGACAATTTTCTCTGTATGCTGTAACTAAAATTAAATATAATTTAGAGATATGAGAATAAACACAAAAGAAAAAATGAAAATGACTCCAAAACACTGGCTTCTGGGGCCATTTCCTTTCCACAGGACAGAATGTACTCTGTGATATCAGAAGTGTCAATGCCACCCTGTAGGTATGCACAAAGAGCCAGATACACACTTTTCGGGATTATAAACGTTCATCTCCTCCAGGAAAAGGCTATCATTTAGGAAACCGCTGTTTCCTGTCCGGGCCAAGAACTTCAAGATGATTCCCTTCTCTGATCCCAAGAAAACCACAGTGTAATTCTGATATGGTCCAGCGGCAGTGTCTACTGCAATTTTGGTCAGACGATATCTAAAATAACAACATAGCATTTATGTGTGTGTGTGTGTGTGTGTGTGCGTGCATGTACATGGTTGTGTGTATGCATGACATGGCTAGCAAAAGTGTTTGCAGAAGCAAACCTCAAACAGCATGCTGAACAGGTGAATAATTCTCTGAAACCATTTACTTATTACCCTTCTAAGTAACAAAGTTCTGGTCTGATAACTTCTAGGATCAAGAAAAGAAACTAAGTACATGGAATGTTTGAAATGTCATCATGTTCTGTCACATAAAGGCAATCCAGGGTGCTGAACTATCTATATTCATACTTTTGATAGTAAAAGCTATACCAGTGCAATACTGAGACACTAAATGCTAAATAAGCCAAATAAGCTCTGCTTATACTTCCCTGTGTATAACCATATAACTACCACCAACATAGCCCAGATGTTGGATGAGATCAGCTCATGATGAAGAACAGCTGTTTGAAGCTGAAATTGAGCAAGGCAAATATGATACTGCCAAGCAAGGAATTGAATTCTGAGGAGTTTGCTGCATGACGCAACCAATTATTTAGTCAAAGATATAGACAAAATCAGTCAATTCAATCTGCAGTTTAGGAATACTTCTGGATTCCTCTCTGATGCTACCTTGTCACATAACTACTACTTTCTACCATCTCCAAGAGTCTAGGGAACTCCAATAGCTCTGGTTGTACATAATTAATGAATTAATACAGGACACTGTAATGTGTCTCCTCAGCATCAAAAACTACTGCTACCTCATCACATCTGTCCTCCACTCTTTCTTCCATGGCCTGCTGTAGGACGTTGAATCAGATTTCAGGACTCTATCTTTATTTTCAATGTGGTCTATGGCCTGGGCACATTGTCTTACAGTGGCAAGAGGAGAATCCTGGTTGACAGTTTTGCTTCTCTGGCTTCATAGGCCTTTCAATAATAAGGATAAGTCTTGGCTATGTGGGTGACAAAGCTTAACTGGTACTGTTTCTGCCCATGGAATAAATTTTCACAAGAACTAAAGAGAAGCACAAACCGCATCAACTTCTACTCAAAGAACATTCCTTTAACCTGCCTACTTTAAAATAAACACATAGCAGCATTTACATAACTCTGCCAAAACTAACTACCATATTATAGATGTGATTCTGCCCTTATAGAGAGGGATCAGGGAAGGAATAAACTACATGCTGCAAAAGTTATTCTGATGGTATAATAACTTACTGCAGTATGGACAGGTATTACAGTAATAGGGACAATATAATAACCAATATAAAACAGAATTCAAATGTGTTTCACAGAATATGAGGGCAACACATTTCTGAGAGCTGTTGATTAATGAGAGTTTATGTAAATCTCTTTATTATTATTTCTTTTCTCACTGTCAGCACGGATAGGGATTATGTGATTATTTCTATTTGTTCACTTGTGTAAATGTTGGAACACACCAGTGCATATCCTGACAGACATCTTCATATCCTGAGGACATATCCTGACAGATATCTTTATATCCTGTGGACATATCCCCTGGCTATCTGTTGAGCTTTATCCAAAACTTTTTACAGAGCTGATCCATAAGCAAACATGCAGGTCAATGTTCCTTGCTCTGCATTTCCTCTGAGATCAGGATTCAGCACAGGATGGCTGGAAAGAACAGAAATCTTTTCCAGTCTTGAAAGTTGGTGTGGGAGTTTTGTGCTACTCAGCACTGTCATTATTCATAACTGGATTCATGTGCAGCACAACAGAAATGTTTACAGTATTTCATAGCATCTTAGGACTGTTCTGAACAGAACCCAGCAGCACATGAAGAAAATGATCGAAGTCCATTCAGAATGTATTTACCTGACCATCGTCCTCAGGAACCAGGGTCTGTTGACAATTGAAGGTACAGCCTCGTCCATGAGAGGGTGTGTTTTGATAAAATTTAGAGTATCATCTGGGAATTCATTTGAGCTTACATACTTTTCTAATGATGCAGACCCAGCACAGCAACCTGGCCTACATAAAACAAGGAGAAAAGTTCTGATTTACTGTCTTAGTACAAATCTGCTAAGTGCACTGATTTTCTAAGCATCTGGAAATAGGTGAGAATGTGCCAAAGACCACAAGGAAGCAAACCATCACTGAGAATGAAATTTCATTAGACTTCCCTTTGCCTGCTTAGTCCTTTTGGGGAGTTCAGCTCTCTGTTTTAAAAAGAACTGTTCACAGTATTTCTGTCCAGATGGAGCCTAATAAATATATAGATTTATTTTGCAAGACACTGCTCACTGCCAACACACTCAGGTGTTAACTTGCCCACAACCACATTCTTTTTCCTATAAACAGTGCACTTTGTTTGATTTACAAGAGAGAAGTTCCTCTTTTTAAAAACAACTGTGAAATAAAACTTTAAACTGCTTTGTGCTGAGTGTCAGGGGTGCAACTGAATTAAAGGCAGTGTAAACACTATATTTATTGTGATTTGTTTCTGACAAGTATGAGAACCCCGATACTGTAGACATGAGCAAATCTTACAGAGTTCTTTTAATGGGATGTACCATTATTGTAGTCCGGTAACTTTGTTGCTCATTTTATTCCTAAAAACTACCCCAAGCTTTTAAAGCAATTGCACACCCCAGCTAAGACAGGGAGGTCATAGAGTATTAGTTGTGTTGGTTATTTTGTACAAAAATTTTTCAGCCTCTCTTTCTTTCTACCATTATAGTTTTTCAGCCTTTGAGTTGCAATGAGATTGGACAATGAGAGCTTGCAGGTCCACTCATGCAGTAATGAACTTGAATAGGGCCAGATTTAGGCAAGGTCCACTGAAGTCAATGTTGTTAATTCAGTTTACACAAAATGAGATGTTGTACCTAGATAACATTTATTCTTCAGATATAGGCAAATTTTCAAATGCGAGTACTAAAACTAGGAACCTACATTCACAGTTACACATCCCAAAAAAATGACATCCTTTTCTGATATGCCTAAGTGTGACCAGTTCCCACAAACTTCAGCGTGAGTTGCAAGTAATTATCACTTTTAAAAATGTTGTATGAAGCCTTCCTGCCAATTCATTCATTAGTTTAGGTCATGTTAGCTGCTATTGCCTTAGATATGTTTTTTAAATGTAAGCTCCCAGCCTATATGTTAGTCATCTTCTAATTTATCTAAGGTACAGGTGCTCCCCTGCAAAATTCAATTCTGGCAATCTTCTTTACATAAATGGTTGTTTAAATGACTTCAGAGTTCTTGTGCTGCCTTCTACCACTAAAACAACTTACCATGCTAAGTGGAGGTATAGTCTCTACTGGTAAAAATAGTTATCAACATGACTGCTAACTACACTGATGGAAGTAGGGGAGGGGAAATATATGTACTGAGACTCTATTGTGATGAGCATCCAGAAGAACAGGTGTAACATTTACAGATGCCTGAAGTTACTTTGAAGTTTTTGTTGAGTGTATAACCCTTCAGTAAAGTTGTAGACTGAAAATCTCAGATGTAAGACCTGGAAATGCTAAGTTCAGTGACTCTGTCTGAAACCTAATAAACCAAATTCAGTGTTGGTCTGATCAAATGTAACTCCTAGGGAAGTCTTTGGACCAAATGAAACAGTCATTTAATAACATCAACAGTGATGTAAGTTATGAATTTGAGGTTAATTTCTTTTTAATCTGGTGTAACTATACTGACACCAATAGGCTTACTTTACTTTTATATTAGTGTATTTCAGAACAGAAATAGAGCTGAATGTAAATGGCTCAAAAAAGGGTGCCAGTGACAAGATTTCATAACATACATTGAATGAGTATTTGTTTATTGTACAAAGTGAGTGCAGTGATCACACTGAACTGGAGTTCACTGCAATTGCCAGGAATATGAGATAAATCAGTTCCCATTCTCTATATTACTCCCTCAATAAAGCTGATTTTCTTTCTCTACTTATTTCTTCCTTCTTGGCACATTGGTTATATTTGTTATGCTACCCCAGCAAGGCAACCAGCCATAAATTTTACTGGCAGATACGTTGGCTTCCAGATTTAACTTAAAATGAATGTATATCTTACACCGCCCCTGATTTTGACATATTGGATAGGATCCTGACTAATCATGGCCTTATTCTAATAGCATTTTAATGGCATGCTTCTGTTTTGCACCAGAATCTCTTAGATAAGAGACATATTCATTCTCTTTTATTATTAAAACATATATTTTCTAATGCATCTTTATTCACATCACTAGTCAAGCTCTCAAAGGCTCTTTGTTGTGAGCACAACATAGATTATAAAAACATACCTGGGTTTGGGCACTCGTTCATCAGGAACTGGTGTCCAAGTAGAATCTGGAGACTTTTGTTCTTTGAATCTCCCCGTAAATACAGTGGCAATGTCAAGCATGTCATAGGCACAGACAGCAGAGCCAGGGATGCTGTAAAGTGACATTTCCCAGAAATTGTTACTCATTCACCAGTTATGCATAAAATTTTGACTGAAAACCAAGCTGTACAGAAGTCTTCCTGTCACAGGCTACTCAAACCTGACCTTTCTAACCTCTGGGTATTGACAGTAAAAGGCCGCCCCATGCAAAAAATTTAAATGTACCAATCAGCAGTCAATTCCTGTCAGTACCATATGTTTCCAAAAGCCTCTGAAGAAAGAACTAATTGCAAAAAATGTAAAGAGAGGAAAGAATCTGGGAAACTCCGCCTGCCTTTGGTGATGCAAGAAGAGTCATATTCTGTCCAACTATTTGGTAATTCAAGTTCTTGTAAGTTACAACACAGTTTCAATATTACTTCCCACAATTCTTCCTGGGTTTCTAAAATACAGTCTAGAGCTAATTCAGAAGTTGGAGCTGATCCATTTGTATGCTGAAGCAGCCTATTAAGTCTGAAAGCTGAATATTATTATAATATCCTTTCAATGTTCTGATTTCCATCAGTTTTTCCTTTACAGTTCTAACCAACTTCCCTTACACAGGAACTTGTTTAACTCAATCAGCTGCAATGAGTTTCTTTTGGAAAGGCTTCGAGGTTTCCCTTGGTCAATGGCTTAAAGGCATGAATTATTCATTTAACTACCTTTAATGTTTACACATGAACTACTGCGTTCATGTCTGACTTTAGCTACTTGATTTTGATAAGATAAACAGTGAGCACCAGCTGGCCAAGACTTCTAATCATGCTTTTTAGCTAGTGGACTATTATGCATCAACCACCTTTCCCCAGTCCTCCCCCCTCACACACACATTGGCCCTGGTCTTTGAAATGAGGATAATAATAGAAGGAATGCAGTGGGTCTTAGAAGGAACATATATTGATATGAACATAATTTTGTAATTATTAATGAATGTTTGTGATTTTAATTTCAAGATGCAACATCCAGATGAAGCAAGAAATATGGGATAACTTTAGCCCAGTTTAAAACAAAGGGAGATGTTTGGATCTCCATGGGCTGGTTTGTCTCATGGAAGGAGACTCATTTTTGAAAGGTACAGTGGGTCCAATGAGTTTTAAAGAGGGAGGGCCAAATTTATTCTGGTACAAATTTGCCAGGGTTAAATTTGGCCCTTGGAGCCAAGCGAGACCTTGAGCACATAGGGCACAAGCTTGGAAGATACTAATAAACTCCTGTTGGTGCTGGGCACCTTCAGCTCTCACTGAAATCCAACTGCAGTTGGAAGCTTGACAAGTTGGAAGCTTGACATACACAGCAAAAATATTGGAGAGCTGGATGCCCCAGTTCCTTATGCACTGAGGAAAAGGTATATGTGGCACACCCATACCCCTTTCCAAAGGTATGGATGCTTAGGATCCCAGAATGTGGATTCATATAGAGGAAACTGACCCAGGCAAAAAACTTCAGTTCACATCCTATAGATGCCATAACCCAGCACCTACTACCTATTACTCCTAAAGTGGGAATGAGGGTTCAATTCCAACAAGCTAAATAAGAGCCTCTGTTTTCATGAACAAAGCTATGTTTCTAAGTCTTTTGTCAGTGCATTAATTTCATCTGCTGCTTGCATAGATCTGTTACTGAGGTGTTACAATGCATCTTCCTCCTTCCTCCCAGTCCCCATTCGCTTCATAAAGGCCAGGAGGAACAATACTTTTGCTTTTCATATGAAGGGAACATTTGTAGCTACATTAATAAAGGTTACTAATGATGAAGTACAAAACACTAATTCTGATGCCATATTTCTTCTTTTCTGGTAATGTCCTGTAGGTTTCGTTTATTTTTCTTCTATTAAGGAGATGTGCGTTAATCTATTTCTGCTGTTTAGTTTTCAACTGAAGTCATATACTCCATTTGTGGTGCAAACATGCCATAGCAGCTACTCTAATTTTGCTGTCAAAAGCAGTCAGTAATTATATACGATAGACCTGTGCTTACTCTTGTTGGAAACCAGTGAGAGTTTTTTCCAATGTCTTCACTGAAGTTCACCCTTTGACTTTGAGGGGCAAATGTATGGCAAGAACAGATGAATTCCAGAAATAAAGTTCACATTTTAGTTCAAGTGTTCCTTGACATAAGAATAGAGAAGAAGCAGACCCTCTGTGGCCCAGTAACAACTTTTCTTTAATTAGAACATTTTTAAAAAACTTTTCCTGGAAACCGCAGTAATTAGATGCAGGTACATGTTTTAATAACTTACTGAGAAGCATGTAATAATATATACTACTAACAAATTCTTAACAGATGAGGTGATATTATAGATCGCTCTATAAGGCTTTCTATAAAATGCAGGTGTTAGAACAATGGGTTCCATTATTAATATTAATGGCTTGTATTGCAACAGTGCCCCCAAAAAGATGAAGGCTCTTTTGTATTAGATTCCTTTTACCCAGAATGCCCTGGCTTCCCTCCCAAACCACAGAACTCTTTCATGTGAATGTCATGGAGTGGAGTTTCATGGACTTAGAAGGGACAGAAAGGATAGTAGACCAGATCTGAAGTTTTTACTAAATACTCCTCTATAAAATTGTGGGTGTGATCAGCAAAGATTAATACAGCATGATGAGGCTCTATTAACTTCCATTGCTTTCCCTGGAGATCTGTGGAGTTCCTGGGGGCTTTCTGGAGGCAAGCTGCTATCCAGGTGGAGCCCTTGAGAGCATGGGTCTTCCAGAAAGCATGCAAAGGCCAGTAAGAATAGATGGAGCCTGTTGGATGGTGGAGGTGAGGGATTTCAGTATAGCTCTTGGAAGATCCTTGAGTACAAGGGCTAGCACCTACTGCATCTTCTATGGGCAACCAGCAGGGAAGAACATACTCCTTTAATGGGAAAACTATAAGTTGAAACTGTAAAGCCTCTTGTTCCTTACACAAAATTGCTGTAACATAAAAAGGGAATGAATTCAAAGTATGTGCCTACATGGTACCTTTTTAAAAATTATAGCTATATAATGTAATAAACAATACCAGCCTACATTAAAGATGATGACTGAGTACCCATTTATGCATGATGAAACAATATTTAAATTCTGGTAACTGCTTTTTGTAGTTTACAGTACAAATAGACAGTAGAATGAAAAAGTGTGACATGAACACAAAGAGAAAGGCTACTTCTCTGGATACCTGTTATATGGAGTGGAGAAGGTTGCTAAAACAACATCTCGGCCATTGAAATGGATAACATCTGTAACTGCCTGCAGTATATTAAAGTAGAAGTGTGAATCGCCAGGAACTGAGCAGTTCAAGCGGGCCTTGAGAAAGGAAGTCCACTGTTTTTCCAGTACTCTCTGAGATCCTCCCATATCATTCTTGCAAACTTGAGCCACTCTTGGGAAAACTACCTGCAGTGAATGGGGAAAAAGCAGAGATAATGGAATATTTGTTTGATCCATAAAGAAAGACTTTATTGGAGTTCTGCCGTTAAAAAAAATGGAAATGACATGGTGAGGTGTTTAATTTAATCCCATGTTTCTATAATCTGTTACAAATAACAAACAGAGGAAAATTCAGTTTGGGAACAGTGTACTATAAAAGATAAGGCTGTGGCATTTAATACACAGTCATAAATCCTTCAGGAGATCCACACTCAGCCCATATAAACTCATTTCCATACAGACTGCTTAGCTTTGTATTTCTTCAAACAAAAGGACATTTTATATTCACAATCTCTTCAACCCACGCTGCCTGCTCAGAGTATTGTGTCTTCAGCACTTAAAAGTATGCAAACCTCGCCGGGCTTTTATTCATGCCCTCCACCTTTGTGACCTGGGTCAGCTTTTTTGTCTGCTTAGTCAGAAAGCTATTGTGGAAATATAGAAAAATGTAGTAAATGTTTGATTGTTCTTTACAATATGGCAAAGAATAAAATTCTTGTTCCTGCTTATTCTGTACCACTGATTCAGATCTCCTAAAGATAGCTGCCTCTTGCTTTGAAGACAGGTTTTTTTTAGCTGTTACCTGATAGATGGAATTAAATATATTTGCCATTCCCTTTGCAGGGTTAAATTAAAGAAAGAGGAGATTCCAATGCATATTGTGACAATTTCAAACTATCATATACTTCAAGACAGTGCAATGCAATGTTTCACTGCAACCAACCTTTGGACTTGAGCAGCAGGAATCTTCTCAAAATGATGACCTTGTCATCATGATTTATGGCTCTCATTTCAAGGTCATTCCTACCAGAACTGGTCCAAGAACAGTTTTTCTGAATGTAACAAAGGCACTGAGGGCAATGTTTTCCTCTTACCTTACCCATACTGTTGTATTCCACTGCTATTTCACGAAAGAAGAAGTAGATATAGTCACCATAATCCACTGCCTGAACAAAGTAGGGTTCTGTAAGCAGACAAGACATTTTGAATAGCTGTGGTGCCTACCAAACAAATGAAACGCATCAAAGGAGCAGATAGGAACAAAAATACAAGTAAAACTGCATAGCCCAATAGAAAGGTTTTGCTCTGGGGCTCAGTTTTCCTCACTTCTAAGCAGGTCATATCATAAAAGAACAAAGGAACTTTGGGTGCATGGGACAGCTTTGGGCAAATCTATAGAGAATCTATGAAAGGTCACGATGTGCCTGCTTACCTACTACTGTAAGGATTCCTTTGCAGGGGAATATGAAAAGGTGAAGAGAGTGACCCTCACCAATATAGCATGGTCCAAACTCCCCTGTGGGAGAAGGGAACAGCAAATCTCATACACTGTCATTCCCTGTACTTACCTGCAACAGGAGCAGGGGACCTACATGGATACATGATATCAATGTTTACATAGGGGCTAAAGATTTTTTTCCCTTCAATATCTTTCTATTTCTACACTTTTTAAATTTATGCAATGTACTTTGTGCTTTGCTTATTGTCTCAGGATCGGCCTAAAGTGTTAACCATTCACAACAACTCTGTAAAGTTAAATGCTAATGTTTGTCAGAATAAGGGTATTTACAACACACAAATTGCCTCATTCAACAACAGTTATACAATACCTAAGAACTGTAATGTGAAGGATATGTGTAATGTTCTCATAATTTTGTTTTTATTGATGAGTCCTAACATTGCAGAACAAATTCTGTATAACTTATAGAGCCTTGTTACCAAACACAATGCTAGGAAAGGAGTAGGTTCAGAAACAGCATCAGAACTGCCCCCCTCTCAGCCCGGAAAATCCTATCCTTTTCATATCAGAGGTATAAAATGAAAGATTTGCGTTAGGAAAGATGGATGTAACGTATTCTACTGTGGTGATACTTGTAGTTTTCTTTCAACATCCAATAACTCAGGGGGAAAAAAGGGAGGTAAATAAATCAGTGTAGGTAAAAGATGTAATTTAGTTTCTTCTTTCTGACAGAAAGCATCGTTGAAACAAAACTACAGAGAGGTCTGTCAGGAATCCAAGACTCTCATCAGAGATGCAGCTCTTTTCCTTTGTTTTGTTTACTTACCTTTCAACCATTTTGAGTCATGTTTGACTGTCCGCAGGGTTGGGCTGTCTCCAAGGCTCCGGTAAATGACTGCATCTATTGCAAGGAAGTCGGTCACTGTGGCAGAATACAGCTTCCCCTCTGGGGGAGGAGGATAGAAAAAGAAAAGAGGAGGAGGAGGAGGTTAGAAATAATATAATTACTTTCTCTCATCAATCAAATGAGATGGGACAAATGAAATCATCTGAAGCTCACTGGGAACACCGAAAAGAAAATTCTGGGTAGGAAAATAGCCGAATGAAAAGTTTCTCATTTTTAAAATGACAGAGCAATTTCAAGAGGATGCTTTGGAGGAGTAATCCTAGGAAATGTCCTTTCCTTTACTAAATTAGATAAATTGTGACTGAAATATCCAGCCTGGCTCCATGGGGAATGTCTCTACTGTAACACCCAAATGTAATCTAATATAACTAGAACAATGCCTGAGAAAAATGAGGTTTTTAATCTATAAATCCCAGCCAAAAAACAGATATGAGACCAAAAATGTTAATTTTCAGTAAGTTTGTCTAAATATATACTACTGGAGAGCAGCCGACTAATTGATGCTTATTAATATTTCTTCCTTTCTGGGCTTCAATGTGTGTTTATCTCCCCTCCTTTAAGATCATCAGTAAAAGGCAGATCAACATCAAAATGTCAATGCTAATCAAATTGCTCACCAGATGCTTTTCAATGGAAAAAGCCCCAAAACCAAATACAATCCCCCCGCCCCAAAAAAAACACCCCCCCAAAAACCAAACAAACCCTCAAACTGGAAAGGTACAAGTGCCCCAAAGACCTGTGTTTTGCAAACCCATTCTCATTGATAGAGTTGATATTAAATGAACTGAAGACTGGGATAGCAGCCGGCCTGGATGACATACTTAAAGAACAAATCAAGCAATTAAGACTGCAGACTCAAGAATGGGTCTTTTGCCTGTGCAATTCATGCACAGCCACTCAAACAATTCTGAAGATATGGCAACATGCTCAGGTAGTAGCATTTTTAAAGCCATGGAAAGATCCATCTGACCCAAAGAGCTTCAGACCTATCTCTCTGCTATGCCATACACTGAAATTGTACAAACAAGTGATACTGAACTGGCTTGCCCCATACACGGATAAAACACTTAATCCCTGAACAGGGCGGCTTTTGCCTTGGAAAAGCAACAGTGAGCCAGCTGCTCAATCAAACTCAACAAACTGAGGATGATTTTGAAAGATGAGAAATAATTGGAGCTGTGTTCTTCGACCTAACAGCTGCTGACGATATACCAGCAACTCCTCCACAAAACCATGGAAATGACAAAAGATCTACATCTCACAGAGCTGATATGAACCCTGCATGGAAACAGACTTTTTTTGGTCAAACCAGATGAGAAGTAAAGCAGATGGAGATGACAGATTAATAGCCTCCCCAAAGAAGCATACTTGCACTGCTGTTATATAACCCCTAAACCAATGATTAACCAATTGATATGGAAACAAAATGTTTCATCTATGCAGACAACCTATGCATAACAGCCCAAAACACTGGCTTTGACCATGTCAAGAAAACCCTAACCAAGGCACTGTTTGGCCTAATCTCATACTATATTGAAAACCAATTATGTGCCAACCCAGTGATAAAATAAGTATGTGCCTTCCACCTGAAAAACCATGAGGCCAGCTGCCAGCTCAACATTACATGGTCTGCGACCCCACTGCCCAAATCCAGTTTACCTTGGAATCACCCTCAGTCAAGCCCTCTCCTACAAAGAACACACCATGATGACAAAAGCAACGGTGAGTGCTTGTAACAACATACTATATAAACTAACCAACTCAAAATGGGGAGCTAGCCCTTCAACCATCCAAACAATTGCTCTTGCTCTCAACTTCTCCTCAGTTGAATATGCATGTCCTGTACAGGAGAAATCCATACACGCTAAGTGCCTTGACCTCATTTTGAAGAGTGCATACCTGCTGGCTGGCATTGCTTCGCCTGACATCATAACAGCAGTAGCCAACAGGATGGAATATTGAGAGAAACTGAAGATATGAGACACCCTCTGTATATCCAATCTGCAGTGCACAAATGCCTGAAGTTGTGCAGGACCTTCCTCACCAGCACCCAACCTCTCAATGCTACACCCAAGGAGACATGATGATAGATGTGATATAAGAGGCTGAAGAAAATAACTGATAGCGAAAAAATGTACATTCGAGCAGCTGAGTCCTTACCACCAGGGGCTGCTGAACAATGGCAAAGGTGGCAACATCTCAACAACCTACGTACTGTAGTCAGAGGTTCTAAGGAACTAATGAAGAAGTGGGGTTATAGCATTGGTTCAACCACCTGTGACTGTGGTACAGAGCCTCAGACTATGCAATACCTGCTACAATGCTCACTGCTCAAAGGCGCATATACAATGAAAGATCTTGTAAGTATGATAAACAAGTACAAGAGTATGTAACAAAATAGTCAAATGTGGTGTAGAGACATGAGAAAAGGAGTGAAAAAAAAATCTCACTGTATGGGATACTACAAGAAACCTATTCCTACATGGAGACTGTGGTTTATATCTATTTTTTATACTCAAAAAGCTTTTGGATATCTTCTATATGATTAGACTTTTTACCTCTCAAAGATCATTGCAGGAGGGCTGTAAAATGGCACAGCAAGGACAAGAGAATGAAGCAAAACATCACAATTTAAAGGGGCTAGCGCCAACAACAGTTTAATATGATAGCTACTTCAAAATCCAGTTGTGGGCCTTTATGCTGCAGGAATATTACATTTTGTAAGCTACGTCTTGCAGCCATGATATTTCATGGTAACACAAACAATATAACATAATATAAACCCAGTAACTCATATCCCAATGGTGTCAAAGAGAAGTGGGAATGGGCTACACCCATCTCAATGGGAAATATGATAGGTATTACATTGAAACTTATCTGTGTGGGGATGATGATTAAGGGAAGTCTTCTTCAGAGGTTTCTTTGAGCCATAACTCACCCTATTTCCAGCTAACCAGAAAAGGCAGCATTTTATTTCCCTACAAGACTTGAAAAAACAGATCTACAGTCTTATTTTTGCGCTATGCAATCCCAATCAGAATATTACTGTTTAAAACTAGTCTTGCTTTCTTAGGCGGGGAAAGATCAATAAAAACAGACAAATAAAATTAACTTAAAAATAGAAAACTATATTTTTTTAGCTATAGATCTCTGATCTTATTTCAATATAATCACATATTCATTTTCTCTAGCTAAGTCCTGTTTGACCAATTACACTTCACACACATCAGCTGTAATAGCTATATAGTAAGAAAGGTCACACATGCAAATCAAAAGAGAAGGAGGTCAACTAGAGTAACTACCCTGGCTGTTATGAATGGTGCATCTGGGGATTCATTCTTCATAACTTTCCAATACAAGTCTTGGTAAATTTACTTGATCCATTTTATAACAATTTGTTTGATACACTTTACCTCTAATTCTGAATTATGTACAGATAAGTCAGCATTACATTAAATTTTGTATTTCAACCGATTCATAGAGTTCATCAGTGAATAACTGTTGATGTTCAGATTATTTGCAAGATAGTCACTGAGACTGTTTGGGATTTGGATGGTCAGTGATAAACTGGTTGGTTATATAAGTTGGAAACTACTGTTTCTCTTCTCTCATTAGATGATTTATGTAACTAATGAATATAACACAAGTTGTGAATATTCAATTTTGCAAAATAAAATGCCATCTGAATTTTTCACTGCTGACTGTTCAAAAAATTCACCCCTCTACAATTGTTTGCTACTTCCTTTCTTCCACTTTCAACTTGGACCCTCTCCACTCTAATTCCTGCCATCTCCATTACTCTAAAATTACTCTTACCAAAGTATCTAATGACCTTTTTCTGCCCACATTTCCACTGTATCCTCACTCTTCTTGACCTCCTGATTAACATCTTGTCTTGTCAGCTACCACAGTTCCTTCCTCCTTTGAATCTCCTTCTAATTCTTAAAATTGTTCCTTCAGCGCAGTGTTTGGTAGATTCCTTTTCCTCCCCTCTCCTACTGCAAATAGGGATCCAACAGAACATGACTGTCAGTTCCTTCCTTTTCTTTATGCTGTTTCATCCATTTTTGTCATGTTGAGTGTTTTCATGGGCTGTTCCTAAGCTATTCTATGCAAGATAGCTAGGAGGACTGGTCAGTCCTGAAACACAGAACCTCATATTTCAAATATCTAATTTGTGAAACCTGCACTATATCTTACTCTTTGGAATAGTCTTAAAATTAAAGCATACTATAAGAATGTGCAAGACAGTTCTATGGCACATTTCTAGGGTGTGGGAGCGGTATTTAATTCACAGAAGCTGCTATCTGAAATATAGAGCACAGGGTTTCTTTAAAAAGTCTTCTTTAAGTATATTGATTCAAGAACAAATTGATAAAGAGAAAGGGGATTCTACAGCATTCAAAATCCTTCTCTTATCAAGAGATTGCTTATTATTATTTTGAAATTAAATTACACCATTATAGGACTTCTTCTTTATCTAACAGCATGTCAGTTCAGACACTGTAGGTGGCATTGTGACCTTTTGTGTGCAGCACTGATAGCTGCTTAAGAGAGGCTGAAATTTTAAGAACATTTCAACTTCCATATGGATTTCTAAAAGGTTTTTGTCAAGAAGCAGCTGGTCAGTATTTTCTAGCAAAACACTTGTTCAAAAGAGGCAGTGATGTCATCATAGAGGGGTCTATACTTCCACTGCATGCCAAAGCTGACACAGGGTGAGTGAGGGGTCACACTAACACAACTTCAATAATGAAACAATTTAACTAGGAATCTATAGAGGAAAGACACCAAAATACCATTTCATAATCAATGGTCCAAATTAATCCCATTTATAAGCACTTACTTTTTTAACTATGAAAGAAATTAGAGCTAATTGCATTCCGTTGCATGCTGCATAAATTATTATTGAATTAACACATTTTCTCCTTCTTGTACCACAACTGATACTGAAACAGTAAGATGTTTCTTTTTAAAAAACCCATCACCTCACCTTCCTTTTTGGATTCAAAGAAGGGCACAATCCCGATAAAAAACACAACAACCTAGCTCTGAATTGGCCTTCATTATGAAGGCCAACTTCATTTTAAAGAAACATGTGACCATATATGGCTCTGACTAGAGTCAATATGAGTTTTGTCCTTGGTTTTCACAGAGGTAATAGGGGTAGTACTTCTACCTGACACTGATCTGGCCTAATATTATTTTGCTTTTATTATCGTGAATCCAGTAAAAATGAAATATTGAGTCAGGAAACGGAGGGTTTAGGCAATGTTGTTTATGGTACAGAAGTTAATCCCACAGCATGCAAAGCTTCCTGCACTAATGCGTTCCTTATGCCCCTATTTTGAGTCATTACTCACTCACTTTGCCACGTTTTAGAATCAGCATTTCAGATGAGAGGTACTTTACTATGGCAAGTATACCTCAGAAGAAGGAAAAAAATGGGTTATTCTTACTCCTCCTCATTTACCTGCGAACAGTGCAACATTGGCATGTTTTGCATCATAGGGACACCTTGCCATTCCACTAAACTCATCGCCTAGGAACTCCAGTGTATCCATCTGAAAAAAATCCAAAATATCCCAATTTAAATCTCTTCAAGAGAAAGAAAGAGTAACTTGTCACCCGCATTATGACTTATGATGGTTTTCATTTCAGGGCGGAGGTGTTTCTGGCTGTGAGGTAAGAACAAAACAAAATATTATTATATATAATTTATCGAGGAAGGAGTGCCCATTAAGATAGACACCCCTCTAACACATTCCTTCACTGATTTGTTTATCTGTTCACGAATGTCCTATTGAACTATTAAGGCCTGTGAGGCCTTTGGTTCTGACAAACATTCCTAAGATATACATGCTATACTAGCCAAAAGAAGATCAGGATGATTTTGGTTTGTATAACTCCCCCACCTAATGTTGAAGTTACTAGCTCTGTATTCTGCCTATCTAATGTTGGGGTTGTCATTACTGCACAATTTTTTGTTCTGCTTTCCATATTTGGAAATATTTGCTTTCCATGTGTTCCTGTATCCATTACGCATGCATCATAGACAAAATCCTCTTACCATCAAGCAAGAATTAATCTGTGCAGTAGTTGTAAAATGTCAGACTTAAGTGTAACCCCCCGGGAAATTAATTCAGCATAAGGTACTGGTAATTATACAAATAACCAGCTAAACCTTGTATAGAAGTCCAAGAGGTTTCAGTAAATGACAGGACCAGATCGTATATATTTAAAGATTCATTACAGCAGAGCTAATAAGATCAATGATTGATTCTGGGGTAAAATTCCTCCCACCTATTCAACTTACTTGAACAATACATACTGTATAAATCAGAGTACAAAATCATAGTGCATGAGAAATAATCTATCTAGCACCATCAAGCTACTCCAATCAACTTTTGGCTCATATGTTATGAGACCTAAGTCATTCAATGGACGAGTTGTCATCATTTGTTTCCTGTCATGTATCTTTTCTATCAAGATCTTCTGAAGGGAATCAGTTGTGTTTACTCTTGAGTGGAAAAGCATTTAAAGTGACAATAAAAGGAAATGAGCTGTGGTCCAGAGTTCTTTTCCTCTATGTGAAGCAAAGCATTTCAGGTTCATCTGCACTTTCACTTTGCAGCACAGAGGGATGGCCCTTATCTTCTGCTTGACATGTCTCAAGTGCCCTGGTGCCATCCACAATGCTAGAAATATATTCAGAAAAAGTCAGTGCAGGTGTCTGAGTGACCTTCTGTAGGCCCCCAGAGATATTACCCATGCAGGCTCTGACAGCATGGCAACAGGTGAAGAAATCAGCATAGGCCACATATCATGGGGAATGAAACATCTGCAGAAAGGATAAAGAGGACCATTTATATCCCTCACAGTAGGATGCCAAGAAAAAATTGTATTTGTACTAAAAGACAGCTCTCCAGCAAGGGGACTACTTGGGATTTGTTAGGAGCATTAATTGTATTGAGGGCTAAGCAATGGCAAGCAGTGCTAGAATAATTAAACAAAGAACTGGAAACAGGAAACCTAGCTGCATTCTGGGAAAATATGGTGCGATGTGTCTGAGAGGCTGGGAAGAAAAAAGAGAAGGGAGAGTTCCCAGACTAGTGCAAACATTGATACCTTTATACGAAGAATTTGCATTATGTAGTTAAGAGGAAAGGAACTTGTTCCTGAATCAAAAACTTCCTATACAGAAAGGGAAAAAAAGATAGGTCTTTCTAGGTTTGAGCCATCACAGATGATAAACCAATGTGGATGATTTTATTATTTAGCATATGCAGTTTCAGCATTTTGTTTCAGCCACCTTGAGGTGATTTCGTCACTGCCTTAAGATGTGGAGGATAAACCAGTGTGGCAGAGAAGAGATGGTGAGAGTTAGGGTCTTTGTGGATATGGACATAGTTGTTTTCTTGGTTACTGATGTTTTCAGTTTATCTTTACATTTCTAGGCCCAATCCTGCACTTTTGAGTCAATAGAAATTTTACCACTGACTCGAGTATAAGGAGGGTCAGATTTTTGTTTTTTATAAATACCAACTGAATCTTCCTTCCCTCTGAATAATGTTTAGAAATAGCCCTTGGGACAAGGGCACTCTTGGTTGTCTTAGTTCCCTGCCTGTGGGCAACTTTCCTCACTTTCTTCTCCCCCCTCTACATTTCCCTGTGGTTATCTCCTATTAATTACTTTCAGAAGAGTCCCATGGAATCCTGCGCAGGTTCCCAAGTATTTAGATACCCACAAACTGATGCAGTAAAAACATATCGTTTTTGTAAAGCTAAGCTCTACACTGGATTCAAGACGGGACACATGATAAGAGATGGATTCAAAATGGTCTGTCCCAACAGGATACTTAGATCTTAAGGACTCTGCTTTAAAATGTGCCCATGGTAGGTAAACTCTATGCTTAAGAACATTTGGAAAACTAACGTGTGTGTGAAGTAAACTTTATGTTATTGCAACTATGAAGGAAAGTCAAGTGGCAACATACTTGAATTTGGAAACGCTGCAAAGAAGTGTCTACATCAATCCAGACAAATCTCAGAAACTTGAACAATATTGTGAGTGAAGACTAATTGTGTGATGTTGAATGACTACAATCACAAGTACATACATAACTTGTAAGAACACAGCTGTAAACCCAAGAAGACATGCATACCTTATAGTTCCTACAAGAAGGGTTGAAGGCATTTGTTCCACAGACAAACAAGGTATCCTCATTTCTATTTAGGAGAACCTTAATAAAATTATGACACTCATCCTGAAGAAAAATAATAATAAAAATTATTTTAGTCAGCACGTTCTGGATATCTGGCTTTATTTGTGTGCCCTGATTTTCATGGTCATATCTAAAATGAAACTGGCCAGTAGCCATTGTGATATTCTGGGCCTTGTTTCAACAATGTTTTAACTGACAGAAAACGAAATGCAATGAAATAAAATTCTAGTCATTTAAAAAATGGTTGCTAGGAACCTAAATATTATATTTACATTGTAGTTTGGATTTTGTTCTCTCTCTTATAGATACATTTTGTTTGAAAGTTGTAGCTTTGCTCAAGATTGAGGGCTGACTCACTTCTCACATCTGCTGCTCTAAGACAGCTGCACATCTTATTTAGTCAAGGAAGTAAACGGAAGTAAAACTGATGTAGTGGAGGGAGGAACAGCTCCAGAAACTCTGGGCCAGATATTGATCTCACCAATGTTAGTCACAGTTTACGCTCCAGTACACTGATGTGAGATAAGGATCAGTCTCTATGCATCTATGAACACACACACTTCTTATTAGGGGTTTGTATTTGCTCTTCAGGAAACCCCAAGTAGAGAAAGGACAGCAGCAGGTAGCTACCTGAGACAGCATTAGGTAATGTCCGTTTATCTTCTATTGTGTCCATAATCCTCAGTGCTCCTAGGTATGTCATGATGTTGCTGTGGCTGATGTTGTAATATTTCATCACATTAAAAGCAAACTATTTTTGCAAATTAAAGCTTTCAATAAGTTGATGGAAAAAGCAATTACTAGCAAAGAAGTGAATGGCATGATCCATTCTACATCACAGAGAACAGCCTGAGATAATAGTCAAGAAACTAAACTAAAGTGGCAGCTGCAGGAGAAATGAAAATTGCCTACCTTATGTTTTCCCTTCATTCTGCACGTGTCTACATCAGCCTGTCTAGATTTCCATGTCAATTTCTGCAAGGATCAAGAAAGAAATCAATTAGAGCCCAGAGGTTGTTGCATTTGATTTCAGAAGTAAGAGTTCCCTAGGGGAGACTAGCTGCTGAACATATATTTATTGAAAGCTTTCTGCACCCTTTCTCTGTGATTAATTCACCATAACAATGAAAGACCAGTGATGCAGAACATTCACTTAATTTTATGTTGCTATCTATTCATTAAACTAGAAACCTATCTCATTTTTAAAGCCTGCAAACAAGTGAACTTAGCAACAAGCTGATTTTTTAAATGTACGCACATTTTAAAAAGTATTTTGTTTTCTTTTCTCATTATTTCCTATAATTTGATGTTGTTTTGCAAAGTAAATTGCTGTTAATGGACTATAAACTCATTAGTTATCAAAGCAAAGTATGTGCATTGGCAAGGTGTGTTTCAGAAGACAAAGAAATCCAATTCAGGTAATTCTCCTCACTTCAAGTCAGCTAACAGGCTCAGAGAGCCCTCTACCTATCAAAGTACTGAAGATTTTATCTGCTAACACTGCTTCCCTGGAAGACTTGTGTGTATATGTTTGAACTGGATTATACACAGACTACTGTTACCAAATTATCATATCTGTCCTAAACTTTCCAAGTACCTGAGTGCAGAATAGTCAAATTTAATGACTTGAAGTTTTATAAAACTTGATTGAAAACTTCAGAGCTTAAATTTGTTTGTTTATTCATTCATTCATTTAATTTATATGCTGCTATTCCTAGCAAAGGCTCAGAGCAGCTTACAGTAAGAGAATATATTTCAAAATAGCTTAATAAAGGAGAGTGACAAGACAGCTTAACAGAGAATGTACATGCAATACAAAGAATCTAGTAGGAGTCCATATCTAGCAATATTCATGTCAACACAGGAGAGAAATGCAAGCAAAGCTGTTTTTCATTTGGCTATAACTTCCCATGGATATAACGCAGATTTGGTTCAACTGATGTTAAAGTAATATTTTACTTGCATGCTTGTATAGCTAACTACAAAATTATATATGAAAATTACAGGTACATCTGTACTACCTCCACAGTGATCCAGAGATGACCACTCAGAAACAAGCTCCTTCATGTTCCTCCCATTTGGCATTTACTGCTTGCTAAAAAATGTTGTGTATTTGCTTTGTGCCATGTACCCAAGGATGCTCTTGTGAGTTCAGTCTCAGTTGTGAATCTGAGGGCAATTTTGGGCACACCTGGCACTACACTTATGGTGACCACAGAACATTTTTTCAATAGGGGTGTGGGTATGGTTGGCTTCTTGGTGGTGGTCTTGAGATTGCTACAGAGGCAATATAGACATATGAAGAGTTTGCCTTTTATGAAGAAAGTTTCAGTACACTTAATTAGTATGGTATAGCAATTATAGAAAGATACAGAATACAAATGAATAGATGTTTGATGAATATTCCACCAGGGACCTCAATGTATTTCAGGATGGATTACTTATCAAGTCAGCTAAATCACTTATCAGAAATTCACAGAGGACATGATTGCTATTCCAGCTTTCCCCAAATATGATTAGTAATGCCATCTTACTTGATTATTATAGTTTGTAGAGCAATGCTGGCAAGCTATTTGAAACAGTGTCCTCTTCCTATTTATTGTCTGCCTTTTCTAGTGTCCTTGGTTTCAGGATGATGATAAAAGCTACTTACTTTGCTAAAATAAATTTCTTCTGTATGTGATGTGTCCATATCAACAGTATAAATATGGTCCCTGTAAACAAAGATAAATGAATGCAAAGTCAAATAAGTAGTCAGACAGTTCATTTTCCACTGAAAGAGTTATTTCCTATAAGATAACCCATAGCTCACGCAAAAAAGACCAGGGATCGTACAACAGAACATTACTGACTGCATAGTCTGCTTCTTCTGAAAATGTACCAGTGAATACAAGCTGTCTTGTTTTACATTAAAGATGAAGGAAAATTCTAAAAAAAAGTTACATCAAAATTCTTCTCCCCCCCAAAATTATTTGTATGCATGAGGTTTAGGAAGGAAAACTAGTTCCAAATCTCTTCAGGCTTGTTGTGCTGATTTTTTATGCATCCTCAATTCATCTACAACCTTGCTTAGACACGCCTTTGGCCAGCTTCTTGGGATGGTTTTCAGTGTGCCATATTTACTCATTCAGGGTTAAAGGGAAGTTAATGCTTTTTTTTTTTTAATTATGCTTCCAATTTCAGCCATGCTGATTTGATTGACAGAATGGAAAGGAAAAGGTTGACAGCAACAAAATTGTTTCCAGAAGTCATTTTTCTCTTCACAGGTTGATGGCCAAATTAAGCTCTAAAATATGCCCTTGGAGAAGTTTACAGTTCTTGCTTGTGTTCACCTTCCTGTTTGGCTGAGAACCTGGCTTTTTCTACAATTAGCTGCCAGTCACTCTTTAGAAATAGGAAATAGACTAAGGCACACAGGTAGAGGGATATTTTTAAACATTCCCCTTCTGCAAGAGCTGAACACAAGGACATTTTGTCTGGGGCATAGAATTTAAAACAAATAAATGAATAAAAAGCAGTAGGAGCTGCACCAAACTAGCGAGGAAGGGTGAAAAATACGCAGCAACTCGTTTTTCCTTGAAATAACATTGGCTTTTTAAAAAATGCAGGAAGTTGTGCAGCTGGAAAATGATCCACAGCTTAAAAGGAGTCTCCATAGGAGTCTGTTGAAAGTAGGATGCAGACTGTTTCCATTTTGAAAGTCTTTGCTTTCAAGATTAACTTCATTTTAGCAGGTTTGGGGGAAACAATATTAGCCTCTAACTAAAGCAGATGCAAAACACTATGCTGTAAGAAGAAGAAGAAGCAACACTTCTGTCACATGGAGAAAAGGAAGCATTGTTAATGGAAACTGGCTTTTAAAAAAATCCACTTTTTCTCCCTGCACTGGAGGCAGTTTGCTTTATAAGATTTCAAACCAAGGAGGGTTTTTTTCCTTCAGTCTTCTGTACAAACCAGAACTGTCATTTACTTTCAAGAGAGGTTTAATGCCTTGGCTTATTATTCACTTGACTTTAATGGTAGAGCTACGGTCAGCATTAGTGCTGGAATAAAATTATTTATTAGCTTGATATTGGCTTTACAGATGACTACAACATTTCTGTTTGATATAGAATATTCTTAGCACCTATTGGTGCTATTATATACTAGTAGAAGCAAAAATCTGAATTGTAAATTAACAACTACTTATTATGCTTTGGCAGCACCTCAAAAAGTGTTCCAATTGGCCCTCTTCTGGCACAGCTTTTTGTGTTAATTATCAGTTTTAGTTTGTGGTGGGCTTTTTAAAACAAAACAATTAAAAATAAAGTGGTACAATTCAGACAGAAACTTGAGCCACTTTAGCACCGCTCAAACCCTGGCACCTTTAAGTGATTTGCCTCTTGGCTTATCAAATGCTCCAAGGAGAATTCAGATGCCAATTTATGGAATTACCTCAATGAAATGTGATTTCAAGATAAGTGTAAATCATTCCACGTGTAGCACATTTAAAGCGTAGCTGCCCACAGTGCTGGCAAAAATGAAAAGAAGTGTCAAATGCTTGTGAAAGTTCTTTAACTATAGACAATAAGGGACTGTTTTGCCTTTCCTTCCCCAATGCTGCCTAACTCCCAGTACCTACTGGCTGTGGTATGTGTATAGCTCTCTGCTAATTAAGTTATTCTAACACAAATTGACTTAATCCTAGTGCTTCCGTTTTTCCCACCTCCAGTCAGCAGAACTGAATTTTGTTGCCATGGCATAATCTTGTGGAGGAAGAGAATTTAAATAATGACACTGGCTGAGCCTGACCTTTGGTCATTCCGTGCAATGTCTGGAAATGTATAATAACCACAAAGGAGGAGGGGATCATTCTGGTATGGCCGGGGCTCAGTGAACCATTCTGTACGTACATATGGGAGGTGACAGATCATGTGAACAAAAACCACCACCAAACAAGTCAACAGGAAGAGGAGACAGTGAACTTCGGGCAAGGTGTATGTATGTGATTCTTTGGCTTTCCCTTTACATCTGGAGGGGACAGACTGTCAAGCTTGTATAGCAGTGGAGTTATGCCAGTTTGGATATCCAGCCTGGAATTTGCACTGAACTCTTTAGAAAATATGTTGTGGTGGCTTTACAACAGTCAGTACAGAAGCTACACACAGACCCTCCTGCCCCATTTGCACAAACAGGCAACCAACAGAGATTGTGCTTTATGCCAGTCAAATCAGTAGTGGTTTGCTAGGTGATCTCATATTTGAGTTTGTCCCTTTTTCCTCAAGGAAACTGACTGCAGAGTGAAAACCAAGAACTTGATTTTCTCAAAAAACGTCAATGTTTAATAATTTGTTTTGACTGCTCTTCAGGTGGTGGGGCATGCATGTAAACTTAGCATCACTGTAATTAGACACCAAAAAAAACCCAACAGCATAAAAGAAGCATCTGATATCATAGCTAAGGGATTTATGCTAACTGCAGTTTTTAATTAATCCTGTTACAAAGCTCTTTAATGAACACCCTTGACTGTGTTCACATTTGCTTCAGTCTACAAGTTTATTGCCACCACTAAAGGAGATGCAGTGTTATAGGTATAAACTTTCACTCCTGTTAATTATGAAAGATGAGTCATTTTCTGGAGTTTATCACTTGGAGACAAAAATGACCTTTGAATTTTAGCATTTATTACATAGGCTGCTCAGCCCAGCAAGGATTTTTTTTTCAATATGATTTTGAGAAGGAAAAGTATCCACTTAAGAATTTTAAAGTTATGAAACAAAAAAAGTTATAAGAAGATTTCCTGTGTCTGTAGAAATTAAAATGGATTAGCTCTTTTTTTTGCAGGTTGTTAGTTCTTGGTAATAACTGAGAACTTTTCTATTTGACTATAACATTTTATATATGCATGTGTGTACGTATACATGTTATTTATTATATGTTCCATGAATATGTGCACTTGCACATATACACACAGATTTTTTTTTAATTACTTGTGCACCTACAAGTTATCCTGGGAATAACCTTTGGGTACAGAAGAGTAAAGTGAACAAAGCAGATTTTCCTTAATGTTCACAGCAAATAATTTGCCAATTGAGAAAGAGAGAAAGACGTTTAATCACAAAAAAGAAGAAAAACCTACCACCACCTTATACCCCTACCTTTTCTTTCTTACATATACATAAAAACAAAAGGGCCAAAACACATAAATGCTGTGTTTTTACAGGGAGGCACAGAGTAGAAAGCCCTTATTAGGGCTCTCTGCATACTTTCTGTGCCAGAAAGTCAAATTCCACGTTTCTTCTCGGCAGAAGACTGTGAAAGGAAAGTTTAGGACTGGACAACTGGCAGAGGTATAACCAGTGAGTTCCCAGCATGAGTCCTCCAGCCCAAAACACTCCATGGGGAGAAACAAACCATACTGGGTATTCACACATCAAGAGCTTCTCAGCAGCTACAGCCTGTTAGAGGTAAAAGGTTTGGGGTTACTATATATTGAAGCTGCCAGTTCCATTCCCTATCCCATTGCTGCATGGCCAGGTGTTTATTGGGGCTGTGCACTTGCACATATACACACAGATATGAAGCTTACAAGAGTGCAACGTGTTGCCCTGCTGAGCATCAGAGTTTGAGACCTGGTGCTTTGTGGGGCTGGAGTTGCAAACATCCAAAGTACAGTTTGTAATATTTAGGAGACGGTTAAAGCAAGTGGAAGGATCAGGCCAACAGCATATAGGGACTGTCAAGGAAGGTTATATTAAAAAATAAAAGATAAACTGGCCCTGTTTAGCAAATTATATTCTTAATTTAAAACTCCTACACCCTACACTGTCATAGCTCCGAAACTGTATACATTTTTTTAATGGATGGTGACTTTGGGAAGAACTTGCTGCAGAAAAGGAATATCATAAAGAAACTACAAGATACTGTGGAAAGGCAAACCAATCATGAAAACCAGTTAGAGAGAAATAAGCTTAGAAGTTAAATCCAAAACTTTCTCCACTGATGAGGCACCTTAAAAATACAGACATGGTCAGAAAAAGTGGCTATTTAAAAATGTCACTTCCTTACTCAACAATTCTACTCTTCAATCTAAGCAATCAGTCAACTAAGGCTCACTCTGGTGCTTATTGCTCTGGAGTTTGTTGCTCCCAGGTGCGCTGTTTTAACGTCTGCCCAGGATTGCAGCATATTAAGCCTGGTCGGGACAGCCCTAGTTAGCAAGGGGTCCTTGCCAGCCTGTGGCTGCTCCCCTTGGTTCAATGTGCTGTGGAGGAGCTGGCTGGGGCATGAGGTTGCTCCAGAGCGGGACTAGCCAACAGACAGCCCCAACACTGAAGTCTCCTTGTGCCCCAACCAGCTGAGGCAGTGTTTACACATGCATTGCTCCAGAGTAAAAATCTCAGAGCAGGATAGTACTTGTATTTACTGTGCTGTGGAGTTAATTAGTTTACTTCAGCCTAATAGGGGCACTTGTGTAGATGCACCATGTTTACTAAGCAGCTAATTAGTCTATGGTGCAGTAATGTTTTGTGTAGATACACCCCTAATGACTCTGACTTATCTGCTCTTACCTGTACTCCTTATGTAGCTGCAGGCAAGGCACCACTCTGAGACATTTATACTTAGTGTACTAATAACACTAAGTCAAGACCTCCGCTACTTTTAAAAAGTTTACATGTTTGGGGGAAAAGAAGTGTTTATATACAATTGTGTGAGGTCTACAACTGATAGCTATGTGTAGCTCCCAAGGCATCTGATAGTGCTATGCCAATTTACACAAAATAATGCATGTGCTGTGCCAATATACCTCTTTAGCTAAAAAAGAAATCCAGAAAATAAATTCAGTTAACCTTGTTGGCTGTTCAACAGAACAGCAGTAAATATTTCTCTCCTTTTTTTTGTTTTGTTTTACAACAAAATGTGCCTGGAAAGCAACATTAAACTTTAATTGCTCTTATTCAAATATGTATTCATGCACACAATGGATCACTTGTGTTTGTTTTCCAAAATATATAATCAATTGTACGCTCAAACAAAATCAGAAATTCTTTAAGGAAATAAATTAGGGACTCTATTCTCCCAGGTGCTAAACAGTTCATTGGGGTACTCAGAGCCTTTCACACTGATGGGTTAAAGTGAGCACCACACATGCTCAGTATCTTTCAGAACTGAACTGTGTTAGATGACTAACTTACATGGCTTTTCATATGTATTATAGACAGTGTGATGTCCTCCAGATGTGATAACATCCTAAAATAAATGTCTGGCAGAAATGAATTCAGAATATCCTCTTTTGCTCAGAGCAGCAAGAAGGGAGTCAGCAAAGCAGTACTGACCTAGCAGCAATGTAGAGAGTTCTGTTCATTATTAAGATCAGCTGGATGTCCAGCCTGTGCCTCTGTGTGGCGTTCCGTCCTGGCTTGTGACCCACAAACACCGGATACTGTTTTGTATCTGTGAGATGGGAATGGGATCGGGGAGAAAGACGAGAGATAGAAGATCACATAATGAAATCATCTTAACATGGAATATTCCATCACCAAAACCACTACCAAAACATATACTTCCTGCTCTTGTGCTCTCTTTCCTCCACAAAGCAGTCTGGGGTCCTAAAGTAATTGCACAGTGAGTTGCATAGCTCAATGAGGTTATAAACACTGTTTGCAGTTGTCACAGAGAAAGTCATTATGTTTTTAGAAAACAAAAATTGTGATTTTTGAGACCAGAGAACTTCTCTGAAAGCTCTTGGCATACAGGTACTCAGCACTTTCACACAGTTTGCCTTTCATCCCTTGCAATGTTTTAAATGCTGGATGCTGCCTGCCAAGTGTATCTTTCAGGACAAAGCTATTTTACAGTAGTCCATCAATCACTGCAGTGGCTGGGCTGGTAAGTGGTTAGAGCAAAAGACTTGGCGCTGCTAGGTACAAAACTGTCAGCTACACCTGTTTCCTAGAGGATTGGGCTACCACTATAGGGCAGGTCTAAGTATTTTTTAGAAGATGTAGGTAGTAATGAATTGAACTTTATAAAAAAAGGTTGCTGCATTATTTTGGCAACATGTCTGGTAGTACAATTTTCCTGGCAGCTGGACAACAATGTCAACGGAAAGCGTGGTCCAGATATGTACTACAAGTAATCCAACTTTCACCCCCAACTCTGACAGGCAGTGACAGCACTTATTCACTCCACTCTGATGGTCTCTTCAATGTGCACTAATGGATTTGTGACACATGCAATCTGTATATAGACCCTACAATAAGAGATTGCTTGAGAACATGTCTGACTGAGAGCTTTGTCTGTCTATTCGGTGCCTTTCTAATGCATGTATACTGGTAGAATGTAGATACAAAGGCTACTCAACCAGTTCCCAGAAAGAGAGGCAATCAGAAAAAGCCCCCAGAACACAGAAGGTAAGAGCAAGCAGAAATAAGACCAGCTCCAGAGTGCGAAAGTATTGTCCATACTCATTATGCAGCAATAACTGGCACCTGGCCAAACATTAACCCTTCCTCAAAATGTGTTTTCTCTTGATAAATGGAACTAACCCAAGGGATTATTTCTTGAAAGACTGGGCTACTGCTCTTATTTTCTGTTACTTCTTTCTAACAGAGTCCTCTTCACTAATCTTAACCAAGCTACTGACTCACTGTGTGACATTAGGCAAGCCACTTCATACCTTTCTGCTTCATTAGCCCAGGTGTAAAACCAGTTACTGAGAAGTCCTGGGTTTAACAAAAACCAAAGAAATGTATGTTTAGAAGGTTAATTTTTGTGACTGAGAGTTACTTGACAGTACTAGTATTTAAAATACAAAGTTTTCTTCTGTTAAACATTGTTTTTCCTTTTAATCTTACTTTTCTCAAGAGTTGTGGCCTACATGTTTGCACTTTCTCATTTAAGCATTTCATGACAGGAGGTAGAAGCTTTATTTCTCAACATGGATTAACACTGTTGATCTGTCATTGCTGATTGCATTTTCATAAATTCAGAAGTGGTACACCAACCCTGAAATTCTGGGCACACAGGGGCCAGAAGTAACAATTAAGATTTAATTCATTAAGGTAACCACAACAGTGAAGAAATAATGGTCTTTGCTGAAGCCAGCTCCTTACACTGTGTCCAGTATATCTCAGTGATGACTGGGAGCACCATGTGTTAGCTTCTGTCAGGCTGCCAATTGTCTCTGTTTAAAAAAATATTATTGCAAAAGTTTCTGGCTTTTACTGACTATTTTTCTTTGTCAAATTTTTCACCTGGCTCTATTGCAAAGGGTCCAAGGGCTAAGTGGGAAAAAGCTCCATCAGAGGTTGAGAAAACAAATTTGGTTATTTATTTAGGCCTACTAAATTACTTCAAGGTCCACTGCAACATAGATCTCCTGAAGTGTTACACTCAATACATATTGGCATGCAGTTGATTCTCAGTAACTCTGCTTTTGCAATTCTGGGGAGAAATATCTGTTCATGAAAAAGAAACATCCTTTACTTGCTGCTTGATAGAAAAAGGAACTGTGGACTGACTGCATTGCAGAAAGACAAGTGTAGGTTATTCCTTTGGAAGAAAAGCAAGCTGCTCACCACTCAGCCATCACAGACTAGTGCAGAAGTATTCTGCTCTAGTTTTATCATTCTGGGGATGTATATTGGCTGATCTGATGAGACATCAGGAAGAAACACAGTTCACGTCAGATCAACGAAAGCTTTGTAGTTCTGAAACCCACTGATCAGTACATTCCTCCTTGGCATGTGAAAAAATAACTGCGTTGGGCTTTTCATACTCACAGTTGCCATGCGAAATACTGATTGGCTCAGAATCTTCTGGGAAACCAGCCCCAGCAAAGTGTAGCAGTGTGAAATATAGCAGCAAGGCTTCTGACCTCATAGTAGTTCAGCTGGGAGACTTTACTTCTTCACTTCACCCTGTGGAAGACAAATAAGGGCACAAGGGCTTTCTATCAATTCCATTTGACCACTGCACACACAGAAAGCAGGGCTTGAATGGTCAACAAATAACAAAGGGAACTCTCATTCTTCCTTAACCTCTCACTATAAATTAAGAAAAAAGTGTATTTTAAAAAAGGGACTACTCTGCCAGGCTATTTTTCCTTCAGTTTCATATCTTGACATCAAGCATCACTTGTCCATATCACACAGTGGTGCCAACACTTGCTTTTGACTTAAATATGAAATGAGCTGCCTGTATATTTTCTGTTTCAGCTGCTTATACCCAGTAAAAAAACTCTGTCTTTTAAGCCAATCAGTGGCCGACAAGCAGTTTTTAGGGAAGTACTCTGCTATTTCTTTGAGTAGGTTTACATAATTAGGATGATGACACCGACCATAAATAAAAGCCACACTACATTATTTAGGTTAAAAAGGTGATTAAGAGTTATAGAAAGGGACTGATTCATACCCTACAAAGTTGTGAATCAAGCAGAAACACCGAGAGCGTTTGAAGAAGCACACTGAACATGTCATTGGGCTTTACCATAAAATATATACCCATAAATTTAGGTACCATAAAACTAATACTCCCAACCTGCAATAAAACAAGAGTGAACAGAACTTTCTAATAACACCCCACCCCCTCACCTCCAATGTTTCACTATTTCACATTCCATGTGCAAAATACCATAAAGATAAAAGGAACCACGGGACGTGGTAAAAGAAAACAACACAGAATACCGTAAATAGCTTATAATTCCCAGGCAAATTTCACAGAGGTGCCAATCCATTTCATTGCAAAAGTGGGGTTTTCTTTTCATCCCTTCCAGAGTTTCAAACTTCTGAAGCTGCCTGCCAAAGATTAGCTTTCTCAACAAAGCTATTTTAGAGCAGCCCGTCAATCATGAAAGATTTATGTGTAGAGAGTCAAACTTGGTAACCTACACAGTCTTTGAAAGTTAATTTGGCAAACAAAGTGCTAACTTGCCCTTTGCAACATTATTTCATATTAGGTACTGATATCTACTTTCTCCATGCCAAAAAAGCCTCAACAAAGTGCTTAACTTGCCCTTTGCAACATCATTTCATATTAGGTACTGATACCTACTTTCTCCATGCCAAAAAAAGCATCAACAGATTTTGAGACTTGCATTTCAACTTGTAAGTTCACAGGCACAGCTGGTTATTAATCATTTATCCAACTAGAAATGTCACAATTATTAATGTGCCTTATCAGATATATGATTTTAAATAAAATCGCAGCTTCTATAACAAGACTTGAGATAGCAGCTCTGTTGTATGGCCATGGAGTCTCTAAGAACTATTAGTAGGTGATTTATTGAATTCTTATGTTTGCCTATTATTATTCAAACACACAAATTGGAAAACTTTCCTAGTTTTGTATTTTATTAATTAAAGTTTGAACCCAGAGAAAATAAACTTTGATGTGAGCCATTCTATGACCAAGTGACTCCTCAGCTGGCTATCTTTAGTACAAGGATAGCAAGGATACAAGAGCAAGAATAAGTAAAACATGAAACAGACAATGGTTGGGTATATGTACTACATGTGAAGGAGAGCATACTAGGAGAAAGCAGTGTCTACAGGCTTCAGGGGAATCATTTTCATTTGGCATTCTGGCCTGGATTGGGCTGTGACTACTGGAGACAAGTGAGATGACCACTACCTTGCTTTTCCTTTTCCTACCTTCATTTCTTTAATTGTTGCTAACACGTATGGATTGTGAGCTTTCTGGGACAGAGATTGTCCCTGTACTATCTGTTTTTATTATGCTTAGTGAAATGAGATCTTTAATGAGATCATGTATAGTTGTTACTAAAATAGGAATAACCAATAATAACTATACATGGAAACAGAGAGTCCCTCAGGATTTGCATTGAAGACCAGATAAAAAAAGAATTAAAGCCTAATTCTCTTTCCTCCCACAGATCTTTTGAAATGTTATTTTGCTATCCTTGAAGTCTTTAAAGACTTGTTTCTACAAGTGGATTGCAAAGTGAGAAAACAAAGTAGACTGCTTTAATATATCAACAAATTTCAGTTCTTTCCTTCTTGCAATTGTTTTTGGCAAATGCAAAATTATTTTCTATAGAACAGTAGAAGAACAGCCATTTAGCTGAAAGAAATTTATCAGGCAAGTCACTTGTTCTATTTAAACCTTTTTCACTCACCATATCAGTTTGCAGGCTGATAATTCTAACTCAACATGGCTTCTGGTGAGGCTCTACAGCAGAAGGATAGGTGTTGTATTATGCCCTATCAGCCTATAATCAACTATTGAAAAAGTACATTATGAGGAAAAATATTAACGACGGATTGATGAATCTTGGACTCTCCATTTTAGAGCTTCAAAACCTTTTTTTATGGGAAGCTATGATTATCACCTCCTTCCCCTCAACCTTTTGCACTATTCCATATAAATTAGTAGACAAGAAAGCCTCTGGTCAAATCAATTTGTTATGCTACCCATTTTCCTTACTTTGTCCGTTTAAGCACAGGTTAATGAACGAAGCTTCTTTTTTATATAAAAATAAAGAATAGACTAGGGAACATTCATGTTGCTATTTAAAAGCTTTACTGCTGCAAAGGCATTCTTACATGCAAATCTTCTGTCAGTCTTCAGGGTATTTTCACTGATTTCTAATAAGCACAGAGCTTGATTCTCCATTCTCCTACACCTCATCTAAATCATTTGCACTTGTATGAAGTGAATGCAAAAAGCTCCTTTTTCTCTCTTCTTGATGTTTTAGAATCTGTCTACATTGATATACATGCTTGCATCTATAAAGCAATGGAAAATTAGGCTTGTGGTGAAATTACTATTCAGTGTGTCTTTTTCTGGAATGTAATTATCCTAATTTAATAAAGAATATTGGTTTCCTACTACAAGCCAGATTTTTGTCCAATGTCAGTGGAATTCCAGAAGGATGCCAAATAGATATAGTTATGTTTATTTTTAGTATAAATTCCCTTTTCAGCAAGTCCTCCACTCTAGTTGGACTCCTGGGAATGAGGGAAGTGTTTTGACTTACAAGTGTGATGAAGCTACTTCCTAACCAAATGTCCTTCCATATGTGGCATCTGATGAAGCACAAGTAGCCAGATGGTGACGCCCAGTGAGTACAGGTACCATCTCCAAATAATTGCTTTGTAAACATCAAGGGTTAGATTCTCAGCTAGCGTGAATCAGTGTAGTTTCCCTACTTCAGTTATGCTATACTAATTTACATCAGTTGGGGACCTTGCTCTAAGAGCTTCAGCTTCTGCTACTCACCAAAAGTGTACTATGTTCCAGTAATGAAAAAATAGTAATTTTAACAAGTGGTCTTTGTTTCTTCATTACTATTATTCTTTATTATTGTCACTAGGAAACTCCTGAAGTACAGTAATGTAAAGGTTTTAGGACATTTAGATGAAAGACTCTATCTCAGTGCAAGGTATAATCAGTCATTATGCTTATGGAATTTGGAGCATTAAGTATGGCTTTTTCAGATGTCTGAAAACCCCCCAAATAACAGATCAGTTTTATTCAAATCCTATACTAATACAAGTATAAATTGATGCAAGGATATTGTGCAATCTTGATTTGTTTCTTTAACATCAATGGGGTTACGCAGTGAAAGAAGACTTTTCCTCAATAGCATGCATATATAGATTCACACACACACACACACACACACATGCACACACACATATACACATATATGCGTGCACACATATGCACACACAGAAAGTGAAAGAACATGTTTCCTCAATGGCATGCATATATTTATTCATATTTTTTTTCCACCCCCTTCCCCAAGCACCTTGGTCATTATTATGAGTAAATACTAAAAAATAAACCAAAAACCTCAGTCTTTTCTCTTGTATGGAAAGCAGTTTTCCTGTTTGGGAAAAAACAATACAAGGCTGGACAGTACTCCAATACATCATTGTTTATATTAATTATCATTATTGTTATTCTTAGAATGTTTTTGTCTTCAAGTCTGATGAATACACTGACATGGTAAAACTCATTTTGGGAAAAAACATTGTACTGGCACTCAGGAGTTTTCCTTTTTTTTAAAGAAGAATATTGTCCCTGAAGTATCAGGAGAAAGCCTTGATTTTTTGGAACTGAAGGCTATATATATATATATATATATATATATATATATATAATTTTTTTCCCCTAGAAACCATAACTATCTGAGCCAAAAAAAGAGCTAACATGTTGAGCACAGATTTCTGCTGTCTGAGCTTTCTAGGGTTTTTGAATGATTGTCCAATGACACAGCATACAGGATAGCCCTTTGGCTAAGGAAATGAACACCTGGCTATTACCATAGTGCCTGATGACTACAGCTGTACCCTTTAAAATTAAAAAAAGGGGTTACCTTAATTTATATGTATTTTTCAATGAAAAAGATAAGAAAGGAAGTGCCAACTTTGTAGACTTTATAGAAATCTAAGATAGTTTTGTCTGAGAGCATGCATAAAACCATATAAGCTGCATACACATAACTATTAAAATGCTTTCTTTCATCTTAAGTTAGCAACAGATGTTGCATTTGTCCCTGGATAAGATGGTCCTGTGTTTGTCCCAGACCAAATATATCTTAAAATTGGTGTGTACAAACATCACACTCTTAATCAGGGTTTAGTGAGCAGCTGAATGCAGTGCCACTTTTCTTCCACTGATTCAATGATACAGTACCAGGATAACTGTATAGATGTACTTTGCAATATCCTAGGATAAACTGTTACTTTCTCTTATCCCAGAAACTTTTTTAGGATTTATCCTGGAACAATGGACATGGATATCTGTAAGATTGCACTTTGTTCTGGGAAAACAAAGTTTATCCCAAGATAAATGTGTTGTCTGTTTGCAGCCATAGAGAATGCCCTATTTAACTGCTAGGGCCCAGTTGAACCCTCAGTTAATCAAGATATAATTCCTAGTAAAGTCAAAATGTAAAATAGGGTTGGGATTTTGTGGGTGTTGCTAATTATGGTCTGTGTTGCATTGGTACTGCTAGATCCCTATGTATCGCAAACATACTTTAAATTAAATATAGCTATCTTTGTAGAAAATAGATGTAATTCATGAATTAGTAAATGAAATCCAATGGCCCAAGGACCATAAACATCTCTGACTCTATTAATGAAACTAAATATATATAGCTGCACAAAAGGGACACAAGCTACCTTCCCGCAAATACACTTCACTTTCCTGGAAGTGAAAGGGTGTGGGGGTAGAGAAAGAGAAAGTCACGCAGAATAAAACCTGTTTATTGGATCTGTTAGCTAGAAATCTAAGACTTTAAGTCACATTTTGTCTTCACAGGAAAGAATTTAAACTGCTGCATAAGAAAGTAGCATGGCCAGTAAAACCAGCAATATCTGTGGATCAACGCCCAAACAGGCACCTGATAACTATCTGGAGAAGAGCCTTTCTCATCACACTCAGCATTTCTCATCCCAGTAAAAATGGAAAATAATGACAGGGTGGGAGGAGAAATTAAACAATTTAAGAAACATCTGAAAGGGAGATTAATTTAAACTGGTCTGCTCATCCCTCAGGGTAAATTTTTTAAGAGCTCCAAAGTGATTTGAAATGCTTAAAACTGACTTAGAGCATAAACCTGCATGTGAGAGAGGAGAGAGAGCCTTTTGCCTTTTTAAACCTTTATTATATAAATAGTAAAAACAAAAGGTGAAAATGCCATAGTATGTGGCAATTCTAGAGGCCGAGCATTGCTAATGAAAATGCTCATATGACCAGAGATTGAAATCCTCTCCCTTCATTTAAGACTAACCATCCATCTTCTACCTTGCAGAGTGCCTCTTTGGGCTCTTCATTGGAAAGAGGCCTACCAGGTCTGGGTGAGGCTGCAGTAGATAGGCAGGAGGGCCTCACAACTCAGGTAGTCAGGATCCAAGAGGAAAAGTTTGCAATTGAGGTAGAGGTCTCCCACCTGACACAGAAAAGCAAAAGCCACCCATTGTTAGGAAAAGTGCTCACAAGCAAAAAGCAGGTGCTGAAGGGCTTGCAGGAGGAAGGCAGCAGCCCTCTTTGCCAGTTGGTTAGGCCCTGATCTCCCTTGTTGGGGGAGTGGGTAAGGGACAGGTCACTGAGGCCAGGGGTGCCCATTCCAGGATAAGTCCATAAGGAAATTCTGGAGCCTTTTGATGATCATTGGCAGGTCCAGAATAGCACACCTGTTCTGCAGAGTAGCAGCTGCTGGGTTGCTGATGACCATGACTCTACTGCAGTAGGAGAGGCTGAGCAGGCACCAGTGCTATTGCTGTAGTTATGGCCTCAACCTCCTCACCATGGCCTTACCAGCTTTTTACTAGATAGGTTAGTGGGCCTAGAAAAAGTCCAGGGCTTTGAAGCCATTGCAGCACCAGGACAGGTCCCTAGGCAGATCTGGGCCTGAGCATGGACCCTAGGGCCCAGCAGGAATATGTTGTTTTTCATCCAATTGATATGGGCTGAGGAGGTGTGCTCACAGTCTTGCTGAAACTTAATTAGGGACTGGATAGCACCCTCACTGCTCATGAAAACAGTTGTGTCATTGGCATATGCTGTCATCTTGACTGGGGGGCCAGCACCATGCTGCAGCCAGTGGAAGGGACAGGTCTATCAGGTGTAACTGCAAGGTATGGAGCAGTGACTCAGTGGTTAGGGCATAGAGCATTCTGGTGGTCTCACCCTTTGCTGCTGATGGGCTGAGGTGGAAGCTCTTCCCCTCACTGCTGATTGGCTGAGGAGGCTGGTGGTTCCCCACTACATTCCAAGGGGACAAGAGGATGTCCTGCATTCTGGGGATGCATTAGTGGCCACCATAGGCAGTCCTGCCATATGCCTCTGTAGGCTGGATATGGGGCACATGGCACTCTGTTCACCTTCAGGAGGCTAGAGAGATGTCCCAGTATAAGAGTCAGATGGTTAAGGTGAAGACAGGCCCAAAGCAAAGGCTTCCAGAGTCTAGAATAAGAAGTCGCGGTTGACTCAAAGGCATTTTCTTTATTCAGGAAGACAAATTCAGGCCAAAGAGTTCTGCAGCTGCCTGTGCAGGGACACCCTCCTGTCATTCTACTGTGGGTCAGGTAGCAGAAATAAGTTGCCCTGAATGGTTCTACCAAATATACTGTAGCTCTGTTTGGGGGCTATGACAGAGGCCATGATCATTTTGAGCCAGTTGGCCAGGACTTTGGTCAGAATTTTCTAACTGGTACTCAGCAGCAATACCAGTTACTAGTTCTTAATATCACTAAGATCCCCTTCCTTGGGCAGCAGTGTGAGAACTGCTTGCTGGCAGCTGACTGGTAGGATCTCATCTTCACAGCTCCTTTGGAAGATGTGCAGGCGGTCTGGGTTGAGGAGGAGCCAGAAGGTCTTGTAGAGTTCAACAGGTAATTTGTCAAGGCCTAATACCTTCCCTGTGGTGAAGACCTCAATGGCTGTGGTCAGCCTTGTTAAGAATGGCTCCTGTTTCAGCTCAACCATCTGAGAGCCTGGAGAATTTTGGGGACACCCTTGTGCAGGTAAATGGCCTCTGGGCAGTCAGGCTCAGTGGCAAACAGCTGTGTAGAAGCTAGCAGCATGCTCTTGGATCTCAGCAGGGTCCATGAGCACCTCATTCAACTGGATTTTAAGGTGGCTGATGAGCTTTTGTTTTGCTTTTTCTCTAGGTTGGAAAAGAACTCGGTTAAGAAGGAGATAGAGAGAACCTGAGTTCTATTAACTGCTCTCCCATGGGCTTGCTCTGTGATGTTGGACAACTTCCTTAACCTGGGTTCCACATGGGCAAACTTTTGCAATCCTTTTGTGAAAGGCATTATCATTTTTCTTATTATTGTTTATATTCAGAGTTCCTAGACAGAGAACAACATGGCTTTATATAAGCCAGAGAAAAGGGGCAAGAAATAGAACGGCAAAAAAGAAACACAGCATGTGAGCTGCTGTCCCCCTGGAAAGCAGAAAGCTAGACAGGTACAGTCAGCTAGGTAAAGTATTCATGACAACAGCCCAAGTCTACAAATAAGCTGTGGGAGGTGGGTCTAAGTATTGCAAAACCACTAAACATCTGAGTGTGGCAGTGCAAGGGATCACATACAGAGTTCCTCATGATCAGTGGTGAACGGAATGTTGCCACTAGCAATAGACAGAAAAGAGCGAACAGAAGCAATGAAAACTCAAGGGTTTTGGCAGAAGGATTTGGAGAGATCGGCGGCATTACCACGTGGGTGACATAGTGGTAATCAGCAGGATATGGAGTGCCAGACATTACAACCAAACTGGCAGATGACAAGATAATGTCTATGCTGGCAAATTCTTTTTTGTTCCAATGATCACTGTTCAGTCACCTAAATGGTGGTGCAGGTGTCTGGAGATGGCCATGCCAGTTTCCTGGCTCCTCCGTTGCTACTGATTATCAACATCACTCTGTGACCCACAATGCATCCATCATTCATCTCTCCCTTTCTTGTCCAGCTCCTGTGGTCTTTACAGCTGGCCATCCTTTCCTGGGGCCAAAAATGTTCTCTAATAATACAGGTTTTTGGCCAGTAAAACAGATGGGCTGGTATGCATGGCTAGAGAAGAGCAACCACATGCACAGTCTTATTTTGCACTCTATTTAGGGTCTCTCTTACATGAAAGGTATCTCTTGGAGGATGAACAATGCCATGTGGTACAGGGAAAGCCCAGGTGCCTCCCACTATCCACGTCCCCTATTGACTGTAACCTCTTTGTGGCAGGATCTGTCTTTTCATTAGTTGCTTGTACTGTGGCTAACAAAATGGGACCCCTGTCTCTGTTTTGAGTCTATAGTAATAACGAATGATGTGTACACTCCCAAACTCTTTGTGCTCACCCCCAAGTGCTTTCTGCCAATAAGGGGAATATATGGGCATCTTGTGCTTTGTGTACTTAATATACTTTTAATTGGATTCAACATTGTTTATTCATTTTCCAGCTGCTGTGGGCTGAACATCAGATCTGACAATTGAGCCTGGGGGGTTAGCTAATGGTGGAACATGGGATAGATTTCGCTTTATATAGTAAGTGACAGCATGTAACTTCATTTTAAAGATTAATACACATCCTCCAAGCAAGTATAGAACAGATACTGCATAACCCCAGATTTAACTATGTAACTTTCCAGCCTAACTAGGGAAAATGGACAGCTAAAATTAAATTACAAAGAAGAATGCAAATATTTTTGGAATGGTTCAACAGGATTCATTTTTACTGTAGCACATTGACATTTGTGCAAATGCAAGTACTTACCAACTTTCAGCCTCCCTCATTTGCCATGTTACCAGGCAATAAATCATACACAATGATGCCAGCGATGATGTGTAACATCACTACCTCCTGCTTCAGTAACTGATAAGCTGAAAAGATTTGGACAACCCCCAGGCAGAACTGATGAGTCTCTGCCTGAAGAATGGTGGTAGCAGGTGTCATGTCAGTAGGTAAAACTCAGCAGGCTTAATGTTGGCAACCTGTCTCATCTAGATCAATGCTACTGATCACCCTAAAATAGTACAAAAAAGATGATGTGAAGAATAAATGAAGGTTTAAAAAGGAAGGCCCTTCAGGTGACCTGAGTGATACAGCCTCAATGACGACAGCATTAATAAGATACTGTTGTTGAGAGAGAGAGAGAGAGAGAACAGTCATATGGAAGACAAACATCTCCCAGATGGAATTAGAAGCATCTCAGGCCTATCGATTCTGGTTGTAACCTTTACTGTAAACAGTCTACAGGGACCTCATCAGCCACCTGTTCAGTGATATTTGCATTGAAATATAGAGCCAACACAAACGAGAAAACGGCCACAGTTCCTTGCTAAAGCATCTGCTCTTCTTTGCTCCTCTGTTTATCTCTTAGCAGGGATATCAAAGGTACGTATATTAGAGGCAGGGTTATGGGGTGGCCCTAACCCTCTCACACAGCAACAGAAACAATGAACGCTTCATTTGTCACGATGTTGATGGTGGTGATAGTGGTATTATATCATGCAATATTTCACTTTCTAATAATTGCTCAGTTTTATACTGAATTCGAGCTTGCCAAAACTGGAAGGAAAACCATCTGTGCTCTGAGGATTACTGCCAGAAACATTTTTTATTTTATTTTTGGGGTGATAAACCTGCAGCATAGAACAAAGGCAGTGCTCAAATAATTCCTCTCACTTAGCATCAGAAACACATAAAGCAATGGACCTAACTTAAGAACAGCTTGGTCAGTGATTACCATGATGTCTTTATTATTTTAAAAAAGCCTCACTCATTTAAGAGATAAAAATAGCTCTATTGATTATTTGTGGGCTTCAATAAACCTCTGTCAAGATTCTGAATTGATTTAAGAGCTGAACACAGCAATCACTGCCTTTTGACAAGAGAAAACACCATCTCTAATATATCCTTTGCTGTTCCATCTCAGCATGCTTAATAGAAAACAGATACACTACCAGCAACACCATTAGTCTTCCAGACCCTAACTTTGCCTGGGAAATATCAGTGCTAGTCAATTGACCTTCTATTCCCTCTTCTGGTACAAGGAATAAAAATTATACTGCTGCATGTGACTCAAAGCTATAAAGAAAATGAAAAGTGGTCTTCCCTTTTTCCCTTTGTTTTGTATAACAAAGGTGAAACATAAAGCCTTTTATGTTTTCATAGCAATATTGCCAATTGCCACTGATTAAAAGTTTGACAAAGCCCTGCAGACATTCTCTGAGCTACTACATGTCTGCAGTAATCCTAAAATAATCTCTCTCGTGCATTAAACTCTTCAGGTCAGATTCCCTCAGTTGCTTAGCATATGCCTCCTTTCGTTGTGCACATTTAAATGGATTCCAGCCTCTTTTTCAATTACCTTTCCAATCAGGAAATTTATGGTAAAAAAACCCCCAAAATCTAAAAAAGCCCATAATTTACAGACATTTTATGTCTGTACAGATCATGTAAAATGGAACAGCTTAATTCCAGATCAAAATAGGAACCCACAGAACATATGATTGTGTTTCAGAGCAGCTGATTGCTGCTTAACATAATCATACACATTTTTATTTTATTTTGCATATATTTTCTAAGTTTAAAGCTAAACTGAGGAAATCGATTATCATCTCTTCATTTGTAGCCATTCATTGCCTTTCTTTAGGAACCTCATTCCATTTGTTTGAAATGAAAATGTCCACCTTTTAATTTAATGGAACAGTAAATCTTCACATTTAAGTCAATTGTTGAGTAATCAAAGCACGTTGCCTAGCTTTTGTGCAATTACTGATATCTAATGTTAACATTAATGCCATTTACTCAGAAAAATGAGCCACTAACCTGCCTTGATTTATCTTGAGTAGCACAACTTACTGTAATGTGTGTTTCAAAAGGTACTAATCAACTTTAATTTGAAAGTGAATATACTACCACATATAATATGATCACAGTATGATCAAAAAACACGAATCAAGTTTACTATAACAATTCCCAAATGCTAAGTTCTAAAATTTAAATCATGGCTTGATTATTCCAATTACTGGTGCCATGTACCCTGATAATGCATTACTGCCATAGCTGCAATGGCACCGTTCAGATAATCTAGTATCCATTATATACTCTGGCCAGGGCAAGAAAAAGATTTAGGACAAATTGCAAGATCATAACCTACAGAAGGTTCCTCAGCACAGTGAAATGTGGAGACATCCTGGTCAGGCAAACAGACTTTTATAAATATACATCAACTCCTAAAGGAGACAAAAAAGTAAGACTTTCTTTCTGGAAAGCAAGTAAATTTATCATGATAATTTATGTAAGTCCCTGAGAGAGAAAAACTGCAGGTAAGCAAAGAGTTCTTGAAGGCATGTATTTATAAATTTGCTCCCTAACTTGTATGTGAAATCAATTTTCTAAGGTTTCTCTTCAGAAATGGCAAGGGGAAGATTACTGCAAAAATGAATAATGTCCACGAAGCAGATGTAATCCCCAAGGCAAGTTTTAAAAGCACCTTGTAGGTAGGCGTAAGTGGATGGTAAAAAAGAAAACAAGCACTGAAGCAATGATGAGAGAAATCTGGCCTCCACTAGTCCACTCTGCCCCCAGTTTTTCACCTATAGACACATATCCTTTCTATTAGGTACTCAAATCTTATGGTAATAGGCATGTATGGAAATTTAAACAGATTATGGAAAATTCTGTTTGTTTGCTTTTTACTTATAATTTGTGGAATCAAGCAGTATTTTTCTGATCTCTTCATTAACTTTAAAGAAACAAACAAAAATCTAACTCCAAGCCTGAAAATCTCGATAGTCTGCTTTTCCAATATAGGATGATTCCGACATTCACAGTTAGCAATCATCCAGTTCCTGCAGACTGCTAGTAATTGCTAGCTGCAAGTAGCAGTCTCAAAGCTCTGTATTGGCTGAACATTTGCCCAAGAAATTCCTAAATTCCGAATCACAGATAACCCAAAGAACTTTATGTGCAAGTTAATACAGGAAAAGATCCTGTCCTCAAGAAAGCTTTGTAAGTAAAAAGGATCAACTGTATGTGACATGACACATTTTCTCTCATCGCTTCATTTCACCTACATTAGTAATAAGAAGTCAGAAGAGCTGTAGGACACATTACAGGCTCCTACTTCCAGGACACTGTTAAGACAAATGGTTATTGCCTGCTAACCTGGACACAAGGTTAATTAATGTAATTTAATTTATTTTAAGGGAAAATGTTATACACAGATCTCACCAATTAACTCCTAAATATGAAATCACAATTCCTGTAATTAATAGAACACTGCGCAATCATTTTAATTAGTGGGAGCTCAGCATCAGAAGGAAATATAGCATTATTTGAGAAGATGGTGTTTCAAAACAAGTACAAAATTAAAATGGGGCTCAGAAAAAAGAAGAAATAATTCAGAGATAGAAGATGCTGAACTAGACAGATATATCACACAGCTGCCCAAGGATTTGTTTGCTCATTCACTGTAGAAACCAAGAATCAACGTGCATTTTTTCACACCTGTTTCTTGGAAGGACGAGAATCGGAGTGGCAGAGATGAGTCAGAGCAACAGTGACGGCTGCCTATGGTACAAGTTATAGGAGTGAGTAATAGATGTGCCATAATATACTTTACTTCTTTGAAAAGAGGAAAAGGTCCAGTGCAGTGAGAGGAAAGGGGTCTACAGAGTATGAACTTGGAATGATGGATGAGCTTCCTTATGGACAGGAGAAACCTCTAATCCATTCTCTGGGTAATTGGTAGAACAGGGCAATGTCATTCGCTTTTCCTGACGGAAATGTTCTCTGCCCTTTCAATAACATGTGCAGGGTATTTGCAAAGGACAATCCAGAATGTCACCCAGATGAGTCAGCAGTCTGTTTCTAGGTAGTATGCTAGGACAGACTCAGATATTCAGTCCACAAGAACAACAAAAAGACAAACAGATTTCTGTGTCATCGATAGTTTCTACAGTTATTTTAGGAATGATTGACTGTATTCATGCTCCAATAGCTAATAATGAGATATACTGAATACGAAAACATTTTAATGGCACTGACACACAATTAACAGCTGATGCTAGAAACATTATTACAAATATTTCAGCTAATTGTGCAGAGTCAAAAAATGCATATACCACCCAAACACCAGCAATCATCCAATTCTATCTTTGGGGTTCACTCCCGGGGTTGGTGTATGAGTGTATACTCTAATGAAAACTTAGTGTTTTCCCAATGACTAAACAGCTACTTTATATATTCCTTTTCCTTTCCCATACTGCAACCTACAAATTTCACTCCCAGAAGAGGAACACATGAAAAGAAACCATTCATTAACTGAATGCACTTCGTCATCTTCAACAGGAAACTCATGATTATGCAACTTATTCTATGGCATCTCTCCCAGGTATCTTTTGGATTTGCATGCATGCTGCTATTTCTCACTCTGCAATTCTAATGGCTATGTACTACATAACAAGTGCCGCAGAGAGTGGTTTATCTGACTTTTGGTGGGCCTCAGTAACTTGGGCATTTAGCTGATCAATTGCCAGGGCTTGTTGATCTACCGCCAAGACAAGGATCTCTGCCAGCAGACAGAAAACAAAAAGCACAAAGGAATTAGATCAGATAATCAAATAGCTGTTTAATAAGACTGCAGGCTGTACTGATGTACTGTGGTTATCTTGATAACCCAAAGACATCCACAGTGGCATGAAGGTTTCACACATGCCCTTTGGACTTCGCTTGCAGTGCAATCTCATGTGAGTAGCCCCAATGACATCTATAGGACTACATATGTGAATGCTGAAGGGCTAAGTTTCAACTTTTCTCATTTTTTTAGGCAATGCATCTGATGCACGTAGACTGTTGTCCACAAAAGCTCATGGCTTTCTGAATGAATGAATCTCAAAGGTGCCACCCTGTCCTGCCTTCTGCCTGACTTCAGGCTAACACAGCTAACTATCTCATTACTACTCATTAGTTTAGAGAAATGAGTCTCCAGCTTGCTAGAAAACTGACAAATGCCACATACAAATAAAGGGCCTGGTTCTCTTTCTAGTGAAATCAGTGGATATTTTGACATTGACTTTTACTGAATTAAGCACCAACAACTCCCACTGGCTTCCAGTTCTTGACAATTGTCTCAAGTAATGGGCAATTTTGCAATACTTCTTTATAAAGTCTTTAGAATTCAGCCACTTTCTCATGACCCTGTACAGCTCTACCAGCCAACATGCTTGCTAATATCCTCTCATCTGGAATGAGGAAATTCACATATTGCATTTCAACTGCCCATGGAATATAAAAGTGTTTTGCCTTCTAACCAGCCTTCTGAGAAAGCCCTACTTGTGGTTGAGATTTTCCCTAGCTTTCTTACATTAATTAAACAAGCTGATTTTGGTTGTCTTTCTTTATCCCCATTCATTTATTATTCTTATAAAATGTATCTTTGGGTAATTCAAAGCAGACTCCCATGGGGTTTCTTTTTTGTGTTTAAGAGAGAATCACCATAAACACAATAACTGGTTTAATTATTTATTTATTTGTTGCATGCCTTCTTGCATATAACTCCTTCTTGTGCAAGCCTTTCTGATCACAACATCTCTGACTAGATAGACCACAGAAATCATTTCTGGTATCCTGAACAATAGGATAAAAGCCACTTACATGATGGTATGTTGTTACACAGCTCAGCTTTCAGATTTAGGTACGGCACAGCCAACACATTTATTTGGAAGCGTTTGATTCACACTAAAAAAACATATGCTTGCACATGTACAAAAACTTACTGTATAGCTAGTATTCTCTAGTACAGAGTTATGTGGCTCCTCTGTTTCAGAGCTGGGATTCCAACTGTGTGAGGAACCAGCTTTATTTTCTGTCCCTGCTGTTCTATCTGTTTTACTGACCCTAATAAGAAAGTGAATCTTAATTAAAACATTTACTGTTACATATCTGAGTTCCAGGGGGGACCATGATGCCTGCTGGAAACTCTGTGGCTGTGCCCTCCACACCTAGGTAGGGTGCCTTCTTGTCTTGCCAACTATGTCTTGTTGGAAATACAATGATAAGAGGGAGGCTACCTTGATCTTATTGTAATGACCACCTGGATTATGGTCATGAACTTGTGGGCCCATTGTGTGGCTCCATACCTTCCCTATGCCATGTCCCATGCTTTGCAGATGTCATCCTTGCAGATGTTCTGCCAGGTGCTGATGCATCCCTTCTATAGGCCTTCCAACCTCTTGACCTCTCTCAGCCCCACTCCAGCCCTCAGACCCCTCAGTCTCTCCCCCACCTCCTCTCTGGGCCCTCAGGCCCTTTGGCTTCACCCAACTGCTCCCTTGGCCACCAGACCCCTCCGTCTTTCTCTGGCTCCACTCCGGTTGTCAGACTCCTCAGTCTCTCTCAGGTCTCTCTTTATAGTATCATCTCTTCTGGATGTTCACAGCCACTCTCCAGGCTCAGTCCTGTCTGGCCCTGTGCTCTATTCCTGCCCCTCACTAGGCCTCTGAACCTACCTGGTCCCTGCTTTCCTTGACCCTTCACTGCGACTCTGGACCTACCTGGTCCCTGCTTTCCCTGGTCCCTCCCTGGGCCTCTGAACCCACATCAAGTGCTTTTCCGGTGGGATGTACTCCCCTAGCCTTTCCCCTGCACAAGGACACCCTCAAGGCAGTGGGAGCTGAGGCTTTCCTGTGCTCCATCCTTGCCTTTCCCTGGAGTGGTCCAGGTGTAGCATTTCATACAGGCTGGCCCACCACAGGCAGCTCTACCACACCAACCAACTCCAGTAGAGCGCAATTTCAGGTTTTGCCCAGGACCGGACTTCTGGACTACCTGCTCTTGCTCGCTTTTCTCTGGGCTCTCCCTAGATATCCAGTGCCACCTCTAGGCTCCATCTCCTAGCCTCTAAGTCCTCCATCTCTGGCCCCAGCTCACTCTCAGACCCACTGGCCACCATCATTCCAGATCTGCCTGTCCTTCACCTCTTCCTTTCTTGAGTGTGGCCCCCTCTAGGGACCTTTTTGCCTCTCGTAGGCCCTGGCCCCTGCTCCAGGCCAGTCAAGACTCCAGGCTCTCCCAGCTCTGGCTCTCTCAAGGTGGGCTCTCTCATCCTTTGGCCTCTCCTGGGACCTGACCTCGGGCTCATCTGGCCTGTTAACAGGGTCCAGACACTCAGGTCTTCTCTTATGGCTCTCTTTGCCCCTCAACAGGCCCATAGACTCTCATTCCCCATCTCAGGGCTCTGGATCCCATACTGGGTCCTCAGGAAACACTTCCACCCCAAACTTCAGAGATGGTTCCTACCCAAACCTCCCAATTTTATTTGCTTTGCTGGCATTCAGGAGTGGCAGCCTTCCTGCTGGCTGATGTTCTTATACCAGCTCCCAAGATGTTACTGCCAGCCCTGCTGTCAGGGTCTGGGCTTATACCTTAAGTACACCCAGCACTCCTCCAATTCCTTACAATCAGGTGACTCTTTTAATCAGGCCTAGCCACACTTGCCAGTCCCCTGGGTCAGCTGACTCAGCCATTAAGCCTGATCCCTACCTGCCGGTGGCTCTTACAGTGGCAGGCACATCAACTGCACATCAACTGCCCTGCCACATTTAATATTAAATGATTTATTCTGGAAACTTTAAAGAACTATTCCCTACACCTACATTTGATTTTCACATCACAACCCTCAAAATTTACTTTTCCTGATAGAAGGCAGGGTAAATTTGCTAACTACCTCTCTCTCTTCTGGGATAGTTGTCATAGAAAAAGTGACTTCAGAATGTGGTAGAATCAGAAAAGTAAGACTGGAAGGGACCTCTGGAGGTCACTTAGTCCAACCCCCTGCCTGAGGCAGCATCATCCCTATTCACACCATCCCAAACACATCCTTGTCTAACCTATAACTAAAACTACACAAGCAACCAGTCACACAACCACAGAGTATAGCACCTTAACCTGCCACAGGTAAAGCAGGAGGACAAAGGTGGCTAATATTCTGCTGCTGCAAAGGTTGTTAAAATAAGCTTGAGAGATCCAAGGTAGAAGGCCATACCTCTCCCGTCACCACCAATTTCCTATCTGATTGTGGAACATAAATTTTAAATTCATTTTTTCAAATGTTCAGCAGAAATCTGGTTGTAAAAGTGACGTTCATCTAATCAGGGGCCAGAAGAAAGACTACTTGACTAATCACAGCTAAGCAGCACAGCTGAAGAATCCACAAGAGAATAAATGAAATTCACAAGATATTCATAGTGCTTCATTAGAATAACAAATACATTTTAAAAACCCAGTATGTTCTCAAACATTCCACAAGCAAAAAGAGGGTTGAGATCTATCCAGTAATTTATTTAACTCTGCTGAGGACCCAAGTGTATTCCTGACCTCAAGATTTGAGCACTGCATTTCTTAACCCAATCCTACAATAATTCCCTCACCAAGCAACTGGGTTGTTTCACTAGGATTTGGAGCAAAGTGTCTTTGTCTGTAGAACTGAGTGCAAGCAACCTGCATGACATCTGGATGTAGGAGCCTGGGTTGCAGAAGGGAAGTGTTTAGGCAAAACATGAGGAAGTCTGTATGTGTGCACAGGTTTAGGTAATACAGGGCGCATCTACACATTGCCCTACAGCTATGTAGCAACATGCTACGTTGCCATACGGCATGCTACAGCAATGTAGTAATCATGGGGAATCATGGGGGTGCATGCCCCCAGTATAATGCACTGCTACAGCGACATAGTGGCAAAATCTAACCATGCGCAGTATGCACAGCACAGTAACTGCCCATACTGTATCATGCTTTAATACTTCCAAACAGAAGTACTAAAGCACAGTACCATAGCAATGTCACCGTATAGCAATGTGTAGATGCATCTATCAAGTTGCAAACTAGAACAGCTCTAAAATGTTTACAAGAGACAATTTAATTTAGTACAAATGGAATGATCCAGCAAATAGTTCATAAAACATTGAGTATTCTTTCCATCTTAACCCTAAAGACTCATGCCACACAGTCATGTGACTGGTAATTCCCTCCTTTAAAAGCCCTTACTCCAACTGTATTCCTCTCAATCACAATGGCTTTTAGAAGAATAATTCCAGTCTCTTTTAGGAACTTAAAGATCTCAGCTGTTCTGTGAGCTTATTTTTGCTCTAAATTCTGCTGTCTGCAAGAGGTAGGTTCTTCATGTTTTTGGACTCTTCCTAGGAAACAGTTATTAGGGCTGTGTGAAAAAGCAACATTCCACTTTGACTTCCATTTTAATGCTTCAATGGAAGAGTGTTTCATTTCAGGTCTTGTTTAGTTTTTGAAAGCATTGTTCCATTCCATTGAAAGTTCTGCTGTTTTGACGTTTTGTCCATAGACTATAATGGGGAAGTACAAAACAGCTTATAACTTCATTGCTTCTTGCTTGATTCTTATGAAACTTATGGGGATGGTAGCCCCTTCTGAGCACATGAAGCCTGCAAAGTTTCCAGAGATAGGTGCAGGTATTTCTAGGATACCGCACCTCAACCTGCTGACAAGCAAGATCTGGGGAGCAGGAGCAGCGTCCTGTGATCCAACAGACAGATTGGGGTCCCACACTCCCAGGAGGAGTCTGGCAGAGCCCCTGCAGCCCTCCTAGGGGTCCAGGTGGGCCCCTGATCTGCCTGCTGGATCACAGGAGGCTGCTTCTTCCACCTGAGACCTGAGGTGAGGAACTCAGCCTGGCTGGGGGAAGCACATCCTGGTGCTGGGCTCAGTTCCCAGAGGTTTGCGGTGCTGGGGAACTCAACCCAGCTGGGGGAAGTGGCTCTCCCTGCCAGGCTGTGTTCCTGGTCCCAGGGAACTCAGCCTGGCTGGGGGTAGCACCTCATGCCACCAGGCTCTGTTCCCAGTGCTGGGAAACTCAGCCTGGCTGGGGGAAGCACCTCCCGCAGCCGCGTTCTGTTCCCAGCGCTGGGAAATTCAGCCTGGCTGGGGGAGATGCTTCCCCCTGCCAGACTCTCTTCACAGTGCTGGGAAACTCAGCCCTGCTGGGGGAAGATCCTCCTGTCACCAAGCTCTGTTCCTAGCATTGCAAAACCTCAGCCTGGCTGGGGGAGGCACTTCCCCCAGCTGGGCTGAGTTTCCCAGTGCTGGGAACAGAGCCCAGCAGCAGGAGGAGCTGGCAGGGGGAAGCACCTTCCACAACCAGGCTCACCTCCCAGTGGCTCACAGCCCTCTGGAACTCAGCTCGGCGGTGGGAAACAGAGTATTCTTTCAGGAATATTCTTTCAGTATTCTTTCCAGGATGAGCTCAGTGGGGCTGGCTGAGCTGATCAGAGCACATCCTGGCAGCAGAAGTCAGGGAGAGCCAGGGTTGCGCTCCCCGCCTAGCTGAGCCACATGGGGCTATGGAGCCACTCAGAGCTCAACCCTGGCTCTCCCCTGCCTCTCACCACCTGGCTGGCTCAAAATGTTTCAAAATTGGAAACATTTCAGAACTTTTGAAACATTTTGACTGGCCTTATCTAATTTTGAGGCCATTTTGAAGCCCTTTATTTCACTTTGATTTTGCTATTTCGAGCTTGAAACAACTCGAAACAGCTTTGAAACGAAACAGACGGTGAAGCTTCACACAGCCTTAACAGTTGGTACTTCAAATCCAAAAAACATGAAACTCTGAATGATCATAAGATGGTCCTAATGTTGTAAAGTATGTTTGGACTCGTATTTTTATAATGAAACCCACTTCCTACTTGCATGACCATTAGCACGCTCTGACAAAGGGTATATTAAGGAGAGATTAGGCTGGAAAGATGGGATTGGGTTTTACCCCAAGTGAGAAGTGGGGAGTTTTAGGAGTAGGAAAATTCTGAGAGCTGAGTGTGCAGCCTGCCTTCCCTCCAGGGAGCTGAGTGCCTCTGGAATGAAGTGCATGGCCCTCCAGCCCATGAAGCTGAGCATCCTACCTGAACTGCTTCTCTCTCTATAGGAGTTTTGCATATGGTCACCCTCCCAAAGGTAATGGGTACAGTGCTTTGATACATTCTGAGTGACTGAAAATGCAAATGTTGACAAAAATCTAATTTATATTTTCCACTTCAGTTTCTTTGAGTCACAGCCTCTATTTGACTGTTCTGCAAGTTTATTAATGCATAGCATTAAATGTATCGGGAAAATATTTGAAGCTAATAGGAGCTGAACAGTTTGGCTTAAAAATGCCAACATACTCTTTCTCTCTGTAGTTTTCTTTTGTTAAACAGGATTCATTATAACGATGAAAAAAAGTCACATAAAACCTTTCATTTCCAACATACTACTTTCAAGATATGTCTAATGTAAACAGAGACAAAAGGTATTTCTCCTTTATGACAGGCCTGAAATAAAGCAGCCCCAATTAGCAAAAACAGATGCTGCTTAGAGTTAAGGCAGTTTTGAACATTAGGATAGGAAGCCTATCATCTCAGCTTATCCCACAACAGCCTGCCCTCTTCCTCCATGGCTTCTCTTTGACTTTGGTAATCTATATAACAGAAAGCTGAGTACTGACTGCTGCTTTGTCACTAACCAGCTGCCCAGCAATATCTATACGTTTGCAACAGCCTAAAAAGCTTTACATTGTGCCAGCAGAAGGAAAGGTTGCAGTATGTGGTCCTGCTCCTACCTGCACTTTTTCTTGTGTTTGAAACCAGTTTCAAATATAGACTGCTGATTGTAATCCAGTTTGCATCCAACACTGGATATTTAGAAGCGTATGTACAAGGCTTGTATATTTACAAGACTTATGCAACATCCTTGTGCCGTAATATTACTGGGGCTTAATCTACACTGTGGGATTAGCTAGATTGCTGACTTGGAGAAAAAACAAATAGCCACAGCTGCACCAGAGCTACCTTTATCTGTTATTTTTTTAATCTATTAATCTATTTCACCAAAAGCAAACTAGATGCTCTACAATACAGTTCTTAGCTTTGGCAATCTTACATGCTATGTGAGCAATACACAGACAAAGAGGAAAAGGGGTAAAACATAGGATGTAATTTCTCCTGAGGCATGTGGAAAATGGATCTCACTTGCATTTCCATTATTTCATTTAATCGTTCATTTAATATTAGTAAAAATGAATTGTAACATTAATTCTATAAAACAATAGTCTCCATAACAACTGACCCTTGCCATTCAAACTCAACAGCACAGCAGACTCGACCAAAGATATTAATTTACTGACCCTTAGTTCACTGCCAAAGCCTCTAAAAGGATGTCTAAGAAATTATTCCCCCAAATAGACAAGTTATTGCTAGCACTGTTTGTGTTTCAGCAAGGACATGGCTTGAGAGTATGTTTAAGAAGAACAAGCATACTGAATCATTTCTCTAGCAATATTCAGTTAGCTGTCATATATTTGTTTTGAGGTTTCCTCATTATTGAATGGTTGTTCAGAGCTGTATTTTTAGGTATATTGTCAAGATATATAAATACCAGCAAGACTGCTGTCAGATCTTACTCCCGAATAATTGCCATTAAAAGCATAGAAGTAATTAGATAAAGAAAATAACTATTGAAAATTTTGGAACAGGTTACTATAGTTTAGAAATCATTATTGTTTGGTCCAACTAGATAAGTGCTAACATAGCATATTTTTAGAAGTCCAACAATAGTTCTCCTTTGTCCTGCCAATAACAGTTTTCCTTTGTCTTGTCAAATCAGGTTTAATTAAGTCTAATTATTGGTCTTATGCAGCTGGATTTAACAAGAATACTCTAGTCATCACTACAAATTCACACTTAAAAACAATGTCTTGGGTAAGATTAAGGTTTAACATGCAAACAATTACAAGCTGATCCAAGTAATGGAATAAGGTTCTACTCAGGAGTCATGAATTTTTTAAACCTCAATTCTAGCAATGATGAAAAGTAAGATACTAAATTTTCTTTTAAAAAGTCTAATTACAAAGATGACATTGTACTGACCAACCAGGACAAAAAAAAAAGAAAACATTGCAGCACATTACAGCATTCTGTTAAAGTAACAACCGGCTCTTGTATGATATAAATAGCAGCTGCGACTCCCCTAGGATCACAATGTTGTGCAAGTCTATATACAAAACTCCACTGATGTCTCTCAGGGACCACTAGAGATTTGAAGGTCTGTTTTAGCAAACTGTTCTAACCATCAGATCCCTTACTCCAAAAACAACACTTACCTTCATACTTTAATCTTAGAAATGACTAAAGTGTCTGAGCAGGCATTATATTGAAGAACTTACAGCTTCATTTTTAACATTGGAATTTCTCCCTTCTAAGTCAGATGCCACTAGCCAGAAGTGACCAAAAATTAGCTTTAGAAAGTTTACTGGTACACATCTCTGGTGTCCAAAAGCAACGTAGACTTCTGAAAGACTAACAGGTGTCTCATACACCTCCACAGGCCTTGAATTGTTTACTGTTTCCTCCTCCCCATCCCCTTATTTTCCCTGACAACCAGATTGACACTGCACGAAAATTTGATTCTTGGGTAAGACGAGTCACGTAAATTAGCTTAATGAAATAGACGACTTTGTATAGGTCCCTTTGATACTGATTAAGCTCAAGTATCCACTCAGCTAATGACTAAAGCAATACTATGACAGCTCTTGTGGAAGTATCATAGCTATACTGTTAACAGACCTTTACTCAACACCGGTTCATATCTTATAGTCATAATCGTGAAAACAGGCAGGCTTCCAAACAGCAAACAGCAGCTGTTAACAGCTTAAAACATGATTGACATTACATAAAAATCTGTGGCTACTTTATCAACAGCCCAGACCTCAACATATAAAGGAGGAAAGTTTTTCTGTCCTCAGCTTTGAAAGCAGATAACCAGTACTCTGCAAGAGGCTGCTATGACTCTGTAATTATACCCACCCTAATAATGATCTGTTCCATGGCTGCCTACTGCTGATGCCCAGACAATTTAATCACAATGCATTTTACTGTAAAGGACTACCTACCCTCCTTTATGTTTGAAACATAGGACGTGTTGTGTGAAGGGCGGTCTAAATGAGTTTTCCCTGTGCTTGCTAGCTAATATACCTCTATTATTTAATGCTTCAAAGAAATTATACAATATGCCAATACAACATACTGTATCACTTCTGATTATAAAAGAATGCTTCATCTCAACTGTACTACATGATCAGTCCTTTATTATTATTCCTGTGTCTTTATTATTTATGAGCACCAGCTGTGTGCTCGGCCCTGTACAGAGACATATGGAGAGACCAACCCCACTCCCAACTTGTTTACATAATCTAAAATAGCCCAGTTTGGCAGGCAGTCTGCATGCAGAACTACCATGGACTTCACTGAGAAATCTCTACTGGGAGTGATTGCAGAAGCAGGCACTAAATCATCCAAACAATACAGTGCAGACCCACTGACATGTGCAATAAAGGTCTAAACAGCAAGTGGTACAGTTTTTTGATATGATTTTTGTGATACTACTAGATAGGTTAATTTTGTGAGGCCTCATGGAAACAGCTGTAAAGAAAGATATGGAAAAGAAGTCACAATGAACATATGTGCAGTCCCCAAATGGTGTCATAATTCAAGAGTTCCAAAAATCCTCTCTGGCTGCTCCTCTCCTCCAGATCCAGCTGCTGCCTGGCTGATCTGCTCCGTAGCAAAACTACTGAGCTCTGAGCACAGTGCTGCTCCTGTGATACAGGGAAGCAGCTGCTCAACCTGGCCCCTGCTGACTGGACACCAGTCAGACTGCCTGCTTCTGTACAAAAGGAAACAAAAGAGAGAGCAGTGATGATGGAAAGCTCCAGCTGATTCCTGCTCTTAGGCTGCTGTACACCCAAATTCTACCCTTAAAGTCATACAACCATTTCCTACTTCATTCAACAACAACAACCACCACCAATGGTAAAATACAGATGTAGTTGAAGGCTGAGTTGGGGGAGAAAGAACAAGGAAAAGGGATAGCGGAAATTGAGACTGGAATGTAGGTATGAGGGAGATGTTGAAATAGGAATTTCAAAAGGAGAAGGAAGAAAGAGAGGAATATTATAACTGGGAATTGTGAGCAGTAACTTAAAATGGGAAATCTGGATAGGGGAGCTTTGGTGACACCCAGTTTATGAAGGAACAGAAGTGAAAGACAGAAAGAAAGCAGGGAGATAGAATGAGAGAAGTGAGGAGGAGGGACAAAAGATGGTCTAAAACACTGGTGCTCAACTTTTTTGACCAGTGGGCCACATCCCCCTGGTGGACCCAATCTGGCACCCAGGATGGGCATGGCAGGGCAGGGGGACAGGGGGCATGATCCAGCCCTGTGGGGGGAGGGAGCATGGCCAGACCACACAGGAGGATGGGGATGTGTCCCAGACCCAACCTGGCAGGGAAAAGGGAAGGGGAGGATGGTCCAGCCCTGCAAGGACAGGGGGAGAAGGGGCTGTTAGCTGGCTCTGAACCAGCTGTCCCAGAGGAAAGGCTGTGGTCCAGCCCTATGGTGAGAAGGGGGTGCAGGAGGTGTGGCCCAGCCCCAATCTGACCATGATGAAAAAGGTTGTTGCCCAGGTCCTACCCATCCCGTGGTATTTAGGATTTTGGCCGTGGGGAGGGGCGGCAGTATTGCCACCGCTCCCTCACTGACAAATTTCCTGATGCTTGGGGAGTCCTGTGGACCAGATTCAGAGGCTCGGTGGGTTGCATTTGGCCTGTGCATTTGGCCTGAGCGCCCTGGTGTAAAATGAAAAGAGAAAAGGAAAAAAGAAAGACTGAGGAGGTGGGAGGCAACCACAGAAAAGGTTAAAATTGGGAGGCTCTTCATAAGGAAAGAAATAAAATCAGGGGAGCAGGTGGGGAATAAAAAGGAGAAGACAATTGTGGAACGTTCTGAGAGCAAAAGGAAGAGAGAAGGTTAATCCAATAGCAAGAAAGTAACTGAAATGAGGAAAAAGAAAGTAAAAAGGCAGAACTTTAATGTTACTACTGTCTGTTCTGTTCATTCAAAATATGTATTTAGGATTTGGCTATTGATGCTCTCTATTTTCTTTTACAAAACACATCAACTCTTTCTTCTCACAAAGATTAAAGATAAGGTATTGTGGGTATTGGCATTGTGCACACTGTAGAATCTGAATCATTCATGTTGTGGGGATTCACAACCCACTTAATTTGCAGTGGGTTGATGAGTCTCAGTGCTACTTTGTTTCAAAAGGTACAGCTCTCCTCTTAGCAGGAGATCATCAGTAATGCTGAGCTGCTGATCTAAAAGACAGGGTCCTTTGAAATAAATCTCAGTTGGGGCATTTAAGTAGTCCTGTGTAGCTGTATGCTGCGACTACATATAAATCCTTGACTATTTCACAAAATGCCTTTGCAAGGGGCATAGAAATTAACCCTGTGAAGAATCAGGTTCTATAATCTTGCTCTATAGTGGTTGGTTCATAGAGAGGATATGGGACCTCTTACTACTGCCAACTAAACTGTCTCAGACAGATTTGTGGATCACTGGTAGATTGCAGAGCACTTTGCTGTTCCCTGGGTATCTAGAGCTGTGTACAGATATTATGCTTAGACGAATCTAAGTGATCGGAAATAAATCTAAATCACAACTGTACAGAAGTTTGTTGCAAATAGATTGGTCTAAAAATGGTGCAAGTAGTCTAATATAGACCTGGTATGAGGTAAACTCAATTCAGATAGATCTAGGTTAGACTGGTGTGTTGAATTTCTGTACTGGTGCTAGATAGTCACCTGTTGCTGACTCCCCTCCTTTCTTGGCTACAAAGTCATACTGAAAGGCAGCTAAAGTACATTAAATGCTTCCTTATTCTCACCTTTTCATGTCAGCAATTATTGTAGGTGCCACATAAGAGGAAGTAGTCTTCAGATCATGAATGGGAAAAGCAAGTGGCTCATATTCAGGGGCAGTGCCAGTCTCTTCTTGGTGCAGGGGCTGAGGTGGGGTAACAGAAAATTTGGGGGCTGCACTGCAGGCAGGATCAGGGAGGGCTCAGTTGGCGCTGGGAGGGGAGGATAAGGTGAATTTTGGGGTGGCTATAACACTCCCCCCAACCCATGTCTAGCACTTCCCCTGACTTCATTCATAAGAGTTTCAAACTGAAAAAGTTTGAGAACCATCAACTAAAGGAATTTTCCCTTACCTCAGCTTTATGTGTTTAGAGGTGAAGGATTAGAAATCAAGTCTCAGCTCCTTGCGTGTGTTCATACGAGGCTGTGATTTATATAGTAATTGTGTCCGTTGCCTGCAGCACATAGACTTTTCTACAAATGCACCAAGTTTTCTTCCCAGAGATTGCTAGTGCACCTACAACAGTGTCTGGATAGGAGAGAATTGACAAATGGCCCATAAGGAGAGAGAAAGACTTCTAAGCCGCAGGGCAAAACAGAAGAATGAGCAAGAGGAAAGTGGGATAAGGATATAAACAGGACTTGGGGAGGAACCCAGAAGACAGATGAGAAGCAGGAAGAAATCTGAGGCAGCAGGAATATTCACACAAACTGGTACACATGTGCTATTGCTATTGAAATCTTGTTAGCAAACCTAAACAAACTTAACTTCCATTTTCATATACCAGCAAAGACAGTTTTCTTAGATTTCCATCATAAACTCAGGTTTTTGAATAAATGAGAGTTATAGCACAAATCATCCAGTTCCAAATAATTCTGGACTGGAATTTAACAATCTCAGATACTAATCCTATTAAAAAAAGAAAGAAACAAAACTAGAACTGCAGAATTGTTAAACTAGATTTTAGGTCTTTGAAATGCAACTGTAAAGGGTTTAGACCCTTTGTCTTCAGTGTTGAAGAAATGGAAAGAGTAGTTTAACATTAAAAAAAACCAGACTTCTAGGGCCCAGTTCAGCTCTCATTAGAGTCAGTAGAAAGATTCCTATCAAATGTAGTGGGAGTTAGATTTAGTTCTTAATCAGAAACATACATGAAGTGCTATTCTTGGGGGAAAGAAGAGGGAAATCAGACAAAATATTTGAAAATCTCTCCTGAGCATGAAAAAATTCTTTGAACTTGGTTCATAGTAAACCAGCATCCAACATTGGTTTTCATGTTATGCAGCACATTGTTATTGTCAACATGTGGCTATTAATTGATTTTTATGAGTCTTTATTGAAATATTTTATTGGGGTTAAAGAAACTGTTAGCATTCTAGAACATATAGATCAGGAATTCAGATACTATTGTACAATATTATTTTTGTATACTACTACATGCTGGGTGTGTCTACGTGAGATGCTTACTATGCAGTAGTCTAATAGTGTGTAGTAGTGTGCTGGTCAAAAACTGTGCTACTATACTATTGCGCAGTATTGTACTGAGCAGTAGGTGTCACTAAAAATGGTGTGCTGGCACTACTGCACAGTAGTATGAGTTACTGAGCATTGAATTAGTACTTGGTTAGCCAAGTACTAACTTTAATGCACAGTAACTAGGGCACATTAATGAACATGTAAATGTACCCACTGTGCTCTGTTTTAAAAACATACTGTTTAAAATATACAAACTAGTGGTCAGCAAACATAAGCATTCAGAACTGCTATTGAATATGAAGAAGTCAATGGGAGTATACTGAGCAGAAGTGGGACAGGCAGACCTTATGAAATAGTATTCTATACTAGCTAGACCAGGAGTCAGCAATTTTTTACAAGCTGTGAGCCAGAACAACCTGTCTCTGGTCCAGTGTGACCTGGAGGGGAGAAGGGCAGTTCTGCGGCACATCAGGGACCAAATAGCTGGGAGCTGTGCTCTTCTCCCAGCCCCCCCATTCCCTGCTGCAGCATGGGCATAGCTTCCAGGCTGTGGAGAGCTACGCTGGAACCAGATATCTGTAAACTGTACCTGCATTACTGCTGCCTTCCTCCACTTCTCCCCACCCCAACTCTTGCCTAGCCCCAACACAGCTCCCCACTGGCTAAAAGCTGGACCAGCACCACAGCTGGGGCAGAGTGGGGGATGGGGGGGAAGGGAGAGGAGGAGATGGGGAAGAGAAACAGCAGCCATTCAAATGCAGTTTGTAGATGTCCGGTCCCAGAGGAGGTCCTCACAGGCTGGAAGGAGCGCCTGTGTCATCTTGGGGAATGGGGGGCTAAGGAAAGCAGTGACAGCATGGGTGCAGCTCTCAGCTGCCTGGCCCCAGTTCAGGGAAAGTTCCTCATCATTGACACACTTCTAAAACCCCTGGTGGACCCATGGTGACCCATGGTGGACTGGAGCTGGGACAGTGGAGAGAAGGGGAAATGGCATGGACACTGGCGGAAGCCACCCAGCCCTGGCACAACTCCTTGCTGAACAGCCTAAGTGTTGGCATAGAAAAAGCCTTCTCACCCTGCAGGCTTGATTTGGCCTGCAGGCCGTAGGTTGCCAGACTGATAGTTTATGTTCAAGAATGTGTTGTGCTGTTTGAATCACTACACAAAGATTCTGCCTCACAGTATCAGGCAACAAGAAAGGTTCATTTATTTATATGAAAAAAGTTACCACTGTACTGAATTAATTGTAACTACTTGCATTAATTAGATAAGAGGGATTTGGGCCAAAGACTGCAATGAAAATCGCATCCAGCCCACTAAGAGCAGGAGTTAGGGTTTAATAAGGTTGAAGTTATTTTGTATTTCCTGGGTTTTGTTTGTTTAAATCATCCCTTTCATGTTGCTTTAGCACAGTTGTTTGTATTTAATTAGAAACAGCTGAATTTGCTGTTAACTTGTAATCAAACAAAGAGTCTCTCCATGGGCATGGGGTTCCTGTTTGGCTGACTTCAAATAAATGAAGACTGACCAGATACTGACCGTCACTTTAGTGAAGAAAAAAAAAAAAATCTCCAAATAGATGTTCGCAGGCAAACAAACAAAAGATGTAACTTATTTACAAAAATGTTGAGATGTGGGAAGGGGAAGAAACTGCCTCAACCTTTTACTGAGTGAACTGGCGAAATCCCAGCTCAACTCCTGAAAAGCTCAGTGTGCTAATGTTTCCTTCAGGTACTACATTGTAGACAGCAAGATGTTCTCAGCAGTAAAATAACAGCTGCACAATATAAGCAGCGACTGAATGGCTGAACAGCTTTTTATACAGGCCTAGTGTGATAAAAACCTGGTGTTCTTTTGTGCATCACAAAGCCTCTACTTTGCTGACTTCAAGTTCAAATCTCATGGGCTATTTAGAAGAAAGAAGGACAATGTATTAGCATGCAAGACAAGAAAGAATACACTCTATTCTGGAAGCTAAACCTGTGCTAAGAGCTGTGTTACATCTAGATACCAAGCCAGGAGCACCTTTTATGTCAATTTTAAGGTAGATATTTTGGCATACAGTGATTAAACCCTTCGTCACAGTGCTTCTTGTGCCCATTCTACATGCTGGGGCGAAAGTGGAGCATTTTCCCCCAATTGGTTGTGTTTTCTGTGAGAGGTCAGTACAAAAGACACAAACCTGTCACCATGTGGTAGCTTTGTGTAAGATTAGAAAAGGTTAGAAAATTATTTTTTCTGCCAAACCATAGTGATTTCCAGTCCTATCTCTCCCTACCCCCAAAATAAATCACAGTAAAATAAATTAGACAGAACATTTATTTTAGATCATCAAGCTTATCTTTGTGCTAGCAAAAAGAGAGAATATTAACCACTGACATAAATTCACCATATCATAAATATTTAATGGTAAAGATCTAATGTGAGCCTCCATTGATCTAATTTTAACTGAAATAGTATTAAAGCAGCAGCATAAGACATCAGAAAAGTAATGTATAGGAAGAGGGCAGGACTATGGTGCCTGTTTACAATGGCAACTCAAACAGAAAGATGATGCTGAACTGTGAAATTCTGATGTTATCTTTTCTTAAGTATCTTTGCTTCAGTATCTCCAGCTGTTCTTAATGAACTTTTAAAATTCTGCTTAGGGCTAGATCCTGCTCCATCTGTTAGGCATCTAAGTAGACTTATGCTAGAAAAAATAAGTTGCAAAATGAAGCAGATCAGCTGTGCTGGGATATGTCCAGCACAGCTGATCTGCTTCACTGGGTGAAACACTCATTGTCCATTGTCCTGTCTGTTGATCTTGCAGGACAATGGGCAACATGTTTCCTGTTTCCAGAGACACCTTCAGTGGAGAAAGGTTTTTTCCACTTCCAGAGACATGCCTCCAGTAATCTTTAGGGCAACTGCCTGGGGTACATCTCTGGAACTGGGGAAAGTCAGGCAAGTGTTCCCAAGGCATGAAGGGACTGATCCTGTGTGGGAATTGCTGGAGCACTCAAGACCAAGGCCTGAGAACATCTGTCCAGAGTGGTTGGAGAGTATGGGCAGCTCTAGGCTGTCTGTGCTCTGCCAATATAAAGCAAATTGATGTCCACCACAATACAGCGGCACAAATTATTAGAACCTTTTGTTATGACCACACTGTGGTACAAAAAGGGTATGGACATTTGTTTTCACTTTTTTGTCATGACACCAGGGAAATGAAAAGTGATGTCTGTTCCCACCTTTAGACCTCCAACTATGATCCTATTCCACCCTGCTTGGGTCCCCAGAAAACAGTGAATACAAAAGGTAGAAGGGTCCTTCTCCTCTGTTTTTGGGGACTTAGTCTTAAGGCAAAGCTGAAGGTATGTTACAGAAGTGAATACAATATTCTTCATGGACTTAAAAAGGATGGATTAGGATCATATCTACATACCTAGGAACACTTAGGCATCTAACAGATGGAACAGGGCCTGGCCCTGAATGTTTAAAGTCCATTTATTACAGGTGAAAGATGTCTGGAAGTTTTAGTGACTGAAATGTCCTATTCATCCAAAGATCAGGTACAAAACAGGAAGATTAATAAAAAATTTTACTCTATCATCTTCCAGGAAAAATATATTCTAGCTACTGCCCTTTCACTTTCCTAGCTCTTTTCCTGAGTTCCTCTATGAACTTGTTTCGAGTTGCATAACCTCTTACTGCCTCAGGTTCATCTCTCTGCAAAATTAGTATAGTAATTCCTGGCTCACAGGGATGTTATGAGGCTCAATTAATGTTTGTAATGCACTTTAAGATCTTCAAATAAAAGACACTATGCAAGTGTATGGCAATATTATTCTTCCTTGGCAGGTCCTTCTTTTCTTCTTGGCACAGTTCCCCATTTCCCTGCTTCATTTTAATCTCTGTTAGCCCTTGGGCTACAGTTTATTGCTTTGTGTCTAAATCCAGGCCAGAAAGCCTTTGCAAATATAATTTCTACTAGCAAAGTTAAGTCAATGTCAGAGTTTTTAATGTAAACTATGGGAATTAAAACAAGTCATACTGACAATGACATATAATTCAGTTCACTTATCCCAGCTGCAATGGTTCTTTATAGAGATCTCTAAAAGAAGACAAAGTACTTGAAGGTCAACAATTGGATTTGTGCCATATCCACTTCAGACTGAATATCCTTATGAACATTTATGCAAATGTTAGGGGAAGAAAGAAAGCCCAGCATTTGTGGGATGCTTGAATTACATGCTGCCCTTGATGAGGCAAATTGTTAATTACTGATAATTAACTCATAGTCTAAAAATTCTCATTCTGGTAGAAATGAAATTAACACCACAATTCTTGTGTCCATCGTTTTTTAAAACCAAACAATTTATATAATGAAAGGAAACAAGAGAACCTTTAAACTCTGCAGTCACTTCAACTAGAGATGATGATGCTCCCCAGGATTTGAATGCAGTATGATAAAATAATAATAATATAATTGAAAACAACTCTACTGGAAACACAGGAATACCAGGGACAGAGCAAGGGGTTAATTACTATATAGTGATGATTATCGTCCACCCACACAACTTTTCTTCCTCAGTACTCTGCACACATTATTGTCATTACAGGTTCAAACACTGATTAATAGTTCCAGTGTACTTGGTGATATCTTACACACGAATGCATATCTAGGGCAGGGGAAAATCCATAGTTTTTCAAGCCTTAAAAAAGTTTGATTTATCCTGATGAATATTTTAATGTATACTTATATTATATCTTAGGACAGGTCACACATTTATTTCCTTGGGTTAATTCTTATCTATTCTACAGTCCTTTTTTCTTTCAGCAAGTTACGTCATTGCAGCCAGATTTCATAAAATGCTATTCTGTTGAAAAGTGGATGTAACAACAGAAAACGTACCATAGAGAACTGCAGAAGGTGCTGCAGAATGCTCATCAGAAACTCAGAAGCACTGAAGACAGTCTTTGGTTTTACAAGCATATGCTCTATGGTGTTATGCTTTCTGTAACCTAATAAAAGAAACTTCTTTTAAATGTTAAGTTGCTGAAAATACTTCTATTATGCTGGTCCTGGTAATGAACTTCTCATGGATCATAATGCTAAAGATTATCCATGTAGTTTAGCTGTCTGAATTCCACTTTGCAGAAAAATGCTGTGCACGGTTCTGGTTTACAAGAAATATTCTGCTTTTTCTTGCTCTTATTGCACTGGCGTCAAGGGAATAACTTGTGATTACTATCTGACAAAAGCAAAATGAGGCAAAATATCTGTTTTAACTGAAATGTAACTGTTTGCCAGCCAGCTCACAGTATTCTTCTAAAGCTGTAATTAGAAATTTCACACTACTACCCTTTTAAAGTCTATAATAATATAATGCTTGTCAAATTCAGAAACATGGAACTTTCCCCTGAAATAACTTTCTCAATGTAACCAGCCCATCTTCTCTCCCTTTACATTCCTACTTTCTACTCTCTGTTTAAGTTTATGCACATAGTAAGAACTCCAGTTTATAAATTACTAGAAAGGATGCAAAGTTTGAAATTCAGAAACAGAAGAAAAAGAGACACTTTCTCAGAATCACAAAAAAAATTAAAAACAAGGAACATTTTTTATTCCTAGGAATTTTCAACGTCACTTTTTGTGCTCATTCCCATATTTTTTAAAAACTTTATATTATGCCAATTAAAAGGTGTATAGCAACCACAGATATGAGACTCTCCACCCTTTTAAGTTTCACATTAACTTGTAATTAATGATCAGCAAGTTAAAACAAGCTAATAAACGTGAGCTTCCATAAATTAAGACATTATGACTGGAGCTCAGTTTGTACGTAGACAGCCTTTCTTGTGGCTGAAGATCAAAAAAGTTGCGTAGACAAAATAAGAAAGGAGACATACATCCCCACCTTTTAGTGAAATGTGTTTTAAGTTGCCTTCTTTCAAAGGCAACTAAGGTGATGACAGGTTTGACTAAATGCCAGCTGCAACTGGAGCACCTTTAAAAAGCAAGGGAATTTATATTAGTTTTTTAAAACTGAGTTGAGAAACTGTATCTCACATCCATTCACCCTTCATATATAGAAACCCCCCCTGTCTATAGGGCTCTTGAGGAAACATTCATAATTACTACAAAAAATGTACCTGATCATACAAAAAAATTGATTGCTGTCTTCCCATTTTTCTCACTTTCTCTTTTTTCCCTTTTCTTTTTCTCCTTTTGAGAGATTATTTTTCAATCAAAAGATAACCTGTCTCCATTCTTTATATCCACCTTTGCTTTTTATTAAAATAAATTGGATAGCTATTTGCTCACATAAACTAATACAAATATGTCATAACAATTATTCAGACTTTTCAAGATGACAACTAGTGCATAATGCCCTTGTACACATATATATCTAGTCTGCATTATCATCTTTCTAGAGTTTCAGATTTCAGAAAAAACCCTGGCGAAGCTAGGGTAAAATTACGGCCCAATAGAAACCAATGGCAATAGAAACCAATGGCAGCTCTCCTGAATTCAGGGGAGCTAGGATTTTAGGCCTGAATTCTTGAGCCCCAACTGCAATCCCAATGAAGTTGATAGAAAAACTCCATTGTTTTTAGCATGACTTAGTTCACATGGTTTTGGCAATGAGTAGTCTATGTATCTGGAACAAAGGTTCATTAGCTACTCAGGTACAAGAGAACAACATGCTTTCAAATATATGATTTACACATAATGACATACATGTACATGGACATACAGCTCTCCTCTATTGATTATTGCTTCCCTATGGCAACTGTTAAAAAGCTAGCACTTTGCATACAATGTAATTGCTGCAAAGTGGTATGATAATAATGATTCTGTTTGTATTAGTAGGGGTTCCCAATGATTGAAGTATTATCAAGATACATAACAGCAGACTCAACATTAACCTGTTGGTTGGAAAAGTAGAATCAACCTGAAGCTCAGTCTAGACATTATATCAGATCTTGATTTTTTAAAGGTTTGCGTAAGTAATTTTTATTCTTTCTGCCATGCCCCCCTCCCACCCGGCCAAGTCTGAAGATAATACCAAGATCCATAACATGGGGCTTAGCAAGTATAAAATTTGGTTTGACTGCTGCATTCAAATCTCAGTGTTCCTGGGTTTAATCTGAAATGCATAGAATACAATGAATGGGAAAGCCTTAGAATTTGTGGGGCTTCACAGACCAAATGTACTGGGATGTTGGTATGAGTTTAGGAGTTATGTGGGGGTGCAAAAAACAGACAAAAGAAAGAAAAACATGGAGAAACAGGCATCACTAGAATGAATATGGAGCAATGGGAAAACCATAAAGACAGCTAATTGCACTTGAAGGAAAGAAAAAAAGGATCAGGCTCTGGATGGTGGAGTTTGACAGTAGGGAAGGCTCTACTTCAGACAGGGAAGCTTGTCTCCAAGGGCACATTAAACAAGAAAAGGTGTGACTGTAAAGTAACGTACCCTAAAAGCTACAGTGTCAAAAGTATGATCCATGAGCCAGATTAACCATGAGACCTATTATCTGGCCTGCAGTGCTGCCTGTGCATCTTAGACTGGACCTGCAAGTCACATGCAGCAAGCTGTGGAGTGGCCCTGCAAGCTGCATTTGGTGCACAGGGCTGGTCTGATGCATGCTGCACATGGTATGCAGGACTAGAGATGCCAGTCCACAGCAGATGCTACATGCACTTTCTAGGGCAAGTCCAGGGTACATGATGCATGTAGCGCCTGCCCCGCATTTGCTTTGTGCACTGAATTCAGTGCACAGGTCCAGTCTGTGGGCCCAATCTGGCCTGCGGACTAGCCCACACCCCTCATCTGGCCCACAGGGCCTAATGAGCCAGATACCCCTGGCCTAAGAATATTACGTTTCCAAAGTGAACTAAACTGAACTGAACTCAGCCCACATCTGAATTAGAGCCTCCAAATTAAAGAATGTTTAACCTTTACCTCAGTTTAACTTCCCTGAGAACTGTGATAGGATATGATGCAGAGAAAAAAAAGTGGAGATCTGAAAAGATTCAGATGACATTCATATTTATGAGGGCTTACATTATCTAAAAATCAATCATTGCTAATTGTACTCAGTTTTTCCACAGTTGGAATGGCTGATGGGATCTTAAATGAACTTCTTCTGTATTCAGCAAGGCGTTCCCCAGATCACTTTCTTGTTCCCCATAGAAATTTTCAAAAGTAAAGTATATGCTGAAGCTCATACATTATGATGTACTTAATCAATCATATATCCCATGCATACTACAGGAAATCCTGAAGACCACAGGATATTTTTCGCATTGTTCCTGTTGTTTAATAATTAGCAGAGCAATAAGACTGCAAAACTTTATCTAGTGAAATAGTCTATTCTGTTTTGTGTGAACAGAGAAATGGGTTCAAGCTGTCATTGCCAACAGTGGATTGTTTACAAAGTCTATTAAATGTTTTGCAGTCATCCACACAATATGACATCTACAAGTGCAAGTAGTTTGGTCTCCTTGCTCTTTTCAGACAAAGGCGTTGTGAATTTTTTTTCAGCTATAAACAACAAAAACTGACTGAACAAACAAAATAAAGTACCTTTTCCCCAAGTAACTGATGTTTTGTTTTGCTAATCCAAACAGTGTAATCTAGGGTAATTCTTCCTATCATATCCAGGCAGTAAAGTCCACAGTCTCTGTTTACTCTGATAGAATATGGCTCCAATCATATCAGTGAACAATCCTATCCTCTATAGTGCAGGTGTTCCATTCCATACAGCATACAAAATGTTGAGGTCTAGCTTAATTAGCTTCCTGACAAAGTTTGGCAATTTTATATCTTTAAAGATTAATGAGTAACAAAAATATCATCATATTCTACAATTAAAAGAAGTTGCAAAGCTAAACAAAGAAACATTTGTTAAGCCCTTTATAACAAAAAGTTACTGTTTGATATTATTTAGTTTTTCCTTCTGTGCAACTTTTTCTTTTTTAACTAGATGAATATGAGAGTTTTTCAATCATTTAATAGGACATCATTTTCTGATTCTGATTCTCAAGATCATTGTTTACTTCATTCCCTAGTGACAAACAGATTTAAATCTACTGGATTTAGCCACTTGTGGGTTCACTTTATGTAGGGGAAACTTCTGGTGGCATAAGGCTGCTTGACTACCTCTTGTACCACTTCCTTCCAAGCCACCAGTGCAAGGGAAGTGGTAAGGACAATGAGACTATGATAAAGTCACTATGCTGTCATGATTTCCAGTTATGAGAACAGCCCTTGGGGTCCCTGGCAATGGCACAAATTTTATACAGCTTCCCTCTGAGCTGTGCCACGTTATTTAGGCACAGCCCAAAAGCATGTCCTCTGCATAAAACTGATTACTATTCTATAATCCAAGACCCAATGTGTATGCTTCATGTATGCCTTCTGCCAATATCAGTTTTACAGCCAATTAAGTCATTGGAAGCTTTTCTTGCATAAAGACCATGTGGTCAGGGTTTATGAATTTTTCTTTCAAACCATGAAAATTACAGTATTATAGTTGCTCTAGAGCCCTAAGTTCCTGAGAACTGCAAATTAACAACGTGGGAAAGTAAGTGAATAATATTTTGTAACCTTCCTAAAGTTCAATAAAAACTTCACTTTTAGAAACTGTTTTTCAGGTGAAAGGTGCTTAGTGGCTACAGTGACTGGCAGCTGTCTATAACTCCATAGGAACTACTGAATAATATCAAAATGCACAAAGTTGAACTAAACAGAAATGTATCTTTCTGAATTAATTGTATTTCCATATCAAACATTTTCATGTTGCTTATTGGCCCCCCCCTATGAATTACAAAAGGTTTTTCCTATCAGTATGATAAATATTCACTTGGCCTTTTGGCTAAGAACAAATATATCAATTTAACATTTGGCATTTCCTCTGCTGCTTTTTGGGGAAAAAGAAAGGATATGTTGGATAATCTAATTCTTCATTCCTAACTTCCATGAGCCTGTTTGATCCATTCACCATTAAAACTAGGCAAATGCTGTAAAATATTCCTTTTAAATTTTAAATAAATTCTCTTTCACTCTTTTCTTGTCCCTGATTTGCTTGATATGCAAGAATAGGCCAGTAAATGAATTCCCTCTGTAGAACATTTAACAGAAACAATAAACATTAAGTGAGTATCTAAGACATTCCCATGACAGGAAGCTGTGCAAGCTTCACACTTGCTCAAGTAAATCACCGTGTAATTTCTATTCTGGTTTTGGAATGACCACAGGTAGGGTTTAAGAATGTTCTTTTATTGCTCAGTTCCTCCTCAGTTGATTCTAAGATATAAACCAGGTCTTGCAGCCACAAAATGTTTTTGGCACTTACAGAACCCAAATATTGGGCGTCTTCTGATTCTTTATTTAGCAGATTCTTCCACTGCTGTCATTCTTGAATGTGCAGGTAACAATATACCATTTAGAGAGACCGTTAGAGAGATCTTGCCCTCTTAGATGTTTTTTTTTCTGGTTCAGCCCGGATTTAGCAGCTTTAGTTTCTCTTTTCAAATAAAATTGGGTGCTTATCAGATGCAAATCATTGGATTCAAGTGAAAAAGACTTGAGGGATTTAATAATATAACTTTCACTGTGTGTACTATTTTTTCCAAAGAAAATTTGACTGGTCACAAAATGGTACAATTTCTGTATGAAGGTCAAGGAAACAAGTATATATAATTCCTCAAAAGTCAAACTTACTCTGAATTTAATCTCACATTAGATCAGTACTGATACTTTTCCAAAATTACTCTAATTTCTCATGTAAAATATATATACAACTCTTTAAAAGTGTAAGGCATAAATGCTGTTTTTAAAATCAGTTTACACATTGAGAATTATTTGTCTTCTTACCTGTTTTTACTATATCAGTATTTCTTCTGAATCATTAGGGGCCAGATTCTGCAATGGGCCAGATACTGACTAAAGTTCCTTCCTTCATGAATAATCAGTAAAGCCATCTACATCTTATATTATGCCCAACTTATTCACAAGTAATCTATCACTAAACCAAATGCAATTCTGAGATCTAAAGGATGGCATTTTTTCAAAATGATTACTAAGATTTGTCACCTTGTTCACACTGGCTAGGGACAGACATTCAAAAAGCCTGAGCCTGAATCGATTCAAACTTTGCAGGTTAGTCTAACCTGCTTAGGCTGAACTGGTTTGAAACTGGACAGACATTCTTTCAACTGAGGAAATTGAGGCACATGACTGCAGTGGCTCAGGCTAGAAGCTGGGGCATTAGAACAGCCCTCCTTTCCCTTCTGCAGGAAGCTGAGCTGAGGACGGCATGGCCAGGCCCCAGCAGGACTCTCTCATCAGGGACATCTGCCTGCACAGTCCCAGGCTTTTCCCTGCTGGCTGCTCAAGGGGCAGGAGTGTTGCCAGTTCCTGCCTCAGGCTAGCACTCTGGGGCAAGGTAGGGGGGAGGGTGCAGTCATGTATCTGCTGATGATACAGAGCTTTCAATCTCTCACCCTGCTTCATCATACTGTCTGCAGCAAACTGAGAAGTGAGCAAGCCAGCCAGGGGGCTGATAACAGTCTTTATCACCCAATTAGCAAAACACTATCTTCTCTCCATATTACTTCAAACTTCTTAAACAGCTTACCCCTACCCTGTTGATTGGCTCCAAAAGCCCTACGTGATCACTGTTCTGTCTGCCTATCCCAGTGAAATTAGAGTGAGAGAGACACACAGACACCTCTTGGGATTAGCTAGCATACCACATGCTGGCTATGGTCCATGCTGTGGCAGAGAGGAGAAAGTGATCTCTGCTTAAACAGCGAGTGGAGGGGGGGAGGTATGGGGAAGCCAGCAGACCCTGCTGTGCCTACAAGACTCCAGCCAGGGAAGAGATGGGAGGGGGGAGGGGATGGGTCAGTTGTGCTGTAGAACAGAGAGCTCCACCCAGCCCAGAGAGCATGTGGGGGGGATGCTGGGGGACTCTGATTTAACACAAATCAACAAGGATTTTGGGACAGGCATTGCATAAACCAGTTTGAGCCAAATCAGTTAAGGCTACATTCAACCAGGTTTAAATCAAACCAGTTGCAGCCATTTTTAAACTATGGACATCTGTTCTGTTACAGGCTTAAACCAGTTTCTGATCGCTTACACTGGTTTATGAGTAATGTCTGTCCAGAGAACTATAACTGACAATGAGTAAATGCAAGAAGCAAGACTTGTTTGGTAATGTCTTTTAGTGGACTAATGCCATTTATATAAGATGGGCCAATAAAAGATGATGCCAGACAAGAGTTCTGAGTGGCTGCAGACCATGCTGCCACCAGACTCTGAGCATGCTGTCCCTAAGGGGCAGCAGCAGGAAGTGGAAGCTGGAGGTGGGAGGGAAAGTCTGGAGACCCCAATATTCCAGGAGGGGAGGCAGCGACAGATGTATCAGCAGCAGGTAGCGGAGGGAGGCTGCAATGGCCAGAGATGCCCAGACCTAAGGGGGAAACATGGGAAGACACATAGGTAAAGGCAGTGGCGGTATGTAGCCCACGAGTTAACCACTTTAAGACTACCAGCTGGACAGCACTGCCACGAACCATCACAGTTTCATCACCATAACCACCCCAACACAGCAATGAATAAATGAGAATAAATAGTATTTCTAGAGTGCCCTGAAAAATAAATGTCAGTTATTGCTAATTTATACAAAATCTGGATATTTCATATCCGTCTTAAATTTTGGCATTGGAATTGTGTAATTACATGAAAGTCTGATTTTTTTTAAAGATATGTTCTAGTCTACCTGGTTAAGGACGAAGCTTGTGTGTGTGTGTGAAGAGGGAAAGGGGTGATAGGGGTAGGAAGGGGGTGACTCAAATAAGTTTAAGGATCACTGACCAATAAGTTAATTGATTAATTGAAAATTGTGAGTACCCAGCAACACTGAAAGTCAGATCAGGTACTTTTCTGAACAACTGCCATAAATGAACAAGCATAGTAGATCATTAACAACTCTAGAGACAATAAAACACAGAAATCCCTTAATTTGTGATAAATGGAAAATCATCATATGAATTTGTAATAAGACATTAATTTTAATATTAGCCATTATTACTTAACAAAATAATACATTCTGCTTTTCTATAGTACTTTCCACTAACAGAACTGAACAGATGCCCCTGCAAGGTTATTTTTTTCCCCATCTTAAGAGACAGACAAACTAAGGCACAAAAAGTTTTAGCAGCTGCCAAATGCCACATAGAAACCTGTATAAGAGTTAGGGCCAGAAGAAAAATAAATTTAACTACTTAGCCTGTGTTTTAACTACAAAGCTAGCTTTCTTTTCTTTCACAAGTCACATTCCTCTTATACATAATCCATGCAAAGAGAGATTATCTATCCTTATTTCCATTTACATTAAAAGACCTGTATCAGTACTGATATATATCAAATGTTAATGAGCTATATAGCAGTAATCAGAAAGATCATTCTTATTACATCCATCCTTTGTTAATATCTTTCTTGCACATCTTTTCAGAGGCCCGCAGATTTTGTAATCTTCCAAATATCATCCATTTTTAATGCTAATTCCCTACACCTGTGATTTTCTCATATAAACAGACAGAATCATAAACAGCACTCATTTTTGTTTAATTAAATAGACTGAGCTGATCTTTCAGACTGAAGGTCTTCTGCAAATTCTCTGAAGTCAGAGGTGTTTATATGGATTGCAATTAGGTTAGAGAAATAATTTTTATCTTAAATGTTACTTGATATTAGTGGAATATCAATGCTCCAGTTCTAGGGTTTGAAATCAGCACTATAAAATAGTCTAGCAATTTTGCTAATGTTAACGATATTTTGCTGTACTAGAAAATCTCTGATGACAGTATTTTGTTACCAGTGAGGCTCTGTAAGTCTCTTAACTTCACCTCTATTACGTGTGTCAACCTGAAAAGGGCTGCAGAAAGCCTGTTATGTGTTTTCATTCAATCAACATTCAAAACCTCCCCTATTTCCCATTTTAAATAATCTGTTTAGCATAATACTTTAAATAAGTCAATAGCAGCTACAGGCTTTGGGACTACAGTGAGGAACTAAGATTCTGTCCATGCTATTAAGGAAACCTGCTAGAAATAATTTCATTTAAGCAAACTTTTTACTTGGTACTATTTTTGTATGCTTCTGTTAGCATCTGAGTCTAATATTTGACTTATTTAGTATTCAATTATAGGCAAACAGGGATGAAGTTATAGTTATAGGTAATACACAGTGTTCTGCATTCTTAGTTTTTATTTAAAAAAAATAAAAAAATGCAGGAATTTTTCAGGGTTTACCTTCAAAACATAAAAACTGGGATTAAATCAGGAAAAAAGGAAGAAAAAAGAAAAAAATCAGTTTAAATTGGGGAAGAATCAGCAGTGAGGGAGGGAGAGAGTATGATTGAGACTAGGGGGCAGGAGGAAAGGCACAGTGAAGGGAGTAAAGTGAGGGGAGCTCTCAGTGAGTGTAGGGCAGTGGGGCATGGCTCTTGCTGCTGTGTGGCCCCCGTGAGGGCTGTCAGCTAGGGGGCCTGTGCCGGGTGCCTGCCCACCCTGGCAGGGCTCGCTGTTTCCAGTGCCCAGGGCAGGGCTGAAGCTGAAGTTGCTGGGATGCAATGCCTACCCCAGAAGCAATTCCTGTGGCTCAGCACGCCCAGCCAGTGTCATATTTGGGAGCCCTGCACCCCCAAGCAATGGCTCCAGCCACCCTCCCCTGGCCCCTGCACTGCTACCACCCCCGCATTCTGCATGTGGCTGCCACCACCACCCCACACTATGTCCTGCTGGAAACCTGTGCTTCAGGTAACCAGCACAGCAGCACTTTTAGCTTACCAGCACCACCCGTTTTTCAGTTCAAATTCGTTAACCGGCATGAGTGGGGACTGGGTCATTTCTCACTCGTGCCAGAAAACGGGTATAAATCGGTAAAAAAATGAGTGACTTCAAAAAATAAATCAGGGAATTTATCAGTGAAAACTGGTAAAAACTGAGAATGCAGAACACTTGTAATATAATACTGGAAATGTCAAAAATGACCCAGTTTAGTTTTTTATACCTAATGCAAACATTTTAAGTTCTGCTGCCTAAGAATCTTTCAGGGCTAAAAGTGCTGTTTCCCATTAGAAATATAAAGATTTCCTTTAACTAATGATTCATATCTATGGTGCTTGATACTCAGCTGAAGCATGCAATTTATAGACGAGAATCTGACAATCTTTCTTTCCCTTAAAGTCAGAAGATCTCAACCATTAAATCTTTTACTACAGCAGGACTGAGCAATGTCCTTCACCTTAGCAAACTATAGTTTTAGTTTGACAGATTTGGGGAAAGAAGGCAATGTAGAGAGAGAAAGAGAGAGAGAGAGTTTGCACAGAGGAAAATAGTATTTGTTTGCTCAGAAGTCTGGAATGTTAAATGTCCCAGAGGAGACAGATTAGTGGACAAAGTGCAAGTGAGATGGTCAAAGGTACATAGCAAATGCTATGTAACACATGGCCATGCCATTCATCACATGGACAACACACCATATATACAGCATGTATTAAAATTATAACAAATTCCAAAACTTTGTGCTTTTGTCTTTTTTTTCTATGCATTCTGTAAATTACAATCTTGATCTAACTGTATTTTCGCATGCCTAGTACTGTAGTGTAGCCTAACTTACAATGCATGAAACAACATTTAACAAAGTTTATTCCAACATTAATAAAAGATGATACAATCACAACAAATACTTATCACGACTCTTCTTTCAAGACCACCCTGACACTCTAAAATCCAGAAAGCCACATTCAGAATAGATGTCAGAGACATTGCCATCTTGTCTTTTCATCTCATTCGTATACAACTTCTATCTGTAGTATACAATGCTTATAGCCCTTACTCGTATTAGGGACCAAATTTTCTGTGAAGCAGGTTACATTTGCATGTGCAGAAAATTGTACAGTGCTGGGAGCAATAGCAATAAATGGGAAAACCAGAGACATTGGGAAGTCTGCTGTCCTAATGAAATGAAAATTCTACAACATGTCATGCTATAAAATGAGATTTAGCTTCTTAGTGGAAGGACAAAACAATGGATTCAATAGCACACAGCGCTACCAATTGAGTATGTTCTGGCTCCCTTAATCAGGGCTGCTTTCCATGCAGAGGGGGATGGGTAGGAAAGACAATCAAGGTCCTTACATTCTGAATGCTGTCACGTTCCATGGAGCAGTGCACCATGAATAAACCAATTCAGACATGGGTCATAAACAAACTCTACTATAGAAAATATACATGGTATATACATGCCTGTATACTATATATGTGTAGTTTCACTTACAATGTAGTTGTGACAGTCTTCTGCTGGGTTCAAACAGTTTGGCACAAGGCAGCATCATTTATAATAATGCCAGGTTTTAACACTTGTTCCCAACACACACAGGCAACCAATACTAAAAACATTCACAAAGTCCTCCAGGAATTGAAAAGACAGTTTGTCTGTTTGAACCAAAGACAGTTGATTGCAGCGTATCCAAGTAGGAGCAAGTCCATGTAATTATTAATGGGACATTGTTAAACACATTTAGCTTTGAAAAGCTCATTTTAAACCAATTTAGGACTTTTTTAGATTTGTCCTTTTAAAAAAACAAAATATTGAGGAGGAAAAAAAAATGAAATCGCAGCTGTCACTACTCATATACATAAAAAAAAAGAACAGCGTGAACAAGCACCTCAAGAAAAGTTCACATTCAAGGCAGAATTAAATCATTTTTACAAAGCAGTCATTTCACAAGTTCAGAACACAAAATCTGAATATGTTGATGAACATAAGGCATGCAAACTGGGAATAAACCAGGAATCATTGTGGTTCAGACTCAGTTTGGGTTTTGAAAACTTATAAAAATCATACATACATTACAACATACATAATATTTCCCATTACAGGTTTTTGTTTTCTTTTTGATTTTGTTTTAAGTTTTGTGGAAAATGCCAGGTTTCTTGTTCCCATTCATCACTGAACAAGTTAACACTGCAGGAGCAATTTAAGCATCTCTACCTTGCCACACTAAAACACTTGAGGCCTGACCTGAGCCACCATTTGAAGTGGGCAGTTCAGAAGAGATCAACTTGTTTTGTTCATTATTGGTCCCAGACTAGAGCTTGGAAAAGTGCATTGATCTTCCAATGAGCGAATAGATCTATCAATATTTATAGTTACAGGATATCAGACTTTAAAATCACCTCAGTCTTATATCATCTTACTTTCCTCCCACTTCAAGGGAAGTCCTACATTCATTGTCTTCAAAAAGCTACTGTGAACTCCAATGGGAGTTTCAAATATACAATGGATGCTTGATTGCATATCAAGTATCTTGAGAACTACTAAGATTAAAAAAACAATACTCCCTCTGAAAAGCAGGATCCCTATCTTTCAGAAGATATTATGCATGAAAATCTAACTCATAGTGAGTTCAGCTTCCTTATCCAGTCATACTTTACATCCCTGTTGAGACACCTGCATAGTGCCAGATATGATTTTTTAAAGGAAGTAGTTCAGTGAAAAACAGGAAAAGACCATTAATTTGCCTCCTTGCAAAACTATTCTATTTCTAACCCAATCATGAGGGAAGCTTGAATGTGGTGAAAAAACAGTATATGTCTTAAGATGTTGCAGGGAAAAGAATACAGGCAAGCAAAAAGAGAAGTCTTCTATTGGTTTGGTTTTCTCCTTTTGCTCAAATAACAGGTATCCTGAAGGAGGAGGCCAGCAATATTATCCTGATCTTTTTCCTAAACTTTCTATTTTCCTCTCAATCCCCCACTTGCTGTGGCCCTCCCAAGCTTCTTTGACAAAGTTACTTCCCTAGAATGGATTCTTACTGCAGCAAACCACAAGTTTATGAGGTAGGGAAAGCGGAAAAGGGGCTACTTGCTTCCTCTTCCCAAAGACCCATTCCTTCCCCTCTCTGGACCTTACTCTTTTCAGTTCCTACTAGTCCTTCCTATCAAGAGATCCATTCCTTCCATGTCCGCATACTTATGAGCTTTTTTCACAAGTGGTTGGGGGCACCTGTCAAGAAAAGGATGCTGCTTCAGTTGCAATTGTATATATGTATACACATAATTAATTTTTTTAAAGTTGCACCCCAGAAATTCAGAATTAAAAACAGGCTGAAAAGAAGCTTGCTAACCTTTGAAATATAAACGTATATAAATTATTTATCAAGACTTTATGTTTAAACAACATATAATTGCATCCCAGGAATCCAATAAAGTTAAATACATGTATATTTAAATCAGCAGCCCTAAATTTATTTTAGTGATCTGGGGGGTGGGAGGGGAGGCAGGAATTTACTTCCTATAGAGTACTTTCTATTCAATTAAACACCAGAGATGAAGCTTCAATCAAGGAAAATGAAGACAAAGTAGAAAAAAATAATGCTTTGTACAGGATAATCTAAATTTTGCTTTCTTATCTTAGAGGGACTGCTTTTAGCTTGGAAGCTTTTGTGCTGAGCATACACAGTACAGATTAACTTGTTATGTAAACTTTTATCAAATGTTATTTACACTAGGATGACATCGCTAATCTTTATCTGGAGAAACTGACAGGTGTTACTCATAGGTAAGAAATATCATATTTATCACCCTCAGATGTATACTTCAGCTGGATGACAGCTTCTCACTAAAGCTACTTTAGCCAGAGGAGGGTTAATAATAAAAATGTGCAATGGATATGAAATACTTCATTTAAAAATAAAGCAAGTAATAAAAGCAAAAAATTTTTGTACTTAATGGATCCACTCAATTTGTAATTTGCCACCTAAAATTGCAAGTTATGGAACCACATTTGATTTTTTATATCATATACGGTACCATTAAAGGCACAATGGAATGAGTTTAAAGCAGAGTGTGACAGTTATACCTTTATGTTTCTTGCCTTTGTTATATGAAATTAAAGCTGTGAACAAAACCACTGCCCATTTCAAATGCAGAACCCCACTGGTGTCAATAAAAGTACTACACAGAGTTCTAGGAAATCATAGAGCCTAAAATGGGATTTAGACATCATTTGTTAAGGCGTTAGATTTGCCCTATCTACGCATTTAAGCCTGGACTTTATTTTGGGGCTCCTACTTCCAGCAGGAGAAAAGGCCTGGAAGTGTCTTCAGCATGGACCTCCTCTTCATTCAATTAACTTTGTGGCAGGTTAGGTCTAGATAGCAAATTCAGTATCTGTCAAATTTGGATAAGTTGGAAAAGTCCATTTTTAGTTGAATTACAAATATGGTTTAAAATAGCAGCACAGACCAAATACTTAGTCATAGAAAAATGTTATTTTAAATCCTGAAAATCTTTTTCTTTTTCTTTCTTCTTTTTACATTTAAAACTCTAGGATTTCTTTAAACATATATGAATAGATAAATACTCCGTTGAGCTAGCAAAAATATACTTTATTTGACTGTAGGGAAACTTAGGACTCATGCCAGAAACTATTTAATAGCTTGAAGCAATTTTTAGTCTCTAATTTTATCAGAAAAACAAAGATTGTTTAAAGGCCATTAAATCTTTCTTGAAAAAAATCGAACTATTTTTTAAAAATTTAATCCACAGTTCAAATTTAGAAACCTCTTTTCCATGATAATCAGAGAACAAAATTATTTACAGCTAAAATTGGACCATAACCTGAGATGCAGAACAGGCTCGCCTCGATTTACAATGTTTTGAGTTACAACGTTTTGCACTTACCATGTTTATAAATTAACACCTTGTTTCACCTTTATGACACCAGTTTTAGTTTTAGAACACTTGATCCAATGCAACACCATGCCAGTGAACAAGTTCGCTTCATGGCTCATCTCCCTGGAGAACATCTGTCCAAACTTCCTTGGACACTTTCTTTAAGAAAGCAAACAAGACTCTAGAAAAACCTGCAGCCAAGACTCCTAAGATTCCAGCCAAGAACCCTTCAATAAGTCCAATGAAAAGCCTTTCAAAAAGTCCAGCAAAGTCACCTCAAAGAAATCCTTCCAAATCAATATGATTTCTATTTACAATATAAATACATTAATGTAGCTATATTACTCACCTATAATTGATTGAGTACAAAATTCTGGGGTATTTTTAGTTAAAGTAGGATATCGGGCCTTGGTTCAGGAACAAATTCCCCATTTATAACATGTTTCATATGAGAAAATTGGTTCTGAGTTACAGTGTTTCAACTTAAGATGCAGTTTTCAGGAACCAATTGTGTTGTAAGTCCAAGGACTGCCTATATTGTCACAATACTAAGCCATGACTTTGGCAAATCTCTATTATTACTTGTCCAAGTTATGAACATTTATATATTTTTATATAAATTTACAATTTATATTTTATAAATTTTATATAAATATTTTATTTTTATAGTTGACATTATTATTTACTGATAGTGTTGGAGCAAGATCTTTGTTCTGTTAAAATTAAACAAGAGTTTCTATCATTACTTTTTACAGAAGTAGGACTGAACTCTAGGGCTAGAGACACATATTACACATAAACTGGTGTAAGTGATCAGAAACTGGTTCAAATCTGTAACACAACAGGGGCAGGTTCCCATGTAAGTGAATGAGCATTTCCCCAGGGACAAATAGCACCAGTACATATCTGTGCCACTGCTAGTTGTCCCCAGGCCCCTGTTCACATGCTCTGGTGTGGGGCAAATTGGTGTAAGTGGTTTAGGGAAGGCTGGGGCTATCACTTGAGGTCTTGGGAGCTACCTGGGACAGCAGCAGTGGCAATCCAGGTGCACAGAGCCTGATCAGCAGATGAAGCCTGGCTCTGACTGAACAGGTTTTGCTTTTAGGTGGCACACTGCAGCCATGGGCGCCACCCTGCTTCTTTGGTGCATTTTTTTTGATACTGGGATTCCCAGTGTCAACCCCCCCTCCCCACAATTCCCTGGTCATGCTTCAAATTAGCAGTGCAGTGAGTGCAGGCACATGTGGTGCATGCAGTTTGCAGAGCCACAAACCACGCATGCAGGCTTGTAGGGACATGTCCCAGAAGTTCAGTGCACATAAACTGCTTTCAAAATGGCTGAAACTTGTTTAAAATAAACCTGGATGGATGTAGTATCAGACTTAATTTATTTAGGTTACTGGTGAATCCATTTATTGAACACCTGTTCCAGATCCCCTCCAGATTCAAGTTCCCCAGCCTCCTGGGATGCTTTGTACCTCCCCTGCAAACCCTCCCCTTGCAGGGTGGGTGGGCCAGCCTTGGCCCAAATCTGCTCCAGCAGAGCAGGGAGACGAACTCTAGCAACCTGCAGCTTCTGGCCTGGCCACTGCAGACTTGTGGCTGTATTTCTGGAATCCAAAGTGAATGTCTGTTCACTTGCTTATCAGTTTAATCCGTGCATTTTAGACTAACCTGTGAAGATTGAATCAATTCAGCCTCAGGCTTTTTGACTGTCTGTATTTAGCCTACAGAAGTACCAGAATTTTTGTGGCAGGCAATAAGTCTCATTTGAATTGGATACATAATGTTTTTTACCGATTCCTCTAAACTGGCTCTGACTATCAACTTTGCTAACCCACTTTCAGAAGTCACCAGTCTCTACAGCAGAAAGCTATAAACTATACTCGTTTTACATCCCTTGTATACACCAGAATGTTACACAGATATAAAGCTTACAGAGGATTTCAGAAGTGCTGCTATCATTTCTTGTTTCTGTTCCATATTTTCACTCCTATACTAAGCTGGCTGGAGTGTCTGCACTGAGATTTACAAACACAAGAGGGCAGACTTTATGTAAAGGAAAAAGAAAAAAGGCATATTTTCTTATTTATTTTACAATTTAAAGAGTTGAAGTGAAAAAAAAAACCCCTCTCAAATTTAAAAGATAAAAATTTCAGATTCACAACACAAAAATGTCTGGCTAAGCACTTCTTTGTTCCCTTAGCGTCTTTTCGTTAGTGGTACAATTGTTAGTTACAGAGACTGGATTTTAAAACTAGCTGTGTCATTAGGTGACAGGTTCTTCTTTCTCTTGAAATCCAAGGCAATTTCTGAGGCTATTATATGCAGTAGCACCTAGGAAGGCTGCTTGTTCTGTGCCAGTGTTTGGTAAACCAACTAATGAAAATGTAATGAATTCTCTCCAAATAAATTCTACCAGCAGAAAGAAACCTCTAGGACAGACAATCTCAGACTATAAATGTATTTTACACTTCTTTGCAGAGCTCTCTGTTTATAGCCTAAGTAATTCATACAGCAGATTACTGTAAGTTATTTACCCCAGGAAAGTAAACAATTGTGAAGCTGGATTTAGTTGCTCTAATCTAACACATTCTTCCAGGTTTAACTTTTGCAAGGGAAAAAAGTATAGAACTAAACTTTTTTAACTACATGCACCCTAAATATATTCCTTTAATACAAACATACTTATTACCAAAACAAACATCTCCCTGATTGTTTGAAAGTCAAAGAATCTGCTAATTTATTAATTTCTTCAGAGAACTGAATATCTCAAGATTTGTGGGCACAATCTTTCAATCCTACTGAATTCAAAAGAATCCTTCCACTGACTTTAGTGAACCAAACCAGGCTCTTATCTTTTCCCAATGGAATAAATTGGAGTGAGAGGAGTAAGACTCTCTGGAGCAGAACTGGAACCTTAGGTGTGCCAATCAAGCACAAGCAGATAAAATATTAGACCATGCTAACTCTTACTCTGAGAGCAGTCCCAACAACTTCCCAAGAGCAATTACACAACTAATATTTACTCCTATGACTAGTGGCTTTGTATGGAAGGACTAGTTGCCTGATTAAGGTCTTCAGAACTTGTCTGTTAGATTTGGATCCTTAAATTAAGCATGAATAAGAATGGCAGAATTATGCCTTTGTAAAGTGCATTTTTTCCAGAAAATATTGTGGGTGAGGCTTTAGATTCTGAAAGGTTCTTCAGATTCTTTGCAACAACAATTGATATTTCCATCTGTTTTAAGCTAAAACTGATTACAGACTCTTTTTGCAAAATGTCTAAAATAACTGATTTGCTATTCAAGGTAAATCAATGCATGTATTCTTACAGATCCCTTCTCTGACATTAACAACCATTCTACATCTTCCATCCCGCTTTAGTACATCAGCAGCATTCACTTGCAGTGGTGTTACAAAAAAAGGGTCCAGCTGAGCTGTTTGTCTAACACAAACAACACTTGAGTCAGGTGCTATTTATGTTTTTGCAAGTGATGTCACCTCCAGTATTTCAGTTACACAAGAGATGGCTTAAGCAATAAACATACTGGTAGATAAACTTATCTATTACATAAAATATATGGGTTGAAAAGTTAAAGCACTTGCTTAAAAGGAAACAGAATATATGTGAGAACACCTTCTACTTAAAACTTTTTTCTAATATAGTCAAACTTTTATTATGAGTATACTTACATACCATACTAAGAAGTATATCCTGTCAATAAGATAGGTGTGCTGTTCTCATGATTAATCATCTATTAGCTTTCTATCTCGCACTTCCAGAATCTTAGCTCAAGTTGGTGAATTATGCCTTTCTGTACATACCATTAATCTAGACCAGGATCTTTTAATCTTGGTAAAGGAAATGTTCTGGCAATATCTCTGGGTTTCATGTTCAGAACAGAATAAAGGCAAAAAGAAGACACCATCCTTCAACACATGCCTTTTGTGAGGGAATTAATCAGTATATCTGAACAAGCTGAACTTCCCTTCCTCACAACTAAAAGGAAACACCTTGCAGATAATAAAAAAGTGTACTAGCTTATGTAAAAGTCTTTTCCATTCCCAGAATGTGCTTTTTCCATTCCCAGAATGTGCTTTTTCCATTCCTAGAATCAGATTCTGTAGTTCGCCCTGAGGAAAGACCCCCTCCCCTTCCCCCTCTTCCCCCCCTATCTGCCAATGCAAAGATATATTTCCCTGAACAAAAAAAAAAAAAGAAAAAAGAAAGAAAGACTTTGACTTTTAAGAGGCATTTATTCCAGGGAGGGTGACCCATCGGGACCAGTAGAGGGTATTTACAGGCTGGCCCAAACACCTGGGCCTCACAGACATGGTCC
>JAGPOW010003395.1:28887071-28906495 GCA_030014935.1 Caiman crocodilus
CCCATCGGGACCAGTAGAGGGTATTTACAGGCTGGCCCAAACACCTGGGCCTCACAGACATGGTCCTGGGCTCACGGCCTGCAAGGCCTGCCCATACATTCTTGAGTAAAAACCACCCTAGCGAGCCAAAGCACTATTTACATATTTACATTTCTGTCAGTGGGGACACCCATGGGGGGTCTCAGGGGTCAACCCACATGAAACAAAGTCCGAGACTGTGGCCCGCTGGCCGCATCACCGCAGCTGGAGCAGCCAGGGATGTTACAGGGTGAGGAGCAGACACCCCACCTCGACTCAGCAAAGCGCCCCCTCGAGGGCCCAGTGTTCCTTACAGGTGGGCACCGTCTGCCGCAGGACCACCTGCTCAAACTCGAGCGAGAGGCAGGCCCACACCAGCAGACGGAAAAGCTGCAGGGCGTCCATCATCCCGGTCCCGGTGAGCCAATTTCGCCAGCTCTTCAGGGTGGCCATCTTGGTCTGGCCCAGCAGGAAGTTGGCCAGGCTGATCACATCTTTCTCTGCTGCCCGGTGGGGGAAAGAGTGGACGTAGATGTCCTTGGAGAAGTCCCGGCCCAGCACCTGAAGCAGTGTGCCCAGGGTGGCAAAGAGTGGCTGTAGCCAGGGGCAGTCGAGGAACACGTGGAAAATGTCCTCGTCCAGCATCCCTGGGCAGAAGAAGCAGGCCGCCGAGGCTGCCGGGTCCAGATGGCGAACAAAGATGCCAGTGGCCAGGATGCCGTGCACGAGCTGCTATTGCAGGTCGACGGTCTTCTTGGCGATGGGCACCTTATACAGCGTGTGCCACGCTGGGGTCCCGGGCCACACCAGGTGCCGCCGCCATGCTGTGTCAGGGCAGCCGGCCAGCACCTGGGCATGTTGGGTGCGTACCACCCACATGTAGAGGCCCTTGCAGGGCAGGGTGCCAAAAGGGCAGCCTGTATTGCTGCTCGGGGGCACCGGGAAGAATTGCAATATTGGACCACAAAAGAACATCTTAAAAGAATTTTCTCCTACTATTTTGTTCAAAGTGAAATTACTTTTCTCTCTCCACTCTATTCCCTGTCCTAAGAAAAAGACCCATATAAATTTATTGTATGAATTTATTTCTATTAAGGGAAAACTGTGGCAGATATATACAGTTCTGAAAATGATGTTATATAATCACTTTTCTAGAATACATTAGAGCAAATAGTAAAACTCAATTTAATTTTGGTTATTTCCCATTAAGATAGTTGAAATCAGTATGTCATAATTGCAAAAGCTGAGCATTCATAATTAATAAGTACAAATTATTCTAAAACTGATGGGTTGAATGCTACTGGATATTTATATAAGCTACATAATTATTGTTCACATATAGAAATTTTATTTAAAGTTAATTCTCATGAATTTTTCTCTATTTTTGTTAGAAAGCTGTTCTTAAAAGTTAAGTGTTATAAAGGATATGAACTGGGCTGTACTCTTCTGAAGTTCATGATAGTGAGAAAGGTGTTTTGAAATAAATACTAGGCCAGACTGAGACATATTTATGGCATGTAGGACCTATCTCCACAAATGATCCCTCTGAACTAAACTGCTGCTTTACCATAAAATGGGTATTCAGTGACACGCAGCTGTGCACTGCAGGGAAGGTATGTACCTCCTAGCCTTCTCCTTACATTAGAGCATGATGTAGGAGAGTAATATTTCCTATCACTTTATCAATAGCAAATTACAACATTTCCCACAGTGGTTCTGCTGTATTTGACCACAGCACAAGAGAAGCAGAATGAAGACTCCGCTTAATTTTACCATCACTTCCTCACATCATTCTGCTCTATAGGAAAAGTAATGATGCCCAGTTTCTTGCAGCTGACCATGCCGAAGGTCTAGGCAACCTTTTTTGATAGATGGGAGGTTTTCTTTCCCCTTGGACATGCTGTCCAAGTCTGAATTTATCCCAGCATGACTAGTCAAGGAATCATATCCTACTCAATATGAGTAGAGTAGTAGCGGTACATATCCATAATGTTGTTACAAACAATATATATTAAAGATTTTTACATTCTTTTCATAGAACATGTCTTTCTTCAATGTAATTAGCTAATTCAAATAGATTGCATGTTTTATTATTCAAATATATTAAAAATTAATTCCTAGTGAGTTCACTAGGGCCTCTGTCTTTCTCTATATCTACCTTAAGTGGGATCAGGACTGGACCCTTAATTTGCACATAAAGGCAATATAAATGCAACTAATTTACTCCTTACAACAACATTTTATGTGTAATATAACTACATATCTCCATGTCTTGGAGGTACATAAAATGTATTCTGAAATTGTTAATTAAAGTCCACAGGATATGTAATTAACATCACACAAAAGAGCAGTTTACCTTCTTTGAAAAAGGTACATAGGCAATAACTAAAATATTACAAGTACTAGGACAGAAAGCACAACTGAATTTGTTCAAGCTACCTATACAGCCTTTGATCTGAGATATGTTTTGCACAGTATCAGTTTGCTTCTGAAACCACCATCTCCCATCCAGAAAGGAACTTTAAAGTGATCAGGGCAGATCATTTTACAGATTGTCAGATTATCAAGATATCACAGTTCTAGATTACTGGATACCTATTTTCTGTGCTTTGTGGAAAATTGTTGAGGGTGTAACTTCAGGAAAATTGGATCACATGATCAAAAAGTTCTGTAACATTTGAAAGAGTGGATTACTGATTCCTAGGAGCTCACTTAAATGAGCTGGAATTAAAGACTTGGTATTTTAGTTTACGCGAAACTTCTGGACTTTGAAATCAATACTTCGGAAAGACAGTTACCTTTAGCAGCCATTTGTACAAAAACTGCCTAAAGTTCATTTTAGAAAATCTGGCAAGCTGACCAAGTGAAATCCAAAACTGAAGCTTTGAAGCTTGTCCTTGAATTAAATCTGGCCATTTAAAAGATTAAAAAGCAGTTATTTTCCAAGATTAGTTCTATTTTCACTGAATGCTATCTTTCTTTAACCATATAGCTATTAATATGATGCCTTACTTAATGTGAATTATAAAGTGTTTTTTCTTGAAGGGAAAATAGCTGTCAAGTTTTTCTATTCAGAAGCCAAACTATTTGTTGAAACTGATGAGAACCATTTGATTCCTGTTTAAGAAACATGAAATAAAGTCTAAAGGAAAGTTTAAGGGTGTTTCAGTTAGTATATTCTACTATGCCAGTTTACTACTCTACCATTTTCCCCACCACCAAACAAGTAATCATTTTACCGGTGAGTTACTGGTAGCATCTTATAGTTCTGCATTTACAGGTTATAAATATTTTAATATTACGACTGTGAACAAATACTAAAACATTAAAGAACATGTTCCTGTTCTAGTACAGTGCTGAAAGAGCACTAGTTCTGAAGGACAGAATTTTACGTCTTTTTTCTGCTTCATAACTCAAATGGCTTCTGTAAATGTAACTCTCTGAGCAATGCCCAGCAGAAAGGTTAAATTAAGGTAATAATGGAAACTATAAACATTTACTTAGTTAAAACATGATGTCATGTTATATGTAGCTAGGCTCAAGAGATTCTAAAACAAATTACCTGGATTGCTTAGTAAGCCCTAAATGCCCTAATTTACCCAACCATTTATCAAGAGTACTAATGAAAAGCCTTTCCTGCTCTTGCAAAGATAAAAGTAGCCATTAGTCTCTGAACTGTGCATTTTTACTAGGAAGACTAAGCAAGAAAATCTTGGGAGTAAATATCAGCTGGATGTTCACATAACAAGGTCCAGGGAGACACATCCAGAAGTTGCCTCTTTTAATCCAGCCCTGAATTATTTTGGAAGCTGTTTTCTGTTCTTTCAGAGCTCCACTACTGCCAAAATAACTGCAAGGCTTGCAAGTCCTAGTATATCTCAAGCCTTTCCCAAGGCACCCCAACACTATCTGAGGCACTGAAACTATGGCAACCGAATAAGAAAGCAGCTTCCATGATTAATAGATGAAGATCTCAGCGACAGTGTCTAGCTAGGCCATAATTCAAGAATGCAAGAGGAATTAGCATAGAGTCCATCTCAAACTACCACTAAAAAGTAATTTTGATAAGTGTACTGTGCTTTTGTTCTAAAAAAAGACACAGAACAGTAAACTATTTTAATCCTTATGTATATCATAAATATACATCAATTCTTATCATGAACATATGGGTGTCTCCCATGCAAGTGACAGCTATACATTCACCAGAAATGATAAAGGGACTAGTACAGACCATTTTACTATGCTGATTTTTTCAAAACCAAATGCAAGAATATCCAGTATCTGAAACATCTGAATAAGCCTGTATACCTAGGTATAAAGAAGTAGGAGTAATGCTTCCTGGTGGTGTGAATATGATGGGATGCAATTTTTCCCGCTGTGTTAAGATTCATATAAGGTAGTTTTCATCAACTGTGAGAGGAGGCTCCTTTTCATCACCTGTGAGAGGATTCCTTCAGTTTCACTATTTCAAGGTTTGTGAGGCTACCCTAGTCAGAGCAAAATTGATGAAAGACCAGGGATACTTTTTAAAAGTCCATAATCAATAGAAAAGTCAGAATACTTTCCTTCCAGGAAAACTTTATAGCTTCTATCCACTGCTCCCAGTTGGAGCTAAAAACTCATCATAAAAACATTCTTCATTTTCTTCTGCTTCTATAAACATTTGGCTTCCACTGAAGGCAACTGGATAAAGGCATACAGAAGTACAGAAACATACTTTCTTTTAATTTACCAATTAATGATCCAATTCTTTAGTTCATGATGAAGGCAAATCTCTTAATTTCAATATGGTATGAATTTAAAAAATATATAGAATCACAGAATCATAGAAGAAGGGTTGGAAGGGACCTTGTAGATCTTCAAGACTGACCCCCTGCCTAGGCAGGAGGAAAATTGGGCTCAAACGACCCCAGCCAGGTAAGCATCAAGCCTCTTCTTAAAGACTCCCAGGGTAGAAGCCAGCACCACTTCCCTTGGAAGTTGGTTCCAGATCCTAGCTGCTCTAACTGTGAAGTAGTTCTTGCAGATGTCTGATCTAAACCTACTCTCCAACAACTTGTGGCTGTTATTCCTTGTTATCCCTGGGGGCACTAGGGGAAACAAGGTCTCCCCCAAACCCTTCTGGTCCCCCCTAGTGAGTTTGTAGATGGTTACCAGGTCCCCCTTCAGCCTTCTCTTGTGAAGACTGAACAGGTTCAAGTCCTGTAGCTTCTCATTGTACGGTCTGCCCTGCTGTCCCCGGATCATGCAGGTGGTCCTCCTCTGGACCTCTCAATGTTGTACACATCCCTCTTGAAGTGGGGTGCCCAGCTGCGGCCTGACCAGTGTCGCATAGAAGGGGAGGATCATCTCCTTGACCCTACTTGAGATGCACCTGTGGATGCACAATAGGGTCCATGACCTCACATTGTCAGCCCATGTTCATCTTGGAGTCAATAATGACTCCAAGATCCCTATATTATGGAGAGCTACTCAGTAGTAGCTTTATTTGAAAACTATGTAAAAATGGCAGAGGTGCTGGGAGTGGGCAGTGGAGGCGGGGGGTGGTAGGGGGCAGGAGGATGGATGGACAACATATTAAACATAAATTCCAAGTATCTGCTCTTAATACTGTATATAACAATGGCTATTATTATCAATACTTTTAAAGGAAAAGTCATCACTGAATGCAGCAAATTACCATATGTCTTCACTCTTGAGACACAGCAACTGACAGTTCTGTTAATAGCTAGTTTATCTACTTCATTTTACGTCTCTGGTTCAACCACTACAGATAAACTTTGGGAACTAAAAAAAAAAATCCTTTTATATAAGAATATATCTGTATTCACACAAAGTATGGTCCACTCCTCTTTTTTATTTAATAAATAATTATAATTCTATATTATGGAAGACTGAATTATCATGAGATTTTTAAATTAATTGCAAGCCAATATATTTTGGGTTCCCCCCCTTCAGTCTTTTCTTGCTTTTTCAGTTACTCTGAAAAAGCAATATCTTTCAAATTATGAAGCTATAGCTTGACTCAAATTTTAGATTTCAAAACATTAGTTTGCCAGCTTCATTTTTGTCCAGTTGGTACATAAAAGTCAAGAATTTACTGATTTTATGAGGAGAGGAAGAAGTGAGGTGGAGATTTTCTCTGGACACCTTCCCTTCTCTACTTACTGTGGCCCCATCATTAACCATCAGCAGCATTTATGAATTGTAAAAAATAAATTTCTGCAATAATATATCTTAATAATAAACAGTTATATGAATTTCTAAATATTTGCTTGCTTAGATCTTTTCTTTTAATGACTTTCCTCATTTTGCAAATCATTTTTAGTTTTTAATCCTTTTATAACTCACAATCTGGACAGGCAACATTCTTGTATGGTTTGGAAACCTCTGGAAGATGTCTAGTAAGTGAGTGTACTGGCAATTCAGTAGATGACAATCTTACCTCTCAATCCTTAATTAATTAGTATGCCAGCTTTGTGCTAGGTAACTCTTCTGTACTGCTACAGTTGCTATCCTATGAGTAAGATCAGAAATCAACACCATCACCTATTCTGATCATTAACACTTTGTAAATTTTAGAGCTCAGTTATTTTGAACAACTAAATGCTGTTTAGCTTAAAAAGTCGATTTTTGTATCTTCAGAACAACCATAATAAAAATTGACAAACTCCAGTATGGAAAATTATATACTTCCTGCTTAGTGATGCAAACTTTTGACATAATTGAGTGCCTTTATTTCATACAAATAATTCCACTGACGTGAAATAAGGTTACTCATCTGCTTAAGCCTTTGCAGGATCAGACCCTAAGTTCTAGCTGTTATTTACTTCCTGTGCTAACTCTTGCTTTTGCTGTGATGCTGAATAGCAACTAGATTCCATCTCAGAAGAGGCTGCTTGTCATTGTCAAAATGTTCTCTATGTATCCCTTACCTGCCTTGCAGTGGTGTCATTAGGTATAACTGGTAGTTAATCATTATAAAATATTTTAGGAATAAAAAATGGATGGCATGGGGGGAGTCCTTGTTTCTCTGCCATGCTGATGAGTAAGACAGAACAATGAAATACACAATTTAGCACAATTTATCATGTGCCCAGTTCAGACATAGGGTTACCATATGTCCAGGTTTTCCCAGACATGCCCTTTTTTTGAGTTCTCCAATCTTTGTCCAGGTGTTTTTTTGAAATCTGAACAAATGTCCAGGATTTTGCTTTGCTCTGCTGCTGGGAGCAGGGGGAGAACATGACTGGAGGCAGGGAGCACCATGTGTGTTTGCATGTGCCTTGGCAGTTGAATGCAGATAAGACTATGGGGGGTGAGGGTTGGAGGGCTGGGGCTGCAGCAGGACAGGGGGGTGGGGGGAATTGCCTGCCCCTTCAGGTAGAAAGGAGTGGGGGGTCCTTTGAGTGCAGCAGGAAACTCCGTGGCTGAGCTGGCAGCAGAAGGGCAGGTGCTCATGCTCACGGAGGCTGGAAGGCCAGGAAGCGCTGCCTGGGGGGGAGTGGGAAAGGGAGCCATGGCCAGACCTCCTGTCATGGCATGGGAGCCCTAGCCCAGGGCAGGGGGTGCCACAGGCCTTCCCTCCACTTCCCTTTAGCCTGCACTGGGACCTGACTTGCTCTGCTGCTGCCCACATGAATTGGAGTCACTGCGCTATGGCCCAGTCTGGATGGGGGCAGCTGAGGCCCCTGCTGGCAGGGCTAGCGTAAGCAGGGAGCTGTGAGGGGCACTGGCAGGGCTGGGGGATTGTGGCTTGGGAGTGAAGGTACGGGAAGGCTGGAGGCTGTGGGGGGCTGCAGGTCTAAAGTGAGGGCCACTGGCAGAGTGAGGTGTCCCAACTGGTGTCCTCTTTTTTGGAAGTGGAAATATGGTAACCCTATTCAGACATCACTACCATCAAACCAAATCTAGGGTTAAATTAACATTATGGACTTCAACACAGCATTAAGTTCTGCCTATGCACTTTTTCTTACTCTAGAAGAGTGGGGATCAATCTTTTTGGTAGGCATACCACAATTAGACTCATACCCTCCCTGGGCCAACCTGATCCCTTTCTCTTACCAGATCTGCATCTCAGTTTTCTGCTTCCTGCTCTGGGCTACTTCACCAAGGCACTGGTCTGCTTTCTGCTTCCTACCCTGTCCTCCCTGCCTGATCTGATGTTTTGCTTTTTCCTTCCTAGTCTGCCACTGTGCTGCTTGTCCCCTTCCCAATCTGCGATGTGCCATGGGCAGCCTGCTACTTTTGGCCCTTACACTTCAGGTTGGCTACCCATGCTCTAGCATATGAGACTAATCCTGCAAAAGCTTGCTTATTTGAGTAGTCTGCATGTACATGGTGCCATATAGTTTAATAAAAGATGACTAAGGCTTACTTAGGTGACTACCTAAATCTTCCAGGATCAGACCTCATGATTGACATTGCTATTGGACGCCAGATAGAAGAACTGTTGGTAAAAATACTACAACATCTGTAGCTATTTAGAAATAGAAACTTTAAGTACTGGTAAACTTTCCTCCAACATATACTCTGTAAAAATATTTAAATTTATCAAAATGGATATAAAATTCCAGATTTTACTACATGATTTGTTTTGAGTAATTTGTTACAATGGTATGGTAGTGATGGGCTATACACAAAACATTAGGGTAGCATAACAATGTGTTCCTGCAAACAAGTAGAATGCAAGGCATGCATTAACTCAAGTCAATTTAATCCTAAAACATTTTATGTCTTCGCTGCTGTAAACCATGTGAACTCCTTTCATATGTATTTATGTATGGCTCTTCAAAACATGATGACAAATTTCCCCTTTCCTTCACAAAGTATGCACACAAACAAGTTCACAATCACCTACTTCCTTTTTAATGAAAACAGTTCTATTTTGGATTTATCACAGGTCATTAATTTGCTCTCTTTTTTTAAATCAATGAATCAATGAATGCAGCTCCTTGTCCTTAACCCCTGCTACCTCCTTCTTCAGATTCTAACTGCAATAACTGCTCTCCTCAAATTACAAGCATTAAACAGGAGCCATGGTAAGCATCTCTGTTTATCTGCAAGTAGCTAGAGATGTTAAAAACATATGTTTCTTGTAAATTTTAGTGCCCAATTACTCTTCCCTTCAGGAGTATCCATTTAGTTGATAAAGTTGATTTTGCCATCAGAAGAAAAAATATACAGTTATAACATAGACTAATTGGGAATATGCAGAACATCTGTGACTATCTGATTTTTTTCATTTAGAAAACTCACCCATGGTTCAGATCTTCTTTGATTCCAACTATATGAAAAGCAAATGTACCAGATATCTTATATTGCGTGAAATGAATTATTTAAAAATACCCCCAACCTTTAACATTCACAGACCTAAGGCTAAATTCTGCAGGCTACACGGCCGATGAAGTCAAAGAGAGATTTTTCCTGAATAAAAAAGGAGAGGATTGGAGACCCGAGAGTATATTTCTTATTGCTAGGGTGTATTTGTTTTTTTCAGAAGGGCTTAAGATTAGTTTTCTCTTTGTGTTATGAGTTACATTTATCAATGTAAAAAGGGGGTGCTTCAAATACTTGAGAAAATTATACTAAGCAGATCACCTTGTATTGCAGATTGTCTCTTAAAGGAAACAAATCTTTCTGATCTTATGTGCTCTAGTGTTTTCATCCATATCATGTGGGATTCCTTTTTAAGAAAGGTTTTGCTGTATCTGACCCACATTTCTTCAAATAAGTTGGACAGCCACATTAAATTAGAAAAGTTAACAAAAGCAAGATCATTTTGCTTTTCCTTTTTTGTTCTGAAAACTACCAAGGGAAGTCTAACAATAGAAATATTTATAAATATCTCAAACCAGTGGAGTCATCTTGGAAAGATATCAGAGTCTGCTCCAGATCTCCATAAAAGTTGCGTGGGAAAAGCGTCTGACCCTGCAAGACTTTTTTTAGGTGAGTAAACTACTCAGAGAAGGCATTCTAGTGCTGTGAGCAGATTTACTCCTGTGAGTAAGTATTACTCTAGTGAGTCAGGATGGCAGGATCAGGCCCAAAGTAAATACATGCGTTTTAACAGAATTCAAACACTCACCAAAGTTATTTTTATGAACATAAGGTAATAGCTGAAGACACAATTGTGCTCTATATTTAAAGTTGGGTTAATAATTACTATTAGTGCTGGATGATATTAAGCAGAAGTTTTCAGAGTGTGTTTCAAATAATAAGCTACTAAATGAAAAGCAGAGAGGCTTTGGGATGATTCAACTTCCATGTTATGCTATTGTGGTATGTGCCACCACATTTGCGCTTAACAGACCAGCCCCTCCTCCCTTCTAATTAGGATTTGCCTAATTAATTGACTTCACTATTTCTGCTTTTGTAATAGACTGGATTGGTTTATTAGGTATCCTGACCTGTATAAACACTGTGTATAGAAGCCTGACATGTATAACACAGCTATGTAGGTTGGCAAACTTAAAAACCAGCACTGATCTTAGGAAAGGGGGGAGAGAGGGACAAATCTTAGGAAAGGGGGAGAGAGGGACAAATTGCCTCCAAACCAGCAGTCAAAGATTGACATGAACAGACAGGGAAGAAAACCCAGTCATGTACTGTACTGCGATTAACCACTGGTGGGAGATCCTGGGGCTCTGGTTCAAGCACAGTAAAAACCCTACTGTCTGTGAAAGTTGCCTAGGTTCAGGGCAGGGAAAGCTGCGATTTGCACCCTTCCTCTGCAAGTCAGTCACCATCACTAGATTTCCGGTCCCCTCTCAAGCAAATAAAAGCGACTGAGGAGCACAGAGGCAGGGGGAGAAAACGGGCTTTCACACGCATCGATCCCCGCCACCCACGGCAGGTAGTTGTTCGCAGCGCAGAGCAAACTTCTAGCAACACTTCCCGGGCCACGAGAACGCCCAAAATGGATTCACTGGCCCCGGAGTCACTGCTGCATGTGCGCCTGGTAATTGCTTCACGGAGCCCCCCGCGCCCCCCCCCCGCCCCAACCCCCCGGGGGGGGGGGGGGGCTGTCTCTGTTCTGCTCCAGTTCTCCAGTGCACCAGCACGGCAGGAAAAGCAACTCCTGGGGATTTTCAGGCTCCCAATCACCTACACTTTGGCTCATGCAAATTCGCAGGCAGAGCACTTAAATGCCCATTACTCTCAACTGAGAGGTTTTCACGCTCCTGCACCGCGAATCTCTCCTGTCAGCAGTATCCTCCCGGCCCCGCACGGAGCACCCGCCAGCCAGCCGCGGGGGAGAGGGGAGGTATTAAGTGTGGGTATGTATGAGTGTGCATGTTGATATTAAGTGCGCGCGTGTGGATATGAAGTGTGCAAGTGTTTGTATATTAAGCGTGAATATTGTGCGTCTGAGAATGTGTGGATGTGAAGTGTGTCTGAATATTGAGTGCTCGAGTATGAATCCATTAAGCGTGTGAGTGCTGCGTGTGGATATGAAGTGTGCGTGAATATTAAGTTACTTTATTGTATGTGAATATTAAGTGAGGGTGTGAGCACTGTGTATGTGGATATGAGGAGTGTGTGAAGTAAGTGTGTGAGTATTGTGTGCGTGGATACGAAGTGTGTGTGTGAATATTACGTGCGAATGTTGTGTGTGAATATTCAGTAAGCGTGTGAATATTGTGTGTATTGTGTGTGTGTATATTAAGTGTGGGTGTGTGCGCGTGTCCCGGCCCGCAACCCCAGGGCTTAGGTGCCCCCCCCGCACCCGGGCAGACGGCGCTGGGAGGGAGCAGCGGGCAGACGCCGCATTGTGGCCGCCCTCCCTGGCCCCCACCCGCTTTGGACAAACTTGGCTTTCTAAATTGCACTTCAGTCACTGTAAAGCGAATTCACGGTGGTTTGAATCCCTGCCTTATTCCAAACAGTGCTTTTTTTCCCCCCAGGGGGACGGTCCTGGGCTGCCCCCAGGCCCTGGCGGGGGGCAGAGGAGGATCCCCCCCTCTCCGCCCCTGACAGGACCCAGCTGCCCCTGCACTGAGGGAGCAGCAGCCCTCCCCCCGCTCTCCCCTCACGAGAACTGACAGCGCGCGGAGCAGGGGTCGGGGGCAGCACCCGGGCGAGGGCACATGCACCGCCCCGCGCGCGCGCGCACGCACACACACACACACACACACACACACACACACACACCCCCACACACACCCCCGGGTAGGGGAGGGGCCCTCGGGGCCCGCGGGGAGGGGAGCCAGCGGCCCCGCAAACAAAGGCACCGCGCGGAGACAAGGCGGCGGCGGCGGAGGAGTAAGGGGGGGCGGGGGGTTTCTCTCCCGGCAGAAGTTTCCGCGGTGCCCCGATGCATCCCGAGCCCACCGCAGCGGCAGGGGCGAGGCGCCCACATTGTCCCCGCGCGTGCAACAAAGCCGCTCCCCGCCCATCCGCGGCAGCCGGCAGGCAGGCAGGCAGGCAGGGCACGGCGCCCCCAGCCTCAGTCCCGCCGCCCCGGCCCTCCCGCAGCCGCGCCCGGGGCGGTACCGTACCTTTTCCCGGCGCATGTATCTAGCGGCAGCCCGAGGACAGACCTAGCTGCGGGAGTGTCCCATTTAGTAATCCATGCCGGGGGACCGCTCGGGGGACACCGCAGCCGCGCTCGCCGGTGCAATCCTTTGTCATTCCTACATGGGGGCTCCGCGGGGCAAGGCACGGGGCGGGGGCACAGGGCTGCCACAGTCCGAGCTGCCTACTTTCTGCAGCGCAGAGGCAGCGTGCTCATTTCCAGGGGGCGGGGGGAGGAAAAAAAAAGCAATAATAATTGTAATAATAATAATAATAAAAAAGGTTCGGCAACTCCTCTGCAAACCCAAATTCCACCAGGCTTCCACTCCGGTAAGTCCCCCTCAGTCGCGCCCTAGGAGGCAAGTCATGTCAGGCTGCCCCGATGCTGGAGGCTGCTCCAGGGAAAGTCGTGGGAAGCGCAGCTGCTCTTCTCCCCAGAGCTGCTGGTCATTGAGCTGGGCTCGGGAGAGAACTTGGGAGCAAAGCTCTCGCCTGGTGCCTGCCTCCCTCCCCACTGCCGGGCTCCCAACTCCGCTGTCACTGGAAAGCTGCTCGGCGGCGGGGCGGAGCCAAATCCCGGACTGGATCGCGGCACCACCGCACCGCCGCCTTCCCCGCTCCCCGCCGCTCCCCGCCGGCTACACGCAGCAAGGCCCGGCCCTGAGTGCGCGCGGGACTAGGAGTGCGGGCTGGGGCGCTGGGGGGGCCGACAGCGGCCTGCACCCCGCCCCGCGGCCTGCCACGTGCGGGCAAGGAAATAATGGGGAGCCGGGGGGATAGTGCGCGACCAGCCTTATCCCTCCGTCCCCCCCAACCTTGTGCTATGCAACGTGTATGCAGTCGGGACTGAAACAAGGACGAGAGAAGTCTGGCTTGATCCTTGACTTACACAGAGATCTCGATCTCTATAGATATAGATATACGTATAGATTTCTATAGATATATGCATGTAGATATAGAGATCTATAAATAGATAGCTATAGATATCTGTAGATAGATGTATTACATGTAGATACATATACATCTATATCTAGATAGATGTATTATACCTAGATAGCTACAGACAGATGTATTCTATCTATAAATAAATATATCATATATAGCTATAGATGTATTATATATAACTATAGATGGATGTATTATATATAGATAGATGAATGGATGCATTATATACAGCTACATATCTATAGATAGGTAGATTTATTATACAATAAATAGATATACAGATACCTATTGATATCGATAGAGAGAGAGATGTAGTCTAGATAGATATATTATAGCTATATAGATAGATACCTATAGAGCTGGAGAGATGTATTATAGATAACTATAGAGAGATATATTACAGATAGATATCTATAGACAGAGATGTATTATAGATATATTATAAATATATAGATATCTATAGAGAGATAGAGATGTATTATGGATAGGTAGATACTGGTGTAGGTATAGGTATAGGTATCAGGGGAAAAAGAGGCGAGGCAAGAGCACTCCGGGAGATAAGATGCAAGGAAGGATTTGCTCATCGATTTTCTTAAATGGAAAAGTTTTAAAGGATGAGGTGAAGTGAACTGTGAAGACTTTTCTAATGCCGAGGAACCGTTGCAGAGCTCCAGCCCTCGGGCAGGGACGATCATCCCGCGAGGTGCCCGCCAGGTACGTGTGTGAGCGCGGGGGGAGGCTCCTTGCACGAGCAGGCGGGAGAGGAGTACAGATCTGCTGGCCTCGGGAGCCAGACACCAGCCTCCCTGCTGCGGGAGGGAGCCTGTCCGGCACGTTTGGCAGTGTTACATTCATCTGCCGTAAGAGATTTGGTATTTAAACGCTCTTGCCGGGCAATGAATTGGGTGCCAATAAAAATAAATCAGCAGGACCCCAGCGGGCGCACGGGCTTAGCTGTGCCGTTTGTTCGGAACAGGTGCACAGCGAGGGAAGAAACAGCCCATTCTTAGAAACCTCCAGATGCCAAGACACCGCCCTCCTCTCTGTTAAAAGTACCTTCCAAGCAAACTTGCCCAAGGCCAACAAGTCCTTACTCTTTCCCCTCCCCAAGGCATATTCTTATTCCTATTCCCACTGTGGATCCTTATGACTACATCAGGCTCACACTGATGCAACCGGCAGTACCGAAAGGCTGGCAAGTGCAACGTTACACCATGGCCATCGCTCCGGATTCACCCCAGTGCGCCTCGAAATGTAGGAACGCTCCCTTTGAAACAAGGCAAGGATAGACAGCAAAGGGGAGACAGGCTGCGAAAGAGCAGGGGGAGACACTTGTGTATCGTAGATCGGGAGGGGGGTTGAAGCTCCGAAGATAACAATGAACAAACTGTCTGATGACGATAAAAGCAAAGCTGCAGCCTCTCAGGTGGTCTAAATTGGTCCCTCGGAAAGCCAAGTGCCTCGGCGGCGCCCAGAGAGCACAGGCGTGTGCTGCGAGTAGTGTGCGTCTGCATACGATGATATTAATAATAATAACATGCACGCGCACCGTCTCTGGCTTAGCAGCTTTGCTCCTCGGGGTGGGGGTGGAGAAAAGCCGGCTCGGATCTCACTTGCTATTTGCCCCGCGGGCCAGAAGGGGCCGCTGCCCCAATTTCCTTGGCAAACAATGCAAGAATTGATGAAACTTGCGAAGTTGGCGCCCGCTCCCGCAGAAGGCAAAGGCGAAACTCCCGCTGACTTCAGCTGCCCCGGGGTCGGGGCCGCCCAGCGCGCGCCTTCCCCCCCTCCCCGCGGCCTGCCTGCGGGAGCTGCGCGGAGCTACCTACCTACCCACCCCCGCGCGTCTGTCTGCGGCCAATCGGCGCGGCAAAACAAAGCGCTCTACGAGGCGACGTCAGACCCGCGCTCGCTCGCTACAGCGCCCAAGCAGAGGTCAGCCATGGGAGAGGGCAGGCTGCTCCCTGCCGCTGCCGCTGCCTTTGCTTCTCCTAATCCTCGCGGCTCCCTCGGCAGCAGCACCAGCACCAGCGCCCCCGCCGAGACAAGTAGTGTAGCCTGGCTCCTGCCTCTTGCATTTCTCCAGTAGGAGCAGAGGCGGCAGCAGCCTCAGCGCTGCTGATTTACATGTTAATTGTGTCTGGGGAAAAAAAAAAGAACCCAAAAAACTTCTTTAATTGCCAGAATGAGGCAGAGCAAACGCGTTGTTTCACCCGCTGAACCAAATTAATTCCGGGTTTAGCTCCTTCCCGGGGAGAAACAAACAATTAAGCTGTCTTGTTTGCTGTAATGGATCTATTTGGAATGTGCTGCACGTTGCGGGGCTGGAGAAGGCTGGGTGGGGTTGGCCTGGGCATGCTGCTTTTGTCTTCATCTTTGGGGGGTTTATTTTGCAGGGGGGCGAAGATGGAAGAAAGGCGATTTCGGACGAGCTACAAGCCGAGCAGCGAGGAGTCGCTTTGCGTTTCTTTCCCTTCTTAAAACAGCTGATCCTTAAAGAAAGACAGAGGTGAAGACAAGGGAGTGCTTGCCTCTGATTTTTCCCCCCAAATCCCATCCAGTTCAATAGCTATCACTGAAACCGGCTTGGATTTCGAGAATGAAATGGAAGTGTGTTCCGAGCCACGTGTAAATCCGCTCCCTTGCATCTTTTGGATTTGTTCAGGGCAGCAGAAGAGGGAAAGGCAGGGAAGAAGGTGGGGAGGGGAGAGAGGGATGGAGGGGAAGAATGCATAAAAAAAACCCAGAATAGCCTACTCCTTGTGACTGCTACAGCTGCAACACAAGGGGTGTCCACGATGAAAACCTGAAACTCACTCAGGATGGAGATTCAAAGCTCCCACACCCACCACTTTAGGTTTCCATTATGAAACAAAGCACCGCTTGGAATAAGGGAGGGATTCAAACCACCATAAATTCCCTTTACATTGAATGAAAAGCAATTCAGTGCAGCACATGGAGGCTTCTCAATGATCTTAATTCTGGGTATAAAACATAACCTTTAAAGTCCTGAGAAGGTGCTAAACTATAACCTGAATTAATTTAGGACAATGTGAGACCATCTCCCCACTCCTGTTTGAACTAGTGTGCACGTGTTTCCTAACAGTACATTTGCTGTATCTCTGCTACATCAATAGCTTCACAGCTTTGTGTTGTTCCTTCTGTTCAACAGTCATTCCACTGTACTACATTGGTTCCTTAGTCCCATTCACTTTTTATATCAAACTATTGTTTGGGAAATTAAAAAAAATACTGGAACAGATTAAATAGAACAGTGATTAAGTAGATCTGTGATTTTTTAAAAATAGTTCTGCATGTTTTCAATCTTCAGTTGTGTGGAATCAGGGTCTATAATCTTCAATAGTAATTTATTTCCACCTTCCAGTTTTTAATTGCCCCATGTTACAATGACAGTTTCAAATTGTTTTGACTTGGGAGGTATCTATTTTCCAATGGATTAATTTACAAGTGCAGTTGCTTAAACATGATTTATATTTTCCAGAACCAGATAAAATGATAGATCACAGCTAGGGGGTTAACTAGCTGGGCATAAGAAGCATGGCATTAAAATTAAAATAATTACCTGTTTATGACAGCTGTTTTTCTGCCTTTACTTCGACATAATGAAAGGACTGTTAAAAATTGGCTTTGCTTTGGTACTTGATTTAGGATCTAAAATTACACACAAATTCATTCAATTTCTAGCTGTTAGATTAGATGGGAAAATGCTCTTCTGGTATCAAGCAAAAGTTTTTTTTTCCCCTTCCCAGACAATTTAAACTGAATATATACTTACAGTAATTTTCTAACCAAAGGAACAGAGGCTTTATATATTTCCTTTCTTTACATTGGAAATTCAAAACAGAAGACAGTTCTGCACCAAATAGAATAATTGCTGAGGACAGATGTATTTTAACTAAACAAAGTTCCCCTAGATCTGAAAATAATTAAAGAAACTGAACTGGTACAAATAATTTCTGGGTACCAAACCCATCATGAGTGGGAAGCCAAATGAATAGAACTTGATTTCCCAAGAAATCTTCATCCTATTTCCACAAAGAAGCACCAGGCTGATGTTATGCTTCTCCTATAACTCATAAGAAGTAGGAATTTTATGTGTGTGTGTGTATATAAAACTACAGACTGAAACAAATTATTCAGGAACATACAACACTTACACAGAGGGATAATGATGCAGGTGGGTGCCTGTGCCACACACAGGGAAAGCAGCAACTTTCATACCACTGAAGGAACAGCAGTTTCCCTCCCACACTTCCCCCGTTGTAGTTATGCCACTGCATTTACATTCATTTTTTTTATTACTTGGGCATCCAAATTTCCATTGAGAATGAATCTTTACTTCATATACATCACCAGCACTTCAGATGCACATTTTACCCTTGCTTTCTCTCTCATTAGTAAAAGAAAAATCTAACTCATAGTCATGAGCAACTGGTGCCTCCAGAGTCTGGCAGGGTCTCCAAGTGGTCAATCGCCGACTAGAGAGGGGTAGGGGACCCCCAGCAGCCAATTGCAGCACCGGTGGCAAAACTGGAAGCGCTGGCCAGGGCCAACCTCAGGGGGAGCACCAGCTGGCGCTTCACTTGGTGCCCCCACTCCCTGGTCTGCGAGGACCAATCTTAGGGGGGCACATGCCCCCCTCCCATCTCCCTTATGTGTCACCTATGCTCTAGGTTTTTGTTTTTACTTAAGGTTTTCATGGATATAGCCCAGATGTTTATGTTTCAAAAAGGCCTGAAAGAAAAGACAGAAAACACAGAGAAGCTTATTTGTCATCCAGTATCATTAGTAACAAGAAGTTACATTGTTAAAACTTACTCTAATATACTTCCCATACATCTTTCTCAGCCTTCTTTTCATCTCCAAGGGTGCATAGACTCATTTCCCCCCTTCAAATCTCATGTTAATACCCTTCCTCCTCCTTCAGCCTGCTATTGAAATTATATTTTTCTTTTCTTTTTACCCTTGCTGCATGCTTCCATTGTTGGCTTCCTACAAAATCATAAATTTGTGTCTTCGTGGCTTAAAAAAAAAAATCTTTCTTTTCTCTTCAGTTTATTTCATCTGTGTTGTTTTCCCTTTCTATTGCCTAGCTTTAAAAAAAATTCTCCCCTTCCAAAATATTTTGTTCTAGTTTCTATAGTATTGTAATATCAACCTTCATGTGAGATTTAGGTCTAGATATTCTGAAACATGTGAGACAAATCCTCCTTTCCCTACCTAGGCTAACTAACTTGCTGGACATACTTGCCTGAATGTGGTGAGTAGAACTAGCTTAGCTTTCATAGGAGGGAAAAGTTATATAATTTTCCTGTAGGTAGGGGCAGCAGAGGTAGCATGCAGTATGCTTTTTATGGCTAGATCTGAAAAGGGACTAGCACGTGTCCCCAGGAAATGCATGTGCCACTTGCCCTTTGTGCGAATCAGGTTACCCTGGATGGGATAGGGGAAGCCGGGGCCCAGAGCTTAACCTGGGGACCTTGAGGAGCTGTAGCCATGGCTCTCCTGCAGCTAGGAACCTGTCTAGTTGCCAGATCATGGCTCTGGCAGGCCAGACTCCAGTTGGGGCTCATGCATGCTGCCACCAAGTTCGCTCCCATGCTTTTTTTCTGTGCAGGTTTTTTTGACCCCAGGATCTCCTGGGGTCAAAACCCCTGCCCACACTTCAAGGTAGGTGTGTAGGGAATGCCTGAATATGTGGTGTGTGATGCCACAGATGGGTCTGCGGCACCACCTACCACACAGCCACACTTCATAGTATCATAGTATCATGGTATCTAGGGTCAGAAGGGGCCTAAGCAGGCCATCTAGTCTACCCCCCCCAACCAGTGGCAGGATTGAGTGCCAGGGTCACAGGACCCCAGCCAAGTACCTATCTAATCTACTCTTAAAGATGCCCAAGGTAGGAGCAAGAACAACTTCCC
>JAGPOW010003395.1:28917211-28930656 GCA_030014935.1 Caiman crocodilus
AGGGATGTGGCCAGCCTGGAGAGGGTTCAGAGGAGGGCCACCTGCTTGGTGAGAGGGCAGCAGGACAGGCCCTATGAGGAGAGACTGAGGGACCTGAACGTGTTCAGCCTCAGCAAGAGGAGGCTGAAGGGGGATCTGGTGGCTGCCTACAAACTCATCAGGGGAGATCAACAGCAAATAGGCAGAGCCCTTTTCTCCCCAGCATCACCTGGGGTGACAAGGAACAATGGTAATAAGCTGATGGAGAACAGGTTTACGTTAGAGATCAGAAGGCAATATTTTACAGATAGGGTGGCCAAAATCTGGAACCAGCTCCCCAGGGCAGTGGTCCTTGCCCCTACCTTGGGCAAATTCAAGAGGAGTTTGGACTGTCTGGGGTCTTGTGAACCCAGCATTCATTCCTGCCTGTGGCAGGAGGTCAGGCTAGATAATCTGTTCAGGTCCCTCCTGACCCTAGCTACTATGAAACTATGACCCACAGTGCTTCCAGAACTGATCTTCTGCCTATATTACTGTAGAAAGACAAAACTGCACCCATAGCTTGTTTTACTCTAACATTTACATTTCAAAGTGCTTCTTCCAGCTCAGATTTTTGCTAAAATATATTCCAAGGTATTTAAAGGAAGACTCCACCTCTAGTTTCTTTTCCTGTAGAAACTAATCCTGTTTCCTTCCTTGCAATTTTCTGTTTCATATTGAAAAAGTTCTCTCTTTTATGTGGGTAAAAGGTAAATAATAATATATTTTGTTCTCTTAATTTTTTTATTTCTGTTTCTAGTAGAGCTATGATTATTAAAAATAGAGGAAGAAATTTTTAGTTGGTGAGATTATGAGTGTTACTTTATCAAGTGTAATAAAATCCTCACTGTTCAAGGTAGTGTTATTAAGTTCATTTCTTAAAATGTCAGTGGTTGCCAGTTTTCTGTCAATTGCCTTAAGTAAAATATTGTGTGCTTTTAGATATCATTTTATATCACAAATTTATTTCTTAATTTCTCCTAATTCATTTGAGAGGTAGATATTTCTTTCTTCCTTTTCCTTAATTATAGCAAGTACCGAGGACATAAAAGCCACTTGGTGGGTTTGATATTTTGGGGTGTGCTTATATGCCCTTTCCTTTCCCAGTGTAAGGCTGTATCATGTATCCAGGTTGTATCTCCTGCAAAGAGAGAGCCAGGTTAAACCCCTTACCCAAATGGGAGTCGAGAGTAAGGGATACTTGTGGGTTTGATAAATCTATATTCAAATTTATTTTGTCTACAGTGCTTATAGTTGGTGATGCTGAAACCAAGTTTTCTTCATTGATCTTTTCTTTCAGCATCTCATTTTGTAGTGTCATAGGATTATTGGTAAGGGCTGGGCTGGACTAAAGGGAAGAGGCTCTTTTTAGGCCTTTTTTAACAGTATATTAATTTTCAGCTGACAGCAAAGGAGTAGAGACAAAGGGTACTTCCTTACTGGGTGGACTAAAAATCATAATTACAATAACAAAAACCTTTTGTTATAAAGTCTATTACCCAAACCAAGTTATTCTTCCTTAGGACACACTGGATTTTTAATAACTAGCTAATAGACAGGTGTTGAACAGAGAATAATAAGAAACGGTGCTCAGTAAAATAGACTAAAATAACAAAATAATGGAGATGAAATAAAATAAACTAAAAGTTATATAAAAGTTATCAACAATTAAGAACATATAAAATAAAAAAAAGGACACACATATCAGACTTACAGTGGTTACTGACCTTTGGCTGCCATCTGTAGGGGCAATAGCAGTTTACTTAGGAGGCAGTTCCAGCTCACTTTGATACATTCACTGTTGGGATCCTGCTTGCAGCTCCACACTTCTCTTTTAAAAGAGTGTAACAGCAGTTTATATCAAGAAATACTTGTTAGTCCAGACTCAACTCAAGTATTTAGCCTTTCTTTATGCAATGACAGTAGCATTACTGCCACATATAATCTCTTCCTCTGGGATTATTCCAGTTTAGGGTTTACTGATACATATTTGTGTTGAAAAGTGCTCTATTACTGGAGAGAAAGGAGATGTTCTGTATTCTTTGGGATGACAGTTAGGTATACTTTCTCACTGGTGAGAGTCTGGGAAAAATCTCAATTTAGAAATTTTAGGGTTGTTTAAACGTGTTCTGGTTACTTCCTAAGGGTCAACACTGATGTAGCAAAATTGAGAGGAAATGAAGTGCATTGGAGTGTCACAAGCTGGTTTGAACACTTTTCATTAATCAAATACAGTGGGCAGAAGACCATGTAGGAACAGATAGCCCAAAGAAACCTGTCTGAATCTCCATAAAAATGGAAATTTTCCAGCTATTGAGATATATAATTTGATTTTGAGTCAAAAAATTTCTTTTAATCTGCCTCACTAAACACAAAACATAAGAATGCCCCAATTAGTGGTAAATAGTTCGTGTGTGTGTGCACATGGTGGGGGGAAAGGGGCTGTCTATGGAAGCTAAAGAACCATGGAAAAATAGTAAATGGTATGAAATAAACTACATTACACTATATTTATGAAATATCATGATCTGAAATATAAATTCATATATTATTCTCAACAGGATAATTTATAATAGTAATCTTTGGGACTGGCTGTTTTATTTAGGTCACATCAACTCAGCATTATTCCCTTACTTCTCTGACTTCCTGTGGAGATTGTTTGGATTTTGCATTCAGTCCTGCATGGAAAATGCATTAGACTTCACAGAGAGCTAGCACCAAGACCTATGTGCTACTTCATAGCCACTTAAGTCCTATTTTGAGGCTATAAGCAGGATTTAAGTAGTCAGAATCCTCCATTCAGGACTAAATTTGATGTAAAAATTAACATATATATTTAACTGTATAAAAGGCAAACATGGTGTTAAAAAAGATCTTTAATTACCTGGGGTAAAATCTGGACTTCAGTGAAGTCATCAGGGAATGCCTGTTGATTTCAGCGCTCAAAATCCATTGCATACCGAGTTTATGACGGTATTTTCTAAATTCTGATGTGGTGGGGCAAATGGGATACAAAACATCAGCAAAACACACATTGACTCTGTGAAACAATCTACAATGTGTGCACAAGTGGAAAGTCTAGTTTAAATCCTAGTCTCTTTAGCCCCATGGCAAAAAAGGGACAGGCTAGAAATTGTCCAGTAGCCATGAAGCTCCCACTACTTAGTCTAAGTCAAGCTGGGTGCTGGGCAAAAGGAAAGGGATGGGTAGATAGGAATTCTCCCTTTCCTTTTTTTTCCATAGCTTTATGTGGTCTAATGGATTAGAATTCTAATAGGATGCTAAAAGACTATACTAGCGTAGCCTACTTTACCTGCTGGAGTTGTGCATGGCTTCCTTGCTTCTACCTTGTCCTTATGCAGAGGGCAATTCATGCCATGGGAGATGCATACACAATCAGTTCTGACGGCTGGCTACAACTGCATGTTTCAGTTCTGGTAAGACTCTTGATATTTCTTTATTTTTGTTCTTAGCTCTTGATTCTGTTTCAACCTTTGGCTCTGGCTTTTGGCTTTGGATCCTAATTAACCCTTGATTTTCCCTATTTCTATGAACCCTATGGGTTCTGACTCTGGCCTGTTCGGACTTTAGCTACAGCTCCTGACTCCAGTTCTGATGCCATATCCCCTGCTCTCTGGGGAACTGATATGGACTCCCCTATGCTTTTGGTGTCTAACTACTCGGCATGACACCACTGCCCAACCCTAGTTTCCTAACAAAGGCAGTTCAATATTATATGAGCCACATCCATCACTTTGTGCCATTGCCTAAAGAAACTAGGGGCATATCTATGTATGTGCTTTAATGTGCAGTAGCCTATTTACTGCGCATTAATGTGTTGTGTAAAAAAAATGCAAATACATTAATGCACAGTAAAATAGGCTACTGCTCATTAAGTATCACTAAATTGTGTGTGCTTTTGCTCCTGCTGCTACTGTGCCTAATGCACATTTATTTAGTACCTCACATTGGAGGTACTAATTTTAATGCATATTAGGAAAAGTGCATTTTCTGTATGTGTAGATGCTCCCTAGCATACTTTAACCATGCTGGGCCTTCTGGACCTGGAAGGACCTTTGATTCTTTTGATCAAAATCAAAGAGCAGAACTAATCCCTGAAAGAGCAGAACTGCATAAGGTTTAGTGCTTGGGCAATTATTATATGTGAAGGAAACAGGAATTGGACTAAAGAACTTTACAAAGATAATCAGAGGACAGTAGGGCTGTACAAATCTTTGGTCCCTGATCCAATATGGCGGAGATTTGGCCTGATTTAGTGACTTAATCTCTAAATCAAAATTGAATCAGAGGACCCTTTAATCTCTCCAAATCAAATTGGAACCCTCCAAATCGACTCAGAGAGATTTGGAAAGATTCAGAGATTTAGACATAGAGACAGCTTTAAATGTTTTTTCTATGAACCTCTAGGTAGCAGGAGCTTGTGAGTGCTGCGATGCTGGGGCACATGTAGTGTACCACATAAGCAAAGGGACTCCTCAGTGTGTTCGGTAGCAGACCTGGAAGTAGACCAGAAACATTTCTGGTTCACTTTAGGGTCACAAGGGGAACATGCAGGCCCCCTCCCCCGCTTGATGACTGATGCCTCCTGGGTCTGGGGGGGCACCAGTCACCAGTACCTGGGGTCCCCCTGTGGTGTATTGCTGAGCCAGGGAGGTGCAGGAGGGCCCCCCAGCACACTCTCCAGCAGACCCAGTAGTGGACTGGAATTAGTTTGGGTCCACTTCCAGGTTTGTCACTGAGAATGTGGAGGGCCACCTCCCTCAACTTCTGTGGGACACTTCATGTGCCCCAGCATCACAGCAATCATGAGCCACGCCTGCTACCTCAAGGTATGTAGAAAAAACATTTAAAGCTGTGTCTGTGGCTGAATTGCTGATTCTCCAAGCCGGCATCAAATCTTCATATTTGAATTTGGTCAAATCAAATCAGGGACAGTGATCCAAATCAATGAATTGAGTCACTGTCCCTGATTCAGGCCAAATCCAAATTGAATAGGGCCCACTTTGCACACCTCTAGTGGACAGGATTTGGAGGAAAGATGGTAGTGTCTTGTTTCATAGATTTCATAGACATTTGGGCTGGAAGGGACCCTGGAGGATCATTGAGTCCAGCCCCCTGCTCCAGCGGCAGGAAGTCAGCAGGGATCATAGGATCCCAGCAAGATAAGCATCCATATGTGTCTTGAAGGTGGTCAAAATGGGTGCTTGAACTGCATCTAGTGGTAGTCTATTCCAAACTTTGGGGGCTTGGACAGTAAAGAAGTTCTTCCTTATGTCCAGCTTGACTCAGTCACAGTGGAGTTTGTCACCATTTGATCTTGTCATCCCCTGGGGCACTCTGGTGAACAGACGTTCCCCCAGATCCTCATGAGAACCCCTGATAAACTTATAGGTGGCCACCAGATCACCCCTGAGCCTGCTGTTTTCCAGGCTGAACTGCCCCATGGCTCTCAGCCTTTCATTATAAGGTCTATTTTCCTAACCTCTGATCATGGGTATGGCTTTCCTCTGCACCCTCACAAGCTTCTCCACATCCTTTTTGAACTGTGGAGCCCAAAACTGGACACAGTACTCCAGCTGTGGCCTTACCAAGGCCAAGTACAGCGGGAGAATGACGTCCAAGGATTTGCTTGAGGAACATCTATGGATGTAAGCCAGCATTTTGCTCGCTTTACTAGCTGCAGCATCACACTGAAGGCTCGTGTTCATCTTGTGGTCAACCATGCCCCCCAGGTCCCTTTCATCTGTAGTGCTACCCAGGGTAGCACTACTGGGCCTATAAGCATGCTGCATGTTTTTCCTCCCAAGGTGGAGAACCTTGCATTTTTTGGTGTTGAACATCATCAGGTTCTTGTCCGCTCATTTCATGAGTCTGTCTAGATCCACCTGGATCACCCTCCTATCCTCAGGTGTGGATGCTTTATCCCAGAGTTTGGTGTTGTTGGCGAACTTGGCCAGTCCACTTCTGACACCAATGACCACATCATTGATGAAGATGTTAAATAGTATAGGTCCTAGGACAGAGCCTTGTGGGACCCCACTGGTCACAGTGCACCATGATCCCAGTGTATGGTTGTCACGGGAGACTTTAACTACTCAGACATCGTGTGGAAGTAGCGCTCAGCCAAATCTGAGCAGTTGCAAAGCTTTCTCTCATGTGTGGATGAACTCTATCTGATGCAGGAAGTCTACAGGCTGACAAGAGGTAAAGCGCTGCTCGATCTTGTACTGGAAACCGGGGATAACCTAATCAGCAACTTAATGATCAAAGGGAAGCTGGGTGACAGCGATCATGAACTAATCACCTTCACCATCTGCTGTAAAGCTGGCAAGTCAGTCAGTAGTACAGAAATCCTTGACTTCAGGAATGCTGACTTTGACAAGCTAAGGAGGCTTGTCAGAGAGGCCCTAAAATGCCACAGCCCAATGAAGAGGGGAGTTCAGGATGAGTGGTTGCTCCTCAAGGGAGCAATCCTGGATGCACAAGCAAAATCCATCCTGTCTCAGAGGAAAGGCAGCAAAAGGGCACAGCAACCCCCTTGGCTCTCCAGGGAACTGGTGGACCTCCTGCATCTTAAAAGGAAGACCTACAAAGGATGGAGGACTGGAACCTCCACCAAGGAGGAATATTCTGCTCTGTTCCAGACTTGCAGAGAGCAAATCAGGAAAGCCCAGGCTGTGATGGAACTCCAGCTAGTTACAAATATCAAGGAAAATAAAAAGTTATTTTCTAGATCCCCCCCCACTTTCAGGGCCAGGCCCGCTCCCCTTCTTCCCCCCCTGCCACTTCAGGGCTGGGTTGGCTCCCTGCTCTGTGCGCTGGCCCCGCCCCCTCCATCCACTCTATTGCTGCTACCTGCAGGGATAGGGGACTGGGGCCAGCAATGCTGGCCTTGCTATGCAGGGAGGGGAGGGCAGGGCCAGCACCACTGGCCCATCTGCTCTGTCAGTGCTACCTGCTGGTGGGGTAAGCATGGACAGAGGTCCAGGGCCAGACTTGCTCTTCCCACCCTTTTTCCCACCACTTTGGGGTTGAGACCACTCCCTCCACCCCCACCCAGGGGGCCAGTGCAGACAGAACGCAGTGTCTGGCCCTGCATTCTTGCTCCCTGCATCCAGCCCTGCCCCGCCCATTTTGGGCCTGACCCTGTTCCACCCCTCCATTGTTGCTTTGGGCCCAACCCTATTCCCCCTTAGTGGTTCAGGGCTGTTCCCTCTGGGACCCCTTCCCTGCAGTGGCCCTGACTCCATTTCCCACCCCGCTTGCACCACCACTGCCTCCTCCATATCTGGGCAGGCAAGCACAGTGTGGGGGGACAGAATATAAATAAAATGGGTGACACCTGGCTGGATGGCAGCAGTAAGGAGAAGGATCTAGGAGTCTTGGTAGATCAGAGTCTCAGTATAAGCTTGCAGCGTGATACAGCCACACAAAAGGTGAATGAGGTTTTGGGATATATCAGCAGAAGCATTAGGCAAGACACAGGAGATGATAGTTAGGTTGCCCATATTATTTTTAAGGAAATCCAAGACACTGCCCTACCCCACCATCCCCCAAGTAGAGGCAATGCTGAAGGCGGAGGCAGACAGGCAGGGGTTTGGGGCACAGTCTGGAAGGGAGGTGGAGCCCGCCTGCCATACCATGCCACTCTACCTCCCTGCCTGACTGTGCCCTACACCCCTATGATTCTGGGATTTTTTTTTTTCATTTTTACCAACCAGCTGGGACTGGCCTATGAAATCCAAGATTTTCTGAGCCAAAATAGGACATATGGTTACCTTAGTGAAAATGCCACTCTACTCAGCATGGGTTAGGCTCCATCTAGAGTACTGCTACAGTTTTGGATTCCACATTTTAAAAAGGATGCGGAGAAGTTAGAGTTAAAAGGTGGCAACAAGAATGATAAAGGGCTTGGAAGGTAAGTCATATGAAGAGAAGCTGATTTCCAACAGCCCAAGGGGATCACCCTGCCTGACAGGACACAGGACTACCAGGGTAAGGGTGATGATAAACCTTGAGAGGCTAGACATCCACAACTCAGCTGTCCCAGATGAAATGCACCCAAAAATGCTAAGAGTTGGCTGCCATCATAGCATGACCAATGGCAAGGATATCTGAGAACTCATGGTGCTCAGGGGAGGTTCCTAAAGATTGGAAGAGGTCAATGTAGTGCCTATCTTCAAGAAAGGAAGGAAGAAAATCTATGGAACTACAGGTCAATCAATTTGACCTCAATTCCTGGAAAGATCTTGGAGAAAATCAACAGGCTAATGGAAGGCAACATTTTGAGGGATAGCCAACATGGTTTTGCTGTGGGTAGGTCTTGCCTAACCAACCTTGTTTACTTCTAAGAGCTGGTGGGTGATGCATCACCTGGACAGAGGAGAACGGATTGATGTCTGTCGCAGGGCATTTTAGATGCCCAACTCCTATAAGAGTGGGAATGGCTGGGAAAAAAGCCCTAGCAGTGAGTAGGGAGCCCCAGCTGTGGTTTCCCAGGGCAATCAAAGGGAGCCAGTGGCACCCACCTGTTACAGGTCAGCTGACAGAAAGGGGCAGAGCCTGGCCCAGATATAAGTCCCAGGCCTGAGGCCAGGAGGGAGTTCCCTGCCAGCAGCCAAGAGGGAAGGAGCTCTCTCAGAGTAAGCTAAGGGGAGAGGCTTGACTGCAGGTACAGCCTCTGATACTGGTGAGGGATGCCCTTGGGTTGCTTGAGTGATGTTTTAGCAATTGACGTGCGCCCAGAGAGGCACAATGTGAAGCTGAGCTGCGAAGAGCCCAGGGAGAACAAGGGGGGACAACTTATAACAAGGCCCAGACAAACAACATCAGTACCATCTGTGAGGCTTGGGCTGCGGTGTAGGGGAGGAAAGGAGCCACAGATAGCGCACCCTGGCATCAGGGCAGAAAATGGGCAGCCTCCCGCTTAATTGATATCTATTAAAAAAATTAACATCAAGGAGTGGCAGGAGAGAAGGCAGAGGTTGACCCATAACAGGTGGGCAGGGTCACCAGTAGATGGACCACGGAGAGGCCCACCTGCAACAATGTCATATATTTAGATTTAAAAAAGCCTTTGACTTGGTCTCCCATGATGTTGTCATGGTGAAATTGGGGAACTGCGGCCTCAACAACCTTTTAGTCTGATGGCTGGGGAACTGGCTCTGTGGTTGGACCCAGAGTGTGACAGTCAATGAAACCTAGTCAACATGGTACATGGTGACCAATGGCATTCCCCAGGGCTCAGTTCTCAGACCAGTACTCTTTAATATATTCATGAATGAGCTGAATTCAGGTGTCAGAAGCAAAAGGGCTAAGTTCATGGATGACACCAAATTATGGGGAAGTGTGGTCACTCTAGTGACACTGAGCAATTCAGTGGGCTGGCAGTGGGCTGGCAATTCAGGCTGACCTGGACAGGCTTGCAAGGTGGGCAGATCAAAACCTGATGACATTCAACACAGAGAAATGCAAGGTGCTCCACCTCAGGAGAAAAAACCCACATCATACTTATAGGCTCGGCAGTGCTACACTCACTAGCACCATGACCGAAAGAGAGTTGGGGGTCGCGATTGACCACAAGTTGAACATGAGCCACCAATGCGATGCTGCAGCCAGCAAAGCAAATAAAACTCTGGCTTGCATCTACCAGTGCTTCTCAAGCAAGACTGAAGAAGCCATCCTCCCAGTTTATTCAGCCTTCATGAGGTCACAGCTGAAGTAGTGAATCCAAGTCTGGGCTCCACACTTTAGAAAGGATGTGGAGAAGCTTGAGACAGTCCAGAAGAGAGCCACAGGCATGATTAGAGGTCAAGAGAACAGGTCTTGTGAGGAGAGGCTAAGAATCATGGGATGCTTCAGCCTGTGGAAGCAAAGGCTCAGGGGTGACTTGGTGGCAGCCTATAAGTATATAAGGGGTGTGCATCAGGAACTGGGAGAACATCTGTTTACCAGGGCACCCCAAGGGAAGACAAGGTCTAATGGTCACAAACTGCTGGAAGACCGCTTTAGACTGGACATAAGGAAAAACTTCTTCATGAGTCTCCAGAGTCTGGAATAGGCTCCCCACGGAAGTGGTGCAAGGTCCTACTCTGGATACCTTTAAGAAATGCGTGGATGCTTATCTTTCTGGGGTAACCTGACCCCAGCTGACTTCCTGCACTTTGGGCAATGGTCTGGACCTAATGAACTCACAAGGTCCCTTCCAGCGCTTATGTTTATGAAATATCTGAAATAGGCATGTTCAGCATGTGGAAAAAGGTACTTAGGAGGGGCTGTGATAGCAGCCTTCAAATATCTAAAGAAGAGGGAAAACACCTTTTCTCTCTTGCTATAGAAAGCAGAATTTAGACTACTGGCTTGATGTTGCAGCAAAGTAGGTTTATTAGGGTAGATAGCAGGAAAAACTTCTTCACTGTTAGAACAGTGAGGCAGTGAAATAGACTGCCTAGCAAAATTGTAGACTCTCCATCATTGGAGGTGTTGGCATTCATCAAGGATAATCTAGGTGTAGCTATATTTATGTTATATTATTGGTACAGGCAGTCCTTGGACTTACAACACAATTGGTTCCTGAAATCTGCGTCTTAAGTCGAAACGTTGTAACTTGGAACCTATTTTCCCATAGGAAACAATGTTATAAATGGGGGATTGGTTCCTGAACCAAGGCCTGATATCCTATTTTCACCAAAAATAACCTAGAATTTTATACTTAATCAATTACAAATGAGTAATATAGCTACACTAATGTATTTATATTGTAAATAGCAATCTTATTGATTTGGAAGGACTTCTTTGAGGTGACTTTGTTGGACTTTTTGAAGGGTTCTTGGCTGGAGTTTTCTCAGAAGTTTTGGCTGCAGGTTTTTCTGGATTCTTGTCTGCTTGCCTATAGAAGGTATCCAAGGAAGTTTGGACAGATGTTCTCCAGGGAGAGGGGAGACGCAGTGAACTTGTTCGCCGGTGTGGTGTGGCATTGGATCAAGTGTTATAAAGTTGAAACTGATATCAGAAAGTTGAAACAGGGTGTCAATTTATAAGTGTTGTGAGTGTGAAACACTGTAACTCAAAACATAATTTGAGGACTGCCAGTATTGATTGTTTCTAGGCTCTGCGGGTTGCTACGAGTCTGGGAGGGATATTTTTCCCTCCTGCTGCTATGTGTTTTGTTTTGTGCTGTTTTAAAGCCTTCCTCAGAAGCATTGGATGTTGGCTGCAACCAAGGCTGGGGATTTTGACTGACTAGGGAATGCCAACACTCCTGAGGTCCTGGATAGAGGATCTAGCTCCTCCCCTTAGGATCAGACTGACTGCCTTATTTGGAATCAGGAAGAAATTTTGTCCCATGGTCAGATTGGTATGGACTGTGGGGGATTTTGCCTTACTCTTTGGAGGTGGTGTGGCCATCTTCCTTGGATCTCTCAAGCATATTTTAACAACCTTGCAATGGTGGGATTTTGGCCACTATGATTCCCTTGCTTTACCTGTAGTAGGATTGTACAGGATGGTTGAGATAGAGATGATCTTGCCTTGGGCAGAGGGTGGGACTAGATGACCTCTGGAGGTCCCTTTCAGCCCTACTTCTCTAGGATTATATGATTCTATGGTATGGAGCAGTGGCCATGCCAGGAGAGACTAATAAGCTAAGACTCTTCAGGTTTGAAAGGAGAAGATTGAGCAGGGACAAGATGGAGGTGTATAAAATGATGAAAGGCATGGATTCCTCTTTGAAATTTCTGGCTTTTTCTCATGAATCCTGTTTGCATGCCTACCAGTGCTAATGCTACATCACACTCTTGAAAAGATCTCAGGATACTCAAGGTGCCATAGAACCCTGGTTGAGAATCAGTGATCTTAAAGCTATGAATTTTAAAATGGTCAGAGTACTATTTCTTCAAAGATTGTACAAAATAATCGTAAAAAAATATTCCTTAACAATGTGCCACCATCATCCTTAATTTTTCCAGCAGAGTTATAAACCCCTGTAAGAAGGGGCTTGTAATGAAAACTCTGCTGTGACCTTAATGATTGTGGCACATTATAATATGCAGATTGCTGAAATGCCTGGTTAATGAATATCAGTAGGATTAGAAAATGATGAGGACACTTTAAGGTCTCCATGCTGCGATAGATTTATATCACTAATTACAATGAAAGGTGTACAGAAATCTGTGGACATTGCCTCTTTCCCCCAGAAATCAGCACCATCTCTTATTAATTAAATTGAATATAGAACAATATAAATCTCGCAGTGCTTATTCCACTCATTTCATACATACTAATGAGGATGAGCCTCTGAAGATAGTGTTAGGAATCATTTATTCAGTGGTGGGAAAAATAACATCAGGATTCAGACCCCCTGCTGACTTTGCACACTGTTATGCTAGATTTATATTGGTCTACTAATAAGTAACGGAATACATTAAACAAGGCACTTATCGTTGCAAGGGTTACAAGGGACTCCTTGTTTTTCTTCCTTGAGTATTCTTTGGTGAAGAGATTAGGAGAGATGGGGCCATTATGTAAGCCTCTCCATCTACTAGATTCAAAGCTATCCTTTCCCAACAGAAACTTTGTCAAAGTTCTCATCAATCACTAAAAGTCCCAGCAGTTAATAAATTGGATGATTTTGATGTGAAGTGCAACAGTACTGCTTCTTTTTCACTTGAAAAAGTGAACCATATTACATTTAGCAGTCCAAACTTGTGTCACAAAGTGTTCATAATGAGTGGAGAAGTAAAATATAGGATATTCAGTGCCAAAAAGTGTCCCTTTAGAGCTCAGCTTTGGAAGCAAATACAATTGAACAAGAAAATCAGATATTCCTCAGATGCATCCATTGCTGCTGCATGTACGCTCAAAAAGTAAAATAATCAGGTGCATTCTGTTGATCCTCATTTCAGTCTGAACAGAGAAAAAAAACCTTACTGACCTATGAGCTTTGGGAATGGAAAGTAGTTCTCACTGTATTGAGACAGATGAGTGGCTGTCATTAAAAACTTAAAATAAGTCAACAGGTAAAGCAGAGCAATCATTATACTGTGTGTGTGTGTGTCATGGAGGAGGTGTTCTTCATCATAAACAGTACTATATGGCAGTTGGAGCTACATGATGATGATAAAACTGCAACCACTTGATTTGCCTCCCTCGGTAGGAAGAAAGGCAAAGTTCTTATAATGAATCAAAACTATGCCTGAGAGAAGATTCCTTCCTGATTCTTACAGCTGATCAGTTTGCAGTGTGGCATAGGACAGTCGGTTAATTAACTTTATTATCTCAGTTTGCATACTTGTATCTTTTACTAATGGTAGTATCATAGTATCTAGGGTCAGAAGGGGCCTAGAGCAGGCCATCTAGTCTGACCCCCTGCCAATGGCAGGAATGAGTGCCAGGGTCACAGGACCCCA
>JAGPOW010003395.1:28930756-28945643 GCA_030014935.1 Caiman crocodilus
CCACCCTAACTGTGAAGTAGTGTTTCCTAATGTCCAACCTAAACCTGCTCTCCAGTAACTTGTGACCATTGGTCCTAGTTACCCCTGGTGGTGCTCAGGGAAAAAAGAGTCTACCCTATTTCCTGTTGATCTCCCCTCGGCAGTTTAACAGGAAATAGGGCAGGTAGTAAAATTATCCATTGCTTTGAAAAAATTCAGCTGCAGGATTTGACTCTGCTTGAAGGGGGAGGAGCACACAATTCATATGTACAAGTCAACTCATTCAATAAAAGGTGGCTGAGCACTGTGTATCTTTGAACCACAAAGACAAAGCTGGGTATACATTGAAGAACTAATTATTTAATACTTCCTAATGGATTAAACAATTCATTTCATTGGAGCATGTATGCAAAGTGCAAACTCGTGTCTAAATAATAGCTTGAAACTGAATGTATTTGAAGAAATGGTACAGAGTGTGTGTCCAGATGAGTGTGGCCATGTGGCATGTGGTGCTGCAGACGTGTCTGCAGCACCACATACTGCACATCCAGGCATTTCCCATGTTGCTACCATGAAACTGAAAAAACGGCAGGCTGGTGTACACAGGAACAGAGGACACTATCCAAAACTGGAGCCTGGCCAGCTGGAGCCACATCCAGCTGCTGCCCAAGTTCCCAGCTTCAGGACTGCTGTGGCTGTAGCTTCCCCAGCCCCCAGGACCCCAGGTAAGGCTGCTGGGGCCAGCAACTGTGTTGGCCCCAGCCTTCCCTACCCCACCCAGGATAACCTGTTGTGTGCCAGAGGATGCCTGGCACAGGCATTACTCGGGGACAACTAGTAGTGGAACAAGGTGTTCCACTGCTAGTGTTCCTGGTGGGACCAAATGTCCATGCTCATCTGGATGCTGCCAGTGGCTGGAAAAATAAAAGGAGTAAGATTGAAACAAGTTACTTTCAGTCTCTCAACTCTCTCTTCATATATAAAACCATACACACTAGGACTTAAAAAGAGTTAGGTGCTGCGTACCAACTGACTTTCAATAGAGGTCGGTGTTTGGGTTTTTTAGAGGTATTTAATTCCCTTAGGACTCTTTGAAGATTCCAGCCAAAACTTGTTGGAAAGATCAAAATCAAAAGTTAAAAAGAAAACCAAACTCTTAGCTGTTTCCCAAAGCATTGGATCCTTGTCACAGTTTTTCAGTGCACATAAAAGTTCTCAGGAGGAAATAAGAATAAACTAAGGATCACTTTTGTATACCATGAAGGAGTCCTGAGTAAATTAGCTTTCCATTTTTCCATACTTCTTTGCTTTTTGCCGTTTTCTTTCACTGTACAACTCTTTTCAGTGACGTATTTTGTGAATGAAGCCACACTTTTCTTTGAAGTCATAATTTATCTGGGAAGAACTACTGAAGAAGCATTCTTTTTTTGTTAGACCTGGGAGTGGATGGAGATCATTAGTCACCCCTAAGCATTTGGATACATTGCAAACAATATCTTTTACCTTGGGGACTTAATTTTAAATGATGACTTTTTCCTCTGTAGATGATATTCTTGAACACGTTTTCCCATTTTTGAACTGCACATTTAGCTCATGTAGTTGAATGTGATTTATTTATGCCACAGTTTGTTAATTAATTATTGTTTTTGCTACATTAGCATTTATCAAGTAAAATACAATTTAAAAACCCCCCTGAAATCTAGGGAACTGTTAAGCTCATTTCGCCATGGTGATAAGAAACAAAGAGAGAGTGGCTTTCTGTACAGACACACATACACTAACGATAAAGGATCTTGTCTCACTAAACTGGAATGCTTGTAGCTAGAGATGCCATCAAGAAATGTGAACTACCATGTAGGATCACACACAGGCTGTGTCCAGATGAGCACAGGCATTTGTTTCCCCAGGGACACCTTGGGCTGCTGCTACGTGTCCCTGGGGAATGCCCATGACATGTATGCTCTGGTGCATGGCAGGTTACCCTCGGTAGAGTAGGGGAGGCTGAGGCCAGCAACTGTGCTGGACCCAGTAACCTTACCTGGGATCCTGGGGGCCTCCTAGGACAACAGAAAACCTGGCCAGCAGCTGGAGTGTGGCTCCAGCTGGCCAGGCTGGTTTTGAGCAATGTGCACTGCCCCCATGTGCACTGCCCCACTCTTTTTCAGCGTGAGTTTTTTTGGCCCCAGTATCTCCAGCAACTATAACTAGCCAGCAGGCAGCCCCACACTGTAGTACTCTCATCCCCCAGCTAGCCCCAGTCACTGTCAACATGTATGTTATGGCTCACTAAATAACTCTGCTATTGGATATTATGTGTGTTGGGCAGTACTATCTTCAGCAGAGTTAATTAGTTTACTGTGGCCTAATACTGCCGCATACGTAGATATTGATACTTTTTTGTGGAGTTAATTAGGCAACTGTGTACCAAAGTGACATGTAGATGTACCCAGAGTGTGTGCATGTGTGTGTGTGGAGGGGTTGGGGTTGCAGCACATACAGGAGTTGCTGTAAATAGCATTGTATGGCAATTGGTGATAAATGCTGACTTTTAAAATTAATAATTTTATTCTGCTGACAACAATTATATAATGAATGAATGTGTCTGTCTGGGTGAAAGATATTTGCAGTTTCTCTATTCACCGCTGAGGGATTTTAGAATGAAGTTTATTGCAGCCCAAGGGTTTGCAGGGTCCTCAAGACAACAAAAAGGCCTGAGAAAACTTTTTACTCACAGGGAATCAAAGCTGGTTTAGCAGTGGAGGCAGGAGAGATTTATGTGATGTCTGGTGGCTTTCAATAGAGTAGACCATGATTTTCATGGGTAAAAGTCAGCTACTACTCTGTGATCTAATGAACTTGCCTACAAAGAGTGGACTCCTTAAGAGCTAGGAAAGGCATAAGGAAAATGAGTATTTGACATAAAGAGGAGCAAGACATCATGTTGTAGGCTTCTAGGGAGAGAGAAACCTGAACTAGGAACTTCTGGAAGTTTGGGAACAACATGGAGGATGTTCAAGTTCAGTTATGAGAGATTCAATTTAAATTTTGTAAAATGTGGAACAGAAAAATCTAGAAGTTGAATGGCTCTTTTACATCCTTGGTAGGCATTATATTGATCGTGTGATTAACACATTAATTGTGTGATAAATTGTAATATTCCACATGGTCAACCAGTTTTCTATTTGATAAAAATGACATTTCATGTGGAACTTGTTTGGCTGTTTTGTATTGTACTTTTATTTAAACATGTACTATGTTAAAGCCTGGATGATGCATAACAAGGATTTAAATTTGCCAGTGCTGGGGGAACAAACACATCAGCTACATTGACAGGGACATGCCATACAGTCCAGCATAGGGAATGGTCCCCAACCTTGGGCTTCATGGTGCAACTTTTATAGACCTGGATGCATAGTGGGATCTGAGGAATTTTATCCTAGATACAAAAAAATCGTGCAGGCTGCCATGCTAGATGCTGAGTGTCTGGCATGGCAGGACATGTAGTTTTTGGCAATTGCTATTATAGAAAAGTATGGCTGAAAGGGACCTCATGAGGTCATCTATCCCTGCTCAAAGCAGCCCCCCTGCTCAAGGCAGGATCATACCTGACTAAACTATTCCAGCCAAGTGTCTGTCCAATCTGCTGTTGAAAATTTCCAAGACTGGAGATTTCACAATTTCTCCAGATAGCCTGTTCCATCTTGACCCCACTCAGAGTCAGAAAATGTCTCCATTCTAAATTTGCCCTGTTGCTGCTTAAGATCATTGCTGCTAGTCCTACGTGCTATCCCATGGCCACAGAGAAAGCCCATCTCTATCTTCTCTATTACAGCCCTTTACCTACTTAAAGACTATCGCATCTCCACTCAGTTTTCTTTTCTCCAAAATAAATAACCCTAGTTCTTTCAGCTTTCCTCATAAGTCTTGTCTGGACACAGTACTCTAGGTAAGGCCTCACCAGTGCTGGATAGAATGAAAGAATCAATACCCTTGATTTGCAAGTGACACTCTTGTCAATACAATCCAGTCTGTTGCCTTTTTTTTGCAACAAGGGTACTGAGTTGGCTCATATTCAGTTTATGGCTCACTGCAACCCCCAGGTCTTTCTCTACAGTACTGCAGCCCAGGCAGTTATTTCCCAGTCTGTATTTGTGCATGCAATTATTCCATCCCAAGTGCAGGAGTTTGCATTTGTCCTTGCAGAATCTCACCCGATTGCAGACTGTCAAAGTCATTCTGGATCCTAGCTCTTTCCTCCAAAGTGTCTGTAACTCTGCTTAACTTTATGTCATCCACAACTTTGCTAAGTAGCATGCACTCAGTCCCATCAGCAACATTAAGGAAAATGTTAAAGAATTTCAGACATAAGACAGAACACTAGGAACCCCCACTTCATACCTCCTTGCAACTAAACATTGAGCCATTGAGTTCTACTCACTGACCAGGATGATCCAACCAATTATTACATACCGGACAGTACTTTCTTCTAACCTATATTTCCTTAGTTTGTTAATGACAATGCCTTGGGAAACAGTGTCAAAGGCCTTGCTAAAGTCAAGGTACCCACTGCTCTCTCTACCCAACCACAGAACCCATTAACTTATCATAGAAAGAAATCAGGTTAGTCAAGCATCGTTTGCTCTTAGTGAATCCATGCTGCCTCTTCCTGATCACCTTGTTTCTTCTAGGTGATTCACAACAGATTTCTTGAGGACCTGCTGCAAGATCTTTCTAGGTATTGAGGTTGGACTTACTGTAATTTCCCAGATCCTCCTTCTTCCCTTTTTAAAAAAAATGAATACTATATTTGCCATTTTCCAATCATCTGTGACCTTACCCAACCTCCACAAATTCTCAAAGATGATTGCTAATGGCTCTGAAATTACCTCCAGCAATTCTGTCAGTACGCTAGGATGCATCTCATCCAGACCCACAGATTTGAAAGTATCTGTCTTCCCTAAATAATCCCTAACCTGCTCTTTTACTACTCTAGACTCCTGGGATGTGTATGAGTCTATGTTAGTACGTAAATAGATGTGTGCTGGCAGCCTTGCATGTCACATGTGCCAGCAGTGCAGCATGTGTGTTTTGAACTAAAACATGGTCAATGTGCTTTAGTTCAAAGTGCACCACCACAATTTTCTCAGTGCTGACATGCACTGCACCGCTGATACACCTGTTCCCAATGCAGTGCTGGGGGCTTTCAGTTAGTTCTGCTTATCAGTTAAAAGTGCTGGTGCTGTTGGGAACACATGGAAAAATGCCCAGCATGTCCTTGAAAAAACAAGAGACAGGTTAAACTTGCAGAGCCCAGATCAACATTTGGATCAGCTTGTATAAATGTATAGTTTTTCCATTTGGTGTTCTGAATGAGGACTATTATAAAGCTAGGATTGAGCTGAAAAGTCTGGATCCAATCTAAATTTCTATATAGTACAGGCAGGCTTCTATCCAGAAGCCCAAATTGGGTCAATTCCAGGAGCTCAAATGCTAAGCATATCTATGTCAGTCTTTATGTTGATATAACTCCACTCACTTCAGTGGCATTAGACCCAACTTATACCTGCCTGTGTTCAAAATCTGATGTGTGATGTACATCCATTTCTCCTGAGCTCCCTTTTATTTGTTTCTCAGGCTATTCAAAGAATATATCCTTTTTCTTTGTTTCTCTTTTTTTGTTGACCAAAATTCTCCAGGCATTATTTTGCAGAATGAATACATTATTTTTTTCAGTCTAGAAGTTAACTGTTACCTTACACTATTAAAGCTCCTCCTCCAGCTGTTTTGGTTGCCCTGGCAGCATTCATTTACCACCTGGAAGGGCAAAGCATTCTGCTTCTCTGATGCTTCCTCTTCTTGTCTTTCACTTCATTACCTGATACGAGGGGGCACATGTACAATCAATTCAGCCCCTAGAAGGCCATATGTTTAATCTTTAAGGATGTACGTGGTCTCTAGCAACCAGGGGAACAGGAACCCTGAGGTTGTTTCCAAACACAGGTCATTGGGATGGATAATCCTACGTTACTAGGCTAGCCTATGGTAATTCATTTAAAACTATAACTAGCAGGAAATTACTGTCAAACAGTCAAAGGAGTCAGTAACATTTCTGTAGGAAACATTTAAAGGATCAGATTCATACTCTTGTTAAATCAAACAATCCCATCTAGCTCCAGAGACTCTCATGTCCCAGCTCTGCAATGTTTGGTTACATTTCTGCTTTCTGATGCAAAGCTTTGATCTTGGACTTAATATTCAATTCAGTATTCACTGAGACAATGGTGGGATCTGCTCAGCACTTCGGCACTTTGTGAAACTCAGATAAACCCTAACCTTTGCCAGATACAAAGGATGATAAAAGCACGAGTTGCTCTTTCCAACAGAATTAAAATAAACTGTCAATGACTTTGTAGTACACTCATCTATTTTGCTGCTTTACAGTGGTAACCTTCAACTGGCATTGCATGGCATCTATAAAATACTCACAGCAGAATTAATAAATAGAACTGCAGCAGCAAGCTGTTTGCCAGAGATGTGAACAAGTCATCCCTTTCACTTGCTTTTTGCCCATGAAATTCAGAAGAGAAATGTTTATTACTTGATTTCTCTGCACTATCCCAGTTTGCAAAGGCTCCAGTCCTGCAAAGACTTTCTGTTTGACCAGTGAAAAATCCCATTGACTTAAATAGGGCAACATTTCAACCCCAGATGTGAAATGGGCTAGTAGGACACTCTTATAAATCTTGTAATATGCATAAATCAGGGCTGTTATTCATTCAACATTTTAAAACCTATTTGCCTCCAAAAGCACTATTTGCATATTATATTAAAAGATTCTTCTTTTGAGGGAGATAGGATAAAAACCAAGGATATTGCTCCTTAGGAAATGGTTTCCTTCATAGCTTGCTTTGGAGATTACTCCTTTCATGATAGTTAGTAAAAAGCATGAAAATGGAAGGAAAGAACTAAAAGAAGAAATTAGTTTGAATATTTACGTTGCTTATCTTATGAATACTTTTATGAGTGGCAGACTTTGTTTCTGAGTCTCTGAAAAAATGAATATTTTTTCTCTCTTTCTCTCTCTCTCTAGATCATATAGGAAAACACATGTATGTTTACCAGACTTTATCTGTTTATTGGGTAGGGATTTTCCAGTTCATTTTCTAACATTAACTATTTTGAGTCATTTAAAACAAATCACAAATCTTCTGCATTCACACTGACTAACACAATTGTTTTGGTTTTCTTGACAGGTTTTCAAGAAAGATGATTGTGAGAAACTCATCCATGCCTACTTTAATACACATTCACCTATAATGCTTTCTTATGCAATTTGACCAGCCAATGTGCATGTGGGCAGAGGAGCTGAGTACATGGGGCACAAGGGTCCTGGTCCCCCTCAGGAAGAGGGCTGTCACCCAAAATGTGCAAAACTTTTCATATGTCCATTATCTTAGGCCTCCCACCAGCAAAAATAAAAGTTGGCACCTATGCACATGGGATTAGAATCATGTTTAAAACATGTTGTAAGTAAGACTGTATGAATAATTATTTCTCTTTCTAGTACAGCCTTGAATTAAAGAAATAAATTTGATGGGACTTAAAATGATTTTTTGGGGGTTTTATTTCACTGAAATAAAAAAAAAAAGAAATGCTTTTGAGTCAAGCTAAGTGGCTATTTTTATCCAGTACAATTTCACTTAAAACAAAACAAATCATTTCTGTGATAGTCTCTCCTTTTCATCCCACCAGTGGTTCCAGTTGCCATAATGGCCATAGCAGAAATGCTCACATCATGGCCCTGATTCTAATGAATCTCTGTGAATTCTGCTAAATATCTGTCATCAGCAATCTCAGATAGGACACAAGAAAAAAAAGTAGAATGCCACCAGTTGAAGGGTACTCCTCATGCATAAGAATAAATTAAATGGTCTCTCTTACCGCCTAAGAAACTGCCAAAATTACCAGGCAACAAGGGTGCAAGTGGAGCACACATTCAAGTGCCTCTTACTCCATGTTCCTTCATTCTATAAATACTCTGCCTTTTTCTTATATTAAAAATTATTTGGTTAATGTGTAAATAGTTTAGATGAAAAATACTGAATTTTGAGTGAATAAATGACTTACCAAACAAGTTTGAACAAATATGTCCATTCCTAGTTCTAATTTTATCTATTTCCCATTTAATCATGTTAGAAGCTATTTTAGCTGGAAACACAGTTAAACTCATTGTAGTGTCCTTGCAGTGAAATATATATCCCTTTATCTGAACCATCATCAGTTGGAACAGGGGAAGGCATTCATAGAAAAAAAATCTTTCGAAAACTGTGTTTTTTTCCCTACAGGTGACAGATGCACTATAGAAAGAAGTTGAAAATCTAACAGAAATGTAATGTGGGTCATAATGTCTGCTTATATAGAAGTCCAAAATAACTTTAACTTTAATTTTCCCATTGATATTAAACAAACTCTTAGCTTGAAATCCTGGCAGTCTCCTTTATTTTTAAACTAGTTTGCTTATCAGAAAACTCTCTTAAGAGGCTCTTGGGAAATTCAGTGGAACAGCGCATTTTGTCTAAGTGCATGTTGTTAGAGGCTGGAGTGCACAGTAGTCTTAAAGTTGGGAAAGCAATTCAGGTAGCAGTTTAATTTTTTTTAAAAGACAACACCAAGAAAGAACAGAAAAGTCTATAAGCATGCAATACACCCAGGGAAAACAATTGATTCAGAATATCATCATTTTTTAATTAATTTTCCTCCTTCCTGTTCTTTGTCATTTAAACATAGCATGTAAGGCACACTTGGATTGCCACTGCTTTGATACATGCAGAGAAAGAAATTCATTTATAGCATTGATTTCACCTACATAATAATTGCATCACCAAAATAGAAAAATGAAGACTATGAAGTCTTGAACAACTAGCAGAATAATTAATTTGGAATAAACAAATTGTTGGTCAACTGACATGAAATATGCTTTATTCCCATTGAGAATACTGTTCCCTTTCCTTTGTTTTATTCTGCAGCAACCACAGTTAAGTCATGTCAAGTTTCTCCTTAAGAAATTTGGACCATGAAAGTATGATGATAAAGCTGTGAAATCTCATTTCTAAAGTCCCCCCCAACCAATACCTAAACTGCCACAAGCCTTCTTGATCCAACATTTGGCTTTTATGATGATTATTAAAGTATTTGGCATCTGGTTACCCAGAAACCATAGCTTTTCTCATACAATTCTGCATATTTCCATTAGGATGATTCGAAGCCCTCAAGCTAATGCTTTATATCATGGGTGTTAAACAGGTGAACCATGGGCCAGATCTGGTCCATAGTTTGATCTGGTCTATGAGGTTTCCTACAGGCTAGTCCACAATCTAGCCTGAGATACTTATTACTATGGCTGGCAGATCCTGCATCAGTGATGTTAAACCCTGCAGCTGCTGGACTTGCTGTTTAGTGTGGTCTGTGACCCAGGGAGTTAGTATTGCTTGCCTTCCCCTCCATCTGCTGAGCAGCAGGGCAAGGGGAGAGGGTGTTAACTAGGGCCGTGCAAAGTTTCAGTTCCTAATTCAATTCAGCAGAGATTTGGTGGCTGAATCTCTGACTCCAAATTGAATCAGAGGACCTGTTATTCTCTCTGAATCAAATCAGAACCACCTGAATTGATTTGGAGAGATTTGGAAAGATTCAGTGATTCAGACATAGACACAGCTTTAAATGTTTCTTCTACATACCTCAAGGTACCACGCAGCTCCTGCATGCTGCGACACTGGGGCACATGGAGTATCCCACAGAAGTACAGGGGGTCCCCAGTGCACTTGGCTACAGACCTGTCAGAGGACCAGAAGAATTTCTGGTCCATTTCTGGGTCTCCCGGAGAGTGTGTGGGTCCTTCCCTGCTCAGCAACTGGTGCCTCCTGGGCCTGGGGAGGCACCCGGGATCCCTCGTGGCTGATTGCCAAGCCAGGGAGATATGCAGGTGGGGTGTCCCCTGGTGCGCTCCCTGGTAGATCTGGAAGCAGAGTGGGAGTACTTTCATTCCACTTCCAGATTCACTGCTGTGCATACGGCATTCCTGTGGGGTGCTCCATGTGCCTCAGCATTTCAGCATTCACTAGGCCTGATGGTATCTCAAGGTATGTAAAAAAAGCATTTAATGCCATGTCTGTGGCTGAATTGCTGATTCTCCAAATCAGCATCAAATCTTCAGATTTGGATGTGGCCCAATTGAATCAGGGACAGTGATCCAAATCAATGAATCAAATCCCAGTCTCCAATTTGGGTCAAATTGGAATTCAAATTGAATAGGTCCTGTTTCGCACACCCCTAGTATTAATTTCCAAATGAGTTTGACACCCTGCTTTAAGTGAATGTGGGTGTTAAAAAGAGATACATTTTGAGTGTACAAAGATTATACAATTTTTCCCCCCACTTTTTGATGTACTAGTGGCTGGATTTGTTACCCCCCTGACTTATTGGTTTTTCTTTCAGACATCAGTGAAGGGTGGATGGACTGTGGGAAGCACCAGACCCAGTGGCAGTGAAGATCACTACAACATCAGAGACTTCTTACATCACAAACTGCCCTTGCTGTCTTCAGGCTAAGATTCTTCTGTTGCCTTTTAGTGTTTTTCCCCCATCATCATTCTTCCTGCACTCAGCTCACAATCCACCTTCTCTTCAACCATTTCTTTTTTTCCTTTCTCTTCCCTTTATCTAAATCAGTGATTCTCATGCAGGGTGCTGTGGCATCCTGGGGTGCCTCAAGATCCTTTCATGGAGTGCCACCCAATGCCAGCACTGTTAGTATGCAAACATGATTCACAAGATAAACCCAGAGATTTCAAATAGCAATCTGTAGTGTCAAGAACATTTGAACCTGTTGTGATCTGATTTCTTTGCAACTAAAAAATGTCCTTATTCCTTTTCTGTAGTAAAAAAAAAAAAATGATGAAAACTAAAAGGGTGGATTTTGAAAGGGATGCCTTGAGCCTATAGAAGATGAGAACTCCTAACCTACACCCTTTCCCCTATTCTTCTTTCTATTGCTCAATTTTTTTTTTCCTCAGTGCGTCATCAGAAGATAATAAAAGTCACATAGAAATGCCAGGAAGCAGTATTTATATATAAAAAATAGGAAATAGGAGAGGCTTGTATATTTGAAAAACAAATCTCAAGTATATAAAGACTACATGAAAGCTCCCCTTGTCCACTTTTATCTGCCCTTCTACTATTAGTTACACTCCCTTGCCAGCTCCCTTCTTAAACTAAGTACAAACTGTCAGGGGCAAAGCTTATGTCAGGTCTCCATATCTGTACAACATGTAACGCAGTGGAATCCTAATCTTGATGGATTAAACAGTGGAACAAGAACAACAATCTATTATTTTTTGTAGCTATTATTAGATTAATAAGAGTAGTCAGGTATATCTCTGTGTGTTTTGATTTACGCTTCAATTTATAAAAGTTTTAAATAAGTATAGTACCTAGAGTATAAGGCTGGGAATTTTGTGAATTAGTACCATATTTTCCTTCATACCTCAGGCACCTAAATAAGAGATGCACCTTATTGTTGGAAAGGCAAAATGAAGGGGGAAAAATAAAACTAGATTTTTTTCAGAGTTATGGCTGCATATAGCAGGGGCAGAGCATAAGCATCTGTTCACTCACTCTTCATGTCCTGCTCAGGCAAAAAGCTATATTTTTAACCCTTCTTAGCTGAACTGTCAGCAGCTCTTGGCTACACAGCTATCAGCTTGAAACTATAGCTGCTTCTGAAGGCTGGATTTTCCAGTCAGGTCTAGGATTTTGAAAAGTGCTAAAAAAATCTGAAGGTTGTAAAATGGGAGAACAGAGACTAGGAATAGTTAAATTGCAAAATCTTCAGCAGAATTGATGAAGAAAGTGCAGCTTCATTAGCTTCATTCAGTAGAGCATTAAGACCAATAAAAAGGAGAGTGGGTCTTTAACATCTGTTGAGTGAAGAACAATTAGCAGGAGTTAAGTAGATTACAATAACAAAAATTGACTCTCTTAGTGCTGCCTGAATAGAAATGCCACTGCTGTTATTCTGGGCACAAAATCAGCTTCCTCACTTAACACATACACCCTGTTATGTCTCAGGCTATGGGCAGTGTATCTTAGGGGTTAGCTACCTGAAATACAGGTATAGTTCAGAATGGCTCCTCGGGGAGCTGGGCTTAGGAGGGGGTCTGGTGTTAGAGCTGCATTAGAAAGCTGTAGCCAAAGTCAGGTTGAGTTGGGGTCAGAACCTGAAGCTGGAGACAAGGTAAGCCAAGGGTTAACTGGAATCAGAAGCCAAAAGCCAGAGCCAAAGGTCAAACCAGAATCAGGAGCAGGGAACCAGAATCAGGGAATGCTGAGGGTTTTACCAGAGTTGTCACCCAGAGGCAGAGGCATGAGTCAAACCCAGAAGATCAGTAAGGAAGCACATGGTAGGTCAGAAATAAGACCTATCGTTCACCTTGCCTGGACAAGGAGATTGCAGGCTGGGCCTGGCTTTTAAGGGTTGGATTAGGTGGGGCCTCTTGCCTATGGCTTCAGGGGATTGCCTGCCCTCATTGTCTCATTCAGACCATCTGGGACCAGAGTACTGTTCTGGGCTTGCTGCAGGTGGTGTTTGTTTTGGGGATGACGTCCCTTGATCTTTTGATTGGGATCAGCTGGGTCTGGCTTGGCCTCAGGACACACCCCAGTTCTGGAAGTATAATTTTGGGGGAAAATCTTTCTGTGATATGCAAGTAAGTACAGCAAATCAGAAGAAATACAAATAAATCCTTTTCAATGGATTCTGAATCTGTTCCCTTTCTGCATACAAACAAGCAGTAAAATTGTTTACTTTTATTCCCATTTGAGTCTTTTGATCTAAAAATATATGAGATCATTTTTACTGGGCATAATTATGTACTTTCTGGTACTTGATCTATCCAATAAGTCAATACATCATAAATGATTCACTAGGTCAAATTCTCAGCCAGTATAAATTGTTAGTTCTAGTCAGTTATTTCTCCCTTCCCTTACAGTCCTTATATACAGTAATAGAATGATAGAAAAATAGGTGTGGAAGGAACTTCAAGAGGTCATCCACTCCAATCCCTTGCTCAAACTAGGATTTCCTGTCTGCCATCCCACATGGTTGTTTGTCTAACGCTCACTTAAAAAAACCTCCAATAATGAAGACTGTACAACCTAAGCAATCTGTTCAAGTGCTTAACCACTGCAATATTTACCCACTCCTGTGTTGAAATTTAAACCTATTACTCCTTATCATGTCTCCTTTGCACAAAGAGAACAATTGAACGCTACCTTCTTTATATTATTTCTTTTTGTGTTTGTAATTTAGATACATGACATACCACATATATCAGTAGACATCTAATGGACATTTTGTACAACATAAAACCATTTTCAGGAGCCAAATATCTGTGGGTTTTTAAAGTGTTGTTATAACAAGGTAATAATGATAAAGCTTAATGTGATAGGAAGCCTTATCAGAGATTCTGTCATCATAAAAGGCTCCTATAAAAATAGTTATACAATAAAGGGAGACTAATGTCTAACTGCTTCTGAGGTGTTTATAGTGGGCTGGAATATAATGAACTTCATGAATAGTCACAAGCTTTGAAAAAAACAGAAATCTGGACCTAATTTTGTAGATGAAAAGATACCTTTTATAAATCTTTGGAGTATGAACTTTCAACAGTTAAAGTAAGTTTTAAAGAGATTGAGTACAAGTTGAGAATAAACCTTGTGCAAATAGCTCCGTTAATGAAGAAAAATATACTTATCTGATGTAGCTTAATCTCTGGTTTATGGATATTTTATCTCATCTCCAAAAACTAATTGCAGAATATCCTGTTACGATCTGTAGTGTTCTTGGATCCAAAGGGTAATATTGTGAAGAAACACTTATTGTCAAGGGTAATTGCCAAGAAGAGGAAAGTCGAATAGAGAGCTAGTGATGAAAGAAAGTATTGGTAAACCATATACTTACGAGAAATACTACACTTTAGAATAAGCCTTTATTTTATAATACCGTAATGATTCAGTTTCCAAGAGTTAGTTATTTTAAACTCTCTTATTCATGAAATGAACGGTACCTATAGCTTCTCTAAACATACGTTAACAGAGCCATTTTAACCTAAGATAGTGTCATGTAGTGATTTTTTTAAATGTCATTTTTTCCACAAATAAAGATCTTTGAAAACTTTACATACTGCATTAGTTGACAGAGATTTCTGTTACTACTAGACTTCATATTTTGCATCTATTGTTTTATCTTTAAAATCCATTGCTAAGAACATATAGCTCTTCATTTCAGTCTGGATTAAAATCATCCCAACTCATTTCTGTTGTTGCTTCTGTTGCAATAGGAGGGAGGGGGAAAGCAGGAGAGGGAGACAAAAGGAAAGGGGTAGGAGTAGAGGAAGGACAAGGGAGGTAAGAGGGGTTAAGAGCAGAGCATGGGTAAGAGAGGGAAAAGACACGAGCTGAGGAGGACAGCAACAGTTGAAACAACAGGCGCTATGGAGGTATGAACGAGAGCAGAATGGCATAGGAAGGTATACAGAACAGAGCAGTAGGATCAGTAATCACAAAGTTCACTTCCCTTATAGATTCTTCCCTTCACTTATTTTATTCCTGGCTCTTAACACCCCCCTCCTTTGCTGTCTAGCAAAAAACTGTGAAACCAACTGGCAAAGCATGCATCACCACCCTTCATGGGAAGTTGATCTACATAGAAGATGACTGACTTACTGCTACTGTTACTCTCATAGATTCATAGATATTAGGGTTGGAAGGGACCTCAATAGATCATTGAGTCTGACCCCCTGCATAGGCAGGAAAGAGTGCTGGGTCTAGATGACCCCAGCTAGATGCCTATCTA
>JAGPOW010003395.1:28963255-28996391 GCA_030014935.1 Caiman crocodilus
CAAGAAGTTGGCCAGGCAGATGGCACCCCGCTCGGCCGTCCCATAGGGGTAGGAGCACACGTAGGTGGTCTCTGAGAAGCTCCTGCCCAGCGCTCGCAGTGGCGGCTCAAGGGTGACAAAGAGCGGCGGCAGACGGGGACAGTCCAGGAAGGCATGAAAGAGATCCTCCTGCACGCTGCCCGGGCAGAAGGGGCAGGCTGTCGAGGCAGCTGGGTCCAAGTGGGCTGCAAATGTGCCTGTGGCTAGGACGCCGTGCAGCAACCACCACTGGAGGTCGCCAGTCTTCTTGGCGGTCGGCGGCTTGTACAATGTGTGCCACGCCGGGCGGGGAAAGAAAGGAAGATGGAAAGGAAGACAGAAAGAAAGACACAAAGAACAAATGAACCTTGGCTGGATTGGCCAACCTGTGGCAGCCTCCGTGCATGGCAAAGAGCACATGAAGGAGGGGACAGGCAGTGAACCATTAGGTAAGGCAGGAAGCAGGAAACAGAGTAGTAGATTGGGCAGGGGAATCAGAGTGGCACTTGGGGAGGGTGAGGAGCTGCCAAAATATTTGGTCCCCACTGACAAAAGCCAATGGATAGTTTTGAAATAACACATCCATTTTTCCTGGTAGTCATGTTTTCATTGTTACAAAACTTCTTCAGGTTAGCTATAAATGAAGCTCAGTCCATCAGTCATGACACTTTACATGCTAGCTCTCAATGTAAGTTATGCTCAGACACATCTTTTAGAAAATGTTCATCCCATTTGCCTTTAGCACATAGAAGGAGTATTATAGTGTGGATTATTCTTGTAATAAGGTTTCTGTGTAGAGATTTAGAGACAGATGTGTTTTATTAAAATATTTGTTAATGATTTTATTGTATTAAGGATTGAGATATATTATATATTCATGATTTTTTTAATGTTCCATACATATTTTGAAAAGTTAAAGGGTTTTTGATTGCTTATGTTGAGTAATATGAACTCCCGTTAATAGCCAAAATAAATAAACATCTCAAACTTGAGTCCTGTAGTAGGAGCAAGGCCCTGAGGGGTAGCTGTGATCCCCCTGGTGGTGATGCAGCCCCTGCTTCACACTGACTCCTTGGGATACCCTTGCTTTTTTACTTTTTCTGCCGCACCTTGACGTTTCTTATGGAGCATAGGGATTTGCCCCAGGGTCCCAAAGTGAGGCCCAAGTCCTCAAGCAGTCGGTTTCAGTCTTGCTCCCAAGGGCAAGAAACTGCGACCTATTCAGAACCATTAGCGCCTTGAAGCACCAGCCTCTTTATAGGTGGTATTCATGATCTCCGTTTCCCCTTGTAGCCATGCCCATGCCTTGCACGTGTTACTCCATGACCATTTTGGAGGACGCCACCTGGTCCCAATGCAGCTTTTGGACCTCAGCCTTCCTGCCTTGGACTGTTTATTCAGGTTGTCCCACTCAACCTAGGTCCACTGCTCCAGACCTTGGCTCCTGGACTCCAGTCCCACCTTGTACTTGCATGCTTTGAGTCCCTGGCCCAAGCCTGGACTACCTTCTGGGGTCTCAACCCAAGGTCAGGCTGCCTTAGCTACATGATCCCTCAGCCCTCTGAGTCTCTGACCCCAGGCGGGCTTCAGGCACTCTTCTCTAGCCTCCCCCCCTACCCATAGCCACAATCTGGTCCTTTGGGATATAACTTGCAGCACAAACACAAGCACCCACTTCCAAACTCAAAGTCACCCTCACTTGGGTCAATGTCACCCTGCAAGCCATACCTCCCTTCAAGCTCTTAATCTGCAGTTCTCATGGGTGGCTTGGGTGCCTGTCAGAGTGTCTTCTGCAGCCCCTCTCTCTCCCAAGAGATCTGCTCCCTGTAGTATGTGGGCTAGACTGTGCCCTTTTCTCCAAATACTAGCTTTATATGCCTCTAAGAACACCCCTTCTGATCAAGTGGATCCTCAGCCATCCACAGGTGTTTCTCCATTGAGTGGCCAGCCTCCCCTCTGCTGCAGTCCTGCACAACCAGCTTAGTTAGCCTACTGCACTTTCCCTTTAAAGTGAAAGGAGCCTCTGGCTTCCTGTTGTAGGTCCAAAACATATTTTGTTCCATTTCCACCGTGTTTGAATGATCATTCAAAACTTCATAGTGTAAATATCATGACTATATCAGTTTAGAAAGCTGGGACATGAGCGTGTTAAAGCATAGAAGAACTCCTGGTACATATCACTGTATAAACAGAGGTAACTTAAATGTAGGTGTAAGAAGAATTTTCAAAGCGTGTTAATTTGAATGAACTATAGATAACACTAGTTAAAGTGTCACCATTGCCTTTTATAGGTACTAGAATAGCCATTTGGCCCTTTTAAATTTGTAAAATGTTATATGTACAAAGATAAAACACAACAATAATAATACGAATTATTCCTGGGTTAGACAATATCATTTTTGAGATTCTTTTCAATGTCTTATCATACTGATACAAGTTCTCTTATAATACTAATATTTATAATACTCTAGCACTCTGGTTCTCTAAACTTACAAGCAATTACATGATATCATATTACTTCTTGCAATATTTATTCTTTTATGCTATAACATGGGTCTTCAAATTTAATATTGTTTTGAAAGAAGAATACTGTAAAAATTTGGAGAAGAAGAATGATGATAGTAAAGAAGTTGCCTCTAGTTTTCTATCTCTGGAGAATCTTAAAAGCATTTTTAATCTGAACATGGTGACAAACTTCACTTTCACTGTCTGCTCTTGAACTATAAGGAACATGTATGCTGCTGAACTAGTGAAGCTCCATGGGAAGTCGGGTTGTAAAACCCATCTAGTAAGATTTTAAGTAGGGTCCCCTGATGCACACATGACAAGCTCTATAAACACTGAAAAAGTTTACAACCATTACTTTGCTAGGACAATGTATTTATCTTGATGAAGTTTATGTGGTAGAGGTACTTACTTTCATGTCAAAGAGGTCTAGCTAATATTCTCTTTGAAATCCTATAGGGGCAGCCCTACCAAAATTATTGCAGATATATTTTAGCTCCCGTCATAAGCACCTCCATTTAGGTTTCTAGAGGTGGGTATTCACCCAGATATTTCCATAGCCTGGTAGGTGGGACAGTTTTGTGGGAAATGTGGGCTTGAGTCCTGCAGGCTGATGAAGGTCTGGAATCCAGGTCTTTCAATTCCTGGACAAATGCTTTAACTCAGGGGTGGCCAAAATATGGCTCAGGGGTTGGCTCTGACCCATGGAGCTGTGTCATTCAGCCACAGAGGCTCCCCACAAGTTTGGAAAATTGGAGTTGGGGGAGCAGTGGCAAGGGTATGAACCTCAACTCCAACTCCAACTTTAATATTTAAGAGGTGGGTACTGCTACTGGCCATGTTTTTCATGTGATAGTGGCGGGTGGTTGCCATGCTTTGTAGGTATCAAATAAATGTAGGCACTGGTGGGGGTTTTATAGCTGTTAGAGTGAGATTGATTTAGATACTTGGGGCTTTAGGTCCCAAGTCCTGTGTAAGCAGCTAGTTTACCAATTTGAATCTGGCTTTTGGCCACTTCCATATGTATTTTTGCCTTCCCACTAATGCAGATGCTGAATAAAAAGCTCTCTCTCTCTCTCTCTCCCCCCTACTCCCACTCTACCTAATGAAAATATTTGGCCCAAGTTTAAACTAAATCTGAATATAACTTTTTCAAACTTCAAACTGTTGATTTAAAATCTTTTTCCAAATTTTTGTGTTATTTTTTTAACACTGCTGAATTACTGACTGTGGTCTGTGGCTAGTAACAGGGTCCTAAGGCTTTTTTTTTGTATCTCTTTAGAGTGAGAAAGGATGTGAAATTCACAAAAATATCTGTCTTTGTGAGATAGAAATGTAATAATTATTATTAATTCATCTAATAATAATAATAATTATTAACAATACATTTCAGTGCAATTATATTTGATAACTTTTCATTTTCCAAGGGAAATTGCAATAGAATAAAACAATAAAAATTAACATGATACCCATTTCCAAACAACATGGATGAGTTGAATTTAGAAAAACAACTGAACACCTGGGTGCTTATCCCAACAATATAAACCTTTTGAGTCTTGTTTTTATTAGGATGGATTGCAGCCCTAATGCTGATCTTGCAAGCTGATCTCTGTAGGCAGAACCCTGAGCATACACAGGGCCTCACTGGCTTCTCATTGGATCAGCTTGCAGAGTCAGGACCCTTCTTGGAACAAAACCATATCAGAAAGATAACACGGCAAGTGTTCAAATGCTGCACTGAGTTGCCAACACAGAAAACATGATGTTTGTATGTTTTTAAATGCCAGTTTCCATTCTTAGAACTACAGTGTGCTTGCTTCATTTTGGAACTGGCTTGTCATAAGAAATAACAAAGGCATGAGAAGATTCACACAGACTTGCTTTTTTAAAATGACTAACATCTCTTTTAACATTTTTTCTGGTTGATAATTCCTGTTCTTCTGGATGTACGTAAGCTGATTTCTCACCATATGCTTACATATATATTTGAGTGACCCTGGGAATCAAAAATTTTGGCCGGGCACATACAGTGGTCTTTATAAAACTCTGCTTTTCCCAGGGAAGGGTAAGTGTTAGTTCTTTTTCAGGGGGCTTTTAATTGAATCTCAATTTGTTGATTGTACAAAATTACACTCTTTCCCACACATGACTTGAAGTTGCCTATTTATATGCTTTTATTGCAATACCATTAAGACCACCAGTAGAGAGAACATATACAGATTCTCCCCTGGGAACCTGTCAGCATAACTTCTATGTTGGCATATGCTGATGACCCAGCTGTCTTTCCATTCACCCATATCAACTCTAGCCACTGGACTGTCTAGCTACTAACTTGCAACTTCCCTTGCACTCTAGCCTTCAAGAGCTGACACTAAAAATCAACCCTGCTGCTTTTAAAGATAGCCTGTCTCCTGAAAGTGAATGATCATCATCGTATGCTGCAGCTGATAATACAGAAACAACAAAAGGAGTCTCCAAATGAACTGATGTGTTTGTAGGTTCCAGTTTGTATCCACAGATCCTCAAATCCAATGTAGGCAGCTTTTTGTGCCCGCAAGATAACCTCTTTTCTGGGAAATTCAAATTAGACTTCGTAAACAGTCAGGGAGACAGGCAATAGCACCTGAGCATTTCATTCTTATTATTTAACCGGGTTTTTTGGTTTGAACTCCTCCACTTTTACTTGATTATAAAGCTGAATTGCAGTTGCTCCATCTGTTTGTTTTCAAACTGCAGAAAAGACACCTTCATGGTATTGGCATGCAGTACAGTGCCTCTGTTTCATTTTGGGTTAATACATTCCCTATTATACTTATTGTTTTGCATTTATTCTATTGCCTGGTACTGTAATACACTGCTCTCAGTATTCTAATGGGATTTCACGGGGCTGCCATCACTAGCTTGATTTGTAACAGGAAGCCAGGACAATAAAGGCTTTGAGAAGATTAATGTGAGAAATGCATGCCTCTGTAGAGGGGCATCAATGCAAAATGAAAAACAACACTGTCTTCCACCGCTTGTTACAGCCATCTCATTTTCACCACTAAATAACTAGTGCATTTCCCTCCACAATGAACATGAACAAAGGGAAGACAGCCTCTATCAACAATGTATGCACTATAAGGGAAGAGAGCGGGCAGCATTTCTTTCAGGCATTTAATATTCACCTGTCAACTCTACCCTCCCCCCTAGACTTCTATGTTTAAAGAAATTCTCTCATATTTTATCTCAAGGAGCACCCCCGCAAAAGCAAAAAACCCAGCAAATGCACAGCGTATTATATAATTGGTCTGACAAAAGAACTGGCAACTTAGCAGCAGGTTCTGAGTGTAAACTCATGAACATACTCAACTGAAACCATTTTGTCTACTGTCACAGGGCACCTTGGTGCTCTGCTCCTAGACAGTGGAACTGCCAGGGAGAGAGAACCCTGGCAGGACATAACGAGCACAGCTGCGGGTTGCCCGGGGCAACCAGGAAGTCAGCTGACCGGAGGGGGCAGGGCCTGGCCCTTATAAAGTCCCATTGATGAGCAATGGGGTATAGCCAGGTGGCTTACAGTTATGTTGTAGCCTAGAGGCTTGTGGTTTTTTTTGTTTATTATGCTGGTGGTTTGTGTGAGGCTATTAGAGGTTGGAGGAGGCCTCAGGGGGGACCTCCAGCGGTGTGGGGACCCTGGTGCCAGGGAGGGTGCAGCGTACTCATTGAGGACTCGCAACGAAGTGTGAGGACCTCAGCGCCAGTGAGGGAGCGGTGTACTTGTAGGGACCACAGCAGCGTGGGGGCCCCAGCACCAGTTAGGGCACAGCTTAGGGGGTGCTTAGACCCCACCCCTGAGAGGGGCATTTGAGGAAGCCCAGAGTGGGCACAGCAAGCCCCAGAGAGGGGGCAGTATTGTTAGGAAGCCCCAGTGTGGGCCCAGCGAGCCCCAGAGAAAAGGGTACTACTGAGAAGCCCCAGGGTGGGCACAGCGAGCCCTGAGGAAGGCTTAGTGCTGCAGTAAACCCCGAAGAAGGGCGGAGTACTGCGGTGAACCCCAGAGAGAGAGGGTAGTGGTGTGGTGAGCCCTGGAGAGCGGGGATAGCAGTGCAGTCGGCCTGAGAGACAGGTGGCTCAACGAGAAGTCCCAGAGTGGGCACAGAAGTCCCTGGGAGGGGGGCAACATTGAGAAACCCTAGTGTGGGCGCAGAGAGGGCCCCAGAAAAGGGGGCATTATCAAGAAGCCCCAGTGCGGGTGTAGCAGGCCCCAGGAGGGGGACACTAATGAGAAGGCCCAGACAGGGGGCAACAGCACAGAGAAGGCCCTGAGGGAGGGCGATGGCGCAGCGAAGGCCCGGAGTGGGCACGGAGAGCCCCAGGAGGGGGCGATAGTGTATGTAGAAAGAGAGTGAGAGAGACAAACCAATGTCTATCCCATCTGTGAGGCTTGGGGCATGGTATCGGGGTGGTTGGAGCCACGTGTAGCCCATAAGGCTAGGGTGCCCAGGAAACACCCATCATACAGGGAGACTCCCGATGCGTCCGCGAAAACGTGGGGACAGAGGTTCCAACTAACCGTGCCCAAGGGGATGTGAGCCAGCCCCCCAACTTTACCTAAACATCAAAGAAGTGCTGGGCGAGAATCTGAGGGTGCCCTTGGGCTGACTTGGCACGGAGAAAGGGGCCTCAAGGAGATCATGGCCCTCCTGTAGGACCCCGCCGTGACATCTACCAATATAGTTTGGATGATAAATTACATTTGGAAGCACAGAATATACAACTGTGCTGTTGACCTGAAAGCAAATAGCCAGCACCAGAGCAAAGTGGCCCCAAGGAAGTAGCCTCTTCTCTATCACTGGACATAAATTATATTTATGCATTATACACACTAATAGAAAGTCATTGGGTGTTGTTAGGGCTGCTTAGATAAAGTTCCTGTAGAGCTTTGAAAATGTAAATAGTCTTAACACATTACATTGTTACTGCTGTTGTTAATACCTATCAAATAGAATCTAAATTACATTGTTCATTTTGGCTAAAAAGTGGAGCTGCTGTATGATGAGAAAAGGGGAAAAATGACATATATGCTTCTTTTTTAAAAGGCAAGACCTTTGTGGCTATGCAAGAAACAGCATTTTCACGATTTAGATAGTCAATGGCAGTGTCACACTAACCCAAAAGTGACTTGTGTTAAGCTCTTCAAAAAAAAATCAGTGAAGTTTCCAGATTCCCATTACAGCTAACTGGTGTGTAGTTTGATGACCCTGGGGAACTGTGGCCTGTGCTCAATAGAGTAGATTACTTTTCTCTAGAAGCATCTGTGCTCTTGTCACCTCTAGGTTAGACTACAATGGAAGTCATCAGTGCTTTCCTGGATAAAACTGGGAATCTTCAGTTCACTTAGCCTATCTGCTCACCAGTATAAGCTCAACTTAACATACTGTTCTGGTCATTTTAAGATGCTTTTGAGTGCATTTCTAAGTGTTGGCCTTATTCTATGAACCCCACTATAATTTGGATTTAGTTTTATAACAACACATCTGTGCTACCCGTATTATTGAGGTAAGGGGTATGTTCTTCTGTTGCTAAACTTAGTCTTTGGAGAGCTGGAGGAAAGGCATTCAGCTGAGAGAAGCATTTGTCTGTGATACTTATCCTCCCATTGCCTAATAATCTACCACAGTCTGAGCTTATTTACTCATACCACAAAGCTGAGATTTTTTTTCAAGCATTTATTTAATTGTATTTTTGATAACTGTATTGTGTAAAGATGCCAAAAGGTTAGCACTAGGACTGCCCGCTAATAAATTACAGCGTAAATAGATAAATGAGGGGAGAACACAAAAACTTGCATTCTGAATGTCGTGGAATTACTGTTTCTGGAACAGTATTGTAGGTATACTCATTAGTAATGCTAACAATAAGGTGTATACTAGTACCATACTTTTTATGTACCCTGTACATGTGTGTCCCATAGCAATATCTGTAATATACTGCAGTAACTTTATTATGAAAGCAATAACAAGCAGGCCACTTTGTGATATATTCCTTCCTTTAAATTAGCTTGAGGGAATTCTAAGTTGATTTAGGTGTGACTTAGTTTTTAACTGGATTAAAGTCTGCACTCTATTAAAAACCGATCAACTGACGTGCCTTACAGGAATTTTATTTTATGAATAGAAGTATACTTTAAGAGCCTGCATTTTCCAAAAGATTGATTTTGCTCAGTTTTTCCCTCATCAGCTCTCTCCAATCTAGATTCAAATGAAAGCATGAACAAATTGCAGAAACGCTTTAGGCTCTTTCATTGTATTCCCTGGCAGAACAGATATCGCCCTAGCTCCTTTCCTTTCATTGCTCAAGTGTGTAAATACAAATCACAATTGGCTGGTATAGTCTGAGGAAAGTTTTGATTAATCTGACATAGAACAACAACAGTAACCCTTTTAGGACCTTCTCCACAGCCCACTGGAGTCAGTGGGGAAAAAACTTCTATTGACTTTAACAGGCTTTGGATCAGTCTCTTAATATCTTTCTTGTAATAAAATCTGAAAAATATCCTAAAGCAATACAGAATGCAAGACAGATGGAATTTTAAAGGCATTTAGAACTATGGGATTGACAAGAACCTGTAATAGTCGTTGCTATTGTAAAGGAAAAAGTTCCCTGAGTGGGCAGCAGTTGTACAAATGTAAAAGGAGTTCTCACTTAGCAACCTAGATCACTTGTGGCCACTGAATGCTTATATTTGAAAATGTTAAGGAAAATGTTCCATGGAAATCTGGTTAATGAGAATTTATAATATTTTTAGTGAAAAATAGAATAAGAAAAAAAGAAAAACCACCTCAAAATGGAAATAATAGTTTTATGGGTTTTTTTTACCAAGCAGCACTTTAAATGAATTTATAGTTGCATTAATTGCATTGTCTTGTAGTGTACAATGCACCAGTTATTTGCCAAGTTGTTGCCAAGTGATAGGTGACGCACGCACAGCCAGAAAGTACTAGCAAATAGATCTTTAGTGTTTCCCTGTTCTATTTTTACAGTGTTATTTTTAATCTAATAGTCATTATTTATGTAACTACTCTTTTCCTTTGTAAATAAAGTTTTGCTTCCCAGGTGCAAACTTTAGAATGCAAAAGATTTGGAAAGAATAGATGGTTTACATACAACTGAAGGGAGACATTTTCAAGAAATTTCTACTAATACTTTTCTCTATTGCCTTACTACTTTTTACTTGGAATGACATGGTCAGTGTGTTTAACACTGCCCATTGTTCGTAGCACATTTTCTTAGTTAATTGTTTCAATGGAGGAAAAACAAATTCCCATTCAGAAATCTCCCTTCTGTTGTTACACATTACTTTACAAATGAGAGAAAATTTAATGTGCTGTTTTGGACTGAAATCCTGAAGGCTGAATGTAATATTTGTCTATGAAGTTCTGTATATGGCCCCTAGCATTAAAGGCTAAGTGCAGACATACAGGGAGGTTAGGGGGAGGTTAGATCACATTAAAAATGGCCACCTGATCCTAGTTCATCCACGTGTGGACCTTACACTTAGGCCCAGTCTCAGTGATCGAAAATCAATCTAAAGCTGTAATAGTACAGAAGGTCCATGCACATAAACTGGTCTAGAATGGTGGAACGTGATCTAAGATAGTCCTGGATTGATATACATTCAAACTTAATGGACGTAGGTTAGACTGGTGAGTTGAACTTCAGTAGTTACCTGCGCAACCCCAGGGCAGGGATAGCCCAGCCTCTGGCCCCAGTCCTAGGACTATCCTTTTACTACCTACCCCTTATAGACCCTGTGAGCCCCTCTGATCCCACAAAACCCTCCTGGATCCTAGAATCCCCCCCCCCCCCGGGATCTCGTCTGCATCTCCAGTTGCTCCTGTGGACCCTGCCTGTCCCCTGATCCCTCCTGAAGATGCCATCTCTACCCCTAATCCTCCCATGCATCCTGATTGCACTTCTGATTCTCCAATCTGACAGATGCTGCCTGCTCCATGATCCCATCTGCTCCTCTGTTCCCTCCACAGATCCTGCTTACCCCCTGATTCAAAAGTACCTAAATGATTTTCCCATTTTCAAAAGAGACTTAGGCACTTACATTAAGCTTATACAGTGGAAGGCAGTATCAATGCCATATTAATCTAGCACTAAGTGATTGGAATTGAGTCCAAAGCACTGGCTCTGAAACTGGAAGCACTCAGACCATGTTGGTGCAGCACTGAGCCTAATTTGATAAATTCTTTAGAATTAGTGTAGTGCTGTACCCACATGGCTATACTGCTTCTAGGCCTGTGTAGCCCCAATGCATTGATCTTAGCAGGCCTGGATATTCACTTTCACATGCATGCTCCATGCCTGGAAATATGATAGTGGAAATACCCAAGGATGTCCTTCTGTGGTCATTTTGAGACCTTAATCTGTCATGCGCTTGAGAGAGGCTGCTGGGGACAACCCCCAGCATCCTTACAGTCCTATTTCTAGGTTTGGAGTGCATCACAGAGAGAAGATGGGTTGGACATGCTCAAGGACATCCTGGCTACAGCCCACTGTCACCACATTAGAAGTACCCAAAGTCACTTTTGAAAACAGGATGTAGGCACTTTATGAAATTTTACCCCCAGTGACTTCTCCTAGACAGCCTGTGGCAGAGCCAGGGAGAGAACCCAGATTTTCTGAGGTCCAGTCAGCTCCTGAACCACAGTACTAGACTTTCATTCTAATATGGATTACAGTTTGTAAAGAAACTGAGTTCTTGTATGATGTAGACATTAGGATGTTTCCATGTGTCCTCCTGCTTTCCCATTTATTCATCTACGGCACAGTAAAGAATACTCCTATGACATTTGTGTAAACAGGGGGGTTTTAGTGTTGTGAAAGGATACTGACTCTGCCATGAAGAGTAGCAAGTATGACCTGTACTCCAGAGTAGAAAGTATGACCTGTAGCAAGTATGGGCTGTATGGTTGAGTGTTCCTATGAGTGCATTCCAAGTAGATTTATATTCACTTTCTTCCTTGTATCTCTGTTTCAGACTTTAAATAATATTTTCTCTCTTCCATCTATGGGGGTGGGGTGGGGGAGAGAACAATAGTTGTTGCTTCTTTTTTGCAGTTCCTATTTACACCCCATGACAAGAAGGGTCCAAGAATGGTCTTCCTTTGGGGTATGAAATAGATCTTTCCTTTCCTGTACATATTGCAGAAGTTCAGCCTTTCTGAAAAGTCTTAATTGGTTTCTCAAGATAGCTCTCAAAGTAAATGTAATTGTAGATTGAAATAGCCCTGCCCTTTTATAGAGACAGTATAGTATCATTTTTATACATGTCTCTCAAATGTGGGGAATTCATTTTTAACTTTGTGATATAGCAGTACTAATGAATATGAACTAAAAAAATACCACTACTAGCAGTTGGCACTCTCATGGGCTCATAATGCATTTAAAGAGCCTCTAGCCTACCAAAAGGATTATTTGTATCAGGAATATATAGTCTAGCTGCACTTTTAAAGTATGCAGGTTATTCCTAGCTCTGGACCTGATTACCTTTTCACTTATTCTCACGTACATCAGGAGCCAAAGTCTATCAATACAGGTAGATGTAAAACCAGTAAAGGTGAGAGGCAGACTAAGTTCATGTATATCTGGATACCCACATGTACCTGGTTCTCCTCTTACTCAAGATTTATGCTAGTGCAAGTCTAGTGACCCTGATATAATTAGTTTTGATTTACACAGGTGTGTCTGAATGAGATGCTTTACTGCTCAGTAGACTAATCTACTGCTCAGTAAAGCATCACCATGTAACATGCCTAGCAGCTACTATACAGTACATTAGACTACTTTACAGTTAGTTAGTACCTAAACATTCAGACGGTAAACTAACTGTACAGTAGTTACTGCACAGTAGAGCTTGTGTAGATGTTGGCTGGGAGCAAATTTGCTCCCAGTCAGCCATACCAGTAGGAGGCTCAGGCTAGTTTTTTTCAGCAGGGGGCTCACTGCCAGTTGCCCAACAGGTAGAACAGCTCCCAGGTAGCCCCTGGATAGGCAGGGATTCCCCACCCAGCCAGGGGCTTGCTGCCAGTTGTGCTACCCACTGTTTCACCAACTGATCAGGGCAAGAGGCTGGGAAACAGCTGTGGGGGGGGGGGGGACACTTTTCCACCCCCAGCGCACAGGGCTGAAAGACAGCTGTGCCTCACCCCCTGGAGCCCAGGCCTTACCCTGCTGTTCCTTGCCAGCATAGGGTTGGTACCTGGGGGAGCCTCCCCCTGGCTGCCATACGGCAGAAAGGCATGGCAGAATTATCCCTGCCCTCCACTGCTCCTGTTGGGAGCAACTTTTCTCCTGACTGGTGCACATGTAGATGTGCTCTCACAGAATGAGTGGTTTTACTGTGCAGTAAGCTTTCTGTGCATTAATTGCATGTGTAGCTGCAGCTACTCAGTGGATGCTAAAAGTGTAGACTAATTCTACTGTGCATTAACACATCACAGTAAAAGTTGTGCTAATGTACTATTGCACAGTACAGTTAGTCTACTGCACATCAGCATCACCTAAAAAATCTGTACTGGTAATAGTGCTGATTATGGCGCATTAAGTTAGTACCTGTAATAATTATGCCATATTATGGCACATTAATGCACATGTAGACATGTCCAATAAGAAGAAAATTAGGCCCATCCTGTTAAACCCAAAAGAGCAAATCTCTGCCCCATTCTTTTTCCTCTGTGCTTCCACTGTAATTAAAAGCACCTGGAGCGTCACATGTATCAGAATATGCACACTGAAAAATGGCAGCAGGGGCACGTTAATGAAAGCTTATTGAATGAGCTTTAGTTAAAGTGCCTCTGCTGCCATTGTTCAGTGCAGGAACACTGATGCATATGATGCTGGAGTCTGCATGAGCACAGTAATTACCACTCTCCAGCAGACTCAATTAATTGAGTATTTTCTGACATGTTGTAATTACTGTACATCAGAGCAGCCTCTCTGCACATATATAGGTACCCTAAGTACCTAAGGTTAGGTTGGGAGGAAACAGAACACATGTTATCATTTGTTGGTGGTGTGGGGGAGAGGGTTCAGAGCCTGCCTGCATAGGCTGAATCCAGCAGGTATGGCAGGTAGGAGGCAGGACTCCTGCATGCTTCCCAGCATGCCCTGTGGGCTTCCTGGGTCGACAAAGACTCCCAAGTGGAGCTGAGTGGCCAAGCCACCCCTGACTGAGGACATCATGGCTCCCCACCTGGCCCTGATATGGCAGCAGCTCATCATCCCCATGAGCCATCAGCTAGGTGTCCCATGTATGACCACCCAGTGCACCAAATGTATGTGTGTCCCAGATGCCTGGGTTCTGTGTGTGAGTTCCCCAGATACCTGGGTTCTGCATGGGTATGTGTGTGTGTCCTGGATGTGTATTCTTTGTGTGTGAATGTGTCTTGGATGCCTGTGTTCCGCCCCCAGCCCCAGCCAATCGATGCTGGTGGTCCTAGCCCCACAAAGCAGCAGGCTATTTGGATCCATGAAACCCTTGCTGAGTAGCTCTTCACCCATATGAACCAGGAGCCCTACCTGGATGAATGGGGCCTTGTGGCACTGGGCCATGGGTCTCCAGCCTCAGGCTTCTCTGGCCTGTGTTATGAGCAGCACTGCCCACAACCTGGGCTGGCTGGGCACCAACCCCTTTCCCCCTTTCCTCTCCAATGGCTACCAGGGGCACACACTGGGGCTGTTGGGGAATGCATCCCAAGAAAGAGATATGCCTCATTTAACCAAATGTTGAAGCTGCCAAAGTGTCAGTATGTTTATTAAACAAAAACTGTGCAATGTTGCCCACTTTGGAACTTGGAACCTCCTTTTCACTTAACACCAAGAAAGTAGGGAAATACCCTGCCTGCCCTGGATAGTTATGACATTGAGCAGGGGGAGAGGGGTGGAAAGTCGTGGGGGCTCAATTTAACAAACATGAAACCTTGGGGCAGCAGGGGGAATGCCACATGCAAAACTACTTCCACTTGGTTTAATGAAATGTTGCAGCTGCCAACCTTTTTGTGTGCATAATAAATTAAAAATGTGGAATGTTGCCCGCTCTGGAACTTGGACCCAACCCCAGGGGACTGCCTGTCCTCCAGAGGCTGTGTTTATCCCCTGCAGTAGGACTGAGGTCTGGAGTGGGTTGGCCCAGTTAGCTGGTGTGCCAGTGAAACCTAGAGTTGTAACTGGTTGTAACACCTTGGCTGTAGGGCTGAAAAAAAACTTTCAGTGTCTTTCAGGCTGTGTTTGGAATAGGGCTTGCACCAGGGACATCTGGGTAAACACAATGGCCTCAGGAAAGCAACACAGCCTTGAGGGATGGGGGCAGCCAGTTGTTAATTAACCAGATTTATGGTCTCACTCCATGTAACAGACTGATTAGCCCCCAATAACAGTAGGGAGTGCTGACCTTGGCACCTCAGCTTTCTTCCAGACAAGTGACATGTGGATTGTGAGGGTTGCCAGTGGCATGTGAGTTGACGTTTGAAAGACATGGGATCAGTGGGGAGCATCAGTAAATCTATACTTTTAGTCTTCCACCTGGACAATCATCGAGCCAAGAACACACTGAATAGGCAACCATAGCCTTCCCCTCTGAGCATACTTCAACTTGCCAAGGAGTGACATTAAACCTTTCCCTCACCTATAAACATCACACTCAAAAAGGTCATCTGTAAAGTCTGAAGACATTTAGGCAGCACAACATATTGTGCCAACTTCAAAGTGCTCAGAACCACTGCACCTGCAATGGCATACACCCCAGCAAATTACTGTGCTCCTGTATGGTTCAGTAGTTGTCACACTAAAAAGCTTGACACTGTATTTAACAGTGCACAGAGACTCATTACAGGTTGTACAATGTATACACACAGATGTATTCCCTGGACTCTTGAGCATTAAACCAAGTGACATAAGAAGACAAAGCCTAACCCCTGTTGCCAGGTATCTGAGCATGTAGACAGCCTAGCAAGCCAGGTACTGTGGCCTTGTGTATTGCACTGAATTTAGGTAAGGGGTGGGGTGAATGAAATGAAATGATTGTTCAGAGTAATCTGGGGGGGCTAGTGTGGCGATTGCTCTGGGTGCCGAAGCAAGGGGGCACCAACAGGCACTCCCATTCAGGGAGGAACATGGGATGGAGCTGCAAGTTGCTCATTTGGAACACAGGGATAGGAGAAGGGTGGCTCCCACTGCTGTGTGCATTCTTGGGCATAGGTAGTAGAAGGTTGTGCCTAACGGGTCTTAGCCCAAACGCGGGGCAGCGATGGCAGCACGTTGGACCACAAGACATCCTGGGTGCAGGCTCTGGGTGGATGCAGCATGGGGGAAGGATCACACAGAGACACAGATGATCAGCTGGAGCCTGTAGGCAGCCAGAAACTCAGCCTGGCTCTGTGTGGAGCAGTGCCCAGCACGTAAGTGTGTAAGGGGGAAGTGGGGAGGGAAAGGTCGTGAGGGAGGCATTTTATGGTCCCAACAGTGATGGAGGGAGTGGGGGAGGGGTGAATAGGGCCCTGGGGCAGGTTGTAGTAGGGTTGGAGCCCAGGTGGCTCATCCAGGGGCCACTGGGTGCACCCCTGGGGCAGTCAAGGAGGCAGGTGGCTCCCCAATTGGTGCTTAGGATGGAGGTAGCCTGCTGTTGTGGGCTGGGGCTCTGTGACCCGCTGCCACTGCCCTGGTAGCTGTGCAATGCTATGTGCCTCCCATCGCTGAGTGGGCAGGGGTCTCAGTGCAGCCAGTCTACAAGAGGCGCTTGGTGTCACATGGCTGCCAGGGCGGAGGCAGTGGGGCACAGAGTCTCAGCCCTCAGCAGCAGCCCTCCTCCAACCTGGGCACAGATCCAGGGGGCATGTGCCCCCCATGCCTGCCCTAGGGGTGTACACAGTGACGGAAGACTCCTATGTCCCTGGATGAGCTTCCTGGGCTCTAGCCCTCCCATGACCTGCCCTAGGGCCTCATTCGCCCCAGCCCCTGCTCCTGCCCTTGACTTACTCCTGCCCTCACCGTGGGAGCCTCAATCTGCTCCCCCCACAACCCTTCCCTTCCCCGCTTTCCCCCTACACACTTACCTGTTGGCAGTGTGTGTGTGTGTGTGTGTGTGCGCGCACGCGCCTGTGTGTGTAGAAATATCTTTTAAGTTTTACTCAGCCCTTCCAAATAAGATTTTCTCCCTTTGCCTATGCTCCCTGGCAAGCATGGGAGGGCGTGTGCCCCCTGGATCTGTACACAAGGTGAGGGTGGGCTGCCATTGCAGACTGCTCTGGCTGCCAAACTTTGTTACGGCGCTGGTAATTAGGTCTGAAATCTATTCCTGCAGCCTTTTATGCCAATACCAAGTGAGTCCCCCATTGTTCATGACCTTGACAGAGACGTATGGATCAGGCTGAACAGACTGAGATCTAGATAGGGATGCTTCAAAACAAGACTTCATAAGATGAACATCTTGGACAGCCCACTGTGTGAGTATGGTGTCCAGCAAACAGCATAGCACTTATTCAAAAGCTGAAAACTTGACATATATGCGGATGAGGTAACCGGAATCCACATACTATGCAATAATACCACACAGTGGCACATAGCTGGTTGGAGTGAATGAGCTGGGGGAGGAGGGGTTTTTAACAGGGAGTTCACTGCCTCAGGTCACTTGGGGTGGGACTGGCCTGGTAGTGAGGCAGATCACATAAGCTATGGCTGAGGCTACAGTGCTGGCCTGGGAGGTGGGATGAGCAGGGTGCTGCAAAGCCCATGGGTTGCCAGTGGAATGTGACTTAACATGAGCTGAGATTAGATCTGGTACAGAAGTTCGTTACTGCGCTCTAATGTACAGTGCTAAAGTCTGATACCACATCCATCCAGGGGTTATCTTAGAGCGGGATCCACGAGTTTTACAGCATTCTATGTGCCCTGTCTGTTCAATTACAGCTGTTAAGCATTTTCTGGACACTTACTGTGCAATAAATGTAACTTCTATACCAAGCCTTCAAGTCATGGTGATATTCTTCTTTCGCTGTTCTACCCAATGTGAGCTAGAAATTAATCTGACCCAGATTCTGGTTATATCAATGGAACTATAGATACCACCTTAGACACAGAAATGAAGAGAATCATTGCAGTGTGTAGAGTTAAATAGCTTATTAATGCATCTCTCAATTTTTGGTCATTTTTAATAATACAAGGATCTAAAGGGGGGCATTGTAGTTCTAACCTTTCACAGTGTTGGGCTGTTATTTTCTGTCTTGAACTGTTCTCAACCTTGCTGTGCATCTAGAGGATAAATGTCTCTCAGACATTTTACGTCTCTCAAAAAAATCTATTTGTCTCATTTGATGGACTTGAGCAGTTGCAAGATCAGCATATCCCAAATATGCTTCATAAGCCAGAGGAATGGTCTGTGACAATGTACCCTGATGCCACAGTGCATTGCTTAAACTGTTTCCTTTTGTTAATTTACATTCTTCAGGGAAGATCTGATATATGTGCCATGAAGATATCCAAGGGTATTTTTGATCATAAAATTTAATGATAAAACTAAATTAGTTTTTCTGTTTTTGTAAAAACCTGGAGCTAAGAATTCAGCTAGCCATGGGCAAAGGAAAATCCTTCATTATTAAGCTAATTATGTGGGATCAGATTTTGATCATTATAGTTACATAAAATAAGTATTGTAGTTATTGAGTTACCACAATGATTTTGACTGGATTACCTGAGGAGAAAGAAAACTCAAGTCTAACTAAGAGTGTCAGACTCTACCTCTTGCTGCCTCTTTGTTGTATATACAGATATACCACAGAATTTAATGGCATTACACCAGCATATAGGATACAAGCACAGGCCCAGTCAATATAGAAGTTAGGTCTTACTTGCTACAGCTTTCTTTTTTTATTTCTTCTTTTCCTGTACTTGAAAATGTTGTTTTTCTGAAAGCAACCAGCCAGATGGCTTTGGACATGAATCTAAACTTCACAACCGACTTCACAAGATTTATACCAGCTGAGCCTTTGGTCCTCTGACATTCTCTTTATTTAGCATGGGCACTGTCAGAATGAACTACCGTGCCATGGACTGAAATCTGTTTTGGAAGCATTATATGTGGGACTGAGGGTTCAACCATCATCTCATTTCAGTTCTCACTTTCCTCCTGAGAAGAAAAAAATAAAGGTTCACTAATGCTACCAACTCATTTCACATATGCTACTACACAAGTGTTGATGGCAATAACTTTCAGATAATATAAGGTAAAAGGCTTTGTATCTCATTATCCATTCTGGGAGCCACCCAGGTTCCCATCACACACAGTTCTCTGACAACTCATGTTTTGTGTATACATGCTGCTATATAATGGATATTCCATGTTAGTTTTTAGTTTAATCTATCAAATATGTCTGGAGGTCTGGTGCTTTTCTGCCCCTCTGTGAATGGTGAATATATTAGAGATGGGTCCCTGGTTTCAAATTAAGCTCATGCAAGCAGTCTAGTGAACCTTGTTTTCAGGTTCTTATGTTACTATTTTACTTTCTACCTTCCTAATTTCCCCTAATTATCATCATTACTAAGCTAACACATAATGTAAAAAGCTTAACAATTCACCACAACCTCTGGTTCATATTTTTTCCTGGTCTTCCATTTCTTAATTTCTAAAATATCAGGTTCTTCTATGACATACTTTAGAAATGCTTTAATCTTGTCAATCCAATAATAAATTGACATTTTACACTTGGTGTACATTTTTTTTAGTTTCCATGTATGTCATGCATGTAAGAAGCAGCCCCTCTGCTGAGTAACACGCAGTATAGATCTGGGCTGTCCAGCTGGTGGTCTCCAGGCCATATACTGTCCACAAGGGGTTGATTTGAAGCCACCAGGTTCCTACCCAGATACTGCTTCCTCTGTCACTCTACCTGCAGCAGCAGTTGTGGTCTCTGGGCTCCCTTCCCTCCTCTGGCTTCCACTTTCTACTCCCTCTCCATCTGTGCTGCTGGGAGAGCCTGCCATCTGGGGCACCTGCAAGTAGTGCAGTGGGGAAGCACCCACATGGTATGCAGTTCAGGGGCCTGTGGCTCATGCTGGTACAGCCTGAACAGCACGTGGCTCCCCACTGGTGTGGCCTGCAGGCAGTGGTGATGGTGTAGGGAGTGCATGGGGGTGCATGTGCACCGCCTGAGAGTGCTGGTGCACCCCCTGACCGGACACGCACCCTGCTTAGGTGATGGGCAGGTGAGAGTGCCAGTGTTTCCCTGGGAGCACCAGCTGGGGAGTGGGAGTGCAGGATGTAGTGCCGCAGCCACTTCCAGAAGTGCCGTGGTCACTTCCTGGTCAGCGAGATTGGCTATGGTGGGATGCCCCACCCTGGGTGCTGACTGGTCACTGGGTGGGCGGGGGGCACCATTCCATGCCTGCAGGGCATGCAGCTGAACACTGCTGTAAAGCAGATGAATTTCCTCATTTTCAAGAGCTGCTGCATGCAGGGTGGGAGAGAATGGGCTGAATGTGCTTCATGGAGGGCTCCCAGGTATTGGCACAGAGGCAGTCATGAAGTGTAGTCATACTGTTTCTAGTGAAGTGGTAAATCAGCACAAAGCCTCTACAATGGACTCTATTATAAAGGAGATTTATGATGTTACAGCTCATCCCTTTTCCCTTTTGAGAATAAGCTGTGCAGATTTAAGCATTTTTATGTCTGTATAACTGCAACCACACTGGGTGTGTTGTACCACTTTAACTGTGCAAGGTTGCTTGAAGCAGTACAATTTTTGAGTCTACATAGTTGGGGTTTGTTTGGTTTTTTGGCTTTCTTTTCCTCATGCATTTAACTAAAATGATACTTCCATACATTGAATATTATAAATGTGTGTGTAAATACACACATTTAAATAAATGCAAAAATATGGCTAAGATAAAAATGCAGAGGTGCCAAGGAATATCTAAATTAAAATAGATTAAATAGTAGTTTCCTTTTAAATTAGTTTATTCACCTGGGTTTTACTTCCACCAGCTTAAACTACCTCTGAACTCCACATCTAAGATGTGGACCAGCCACAAGCACAAACAGACTGTATGATTTTAACCTATATTTTTGGCATGGGCAATAGCCCAGCTCCACGTGATTTCATTCAGTGACTAGCCGCATACAGACAGAAAAATACATAGGCCCTAAACTGTTCCCCAACTATATAATTCATCAAAGCAATTTTAAAATCAATTTGATGTTTGACAAAGAGCCAGTGTAGCTCCCTGAAGATTAGTGTGACATGCTGAGGCTGCTTACTTTGAGTTAAAATTCTGACAGCAGCATTTTGCGCATGTTAGAGACTATGCAGCATTTTCTCAGAAAAGCCATAAAGTAAAGCAGTACAATACTCGATCTTACAGATCACAAATATGTGCACTTCATCAGTCTGTGATAATAGTGTTGGCTAAATTCCTGCTGTGTTCTGTGAGTGACAAATCAGGCAGGTAGACAGAGCCTATAGCACAATCTTGCCCCAATTTTAAATAGCAAAAAGAGCAATAGGCTCATATTCAGCAAATTATTGGTATCGGGAGTCTTCATACGGTGTGTAGAGGTAGGGAACAAGAAAATTAAGAATCATTCTCAGTCCTGATTTTACCCAACTCTTTTCTGGGGGTTTTTAATGGATCGGGGCTTGGATAAATATAGTGCCAACCTGGTAAAACCTTAGTTTTCCCTCAATGAATGTTGTAGGCAGGGTGATGCCATGATGATTCTATAGCAGGATGGAGCAATGTAGTTGTAGTGTCTTTTGGGCCAGCTACTAGGTCATTTGGTAATAGGAAAGAATGACAGAAAGGGCTTATAAAGCCAACTGAGGCTAGTTATTAGAACAAGGAAAAGAGAGTATTATTGCTACTACTCTGTTCCCCCCTGCTTCAGCGCAGAAGTTTCTGCTCTGCTTCTACTTAGGAGCTGCTTAGAGCTTCCTTCCTGTCTAGTTCTGTGTTAGCTTTAAATGAAAATAACAGTGTGGCTCTTGTATTGTTCAACTCTCACTGGCTCTTAGACTTCTTGGCAGTTAAAGGGGCCTCAAAATCATTTTGCACCTTTGACCAGGGAGAAGGCTGAGAGATTGAGTGTTTAGAAACTGAAAGGTCACAATCTTGGACTGGCTAACAACATGTGAAATAAAAAAGAGAAGGGCAACACAAGAAAAATCATCTCTATTACACTGAGGTAAATACTAGATAGATGTTTCTATGATGTTTTACAAGGAATTCAGGTTCTGCCATGTTTGTAGCTCCTATAGAAGTTGAATTTCATGAACATGCATGCAGTAGTTTTTGCTGGCACTGATGAACTCTTATGATTTATACCTGTTGAGTATCTAGACAATAAAGTTTAAAAATGTTCCAAAATATTGTGCACTATATATTTATATACACACACACACACACACACACACACATTTTAATATATATATATATACTGACACAGACACACACACTTCAGAGGAAATAACAAAATTCTTGCAAATATTCCAGAAGCCAAAAAAACCCCAGAGGCTGCAAATTATTTGTCTGCTCACCATACATTCCTGGAGGGTCCTTTAATCAAGTGCATTAAAAGCTGCTGACAGATTCAAACTGATATTGAGTCAGAGATAATGGAATATGCTCAATGTCTGAGTTCTGAGAGTTCAGTTCAGAAATTTCCAGACTGATTTGCTTAATCACACAAGTCCATTTTTAAAGAGCTTTAATTTTCCTTCTGCCTACTTTTTCATATTTAGAAATTCAGAAATTCTTGGGTTCTAAAGCTTTATGATGCATATTCATATGACAACTCTGAACATTATGATGGCTTGTTCAGAATATGAAAAATGCAGTTTTGAGAGCGAATGATCAATGTTATTCAGAAAATGGCTTGAAGGCATTATTCTAGGCTGCCATAGCATAATCATCATCCTGGCAAAGAGAAAGCGCTGGTTAATAGCCACAGCTAGTCTTTCCAGTTCTTTTTAGCACTAGGAAACAAAATAGTGGGAGACTCACTAAACTGGAGTAAAGACCTGGAAGGCTTGGGCAAATAGCAGGAAAAAGAGATCAGCAAATCCATAAACCATGTAAACAAATAGAGGCAGAGCCAAATATCAGAATCACTTCAAGACTTCTAAGCATTTCAAGACTTTCCATTGTGTAAGGAGACTGAGGTAAATGTCATGTGAAGTCAAGCCATTTCATAAATGATGTGAAGTGTTTTGACAATAAAATTGTGTCAGTGTCGACATGAAAGATGAAGTCTTTTAGTACCGAGTAGCATGCATAAGAATAAAATCTGATCATTCTTATCTGAATCCCCAAGGACTTCAGAGGGTTTGTTATAGATGGTAAAAGGTAATGGAATAGGAAGTAATTAATATTCACAATTACCCAAGGGCATGTGGGGATTATTTTACAATGAAAATAATCATGATCTATGAAAAAATGTAGTCATGTGAAACATAACAGACAAAGGAAGAGCATAATTAAGTGACAGTTTGGAGTGAAAACATTTATCACTAAGAAATGTATTATTTATCTAGTCATAGGCAATGTCATACTGATCTGAATGGTGATTAAATATGAGAATGAAAGCTCAGGGTTCTGCTGTGTTGCCCCTCAAAAACTCAAGGGACAAGCATGTTGAATTATTGCAGATGAAATCTTGCTCTGTTTCCTCTTATGTGTCATGGCATCCCCCTTGAGGATTCTTCCCAGAGGCAAGTAATGTTATAGACACTCCTGACAATGTGTTTTCTTGGAGAGCTTCTTTGTGACAGAGATCACTGGAATGGCCTGATGGCAATACTGAGGTGAGGGCTCTTAGTTCATAAGTCCTTTTCATATGGAGGTTCTGTTCGAAGTTGTGAGCGGAGGATATTTCTGCTGACAAAGACAAAGACTGAAAATGGAGGAATTAGAAAGGATTTCCATGATTTCCAAGTGAAGGGAAAAATTGGTTCTTCCTTAAATGGGGTCTATTGAGATTACTGGGGAAATGGCTAGGTGTTCAAGAGGAGAATAAGAAACCTAATAGGTAAACCTATTGGATCTGAATAAAGTCCTGAAGCTGGACCTTTGTTCCTCCTTCTCTTCATAATAAAAAAAAAATGGATAAAACAGAAATGCTGTGTGAGCATTTCAGCCACTGCTACCAGAGAGCTGCCAGATGTTTGCTTTACAGTTGGAGAAAAACCCCCAGAGACATGGGGGTGGTGGAACTTGATATTTAGTATCAGAACCCAGGGAAAATTAGCTAATGTGTGTGTCAGAACAAGAAATCCTCTGCTCATTTCAATTACTCAAAATCTTGGCTTGCTGATGAGAGTGCATTTTAGAGCCTTCCATAATTAAACGGAGAAGTAAGAGCCAAAAGGGAAATTATAAAAACCTGTAAAGGAGAGTTAAAAAAATAAAACTATGTTTAATTCACATATTTTGCCACCATCTCATACAGTGCAGCCCATAACAGAAGGGTTTTTAGTGGGCTAGATTTACACCAGTAAAAAACTGCAATAATTCTATTGATCTCAAAAGCTATGCCAAAATTACACTGTATAACTGAAGTCATTGCCAATTGTTTGTAAAGTGAACATGTAAAGCATATAAAAGTTCTTGGTATTAATTAAATGGAAGTACAGGCAAGATCTGCTGATCGTTGTGCAAAGATTTGCAAACCTTTATGTCTGTATTTTTACTGCAACTCTTGGTGAATTGGGGAGCGTAAGGATAGTAAATATAGTTTAAAATCACCTTTCTACCTTTTTATACCCTCCAATAAGTCAGAGTCATATTGGCCCTTGGCATAACTTAAAGGAAACCCAAAGACTATCAGGTTGGTGGAGAATTCTCCAGTACTGTGTCTTCCATTTAATATTGGGCATGCCTTTCACAGGATGGGGAAATAACTATGCTTTACCTGCCCTAACATAGCAGAAGGTGCAGCCTCAACATAGATCACCTTTTCATCCCCTGTGCAATAGAAGGGGACTGAATGGAACCAAGGACTTGATGAACCTGTTGATTTTGAGTGAATCCCAGGCCATTTTTGGTTGACATCAGGCAGAGATTACTGTTTTACAAGTTTCTGATTAAAAAACCAGTAGGAAAATATTGAGAGACTGTAATTAGCCTTCAGGTTCTGGGTATCTCTGTAACCCACATAACTTGAAAGACAAAAAACAATTTCCATGAATTTCTAAAAGCTGAAATGTTCTAGCTCTATTTAGAATCCATACTTAAAGACTACTGTAAATACAAAGAAGAAATTATATATATTCTTATACTAAAAGAGAAAATCTTTAGCAATTTCTTCACCAGGTAGAAGACTCTAAGCTTTCACTCACTGATAAATACAGCAGCTGAAAATTAAAATCAAAAGACACTACAAACATATTTTCCAATGGTAGGATTTCACATCTTTCTGGCGTTCTTATTTGTTTACAGAATTGGTAAGGAATGTAACTTTCCAAATTTTACAAAATCAACTCATTGCACTATATATATTTTCCAGTTCCCCAGCCCTTCACAGGGTAGTGGAAAGAGAGCAGGGATGACAGAGCTCTCTCCTCTTTCATAAACAAAGTGAATTAGTAAATGTAACATAAAAAAAAAAGACTCATTTTGTGTAAATATGAGAAGAATGGGGGAGGGAGAGACAACTGGTCTCACCAAGTGCTGATTACAAGCAGAAATAATAAGATGCATTTTTATCCTACACAATGAAAGCTCTCCAGTCCCACACAGTATTTATTGTTTCAGTTTATGTTGGTGTAATGGACTGCTAATTTTTGTCTGCTTCATATGCATTTGATTGTTATTTTTGTTTATCTGCAGTTGCAGTGCATTTAGTGATTAAATCTTCCAGAGAATTTGTTTTCCAAAACCCTTACAAGCTAGACAGGCCATCTTCAAGTATTAGTTGGGATTTCATATAGTTTGGCAGTAATTGTTTCTTTTCCTATTATAACTGTAATAATAAAGAGAATGCATGTGATATCTAGATTGGGAGAATTATTAGGTCACTTATACAAGTCAATATACCAATGGTGCATATTGCTAGTTAAATCCAATTTATTTGGCCCTGTGGGCTGGATTTGGACTGTGAGGCTTTAGGCAGGCTGGATGACCTATGAATGGTTTTGGCAATTGCAGCTTTAATCCCTGCAGCTTCAGAGCTGCTATATCAGTGTGGCTGCAGGGCTAGGGACAGACATTACACTTAAACCAGTTTAAGTGATCAGAAACTGGTTTGAACCTCTAACGGAACAGGTATTCAGTGCACATAAACCAGTTTGAGAATGGCTGAAACTGGTCTGAGATAAACCTGGTTAAATGTAGTATCAGTAGGGTGGCCATCATAGAGGACATTCCAGTTTTCTGCTACTTTTTCCTCTATTGATGTGAAACCCAATGCCTTTATGTCCTCTATTTTTTCTCTTAAACTTCAAGAGAAAAATAGAGGGCATAAAGGTGTTGGGGTTCATCTCAACAGAGGACAACCAGACTGTCCTCTATGACGGCCATCCTAAGTATCGGACTTAACTGGTTTATGCAATGTCTGTCCCAGACCCCTTGCTGGTTTAAATTAAATCAGATACCCCTGGCATGCTCTCTGGACTAGGTGGGGCGCTCTGCTCCACAGCAGGGCTGGCCCTTCCCCTCTGCTCCCTGGCTGCAGCTCTGGCAGAGACTTGAAGGCACTGCAGCATCTGCTTGCTCCCCCCACTCTCTGCCTGCTCCTCTCTCCACTCTCTGCTAAGCAGGCATTCCCCCATCCTGCACAGACACTTCTCAGCATTAGCTAGCAGACCACATGCTGGCTACCTCCGAGCTGTGGCACAGGGGACAAAGGCAGAATCAACAGATAGCTGGTAATGTCCCTCTGTTTTCTTAATGGAGTGATAAACATTCCCTGCTGGGCTGTTTAGGAACCCCTCCCTAATCAGAGCCTTGGGCCTGGCCATGACCCCCTCAGCTCAGCTCTGTGGAAGAGATGGGAGGGCTGCTCTAGCCCCCCTGGCTTCTAGCGTGAGCCCTTGCAAGCATGTGCCTGCATTTCTGCGATGTCTTGTCTGGTTACAAAACTGATTTAGCCTAACCAGGTTAGACTAACCTGAAAAGATTCAATCAAATTAGGCTCAGATGTTTTGAATGTCTGTCCTTAGCCATGGTGAGCTTAGCCCTCAGCTACTCCAAGGAAGTTCTACCAGGTCATTAGCCAGACTTCATTCCTTCTACTCTCCAGCACTCCTTTTGAACCCGAGCCACTACAAATTGCATTTAATATTCATTGGTTAAAAAAGATGGACAGCAGTGGGAAATTTTCTGACCCACTGGGAACAAGGGTCCAGGTTAAAACCCAGATCTGCTCCATTCCCCAGCAGCATTCATGTCACTGAGCCACACTTTCTGGTCCCATAGCTCACCTTTACTTGGCCGCTCAGGGGGCTCAAGAGGAGCTTGGTTAACACCTAACTTGTGACCTGAACACTAGAATGCTGCCAGAAAGTCAAGAGATGCATATGGGGTGCTCAGAACCTGGTTGTCCTATTTGTTAGATCAGTGCCCTAATTACTTAGCTACTGGGGTTAGAACCTGAGAGGACTCCTTTCTCCACTAGTCATGGGTTACATATACAGACATGTAGCTGCCTAGCCAATCTGTCACTTATTGTACATGCTCGGTAGCTATGTGGACACTTACATATACACACTGCATGTAGTGCAGGACTGCAAAGTCTGAGTAAGTGCAAACAATGCCACTTACAGCGCTGGATGCATAAACAGATACAGCATTTCACCCTTGCTGTTCCCTGATTTTATGTTTGGTTCTATTCTGTTGAGATCCTCAGTACAACTGAGATAGCCTCAACTGGTAAATCAGGAGGGAATTGCGGGAGAGCAGTGGTGCTCTAGTAAAATGGCCTTGTTCCTTATTATATTCCCTACACTTTTTTTATGCAATGGGTTTTATATCATCTGGGAGCTAGCACAAGATGTTTGGTTCTGCTGGCTGACTTCCTGACACCTTTGTGTTATAGGAGAGGTGAAACAGACAAGAAGAGCACTGAGGATCTGACCAGCTGGCCTACAGCAGTAAACCCCCTCCACTGCTTATTAGATGAGGTGTAAAATCGTGATGCTGATTACTTGTGGCAATTAAAAATCCGATGGGGGAAGGGCCTGAAACTTCTTCCATATACAAAAGATGCTGAAGGAATCACTGTGTCAACCACAGGAAAGTAAGTAATCTCTGAGACAAAATGCAGCAATCCCTGGAAGGCCTGATTTGATTCCTAATGACTTCAGTGACTTTTAGATCAGGCCAAAAGCACCCCTACCCAGGAGTTGTTGACAGGACATGAAGGATACCATAAATAATTTTTAATTTCAAGGGCATTCTCCATAGGTGGGTGGAAACTTAATTGTCCAAACTGGAATTAGTCTGTGGTACTAGGGTAGAAGTCCTTATTTTGTAAAAAAAATGCTGTGAGACATTTAATGACCTCTGTGTTACCTCTCATCTAGAAAAAACACCCCCAAAACCCAAAACAAAACAGCATTACAATGCCAGCTGTAGCAGTTCTGCTTCCCCAAGCAAACCAGCAAAGACATGTTTACCACAACCAGCAAAATCTCCCACAGAGTTACTGAAACCTCTGATGATTTTGAGAAACAGCATCACCACTGCTCTCCTCCCCTTTACAAGTTCTTATAGGAGAAGGGAAAACCACAGATCACTTTACAGCCATCACCAGGGATCCTGGTTTTCCCTGTTTCAAAATCAGATAAAAAAAATCTGTTTTCTCTGATAAAAAAATACAAAATTTTCTGATGAACTCCCCCCAAATCCACATTTTTCTCCAATTAAAATGAAACACCACTACATATATAGGTATCAGTTGAACACAATGTTTTATTGATGTATTTACAATTTGAAAGCAATTTGGAAACTTGCCAGTGCCTCAATCACTGTAATAAAATCAATTCTAAATATATATTTTGACATTCCAATTTTTTTTTTACCATAGAAAATTGGAGCTACCCTTGCCCGCTTCATTCACCAGGATGTGGGTCCAGCTACAGCGGCTGCCCCCCACTTTGTGGTGCTGAGCAGCCCTAATATGCTGGTGCTCTGTCTCTACCCATGCTGTTGCCCCTCACTCCTGACCCACAGCCCCCTGCCCTTGCTAATGCTCCTTCACTCCTGACCCACTGCCCCCTGACCCTGCCACTGCCCTTCCACTCCTGACCAACAGCCCCTAATCCCTCTAGCAGGGCTGAAAGGGGTCCCCAGCTGCCAGAGCTGTAGGACCAGGGTCAAAACCCATAGTCCTGTCCCCCTCCAGCAGTTCCGGAGCCCCGGCTGCTGCCTGTGGGAGGCAGCAACTGCCATGGCCCGAGTAGAGCGCAGACCCTGACTCCCCCTACTTCCGCAGGTGGCATGGCCAGAGTGGAGCCTGTGGGAGAGGAGGGAGGCAGATGTGCGTCACCCATTGTGGGCTCCCCTGCTGTCCTCCCTTCAGGGGCTCCACAGCAGAGTGGGACAAGAAGGATTTGTACCGCTGCCAGGAGCCCCACACTAGCTACACTGCCATGGCAAGGCATCCCCTGCCCCCTCATGTCTCCTTTCCTGGAAGTGCACAGAGCAGTGGGGAGTCAGTTCCCTTGCCATTCCATCGGTAAGCTGCCCATGACTGCCCTCCTACTCCCCAGCCATACATTCCTGCCCAGCCCTGGGCCCCATGCACCACCCCAGCTGGGAAATGTCCCCAGCCCCAGCTCTGCTCCACTCCTGTCTTCCGATTTCCCTCCCTCACTGTGGGGATCTCAATCTGCACCCCACCCAACTTACCTGGAAGGAGCTGTGGGAGCTGCTCTCCACTGCTGCCTGGCTGCCACGTGTGTATATTAGCATTTACTTGCATGTGTTGCCCCTTGCCTCTGATTGCCCTTTTCCCACTTCCCCTAGCCACAAGCAGCCCCTTGCAGGATGAAACTCTGCCAGCCTGCAAGGGGAAACCTGCTAGTTCCCACTTTAAAGAAGAAAATACATGTTTATCTATATTTTCCCATGGAAAATGGAAAATCAGGATCCCTGGACACCACTATACCTTCAAGAAACTCCCAGTGTGGAAATGAAGTGAGAAGAAAAATGTTTGCTTGTTCTTTTCTTAAGCGCTTCAACAACAGAGGGAGAAAAAAAACCCTTGTTTTGCTTTGCATGTCACCCTTAAAATTGCAAGGCTTCAATGTGTCTTACAGATTGTAGATCTTTATAGTACCAGCTGGATTACAGTTAGTGGTTCAGATCCTTAGTGTGTATAAATTGGCATAGCCATAAACTTAAAACTTTTATTTGTTGTTGATAATGCCCCTCGTGAACAAGGTACTGTCCAGCCACACAGGAAGATACAGACCATATCCCAGACAACTTACAGTGTAAAGCCATTAGATCGAAATGGATGGATTTCTGTAGTCAATTGCATTTATTTCCATGGACTCTACTTAGACATAACAGCCTACCTAGGTAGATCAGTTTATATAACTATAACCTAAGAAAACACATGGAAGAAGGTGAGAAAAATACATTCATTATAGTATGTAATTTTTGGCCTGATTTTGAGAAATGCTGAACACTCACAGCTTTTACTGACTTCAGTTGGAGTTGTGATTACTCAGCATGTCTAATAATCAGGCCCTATATGTATTTCTTGATTAAATAAATTCACAGCAGCTATACTTGACTGCCCTCCAGCAAGACAATTATTAGATCATTACAATGTCTTGTACCATCACAGTAGAAGTGAATCTGAAAAGAATGTTAATTCACATACAGCAGTAAAAAACAAGAATGCAACAAATAAGTAGTTGTCTTGATAATCGGAGGTTCACCGACTAGTCACTATCAAGCTGCTGGATGCTCACTTCTGTTTCTTTAACTGCTTTTAAAATATACATAGTTCAGAGCCATTAAAATAACTAAGTAATGTGGCTGAGCTGAAAGGCATCAAAGAATGCTCTTCAAAGTAGTATAAGAGCTGACTCGCCCTGAATAACTCCAGTTTTATAAAGTCAGTGAAACTCCACTGAGCGAAGCCAATAAGGTTATACTGTCATAAAACTAGAATAAGGGCTAGAGAATTATTTAGATAAGAGACTTCTAGAAGAGTATTTAGATCATCATATACCTTGACACGGGATGCTAGTATCTCTTAAGCCATCTAGAAAAGCTGAGCAGATGGCTTTGATGTGTAGATTTCCAGTGATACTTATTTCACTATTCCTTTCAGAAACATTCCACTTCATGACTAACCTGACTGTACTAAAGGAATGATGTACTGAAGTGAGTTGTCTCAATGGCATGTTGTTCCTTGGTAAAATTTGCAGGCAAATTGAAGGATGATTTTTTTTTCCTGAGACTTCCCTGTTTATAAAGGGGCTTGTCTTTTACTGCTCACTCTTCTTTGTAAAAGAGGACGTATAAGAGAGGATATACTAAAGGGTCTTAAAAATATCTGTATAGGAAGCTTCTTGATGTTGGAATGGCTAAACTTTCATCAAATGGCAGGGATAAATATCATAGAATATATTTCACAGTGTATGATACACTAAGTTTCCTTAACAAGATTTTCACTCAGTTTACTCCCTTTCAAAGGGTCCTTTTCATGAGCAAAAATTGTTCATTGCAAAACTGAATTAAGAGCTACTTCCAGGGTACTTCTCTCCCTAAATATCTTGTTCAATAATTAATCTTGTGTGTGTAATTAGATAGGCAGAAAAGCTACTCCTGTGATTTGCTCTTGTATTTGAAATGCAGGTGCAAATTCCTGCATTTCAATTCTTGGAGCAAAGTAGTAGGCTCAAATTAGGCATGCTCATATTGGTCCTACAAACAGAAAGGGAAGCCTGTGCCATAATGAGTTTCTTTGCCAATTGTTGGTGTTTGCTTTCTTGGTTGATATCTTTGCTTCCAATCAGTAGGTTCCCAGTTATGTACCTCAATGCACGGCATTTGATGCAGACTGAAAAAAGGAAAACATCCTGGCAGCTTTTTTTCAAAATATTTTCAACACTACTGTGCAAAAGATATTAAGACTTATCTTGGGTAGGCACTATATAAAATGTATGCTAGGAGATACTAAATATATGACTGGAAGCTAGTGTGGTTGGGTTTGCAAACAACATAAGGTACACTATTGCCATATTTTGAACAATTGAACCATACTGTACTTCACCTTGCTAGTCAGACAGAACCTTCTACGTATATGCCAAGTGGTAGTGTAATATGACAGTAATGGTACTTTGCTCTTTTGTGCTCTTCTGATTTTCATAGAAGAGTCTCAAAGAGTTTTATAAAATTAGTTAAATCAAATAAGAGCCCTTTGTGGGGGGATAAATATCATATGAATATTTTACATTGAGGCATGAAGTGAGTTTCCCAAGACTACAGAGTGACTGGCAGACATGGGAAAAGAACCTCAGAGCTGCAATTCATACACGCTTGTGTATGAATATACCCTAATGAACCACTATACTACCATAGCACTACATCCTAAAACTAGCAGACTGAGCACTCTCTTGGTACCCCATTTGCCCCATTGCCCACAACCCCAGAGGCAAGGCTGACCCTTCCATGACAAAGACTCTGAAGAAGGTATGTCATTCCATGCTCCTTCCCACCACCAGATACACTGCTGGGCATGGTATTGCCCTTATCCAGCTGTGTTTGCCTGGCTCCCTATGGCTAGGCTGCTTAGGGCTCTATGTGCCGTGGAAATACTCACTGGGAGGGGGGGCCATACTGGCATCCCCTCTAACTCAGTACCCAAGGCTGGCACCTCCTCTCTCCCCACCCTAGTTATGTTACCAGTATTCCAGGGGAGGACAAGGGACAGATCCAGAGGAAGGTCAGTGGTGCAGTTGTACCCACCTCATTTTGATTTGTGGTCAGCCAGAGTTTAAAACAAACTGTCTGGCAGTGGCAACAGCATTTTTATTCAGGCATCATCAGTAAGGGAATCACTTGACATCCTCTTTCCACAGGGGTTACTGACCTCTTCTCCTTTTGTAATTGTCTTAACGTTCCACTAATCAAGGAATTCTTTCTTCAGAAATTCTGCTGTCCGTTAGTGATGCCAGGTAATGCAGTCCTTATTTCATAGCCCTGCAGACTGTTTCTAACTTTAGCTAAAAAATTAACTTAGGTGTGGAAATATCTTTCAATGAAGCATTGGATGCATTGTCAAGATACTGAAGAAGGCTGATTTGGTTTTAGGACTCCAAAAGAGATGTACATTTAATTCTAATGGCTACAGGACTAAAGAAGCAACATTGAAAAAAAAGTTTTGCCCAATTTACTGTGTTTTTAATACATAATGTATGAGATAGCAAACAATGCACATTTCAACAAACATATTTGTTTTTGCTTTGATGTTAAACAGAATACTAAAGCCCTAGGCACCTAGCATATTAGTAAAATTTGTGGTTTCTTCTTACCTGGAGAAATGTGTGTTGTGTTATATTTGATAATGCACCATGCCATCTCCACCCACTTCTTCAAAATCCTAGGGCTGCCCATGGGG
>JAGPOW010003395.1:29000408-29023905 GCA_030014935.1 Caiman crocodilus
ATTTATAACATAGTGGGGGGGGGGGGGGGAAAGAGAGGGAAGGGCTAAAAAGGAAAACAGTGAGTTGCTTCCCCCCGTTATAAGTAGCATTTTCAGCTCATTGAAAATCAGGCGGAAAGCAGGATGTAAGTCATTAATACATTTCTTAGACTTCAACTCCTATTTGTATGGTTACAAATCAAAATACAGCTTTGCTATGAAAAAGGCAAACCTTGAAAATGGGTCCATAGAGTGTGTTTCTTCCTCTCTCCACGATTAACAGTATGCTGCAGTCTAAGTCAGGATTTAAATAGCTGATCATTGCTGGGTGTGTTCCCTTTTGCTTTTTCTACTTCTCTGGATGCTGATGACTTGTAGAGTGCTTTCCAGTTCCATAAAATGCATGATCAATGGATCTCTGTTTTGGAAAAGACCAATAAGCAATATACAATAAAAGAAATCCTCTCTCTCTGTTAACCACTTATGTCAAAAGGAGGAGAATTAATACAGTCTCACAAATACATAATGCACACTCACCTGCCATCACCATGCGTCTGAAAGGGGTGGTTTTGTGTTGTGATTTCAGATGCACCAATACTATTGATTTATTTTTCCCATTGTCAGAAATGGCTACTTTCAGGCACTGCGAAGGAAGTAAAAAATACAATGATCTCCATTTGCTGATTAGACGAACAGAAAGGGCATGTAAAGGACAACTTGGAAATACTCCATATCATAGTTCTGACTGTGAATACAATGTGTTACGCACGCCATAGCTTGCACTGCACTTATCAATACATTAGTGAAAGATTCAGAAACGGGTTTCTTGGCTAATTTCTCAATTCTCACTCCATTCACTGAAGCTAAAACAACGGCTCTGACTCTTCATGCAGCTGTATGGTCTACACAGGCTGTGCCATGTGCTGAGATTACAACAAGGATTTAAGGCTAGACTGTGCTGGATGTGTAGCAAACACAGCAGTTTACAATTCATGAGTGGTGGAGGATGCCCTGCTTGCCAAGAATGCTGCCTTTGTTAGATGCTGCCAAAGGATACTACTGACTAACAGGTCACTATCTGAGCCAGAAGCAAATATGCACTTGAACAATAATAAAAAAAGATTATTATAAAATATATTATCTCTTGCAGTACAGTGTGTCATACTATTGCAGAATCTAATAAATTGTAGCATGCCAATAATTTATGGCATATTACCACATAGTCATGTCATTTCATGAGAGACCATACTACAGTATTACATAATGTAAATTAAAAAATGGCATGCTGATGGGTGGCTTGAGGATGAAATGTCTGCATTGCTTGTATTTTTAAAAGCATCAGTGTCCCTGCTGCCACCTGAAATGAACTGATCCACCATTCATCCATTCTTAAGTGGTTTGTTTCAAATTGAAATAAGAGTAGTTGACATTTGTTTCATTAAGTAAGAGATGTTGCTGGGCAATAGGGCATTGTTAATCTCTAAAATAGCATTGTAACACTCAGCTAATTCCCCACTTTCTCTTTGTTAAACTACTGCAATGTTCTCTGGAAACTGCCTGATCCAAAGCATGCAGAACCCACTTGCAATATTTCCCTTATTTCCACTGATTATGAATCAAGCCCAGTTTGCATAAAACATTACAATGCAATACAGCTGTACTTTGTCAAGTCCCTTTAATACAGATTATACCCTCAAAATGTTTACAAAATTCATTAATATCATTACAGAGATAAATATGACTGAAGGGAGAGAGAAATGAAGAAATATAGACAAAGGAGGAGTAAGAATTTTCAGCTGAGCTTTAAAATAAGGTTTTTTTCCACATGAAAACTTGTAAGGAGCAAATTACCCAACATCTACTTGCTGGGGGGTGGGAAGAAGGGTTCTTACCTATCTTATTTTAAAATATTATTGGATGCTTACAGACATGGTAAAAAACGCACTCCAAAACAGGCTTTACTTTCATCTTGGCACACCCCCATGCCGAGCGCAGAGTATGCCCAGGAGAGCAATCATGTCAGTTTGACCCAGCTCACCCAGATTGAATCAGCTAGTAGATAAAAGCACCAAAAAGCCCCACTGAAGTGTGCGAGCTGTACAGATGCTGGGGAGCTGGGTCAAACTGACAGGATTCTTCTTCTGATATAACACTGTTGTTTATTCCCCGCTCCCCACCCACATCTGTCAGCACCCATAGTGCTGGTCTTTATCAGAGATAGGATACTGAATTAGATGGACCTTTGGAATATAACACTTAATATTTTAAAGTGATTGTATTACAATGGAAGGGAGCAGAGCAGGGTGATAACTTAGGGCACGGGTTTTCAACCTTTTTAAATAAGTGTACCCCTGGCAACCCTCATTTTAGTAAGTGTATCCCCTAGGGGGGGTGGCAAGCAGCTGGACATGGAGCCGGGGTAGGGGATGGTAAGTGGCTGGATGCCAAGCAGGGAGATTAAAGTGGGGAGAGGGTAATGGCAAGCAGCCAGATGTGGAGCAGGGGTGTGGGAAGCAGCGCACACTGGTCTGTGCAGCCCTGCTTTTGCCCCACAATGGTCCTGCCCCTGTGAGGCAGAGGCACGGGGTGGTGGAGCTCTGTCCCCACCTGGGACCTTTCAAAGTACACCCAGGGGTATGTATACCCCCAGTTGACAACCCCTGTTTTAGGGCATTTATATACATACCTTTTTGTGCTGCAATGCAAGGGAGAACTGACGCATCAAAGCGGACTCAATTGATTAATCGATTCTGCTCCACACGTGAGCTGATGCACGCTACACTGTGTCGCATTGCAGTTGTATAAGTGGCAAAATGCACTTCAGTGCATGGAAAATGGTGGCTGTGGCACGAGCATGTGTGCAAATGCCCCTAACTCATTTGGAAAGGCAGATACTTTCATAAGCAACAAACTTGGTCAGATGCTAAATTAATGAAAGCGGTGAAAGTCTGTGTGTAAGCAAGTATATTTCAGTTGAATAATTATTTCCTTTGGTAGAATTTAACTACTATTGGAGCCAATTTAACAGTGACCACCTCCAACCCCATGGCTGAAAAAAATCACAGGCATTAATTTAAGTTAAGCTACTTAAAGAGAAGTAAGAATTCCATGAACAAATCTGCACTGGTTTAAGTAACTCAGCTTAGACACATAACTTGAATTGAAACGCTGTAAATCTGTATATAAATCGACCTCATGGTAAATTAGGTTAAAAACAGAGCAGGGCTGGAAATGGATTTTCTATTCTACAAAGGTTTTGAGATTTCAAAATTTTTCCCATTCTGTATTGGGATGAAACTGAGAACTTCTATAGATTTTTTCAGCTAGAGCTTTCTCTTATTCCAGAGTAGCCACAGGGCTAAGAAATCTACCAGCAATGCAGGAACACTAGGTTCAAAGTCTTTATTCTGCCTGAATCAAGTAAGGAGCTTGAACCAAGAGTTCTAAGGTGCAAATAATTGCTTGATTAGTGGACTCTTATGAAGCAGTCTCTTTCTTCGGTTTGGAACAGAAATTTCCTTGCAGACCAGAGAGAAACATTTCCCAAGTTAAGTTTCATTGTATCTGGTAGTGGCGGTGAGATGCCAGCATGCAGAGCTGTAACTTTGGCTGGAAGCCAGTCACATAAAATCCGCTTCAATGAAGGCTGAGTACCTGGAAAACTTACCTGGAGGTACGCTGCCTACTCTGGGAGGTGGTGGTGTGGCAGTGCCACTGTGGCACTTCATAAGTTCCTGCTCCTTTCAGCTTAAAGGAGCACATCAGATGATGTCATAAAGATGTACCATGCCAGGATCTTAAAAGGGACAGTTGCTAGCTATGGCAGGAGGGCTGAAGAGCCAGGAGATCAAGCCCAGTGGAGGGCTGAAGAGGCGAGAGAGTGAGCCTGGTGCAGAGCTGAACAGCTGGGTGAGTGAGCCTGGTGCAGGCCTGGAGAACTGGGAGAGGAAGAGCTGACAGACCTAGTCTGGGACCCTGGAGAGGCAGGCCTGCTAGCCCTCTATTGAGAAGTCATATTGGAGGGCAGGACCCAGAGTCAAGTGGTAAAGCTGGGGAGTGCTGCCTGGTGGTGGGGTGCGAGTCTTGCCATAAGCCCTAGAGCAAGAAACCTCAGAAGCCCCAACTTTGATTGCCAGTAGGGGTTCAACCTTACTAAGGACTATGACTATGGACTTTATTCATGTTTCTTTTACCATTTTTGGAGTACCCCAAGGGGCTGCATTTTGAGTTCTCACTGAGAGAGCCTGACCAAGGGTGCATGAGTATTTAATATATTTTTGGATTATTTTCACACAAATGTTTTGTCAGCACCTGATTTCACAGGAGGCAAGGAATAGACCTCATTGGTGAAAATCCAGGAGAGGATTACCTTCAAGAGACCCCAGAGCTTGGGTTGGGTAATGACTAGTTCCTGAACAATGTTGTGGTTGGTGCCTGGACGGCGTATAGGGGAGGTAGAGCCCCAGACCATCAGCTGTGACATGAGTAGATCTGATGAGAACTTACATCACTGGACTCTCCCCCTTTTTTTTACATTAACATCAAAAGTGTGGCAGGAAAGTTGGAGAGGATTACCTCTCTGGGTTGTCATAAATAGCAGGTTCCATTACCTGGCTGCACCATACTGGTACATACCCACATAAAAATATTTTTATGACTAAGTGGCATTTTCTAATCAAAATCCATTTTGTCAGAATATTTTTCATCAAGTCTAGTTGAGATGTACTATTCCTCAGTGTGGAAAATGTCTCTTGTTTTTCTTTGTTTGCACAGTGCCTTGCACAGTGACGTATAAATAGATACTTTCAATGCTATAGCAACAACAATAACAATAATATATAAGGGTTTTCCCAATGACAAGAGAAGCAGAGGGGAAAGGAAGGTGTCTGGGATTGAAAGTGGCATGATGATGTTTATTTGGATGTGTGAAAATGCCATTAGCAGTGATTTTACACATGCTAGGGTATGGACAGTGGAAATGTGGGAAAATACAGAGGAGAGATTTTTAAAAGGTGAAGTCAGTTTTTAAGATCTTGCTTTCTTGCCTCAGCTTCATCTGTAAAATGGAGATAATATTCCTCTATCTCATGGGGATTAATTTGTTTTGTAAAGTACTTTCAAAATGAAAAGATTATGATGCTATGTAAGTGCTAAGGGGTATTATCATAGCTTTATTAAGTATTATTATCTCATTTAAAAAAATACAAGCGTTTCTTTCTGTGAGCCATAGCTTTCACTAGCATGAATTCTCATCTCTCTAATAAAATGGAACCTAATGGAATCAGCATGCAAGTGCACTAGTTACATATGCAAAATCCCTACCCACATAAAAAACCTTTGTACCAAAACATAAAAGTCTTATGTAAGTATAAAGCTACAGCATCATGATTAGCAAAAAAGAAGGTAGCACAAGTACTTTGTGTTGAGAGGTTTGTTTCCTGCCTCAGCCTTACCCCATAAAAAGTTACACTGATTTCTACTTGTGAACAGCTCATTAAAACTAGTTCTCAATTCAGTCAGAAGGAGATTGTAAAGCTAATAAAGTCCAGACAGGCTTCAGACTGCTAGTTGAATGCTGAGCAGGTAATTAGTTGCAGGACAGTTTGCATACATAGGCCTTTTGTCTAGACTATTTTGTTGTGTATTGTCACAGTATATGAATGATACAACATCATTGATAGCCCAACAGATGATCCTGTGCCTTTTTGACACCTGAATGTTTTACATTACTGATACAATTTGGATGCAAAATAATTGGACAAGGGCCACTGGCATGAGTGGTTTCAGCAGCCCAGATGGAGATGTGACTTCCCTTCTCCCCCAACCACCTCTCACTTTCACTCATTGGGTTTTTATTATTCTAGGACACCTTGCCCAGATATGTGAAATTCCTGTACAAGAGCCCATGTTTGCAAATAAAGTTAACTAGACTCAGTAATTAATTAGTTGAGAATAGCTGTAAAATTTTTGCTTTTTAGAGTTTAGGGCTCATGTTTTTCCATGGTGAAGGAAAGAAAACCAGCATTGTATTTAATTATCCTTTGATCCCAGGTGGCCTACACTTCTTCATGCTTGTTAGCTACTGAATACTATCAGAACTGCTTAGCTGAAAGCCCCCTCTGCATGTTGATGGGCATTGCAAATCCTCCTGCAGAGTTCCCTTTCATGTCAAGACAATATCAAGCATAGTGAAACATCACCATATGTCCTTAACTTTACTTCTCTTTTTGCTCTGCAGGTTGTATTCAGCAATCTTAACTGCTATTCAATGATCAATTTGCTTGATTTGGCTTATGCCCAGCAGCTTCCTTGCTGAACAGTGTATGTGTGCACATGAAATTGTAAGTGGGGGAGGAGCAGTTTAAAGCCTTCATTCAAGATCCTCCTTTTTAACAAAAAAAGAATAGCAACCTCTGCTACTTTGCCTAGTCTAATTGCCAATCTCATTCCTTCCTTGTTTATTAATATTTAGATCTTCAGACGGAAAACAACCCCCTTCAAACTGGAACAGTGACCATTTTCACCTTGCCTCCCCCCCACTTCTGATTAGCAAGTGCCATAACCTTCTTGTTTCTTGACTACAAGAATTATTGTATTAGCATGCTGTATAGCCTGACTCCTTTGGGAATGAGGTTCTTAAAATCACCAAGGAAAAGGCAAAGGAAAACAACCTGCACTCAATCATTTAGCATCTGATTCTTACTAACCTGATCTAATTTTGGACTGTGAAAATCTTCTCCAAAGTGTTATTTAGTGTTAATACTAGATTTATAAAGATGAGGAGGAGAAGAATTACCTTGGGAGCTGTTACTGCTTCCCCTGGAATTGTACTGAATTTTTCATTTCTTCCCATTTGATTGGAAATTTAAATCTTCTTCCATTTCAGGATATTGGTAACCTCGTAAGATACAGAATCTGATAGTTTATGGCTTCAGTCTATGCCTTGCTGTCCTTAAAGGAAAGGTAGTAAAAATGAAATTAAGGAAAACAGATAAATGCCAAAATCCTATGATAGTTCATCTTGTAATTATCACATCTGCTGCATAGCATCTGAAAAACGGCTCTGGAAGCCTGCCATACTGCAAAACAACTCACAATGAAGGGGAGCAGGACAGTAAAGGACAATTGATAATGAGTTTTTAAAATGGAAGTTTAACCTTGTAGCAGCAGCTCTTGCCTGCTTCCTCTTTTGTTGTTGCTTTTGTTAGATTTTTCATCTAAAAGCCATGATTTTTCCCCTCTTCACGATGCCATCTCATGGCACATTTAGGAAATGTAGCACGAGAACAAAGTCATTGCGGCTGAGAATGATGGGAGAGGGGGGTGAGAACTCAGGGTAAGAGAGAAAATTAATTCCTGAAGCCCTGGCCTTAGAAGAGCATCTGCTAGTGCCCTGATGGACTTCATTTTTTCATTTTGCTAAACTCCATTTTTCAAACTCATCTGTAATAATGGGATCCAGTTGAAACTTGGAGGAGCAAATTTGTTTATTCTTTGCTAGATGGAGCTTATATTGGTTTACCAGGGGCTTGGGAGGGTGAACATTGTTTTATGATTTGGGAGGCTAAAATGAAATCTTATGCTAGAAAGTGCTTTGAGATCCTTTGAGGAAAATTTGAGATGTCTATGTGAGGTCTTGACACTGCAGTTCACTGTGCATGGGTGAAGCTGTTCATTTGCCTTCAGTGAATTGACAAATCAGGGCACTAGTGTAAAGTACTATTATTTACATGCTATTAATCCATAAAGTATATCCATAAGGTGTCTCTGGGCATCTTCTCATGGAAAAAATGAGTTAATGTGATATAAAAATCTACTGTAGGTATCTAAGTAGATCTTTCTATGAACTGTATTTACTTTATTTACTACTGGCTCCATTCAACCTTACTCGGAGTAATTGTTCCTTACTGAATGGAATTAACTGGGAAGTAAGATACTAGTAATTTTTTTGAGCAAGGAAACCAGGTTCTAGTCCCGTAGGGATGAAGCATTTGGAGTAGAAAATGAAACTGGATTATGGGCAATGATTTTTAATATTAGAGGGGAAGGTAATTCTGTCTATTACTAAGGCACTTACTAAGGCACCCTTTCTCACACTAAGATCATGTTGTCCCTTTCATACTCCTTTTTTCTTCTGGCCTAAAAACCTTGGATTTTTTTTCTGCACAGTTTTTCAGCTTCAACCAGCAGTGCTGATAGGAATTCTCTCCGCTGCCCCAAATAGTTTCTAGCCTAGTGGGTAGGAATTCACCAAGGAAGCAAAAAAGGTTTAAATTATGTCAGGCAATCTTGCAAAAGAGTACAATTGCACTTCCCATCTTTAGCCATTGTATTAAAGAGAGGGGAAGGAGCAGGAAGGGAGTAGTAGTACCACATCCTCCTTTGTAGGTCAGGTTGTAAAGAAAAGAAAGATCCCCGATGCATTTTTGTAAGAAGAAATGTAGGTGCCAACATTGAGAGTGTTCAAGCCTCTGAATCCCAAAAGGAGGAGACCCCTTTCAGTAATGCTGAGCAAACTGCCTAAAACCTGAAACAAGTGGGATTTCAGCCTCACTGTTCTCTTCAAAATTTCCCCATGGATAACTTTAAGTAGCTCCCTACTCTATTCTGTATATGGGCACCTAGCTCTGCCCATATATTATGAAAGCAGTCTAGGCACTTAACTCAAGTTTTGATTCCGTTACAGCAGCCAACCACCTAAATGTTACGCACTGTAATACTGAGTGCTGCTGTGCTTGAGTCTCTTGTTTGGATCTGGGCCACAGACTCTGTAATGGAGGACAAGGCAGAAAAGGCCCTGAGGACTTAATTCTGTGGTGAGTTTAAATTGCATGAATTAAATAAAGAGTGGGGCTATGAATTGAACAGTATTGAATAGAAAATTGAATTTGACTATAGTGAAGAGCTGCCCATTAATTGGCCACTATGCATGCTATACACTGAATGAGCCAGGGATTCTGTGGAAAAATGAGTTTGTGATGATATAATTAAAAATGTATTATAAAACACACATATAAGGGGGCTGAAATGGGTTCTCAGAGATAACCTTAATGCTGGCATTTCCTAAAGAAGAAGTGTTTGACTTTACAGTAATTACTAATGTTTTAACATAGTCTTTTGTGTATGATATACAAAGATCTCGGTTTTCCCTGATAACTCCCCCCACAATTTTTTAATTAAAAAAAGTGACCCCAAATCCACATTTTTCTGCAGTTAAAATGAACCATCACTATTTCTAGTGATGTTTTGTCATAATCGTGGAAAAATATGGATTTGGGGGTTACTTTTATTAAGTCAATAATGGAGGGGGGTGTTATGAAAGAGAACCAGGATCCCTGGCGATGTGTAATATATGTAATAGTCTACATATGATATGGACAGGTTGAACAAGGAATAATATCCTTCTAGCACAAATAAAGCACAGCATGTTGCTGCCATACTATCCCAAGTGACCTGGTATGTTTCTTAGCCCCCATCTTTCTTGCCTTTTTTGGAATGACATTATTCCCTGGATATACACTGAAGGAGCAGTTCATGTGCTTCCCTAACTGCTAGGTGTACAAATATGACAGGTCCTTAGCAATGTATGCAAACACAAAGAGGCCCTTTGCCTCACAAATTTATATAAAGCCCTGTCACATTCTGGCCCAAATAGTTTAATGAACATATACATTTATACAAGAGATATTACCTGTATGATGCAATTGAGGCATTGAATTTAAATAATGTGCAGTTAATCTTTAGCGGTTTTCTTTGCTTTCAGAAAAGCCATGATTGTGTTGTACTTTGTCTTTTTCTCTTTATATACTAGCCTGCTTTGTTGAATTTCATAATATGGATAAGATATTAAATATGCATCCTATTTTGAACTTCTTAAATAAGTGTAAATCTTAAATTGGCAGACTCTTCCTTCATTCGGGACTGTTCTGGGAAATAGTCTCCCACAAGTTGATGTCAATGTTGCATTTTTTTCAAGTTGGCCTTGAGGCTGTCCTGAAAGCACTTTCTCTGTCCTCCTCTTGAACATACACGTTGACTGAGCTGGGAGAATAAAACTTGCTTCAGGAATCTGGAGTCAGACATCCAGATGACGTGGCTGTCCCAGCGAGGTTGATGTAGAATGATCACTGCTTTGATGTTCACGGTGTTTGCTTGCGGCAGGATGTTAATTTTGGTGCATTTGTCTTTCCACTAGATTCAAAGGATCTTCCGCAGGCAGCATTGATGGTACAACTCCAATGACTTGAGGTGTCTCCTTTACATTTTCCATGTGTCAGTTCTGTACAGTAAGGTGAGGATCACAACTGCTTGATAAACCATAAGCTTCGTTTTGGATCTGATGTCATGATCTTCGAAGACCTATTTTCTTAGGTGTCTGAAGCCTGCATTTGCGCATTTGACACTATGTTGGATTTATTCATCAGTGTCAGCCTTCTGTGAGAGATGGCTTTGAAGGTACGGGAAATACTCAACCTGCTCCTGAATCTCACCATGAAGCTGAATTACCAGAGTTGGGGACTTGCTCATTAAGAGCTTGTTACAGGAGGACCTTAGTCTTCTGAATGTTAAGTATCAGTTCCATTTTTTGTATGCTTTGGCAAAGATGCTGACGATTCTCTAAGGGTCTGCTTCTGAGTGAGCACACATTACAGCATTGTCAGTGTACTGGAAGCTTGATAATCAAAATCAGAGTGGCTTTTGCCTCAGGGTTGGCAGAGATTAAACAGTTTACCATCCATTTGGTAGTTTAGCCCCACTCTGACTGGAAGTTTTCTGATGGTCAGATGTAGCATCATGACAAGGAATATCAAGAAGAGTGTTGGAGCAATAATGCAGCCTTGCTTAACTCCCATCTTAACCTCAAGGGGATCTGTGATAGATCTTCTACTGAGAACTACTTCTTTCATACTACCATGTAGCAGGCAAAGAATGGTGATGAATTTTGGTGGGCATCTGTATTTCAGTGCTTCTTAGTTGACAGAGTTGAAGGCTTTTGTGAGGTCAAAGAAAGCCATATAGAGAGGTTTATGTTGTTCCTGGCATTTTTCTGCAGCTGGGGAACTGTGAAGATCATGTCAGGTATGCCTCTTGATGCCCTAAACCCACACTGAAGTTCCAGAAGCTCTTTAGCAAGTGGAAAAAATATTTCAGGAAGGTTCTTATAATGAACTTTCCTGTGGTGAACAGTAAGGTTATCCCTCTGTAATTTTCACACTCAGACTTGTGTCCTTTATTGAAGACTGTCATGATCATGGTGTCACTGAGGTAATCTGGTATTTCCTCATTATTCCAAATCCTTAAGATGAGGGCATTGGGGCTAAGATGCAAGGTCCTCTCCTGACTGCTTGAAGATTTCAGTGGGGATTCCATCTGCTCCAGATGCCTTGTCATTCTTCATCTATTTGATGGCTTTCCTCATCTTGTCAAGGGTTGGAGGGATTGTCTCTGACTGGGTATTGCAGGATGGAGTTGAGAGTCATTTCAACAACAACAACAACAAAGTCTTGATTGAGGAAGTCTTCAAGATGCTCCTTCCAATGGGCATTGATAGCTCCCCTTTTCTTGATCAGGTCTCCTCCATCTGTAGATCTCAAAGGGGTTGGTCCCTGTGTGCTCTGACCATAGATAGCTGTTGTGACATTGAAACAACTGTGCAGATTGTTAATGACAGTGAGATGTTGAACCTCCATCTCCTTGTCTTCCTACCATATGTTCTTCATATTGCATATATTTGGACTTCTGGTGTGGCTTGTAGGTGATTAAATTTCTTTTGCTTGGAGTTGGTATCATTCTACCAAACACAAAAGGCCTTTCCTTTGTGATTGATCAACTCTTGGATCTCCCAATCATTCTCATAAAACCAGACTTAATGTTTCCTCATAAATCATCCAAGTATGCTTTCACAGGTGGTGATGGTGGTGGACTTGAAGGTACCCAAGTACTGCCAACATTCTCCCATTTTTGTTAATTGGAATTAAACAGTTTTCATTGCGGCACTGGTGGATGAGATTGTGCTTGATTGGGTCCTTGAGTCCTTTAATGTTGATGTTCCATCAGCATTGCTGCTTCAGCAGCCATCATTTGGGAGCCAGTTTGAGGGGCATAACTGAGCAGATGAGTTAGTGATGTGTCCAACAATTGTCAGCTCATAGCATAACTTGGTGATGAAGACATCTTTGTGATCCTAAGCATGAAAAATGACATGGTCAATCAGATGCTAATGCATAGATTGTGGGTATTACTGTGATGTCTTATGTCTGTTTTTATGGTGGAACAGGGTGCTGGTGATGGTGTGTCTATGTTCCACCCATTAAGTCAGAAGGAAGATACTGTTGGAGCTGACCTTTCCTATTTGTTCCTTGCTGAGAGTTCCATTCCAGAGATTTGAGTCCCTTCTGACACTGGCATCAAAATCACTCAGAAGATTAAAGTCTCCATCCCTCCAAAGTATCAGAAAGGACTTGGTCAAAGTTCGTATAGAATTGCTCCTTGGTTTCATTGGTGGTGTTGTATTGGGGCATATATAGTGATGACAGTGGAATATTGGCTCCCCACCAATCTAAGACAGAGAGTCGTGGGGCACTCAATAATTATGATAGGGAACTTATTGATTTGGTTTATGAGTTCATTCCTGATGGGAAAACTAACTCCATGAAGCTGGTGCTCTCCTTTCTGCTTACCTTTCTAGAAGAACCACCTTCACGTTCTTTGAGTTGCCCAGCTCCCATTCACGAGGTCTCACACAGTACAGTGACTTCAATAGTGTGTTACATGAGTTCTTGAGCCACAACTGTGGTGCAGCATGCTAGGTGTTCACTATTAGGATTGTTCATGAGGGTCCTGATGTTCCAGGCTCCAAAATTGATTGCATCTGTGATGACAACAGGAGATGGAAAACAGAAGCAGCAGAAACAGCATGTTGCAGGTCAAATCAAGAAACCAGAGCCACCCACCCACATTCCACGTTTGGACATGGAAACGTGTCCAAATTGCAACAGAGTCTGTTGATCCCTGATTGGCTCTGTCAGCCATCTTTGGTCCCACAGATAAGAAATCATGGAAGACAGTCATCTTTGGGTACGAGGGATTCCCGAAGATAAACGTTAAATAAATGAACTAAAAGCAATAAAACATTCTGTATTTATACAAATATAAATTAAATCAGAATCTGTCCAGCTCATACACTTTTACTAAATCTGAAACCACTCAGTTCCCAGTGAAAGAAGAATAATGATGATCAAGATAAGCATCATATACAATCTTGAAGACAAGTTTTTCCCCCTATTCCTTTCTTATATCTTTCTTGTCTCCCAAATGAAACAAGACCCAAGGACCAGATACTGATATTTTTAGAATGGGAGTACTTGAGGAGTAGAATGCTATTCAGCATGAATGAGAGGATCAGAATCCAGCTCCACTACAAAACAGTGAAAAATCCTTACAGGTACGACTTGTGTTCTGTAAAGGACAGGGAGCTCAGGGTTAAAGGTTCTTATTCTTTCTGAGCCTAAACCTATCAGGCAGAACTACTATGGGAGTCAAATAACACTCTCTTTTCTTGTGTATGTTAGGTAACAATGTGAAACAATTTCTGCAATGTCATCTCCAATGGTGAGAACATACTAAATTGTGAGAACTGTAACCGGGACTTAATTGGTTGTGTGCAGAGTGAAAGCAGACACAATATTATTACAGCTGTTTTTCCATGTTTAATTAAAGATACAGCACAGACATGGCAACATCAAGCAGTGTATCTCAGTGTAAGGGGAAAAAATGTGTGTTATCAACTGTCTGTGGTTGATAAGTGCCTTGGGTCAAGGACTGTCTTTATATTTTATGTATATGCACTGTGTAGCACAATGGGGCCTCAACCACTGACTGAGACCCTTGGGCACTACCATAGTACAAATAATAAATGATAACAACACTAATTTAAGCTAGGTAGTAACCTTAATGCAATTTTATCAAGGGGCAAAGCTGAAAAGTAAAATCAGGAAGTTCTTTAACAGACACTGTAGGAGGGTTTATTTTATACAGTAATTGTTGTGGTAAAGTGTATTTTTGCGGCTCTTTCAGCTTTTTATGGGAAATCCTAAAAGCCATGTCTCTGAAACTGGAGACTTGGCAGGAAGACAAGAGAAAACATTGCCCCATTCCTATACAAAGGGTTTCTGAGGAGATGGCCATGGGAGTCATCGTGTTTGAGAAATGATTGAACATACTACATTAAATCAGAAAGTAAACCTGGAATGAAATAGATGGCTCTCTTGTCATTTGGTTTCTAGAAGCACTGAGCATCTTCTTGTAACTGCTATTCAGCTTATTCTCTTATCTACAGAAAAGGGCTGAAGAGGTGTTCACTTAATTCTGGGACTATCCCTAAAATCACTGCTAGCTTAAGCAGGCACTTTGTATGGATCCTGAAGTTAGCTGTTTCAGAAACTATGATCTTGGCTTTTTACTAGAGAGATTTGCAAAAGATGTAGTACTCACATATTGACATAAGAATACTCTGAAGAAAGAGGGAAGTGCTGCAGCAATGAAAATGTGCTTGAAGTCATTCCTTAAGAGCAATTTTCCAACTATTTTGTTGGTCTAATAAAAGATATCACATTTACCCAAAGGACCTTGTCTGCGTATGTCCTTAGACCAATGCTGCTACAACCAACAACACTTCCTTGATAGCTGCGCTCAGGTTTCAGTTTCAGCTCCTGTTCTGACATTAATCATCATGATGTATTTTTTAGTGTACTGAACAAATAATACCAAACAGATGGGGAAATAACACTGATGCTGTGTTTGATTGCAAAATCATCATCATCATCATCATCACCACCAGCTAGAAAATAGGATAAAATGACTGAAAATGTAGCAAAAATGGATCTAAGGAGGTTTGTCTGCATTTCTAACTCTGCATTTAAGTTGTTAAACCACTTAACACAGCTTCCTTCCCAAGACTAATGAGAATATAAACTCTTTGGCAAAGGAACTTGGGATATAAGTGCCAAAACACTTTTGAAAATTTCACTAGCTTCTTACCTCTTACCCCTTTTTCTTCCCCTCCTCTGTATCTGAGGCTTTTAGTACCTTGCAGTCTGTTCTAAGCGCATAGTTGTACTGTCCTCAGAGAAAAGCACATCCCTAAGGCATAGCTATACTGCTCCAGTACAGTCCTAGGGCCTCTCAGGAGAGCTTATGGGCACGTGAACATCACTGCATTAAGCCACTTACACTACCCCCGGTTCAGGAATGAACAGAAGAGGGGTGACAGAAAATCCATCCTTCTTCCAGCCAGCTAAGAAAGTAGTGCAAGTGGAAAGGAAAAACTGATGAGATATTTTTCATCAAACCTGAAGCATTACATAGAGTTCCTAGACCACTGATTCTCAATAAGGTATCTGCAGCGCTTCGGGGTGCTTTGAGATTCCTTCAGGGGTGCTGTGGAATGCAATATTAGCACTGTTAGGTATACAGACATGATTCATAAGAAGAACCCATTGATTTCAAATAAGAATCCATAGTGGTTAAAACATTCTGACCTACTGTGGTCTTTTTGAGTTCTCTACAACACAAAAATTGTTGTACTATTTTTCTGTAGTCAAAAAGAATTGGCATTTTCTAGAATGCCTTCAGTCCAGGGAGGGGTGCCTTGAGCCTCAAAAGGTTGAGCAATACTGCTTTCAAAAAAGGCTTCTGGGCTAAGTACAGACAGTCAAAATGCCTGAGGCTGAACTGATTCCATCTTTGCAGGTTAGTCTAAGCTGCACAGATTAAATTGAAACAGAAGTGAATAGACATTTATAACTTTGATTCAGGAAATGCAGCCACATGCCTGCAGAGGCTCAGGCCAGAAGCCAGGGGGCACTAGAGCACAGCTCCCTGGCTGTGTGTTTACTTCCACTTTCAGCTGCCTCCAAGGTCTCTGGGATTTCCAATCTAGAATTATAGCAGCAGGACTCTGCAGGGCTGCTCATTACTTCCTCTTCCTGCTTCCAGGTGCCTGTAGGATTTGTAGTCCACATTGCAGCCATCAGTAAGTTTAAGCATGGGAAGGGGTACTTAACTCCCTTTCCTGGCCCCAGACCCCAGCTTGGGTTTGCCAGGGTGGGGGGCAGTCCCCCTTCCCTCCCGCCCTGAAGACTGGGCTGCACCCCTAACTGGGCTTGCCCCCTACCCCCTGTCAGCCAGTTCTCAATGCTCCAGCTAGGGAGAAGCGGGGCAGGCCCAGCCCTGCTCTCTGAAGCAGACAGAACATCCCAGCTGAGGGGTGAAAAGCATGCTGGAATGCTGAGGAACTATAATTTAACTTGAACCAGAAAGGGGTCTGGGACAGACATTTTATAAACTGGTTTGACCCAGGTTAGTTAAGTCTGATACTATATTCAGTCAGGTTTATTTTAAACCAGTTTCAGCCATTTTGAAATTGGTTTATGTACATTGAACTTCTGTTCTGTTACAGGTTTAAACCAGCTTCTTATCACTTAAACCTGCTTGTGTATAACTTCTGTACCTAGCCCTGATGATAATTGTCATACTTTCTTTTTAGAAGCTTGAATTTTCACCAGAGCACTGCTCCTGAACTCAGCTAGTACAGCAGTAGCCAGGACAATAAAGGGACTGCTGCCTACTAGGCTTAGGGCCCAGTTCTGTAACCCTATATTCTGTGAGTATTGCTTTCTCAGATAAGTAGTCTAACTAGAAGAGTTGTGTTGGAGTTACTCATGAGTGTTTCAGAAATTCTGGTTTCCTCCTAGAAGTCTATGCCTGGCAAATTTCTTAAGCCCTATAAACAGTGAGTAGAATTGTTTTTTGGTTGTTAAAATCGGAGAGATAAAGAATATATTCTTATTTACTCATTTTACAGACCCCATTTACAATATTTTTATAGGATGTGCTCTGTGGTAAGGAAAGAAAACATATATTTCTCTAGAAAAATCAGAGTTTTTATGAATGGTTATGAACCAGAAAGAACTTTCATTTTAGTAGTAATAAAGTAGACATTTAGGAGGACTGGACAGCTCACAATCCACAATACCTTTTGTCTTCAGAAAAGTTGTTCACATTTAGATTAAATTAGAAATATTTGAATATTAGCAAGGTTGGTAACCTTTATGAAATGAGTTTGGTGGCCTCTATCCAATTTTCAATGAGCTTTTGATGGTCCAGTCTCACTATATCTAAAAGGTCCTTGCAATTGTCTCTGGATCTGAATAACCAAGAAAATGTTGAATTCTTTTCCCTAATTGGATGATCTAACCTTTAAGGAGAAGACCTGTTTATCTTGTCTGGACTCTTGCAGGGGAAGGTTAAGAGGATATCACGAAGTTAGAAAGAAAGAGAAATAGGATGCAAGGGAAAGGAGATAAGTATTTGGAATTTTAAAATACTGTAATCTGTTTTGCATTCATTTTTTCTAGTATGAAGCATTATATTCACTTCCTATATAAACTCTGAATTTTGAAATATTGGATTCCTTTTTTATCAAGAAAAGAAAAATACAAACTTCTATATATTTGTGGTTCAGTGGATAGTTTTGTATTCATTTTATTTCTTGTCAAACTCATCAAATAGTTGCATTTATGTGTATGCATAGTCCTATTTGCAGGGCTACTCTGCAACTTGCTATGTATCTCTCTGAATTGAAAAACTGTTTTAGTGTTTATATCAGTGAGACTAATGTGCCTAATTAAACTGTGGCTTCTTTCATGCCATCTCCAGTTGAGCACCCAAAAATTGAGGCACCCCAATTTCTTGATCTTTCCTTTGAACTAAAGTAGGCCTTCTATATGCTTGCATTCCTATGGACTTCATCATCTGTCACAGTAGCTGAGTCATAACAATAAAATCTCCTCACAAAGGAAGCAATTTCAAGAGGATAAGCAGGAACAGTTTATTGTGTTCCAAGGCTGCCTCTTCTGCACTTGCATGAAAAGCCTAATGAGCACACGGGCTGGAGGGTATACCCTCACAGCCACCTTCACTACTGTTCAAAGATTAATGGAATCAACTGAGGCGGCAAAAATGTCATGACCAACCTTGTGCTTTCACCACTCAAAACCATGTCATTCAGCCCCTGGAAAATGTAAATAAAAAGAAAGAGAGAGAGGAAATAAAATAGCTAAGATATAATCTCCTCTATTAAAAAAGTACCATCTTCTTCCATTTCTCTTAACAGAAAATCTGAACTGAACCCTTTACTTAATAATCAAAAACAGATTGTAAAGGTTATTCTCTTCTATTCTTTTAACAAATGATGGTTCTGATAATTTAATCTTCATATATGGAATGTTTGTTCTAGTTCATATGAATAGATATGTATTGTGCAGATCAGTTGCCCATAGTTCTGCCATGTATGCCATCAATTTTTATATCAGAATATGCAAAATCATTATTGGAATACATGAGGGTTTGATCAGAACAATGAAAAATGATCGGGCCTGTCAATTCCTGGTTTTAAGATTGCTTTTAGAAGATTAATAATAATAATAACACTTGTCATTATTGTCATTATGTCAGTATGTCATTATCATGCACAGGTTCTGATTTCTTTCCCATCATGCTGTACCATGCATGGTGTATGGCAATTTCATTTTGTCATTCAGTACTACTTGTGATGCATAATCCCTTTCCATGGAAGCTTATTGCCCTTGGCAGAGTGATTTGAGAATCCTTTTGGCAAATTGTAGCCCTGTGCTGGCTCTGAGGAAACATCAATACAGTACAAAGTATTTTTCAGGTTATTTTTGTGACCAGCCAAACCTAATAAACTACAGGATGAAAAGCATTAGAGTAATGAAATGGCTAATCAAGATGAAACTTCAGAGAAACTCTTGTTTATGTTAACTGTCATCACCATAATTCTTTCAACAGACTTTTTCAATGTGTCACATAGACTAATTGAAGTTTGGGTGTGCTAATCTTTTGCTTGGATTTTTCTAGAAGCACTGTCCATTCTCTAACATGTATTTTACACATTGGGAATAACTAGGTGATGTTCTACTGGCTACCCTTTCAACACATTTTCATTTAAATGTAAACTCCAACTGCCTAAGCGCATTAATTAAGTTGAAAACAAACTAGAAAGCCAAAAGCTAGTTAATGAACATTGGTTTCACTCAATACTTGAGAATATTGGAAAAGCACTTAAAGACTTTATAGTCTGTCAAAACAATGACAAAACAAACCTTGGAATCTATATACATAATCCTTTTCATTAGCAACAGACCTATTGTTAATGGATACTATCCCTTCAACAATTTATGCACCGAGTAAAAGGTTCTTTTCAAAGCTCCCTTTTGTGAGACGAATATTCGTTCCCTTTTTTAGATTTGACATGATTACTGCAGACAGTTTTCTGTGAGCACACAGCACATTTTCAAAAGGTATAGAAGACAAACAGTTAAATATCTGAACTTTTTCAACTTCACTCAAACCACCTCCAAATGCAGGAATAAAAGAAAGAATGAAAGGTATCCTTACAAAAAGTCAATCAGACCAAGCTTCTCTGAGCAGACAGGGGCCTGGACTTATAAGCAGGTTACAATAAATCAGCATGGGGAATAGAAAATGAATAATTAAGAGACCTTCTTAGCTTCACAATACTTTAGCTTGAAAAGGGAAACTAACAAAACAGGCTACACAGAACCTGGAAAAAAGATAATCCTTCTGGGATGACCTGTTGTAACCAGTTTAATGCCTTTCCCAAAGTGAAAAATCTTCTCATTGTGAGAAGACACCAAAAATGCAGCTTACACTTCCTTAGAAGTTCACATAGAGAATAAACTGTTTGAAACTATCTTCATTAACTCTTTTATTTCTTTCATCTAGATTTAATTGGTTGGTACAAGCAGAATTTTATACAAATCAGGAAGCCATGTGTTTGGCTGAAGTATCTGACTGTAGTAAATGAAGGAATTTCTTGTTACAAGAAAGAACATTTTACAAGCTTCATGTAACAGAAGAGTTAGTTTTAGATTTTGTTTTCCTGAAAGTACAAAGTAGGTGTTGGTATTACTCAGCTGGTATTGTATTCATTACTATCCCCATTGGTGAGATGTTTGTTCCAAAATAGAACTTCATAGTGTTAAAGGACTACTATGCTCCGTGTTGAAATAAGGCAGGGCTTACTAGAAAAATCACTAAGGCAATCAGAACAATCTGTCTGATTCAGGGGATTAATCATGGGCTGGATGCATTCATTCAGTAGACAAATCAAAGACCTTAATTTTGAAGGCACAAGTTCAAGGGTGTGTTGGTTTTTATGACCAGTCTTCTCATCTTCTGATTTGGGAAGACTAGAAATATACTTGAGTCATAGATTCATAGAATGTAGACTGGAAGGGACCTTGGAAGATCATCAGGTCCAGCCTCCTGCACCAAGTGGGAAAGACAACTAGGGTCAAGTGACCCCCGCAAGGTGACCATCCAGTCTCCTCTTGAAGATCTCCAGGGTAGGCAATTGCACCCCCTCTTGAGGGAGCTTATTCCACAGTATGGACACCCTGGCTGTGAGGTTTTTCCTGAAGTTGAGTCTAAAATGGTCTTCCAGGAGTTTGTGACCATTGCTCCTGCTTTTCCCTAAGGGTGCCCTGGTGAACAGTTGTTCACCAAGCCCTTAACGTATGCCCCTAATGTAGCGGTAACCTGCTACCAAGTCCCCTCTCAGCCTTCTCTTCTTCAGGCTGAGGAGTCCCAGGTCCCTGAGCCTTACCTCGTATGGCTTACTGTGCAAGTTTCTGATCATATAGGTGGGTGGCCTTTCTCTGGACTCTCTTGAGCTTTTCTATGTCCTTATTAAAGTGCTGCAGTGGATGTAGTACTCCAGCTGTGGTCTCACCAATGCCAAGCAGAGCAGAAGAATCACTTCCTTAGTTTTGCTGGAGATGCATTGATTGGTGCACACCAGAGTATTGTTTATCCTGCTGGCTACAGCATCGCACTGCCGGCTCATATTCATACTGTGATCAGTTATAACCCCCAGGCCTATTTCATTCATAGTCCTGGTCAGATTGGCATTGCCAAGCCTACAGGTGTGCAGGGGATTGTTTATCCCCAGGTGGAACACTTTACATTTCTCGATGTTAAACTTCATCTGGTTCTGATCCGCCCAACTTGCCAGCCTATCTAGGTCCGCCTGTATCTGCATCTTGTCTTCAAGTGTGATCACACTTCCTTATAATTTGGTGTCATCTGTGAACTTGCCCAATGAGCTCTTCACCCCCCCATCTAAATCATCGATGAAGGTACACAATGTCAACCACTGTTGTTATCCAAGTGGTGAGTTACCTGATCACAAAAGGAGATGAGGTTCGTAAGACAATACCTGCCCGTGACAAAGTCATTCTGTCTGTCATGCAGAATCCTACCTTCTGCAACCCTATCACATATAGACTCCTTGATTAATTTTTACAGGATTTTTCCTGGGATAGAAGTTAGGCTAATTGGCCTATAGTTACCTGGGTCCTCCCTCCTCCCCTTCTTGAAGATGGACACAACATTGGCTCTTTTCCAATCCTCAGGGACCTCTCTGGAGTGCCACAAGTTTTGGAAGGACTTCATCAGGGGTTCTGTTATGACTTCAATCAGCTCCTTCAGCACCCTTAGATGAAGTTCATGTGAGCCTGCTAATTTATAAATATCTTATTTTTTAAATTGGTCACATACCAGTTCTAGGGCAATAGGAAGGCAGTCATTCCTACCCTGATCCTGTACCCTATCTGGCATGTTTTTCCCTTTGGCCCAGTGAAAGACTAAAGCAAAGTAATTATGCAGGAGTTCAATTTTCTCCTGAGCACTTGTAACCAGCTGTCCTGAGTTGTTGAGCAGTGGCCCCACACTAACATTTGTTTTCCTCCTGTTCCCTACATACCTAAAGAAGGACTTTTTGTTCTCCTTGATTCTCATTGCTAAGTTTAATTCAGTTGCTGCCTTAGACCTTCTAATCTGTTCCCTAGAAGTGTAGGCTATTGTTGTATAGTCCTCCTTGAGGCATGCCCCAAATCTCTATTGTTTTTATGCCTCTTTCTTCTTTCTTAAGAGGACCGTGATTTCCCTGTTTAGCCAAGAGGGCTTCCCAGCATTTTCTACCTTTCCCCCATGTGGAAATGGACTTCCTTTGGCCTTCAAGGATTGTGTCCTTAAGGAATGGCCACTCTTCATGTACTCCTTTTGCCTTTGGTCCCTGGTGCTGCAGCAGTTCCCTTACCAGTGACCTGAGCTTGTAGAAAATTTGCAAGTCAATGACAACTCTTTTCAGTATTGTTCACAATTAGGCTATTTATTAAATGATCAGTGAAAATGGAGTGAGGAGCCTGATCTATAGGTCCCCAACATAAGTGATTCCAGATTTAACTTTTTTCAAAGATAGGTTTTCTCAGTTTAATCTGTTTTGCCTCCAAAACTATCAGACAGCTGGAAAAGTACCTCAAAATGTTCAGAAAAACTCATAGATAAATAAGGCTAAAACAGAAGTCAGATAGTCTACCCCCCTTCTTTGGGCAGGAATATATCTGTCTAAACCAGTGGGTAGCAAGGAGGCCGTTACTGGACCCTGTTTTGGGAGAAAAATGCAAAAATACTTTTCTGAAATAAATGCACAGAGTGTGGCATGGACAAGTGATGTCATCAAATGGCAGTCCACCTGAAGAGTACCCAGAACTGCTGAAGAGGGAAGGTGAACAATCTTGAGTGGCTGCTTGAATTGGAAGGACCTAGAAAAGGAGGAACATTTAGAAGATTAGGCCCCCCTTCCTCTTGGGAAGGGGGCAGAGTAGCAACTCTCAGAAGCTGTTGTAGTTTACATGGAGGTATGGACCTTAAAGGACTGATTCAATGCTGGATTGTCACCACAGGATCACAGAGAGAGTCATGGTGAGCCCTCATGAATTTAATGGCTATTGGAAGTGGCAGGGTGGGAAATAGAATAACAAGAGAGCCCCTCCTGAACTCTGTTAAGTGGAGGAGTAGTGAAAGTCCCCTCCAGAGACCATTATTTGGTGGAACTATAGGAAGGGAATATACACAGATGCAGGTGAATAGACAACCGGAAAAGAGACTGCATATCTGATAATAGTTAATGAGAAGGTTGGCAGCAGAACAAATCCACTGGAGAACTGAGTTGGGTGAAGTTTCTCTGTTGTCCAATGGCTAAGAATCCCTAGACTAAGAGTGGTTGGGGATGGATGGGGTATGAGGGGAGGTGGAGCTCTGCACAGTGGCCACCAAATTGGACACAGGTTATTGTGCATGGACCAGTAGCCTTCCCTTAGCTCCCTTCTTGCTAGCACAGAGGTGGAATGGGATCTTGGCGTCGTTGTTGATGCCAAGATGTACATGAGCCGCCAATGTCAGACGGTGGTTGGAAAGGCCAACCGAACCCTATCGTGCATCTAACAATGCATTTTGAGCCGGTTCAAGGTGATGATTCTCCCCCTTTATGCGGTGTTGGTCAGGCCGCAGATGGAGTACTGTGTCCAGTTCTGGGCGCCGCACTTCAAGAGGAATGTGGACGGCCTCGAGA
>JAGPOW010003395.1:29024005-29038008 GCA_030014935.1 Caiman crocodilus
GGGGTAACTAGGACCAAAGATCACAAGTTACTGGAGAGCAGGTTTAGGTTGGACATTAGGAAACACTACTTCACAGTTAGGGTGGTTAGGATGTGGAACCGGCTTCCTAGGGAAGTTGTTCTTGCTCCTACCTTTGGCATCTTTAAGAGTAGATTAGATAGGTACTTGGCTGGGGTCCTGTGACCCTGGCAGTCGTTCCTGCCATTGGCGGGGGGGTCAGACTAGATGGCATGCTTTAGGCCCCTTCTAACCCTAGATATTATGATACTATGATATATTCATTTGTTTTCTCCCATCAAGATGTGGTAGGAGAGTCCCTGAAGAGAAGCTTACTACACATATATGAATCAAAAAGGGACACTCTCAGGTGACCTGTAACACTCTGTGACACAGTGATGCTCGCCATTTTGGCCCCACAGGCCAGATGAATGTTGTGGATCCAGTCCATAGACCAGATTGGACCCCATGTGCTGAACTTGGGCCCTTTTGCTTCCCCCACATGCCTGGACATAAGTTAATTTCTGTCTTCCATGATCTTTCCTTTCTTCAGTCTTTTCAGCTATTACTAGACTTTCAATCTTTTCTTTCCTCATAACGTGCCTGAGAAACTCCAACTGTCTCTTTCTGATTAGGAAAGATGTTAATCAACATCTTCCTAATAGCTACCCTAAACTTCCCTTGCTGCAGCTTGAGACTACTACTTCTTGTTCTGTCATCTGCCACCACTGAGACCAGTCTAGATCCAACCTCTTTCAAACACCGTTTCAGGTTGCTGAAGGCTGCTATTAAAGCCCCTCTCAGTCTTCCCTTCTCTAGACTAAATAAGCCCAGTTCACTGAGCCTGTCCTCAAAAATCATGTGCCCCAGACCTTTCATCATTTTCATTGTCCTCCACTGGTCTCACTCCAATTTGTCCACATCCTTTCTGTAGTGGGGGGATCCAAAATTGAATACAGTACTCCAGATATAATGAGGATATACCCTAGTTTCCCTAGTGCTTCCCTAGGTTATGGAGAAAGATCCAGTTGCTCTTTTCTAAATGGATTGGTGATAGCACTATAATCCTGGCCAACATGCCTTCTCTTATTAAAACCAATGTCCAGTGTCAATGCCTAATGTCTGAACTAAGTACACAATAACTGCTGAATTTTGCTTGCATAGTTACATTGTAGTCTGAAGTCCTAATTTTGATCTCAGTATACCTGACAAAATTTCCTGCTATTCCTAATCTACACAGCAGTAAAATAAGAACAGAATAAGGCCTCTTGTGTTTAACTCATCACTTTGGAACACAGTAGAGGACACTCTATAAATCTAGTTTGTTTTTTTCCATTCTACGATGTCAGCATATATATCTATGAACAGTTTAAATGGGAAAGAACATTTCAGGTGTTGTAAGGGTGCCTAGAGCACGAGATGGGTTTTATTGATTGAATGATTAAGTTTTACCAATCAAAATAACTGACTGACTAAATAATTCAGTGTAAACTGATAAATATTTAAGGGAAAATTTTTAACTTGATTTGTGGGAATTTTTCTTGAATCAGTCCATGAGCAGCCACAACAGATTATTTACTGCACAAGGCTATATAAAACATTGACAATGAAAACAGTTGAAATTCATCTGATTTTTAGTTTCAGCATGAAGGCATATTTCTGTGAGATTGGCTTGAGGGTTACTGAACTTTTATAACTATTAAGCAAACTTAGCAGAGTCTCACATTAGGGCTAGACCATACCGGGCCTGGTTTCAGTTAGGTCTGGTCAGAGGGTATATTTACATGTGCAATGAATGCAAACCAATAAACTCCAGCACATATTGCACCAGAGTTTATTGCTCCCAGGCACTGTGTTTAAATGTGTGCCCAGGACTGCAGCATGTTAAGCCAGGTTGGAGGAGCCCTGGGGTCAGCCTGCTAGCCTGGGGTTTCTTTGACCCAACTCAATGTGCTGCAGAGGGGCTGGCTGGGGCATGAGGGTGCTACAGTGAGGAGCTAGCTGGGAGGCAACTTTTTCACTGAAGCACCTTCATGCCCTCATGCCCCAGCCAGCCCCATCAGCATCTACATGTGCATTGCTGAGCAGTAAAGATCTCTGCCACAGAACTCTGCAAGAACTCTAAAGCAGAGTTAATTAATTTACTGTGGCCTAATAGGGCTGCATGTGTAGATTTTTTACTACAGAGCTACTACAGAGACTTTACTACAGAGCTAATTAGGCAGCTCTGCAGTAAATGTCTCATGTAGATGTGCCCAGAGATGGCAAAACATAATAGGATCAAGATCAGCTGTAGGAAAGAGGTAAGTGGGTGTGGCTTGAATCCTTTAGAGGAGCTAGTGCATACCACAGACCTTCTTTTATCTTCCTAATGAAGGTACAGTTATAGGGCACTGATGTCTCCGATCTGCATTGCCACCAACTTCCAATCCTCATTCCCTTCTGCAAGGGATGGAGAGAACCATCTGCTGACCTGACCTGTTGTCTCAGGAAGTCTGCTGCTTGCCCGGAACCCAGATCCAAGATGTCACAGAGGGATTACCGAGACTCATCTGCAGTTCTGACTACTATCTCATGTTGCTCATCTCTGTGGACACCAGTGATACTGGTGGATCAGTGGATTAAAAGTGTCCATAGGGCTCTGGGTGCAAGAGTGAAGGGGACTGCTAGAGCTCAGGTTGTGTTCTTTTCAATCCCTCTGATCAAGTGAAAGGGTCCAGGTAGGAGCAGGTACATCCTGCAGATCAACACCTGGCTACACAGGTAGTGTTGCCAGCAGGGCTTTGGCTTCTTTGATCATGTTCCAAGAAGAAGGACTACTGGGAAGAGGTGGGATCCACCTGACAAAGTCAGAGAAGAGCATCTTCACAGACAGACTCGCTAACCTAATGAGGAGGGTTTCAAACTAAATTTTCTGGGGGATAGAAACCAAAGCCCTGAGGTAAGTGGGAAAGTGGGTGACCTGGAGGAAAAACAAGCTGGAGGTGGTAACAGAAGAGATGTTTTAATTTTTTCTGAGACATCAGTGCAGTTGACTAGGTGCCTGTACATGAATGCATGGAACCTGGGAAACAAGTAGAAAGATTGGAAGTCCTTGCACAGTCAAGGAACTATGACATGATTGGAATATGTGACAGAGTGCCTTTCATGCCTGCCACTTTAAGGGCTCTGAGTGGCAGCAGGGCAACCGGCAGGTGCAGGTGATCCCTAATGAGGTGGTCACATGATCCTGTGAGGGCCGTGTGACTGGAGGAGAGGGCTGAGAAGCCCCCATTTTAGCTCAGGTCCTCAGGGCTGACTAGCAGTCTGCTGATGGCAGCTGAAAGGGCAAACCCGGATGACCTGCTGCTTGGAACATCCTTGGAGGTAAGGGCAGGAGCTATGGGGATGGCAGGAAGCTCCTGGTCCTGGGTATGACTTGAAATTGCACCCTGCTGAGGAAGGATGGCCTGGTGGGACTACCTGTGGTGGGGTAGGTCCCCAGAAATGTCAGACCAGTTGCCTTCCCAGTGAAAGGTGAATAAGGGTGCCTTATAACCCCAGCCCCACTATCCAGTGGTTCTAGAACAGACAGTGGGGCCAGGCACACCTAAGGAGAGGCATCTGAATCCCTGAAGGTGTAAGACCCCAAGCCCCAATGTGGGGGCAGAAAGTGGCTCCAGTGAGGGGGTAGGAGCATTAGTAAGAGCCAAGTGCCCAGAGAGGGGCTAGTGGCTAATGTCAGCCTAGTGGTAGGCATAAGGGCCATCACCCAAAGAATAGGCTGCATGGGGCACCCTAAGTGCTGTGAGGGGATTGCCAAGAGTCTAAGTGAGCAAGTAATGCCATTTAAAGGTGTAGGGCAGGTTGAGAGTGGCCCAGTGAAGGGTGGTGTGAAAGAGGCCCTGTGAGAGGGGGCAGAGTGAGTGAGGCCCTGTGAGAGGGGGTGGCATGCATGAATAGACTGTGAGCAGGCCAGCAAGGGGCAGAGTTTGGCCTGGCTTTAGGTCAGAGCTACTACAATTTTGGATGCCATCTGTGAGGCATGGGACATGGTAAGGGAAGGTTGGAGCTGTATGTAAACCCTTTGGCGTTGAGTATTAAATGGGCACCCTCCCGCTTATTATATCTAGTATATCCCAACAAATTGTGGCAGGTGAGACAGGGTAGACTGCCCTAGACAGAGGGGTGGCCAGTTTGATCACTGGCCATAAGTAGGCTCCTTCATCACAGAATAACAGAGATTTGGTGGGATAGCTCGCATGACTGGAGCACTGTCATGGATGGATATAAACTGTTTAGGAAGGACAGGCAGGGAAGCCTGGTCAGAGAAGAGGAATGACACTTCATGTAAAAGAGCCATATGATTGCTCCAGTATGAAACTGGAGACAAATCTGTCAAAAGTCTATGTATTAGGGTCAGAGGAGAGAGCAACAAGGGAGATGTTATGGTGGGTGTGTGCTATAGACCACCAGACCAGGAGGATGTGGTGGATGAGGCTTTCTTCAAACAGCTAGTGGAGGTTTCCTGATCTCAAACCCTGGTTATAATGATGGAGTTCAATCACTCTGACATCTGGAAGGGCAATACAGCAGTGCACAGGGAATCCAGGAAGTTTTTGGAGAGTGGTGGGGACAACTTCCTAGTGCAGTGCTGGAGTGGCCAACTAGGGACTGTGCTCTTCTTGACCTGCTGCTCACAAGCAGGGAGGAATTGCTGGGGGATATAGTAGTAGATGGCAACTTGGGCAGCAGTGACCATGAGGTGATTGAATTCAGGATCCTGAGGAAAGGAAGGGTAGAGAGCAGCAGAGTAAGGACCCTGGGTTTCAGAGAAGCAGACTTTGACTCACTCCATGAACTACCTGGAGAACTCATGGGCAGGATCCCTAGGACGCCAGTCTGAGGGGGAGAGGAGTGCAGAAGATCTAGCTGTACTTTAAAGAAGCTTTACTGAGAGTGCAGGGACAAGCCATCCTGATGCTCAGGAAGACTAGCAAGTATGGCAGAAGACCAGCTTGACTTAGCAGGGAACTCTTCAGTAAGCTAAATCACAAAAAGGAAGCTTATAAGAAGTGGAAACTTGGATAAAGAACTAGGGAGGAGTATAAGAGTATAGCCCAGGCATGCAGGGATGAAGTCAGGAAGGCCAAAGTGCAATTGGAGTTGCAGCTAGCAAGGGATATGAAAGGCATCAAGAAGGGTTTCTACAAGTATGTCAGTAGCAAGAGGTGGATCATGGGAAGTATGGGTCCCTTACTGAATGGGAGAGGCAACCTTGCAGCAGAGGGTGCTACTCAGCAGAGTAGCAGAGTACTAAAGTACTCAATGTCTTTTTCACTTCACTCTACACAAGGTCAGCTCCTAGACTACTGCACCAGGCAGCACAGTTTGGGGAGATGTGCAAGTCCATGGGGCCAGATGGGATGCACCTGAGGGTGCTGAGGGAGTTGACTGATGTGATTGCAGAGTCATTGGCCATCATCTTTGAAAACTCATGGTGATCAGGAGAGGTCTCAGATGATTAGAAAAGGGCAAACATGGTGACCATATTTAAGAAAGGGAAAAAGGAGGATCCAGGTAACTACAGAACAGTTAGCCTCACCTCAGTCCCTGGAAAAATCATGAAGCAGATCCACAAGTAATCCATTTCTAAGCACTTCCAGGAGGAGAAGGTGATTAGGAATGGATTAGTCAGCATGGATTCAGCAAGGGCAAGACATGCCTGACTAACATGATTGCCTTCTATAATGAGGTGACTGGCTCTGTGGATGTAGGGAGACTGGTGGATATAATATACCTTGATTTTAGTAGAGCTTTTGATACGGTCTCCCACAGCATTCTTGCAGGCAAGCTAAGGAAATATGGGCTGGATGAATGGACTGTAAGGTGGATAGAAAACTGGCTAGAGCATTGGGCTCAGGGGGTAGTAAACAGTGGCTTGATGTGTAGTTGGCAGCTGGTATGAAGTGGAGTGGCCCAGGGGTTGGTCCTGGGGCCAGTTTTGTTCAATGTCTTCATCAACAACCTGGAAGATGGCAGAGTACTCCCTCAAGAAGTTTGCAGACAACATCAAGCTGAAGGAAGTAGTAGATATACTAAAGGGAAGGGCTAGGATTCAGAGTGACCTAGAAAAATTTGAGGATTGGACCAAATGAAATTTCATGAGGTTCAACAAGGGCAAGTGCAAAGTCCTGCACTTAGGATGGAACAAACCCATGCACTAGTACAGGCTGGATGCTGAGTGGCTGGGTAACAGCTCTGCAGAAAGGGACCTGGGGGTGACAGTAAATAAGATGAATATAAGCCAGCAGTGTGCCCTTGTTGCAAGAAGGTTAGTGGCATAATGGGCTGCATTGATAGGAGTGTTACCAGCAGGTCAAGGGAAGTGATTATTTCCCTCTGTTCAGCACTGATGAGGCCACATTTGAAGTATTGTGTTCAGTTTTTGGCCCTCCACTACAGGAAGGTTGTGGACAAATTGTAGAGAGACCAGTGCAGGGCAACAAAAATGGTGAGGGGGTTGGGAGACATGACTTCTAAGGAAAGGCTGGGGGAACTGGTTTATTTAGTCTAGAGAAGAGAAGACTGAGAGGAGATTTAATAGCAGTTTTCAACAACCTGAAGCAGGGTTTGAAAAAAGATAGAGGTGAGACCAAGCCAATTCCCTCATCTCGATCACTGACGGATGTCCACAGGGCACCAGTCCATCTACGGTTAATTCTGAAATAGTTAAGGAGCTCCTGGAGAAGCTAGATGGGTACAAGTCAGCAGGCCTGGATCACCTCCATCTACGGCTACTGAAAGAACTGGCCAGTGTCATAGCTGAGCCACTGGCACAGCTGTTCCATCACTCTTGATGCTCCAACCAGGTCCCTGAGGACTGGAGAAGGACCAGTGTGGTGCCCATTTTCAAGAAAGGGAGAAGGGATTAGCCAGGTAACTTTAGACCAGTCAGTCTTACCTCTATTCCTGGGAAAATGCTAGAGAAAATAGTCAAAGAACACATTTGTAAAGGCCCAGCAGGCAAAACAATGCTGAGGGAAAACCAGCACGGGTTTGTCACAGGTAGATCCTGCCTGACAAACCTTGTAGCCTTCTACGACCAGGTCACACACTGCCTGGACACGGGAGCCGAGGCTGATGTCATCTTCCTGGACTTTATTAAGGTCTTTGACACAGTTTTGCATCCTATCCTCATTGAGAAGCTAGCAGACTGTGGAGTGGATGCCTACATGGTCAGGTGGGTGGCCAGCTGGCTTAGGGACCGCACCCAGAGAGTGGTGGTAGATGATTCCTTCTCAGCCTGGAGGGAGGTGGGCAGTAGGGTCCCATAGGGTTCAGTCCTTGGACTGATATTATTTAATATCTTCATCACCAATTTGGATGAGGGCATGAAGAGCACCCTCTTCAAGTTTGCTGATGATACCAAGTTATAGGGCAAAGTTAGGACACCGGAGGCTAGGGAGCAGATTCAGGCTGACCTAGACAGGTTGGATCAATGGGCAGAGAGAAATAGGATTCAATTAATAGAGATAAATGTAAGGTCATCTGACCTCAGTCCTCTTTCCTGCCAGGGGCAGAGGGTTGGACCTGATGATCCATTGTGGTCCCTTCCGACTCTACAATCTATGAGTCTGCTGTCAGTGATGGTAGATAACAGAACAAGGAGCAACGGTCTCAAGTTGCAGCAAGGGAAGTTTAGTTTAGGTATTAGGAAGAATTTTCTCACTAGGATGGTAGTAAAGCACTGGAACAGATTATCCAGAGGGAATGTGGAGTTTCCATCCTTGGAAGTTTTTAAGACCCAGCTGAACAAAGCTTTTGCTGGGATGATCTAGTTAGGGATGATCCTGCTTTGAACAGGGTGTTGGACCAGATAGCCTCCTGAGGTCCCTTCTAGCCCTAATTCTTTATGTTTCTATGATTCTATGACTCATCACTAGCCTCAGACCTCCTCCATTACCATCACCAAACTCACTGCAGCTACAGCTGGTCCCACAGATCCCAACTGGGATGAGGTCCAGTGGCTTGGATCTAGCTCAGGGTGAGTTTGACACTCCAGTTATAAGGGAATTTGTGTTTTGGGATACAAAGCACAAAAAAATGGTGGCTTTAGCTGAAGTACTAGAGTAAGAATACTAGTAATAAGGAACAAAATTAACAGCTAGGGCAAGTAAGTATCGGAACAATTTACTTAGGCCATGATGGATTCTCCATCATGTGAAGTATTTAAATTAAGAACTGTATGTCTTTCTAAAAGATATGCCTTAGGCCAAACAGGCATTATATGTTTGATTCAGCAATTACTAGGTGAGCTTCTATGATTTGTGTTACCCGGGGAGCTTAGACTAGATCATCATAATGGTCCCTTCTAGTCTTAAATTCTATGAATCTATGAATTCCAAGGCAAACTGTTGCACACACTTGAACTGGAAAAAAATTAATTGAATCCCATGGTAAGAACAGTCATTTTCTCACAGCTTTAATGACACCCCTTAAGGTTCAGTCAGTGTCCACAAGGATTTTGTAGTCAAATGGGATTGTAAGACATAATAGACATAAGAACAGATAGCTCTGCTATTTCTAAAATCTGTCTCTGTGTGCTTCTCTTCATTTTGCTCCCAATATGTGCCTATACATTTTTTAAAGGAAGGAATCAGCAGCAAGAGTGGTTGTCATGTAGGATGCTGGGCAGACTCACCTTTGGCTCCTTATTCCTTTGGGTCCCAGGCCAAACTTTTCTTTTGGGCCTAATGATCTAGGCCAGAGCTTACATTAGCAGGATACTTATTCCTATATCATACTCTGAAATTCATAAACTGAAACCATAACACTTGGACTCTGAAACCATTTTGGAATAACCCTGGAACATATCCTGAACACGAGGTAATTTTTATTTTACCAGTTAATTCATCAAAGCACATTTAACACTAATATTTTTTTTTTTTTTAGACAAGGTTCAGTTTCTCATTAGTCTTATTCATATTAACTTAATACAATTATTTATATCAGATGGAATAAAGTGCAACATTAGAACACCAGAGATTCTTTTGGAAGAAGGATATCATTTAGGAAGGGAAAAACAACCACCTAGGATTGTCCTGATACTGCTTCTTTTTTCTGTTCGAATATATAAAGTAATAAAACCAGAGAAAAGAAATATCACCATCCCTTCTACTTGGAGGGAGATATTACAAAAAGCCATCCCTGTGGTTGAGAGGGTACCTTCCCAGAGATAAATATTATTTCTGTATCTTAAAAATAGACCCTGATTCAAACTTCATAAATATTCACATTTTAAGATAAAGAGAATAGCTAAAATCATGATGGGAAAACCTCAGAATGTGCATAATTTGAGTTCAGCTAAAATAAGCTTCTAAAAGTCTGGATGATATTATCATTTTGCTTTTCCAGATGTTGACAGAGATGTGGATATGGATGAAAGAAATTGGGGCTCATTCCAGATAAGACAGCATTGAAGCCAATAAGGGAGAGAAATGCACATGTACACACTAGTTCTGTTGAAGGTACCTTTGGCTTCTATAACTTGCACTTGTGTGATGAATTCATTCCTCCTCTTTGGGCCATCAAGGAACAACAGTGGTACAGTGTCGTTGTTCAATTATAGTTTGTTAAGAAGTTATGAAGGTTCTTCAGCAAAGCAAACGTTACCTTACTAGACTGTAGACCAGTGTCCTCATAATTTTTCAAGCTGGACTTTATCCCCATACTCTAATAATGACTCTTTTCAAAGAAAGCATGTGGAACCTTCAGCCAGCATAGTTCACAAAAGTTCACTTTTTATAAGATGTTTGTTTATGAACTGTCAGGGATCCCAGTTACTCAGTCCTACTTATGAGCTGGGTGATGGGGTGTGCATCTACATGAGATGTTTACTGTGGAGCTGCCTAATTAGCTCCAAAGTAAAGTCTCTGCATCTACACGTGTGGCCTTATTAGGCTTTATGAAACTAATGAACTCTGCCACAGGTTAGTACTTATAAATACAAGTATTATTCTATGGCAGAATTCTTTAGTACATAGCAATGCACATGTAGATGCTGATGGGGCTGGTGGGGGCACGAGGGTACTTCAGTTCAGAGGCTGCCTACATCATGCCCCACCCAGCCCCTCTGAAGCATGTTGAGATTGTTGAATAGCCCTGGGATGGCAGGCTGACCCCTGGGTTCCTTGCCAACTAGCACTGCTCTGACCTGGCTCAGCATGCTGTGGTCCCAGGCACACATTTAAACATGGCACCCAGAAGCAATAAACTCTGACATGATATGTGGCAAGGTTTATTGCTCCATGCTAATAGCACAGGTAAATGCACCTAAAGTATGGTCCTGGACAGCAGGAAATGAACATTCAAATTCATTCAAGCTTGAATCCAGGTCTCTGCTTTCTGCATGAGTGTTGTAAGCACCTAGGCAAGTGGTGCACAATGTTTTGACTGGTGACTGGCCCAGAGCCTGTCTATGGGCTGGATGGATTGCCTGGCACCAGCCCCTCCCTGCCCTTTGTGCCGAGATTGGCTCCTGGGGGATGGGCATTTCCTTTTTCTGGTCCCCCACACCAGGACTGGGCTCTGGGGTCTTGTGCTTAACCTGCCTGGCTCTGCACACCTGGATTAGATGCTGGGTCCTGTGCACAGGGCCCATGACTTTCTATGGTCTAGAGATTTGGCAGTGGCGGACTGGTGTTACTGCTCCCCTGCTGCCAAATTTCTGGACCTGTGGGGAACCAGACGACATGGTGCGACAGGCTAGATTTGGCTCACAGGCTGGAGGATGAACACCCCTGGCCTAGGCTATAGCTAAAATCTGGATACTACCAGCATTGATGTGAATTCAGTGCTGTCAATGCAAGTTAGACAAGCATAAAGGACTTTACAATCTAAAAATGAAGGTGCCATCCAAACTTAGGAGTCTACAGAATTTTTTGGATAGTGGAATAGAAGAAATCTGGATTGCATTTTGGAATTTAAGAGCTTAAAATCTGCGTAAGTCCCATTTAGATACCTGCAAGACAAAACTGGATCAACCCAAAATGTTAGTGTTACAAGGCCAAAATATGCATATTTGGGTACCTACAATTTGACAAATAAATCCATATTTACACCTCTTAGGTAAGTAGTGAGAGTTTATTTACAGCTTTCACTAAAATGATACAGTAGAATTAACAATAAAATGATATATTATATAAAAAATGACATAATTTGTGGTTATTGGTAAAAGCATACAGTAAAATTACACATTGTATGATTTAAGTAAGATTCATGATCTTTTGAACTGATGAGCACCCACAGTCCCTATTATCATAGCCAATAAAACTGGATTCAAATGCCTAACTTGAAGCACTTAAGAAGAAGACAGAGCAGAATAGGATTTTGAAAGCCAACTGGGTTGTACATTACTTTAAAATGGGAATCTGGTATCCAAATACGTCAGGCAGTTTTGACAATCTCAGCACTGAATTTGAAAGCAAGACAATAATAGTTGTAAGGCATTCTGGCAGCCAGAGGATAGATGTCATTTATAATTTTTGAAATGCATATAATTAATCAATTAGGGATAGGACAAAAGGTGATGTGAATACAATTGCCAGTGTTGCAATTTCCTTGGTTACTCCTTCTTTATTACATGTTTATACATATTTCATTTTCCCAGTTGGAAAATAACATGCTTCTAAATTATACACATTTTCAACCAAAATACATATTATTTTGCCCAGTTTCAGAGGATGAAGAAGCAACAGGCTGATTTTTCGTAAAGAACGCTCAACTGTGCAGTTGGTTGACCCTGCATTACAAAATGTGTTTAATATAGTTTTGAATGTGTTGAATGACATTTTATGTGTAATTTTATTAACTCTGTAGCCATGCCTAGTGTTTCACTATTTCATTTTTTTTCTTACGTATTATGAGTGGTCTGCATTTCAGATTAGCAGGTCAAAAGACAGGAGGATAAGTAACAAGCTATGACTGACACATACTTTTGGGCAAGATGATTAAAAACAGAGCAAAATAAATGGGCTAGTAAAACTGCATTCAGTACTAATAAAACAAGTCTGTTCTTCACCCCAGTGCAATTGTCAGAGGTCTAATTATCATCGGAGTCCTTGCTCTTCAGTGAGATCCTGAAACAGATTTGCAGGGAGAGAATGTTTCTAAGGCTTGAACAAGAGAAGGTTTTGAAAAAGTTAGCTCATCACTGACTCTTAAGTGATTTTCCACTCATCTGATCCAGGTCAGCACTCCTTGTTCTCATGATGAAATGTCATGGGAACAATGTCACTGTGTTGACTGCAAGTTGCTAAGTTGGAGTGATGGAGGATGAATTAAAAGTGTAGGCTGCAGATTGCAGTCCCCTGCAGCTTTTTCACCTGATGTCCAGGTTTCCTTTCATTCTAAAGTTATTAGCAGTGTGACCAGATGGCTCATAACCTGAACTCATTTTGTGTTTGCAAAGGTTTTGCATGGTCATATAGGCTAGGGACAGGAATTACACAAAAACCAACGTAAGTGGAAACTGGTTCAAATCTGTAACATAACAAAAGTTCAGTGCACAAAAACTGTTTTTAAAATGTCCCAAACCAGTTAAGATGAACCTGGATGTATGTAGGATCAGACTTAACTGATTTAGGTTAAATAAGTTTATTGAGCTTCTGTCCCAGAGCCCTTCCAGATTCAAGTTAACTCATAGTCCTCCAGTATCCCAGGATGTTTTGCACCTCCCCCTTAAATGCCCCTTCACAGGGTGGGCAGGCTAGCCTTGGCCCAAGCTGTTTGCTCCAGCCAAACAGGGTGGCATGCTAGCTTCTTCTTGCTTCTGGCCTGGGCCATGCAGACATATGGCTGCATTTGTGGAATCAAAAGTGATTGTCTGTTTACTTGCTTATTAGTTCAATCTATGCAATCTACGTTTAGATTAATCTGTGAAGATTGAATTGATTCAGCCTGGGACTTTTTGACTGTCTGTACTTGGCCATAGTGGAGAGGGGTGGGAAAAGAAACTTGCTATCCCATGTGCAGGATGTAAGAGCTAGTAAGAATGTGTAAGAGCTATGTAAGAGAGCTAGTTAAATTTGCAGTCCTCATCCTTGGGGAGAGGAGAGGTTGCTATCCAGATGATCCCACCAAAGAGCAACTTTACTAGAAAGAAGTGAGAAGGCATAAAAAAGGGCAAGGGGTGTGAAAAGCTGTAAATATTGTACCCTACTTTCAAGGGACAGCATCCTGTAACCGTTAAAGAAGTTGAGTATTTTGTGCGCTGGGTAAGCTGGAAATCACTGGGAAAGCTGTCAGAGACTGAATACCTCATGCTGCTTTCCTTTTCTATTACTTCTGTCTTTCATCTAGGCCCAAGTAATACACCCATATACATATGATATAGACTCAAATAATATACCATATTCCATAGATCTCTGTAATACACACACAAGAACAAATTCAGGACCCAGTTCTTCCACACTTACCCATACAGCGTAGTCTGTTATTCAAAAGCATAATTGAAGGACTTTTAGTGTGGAAGGGTGACAGACAAATTTGAATAATTTATTTATATACAAAATTCCAGTGCACTGGCATAACAGACAGATGAGAACCACACATACTGAGCATTAATCTGAAGGGTAGCAGTATACAGTGAGTGAACTTTATAACCAGCTCTTCTTTCCATTTGCCTCAAAAGTTGGGCTTCTTTTTTTTCACATGTTGTGCAGGATCCAAAACCAAGGTAATAACAAAAAAATAAAAATTAAAAAAAAAAGCAAAAAAAAGCAGGAGGCTCAGAAACAATGGAAAACAGCTGCTATAACAGGCAGCATCAGAGCTGGGTCTTTACAGGATAGCATTTTGATCAATAGCTATTCAAATGCTAGAAAAAGGTAGTTAACAGAAAAAGATAAAGACTTTCCATAAAAAGATCTATATACACTATGCTGGTGGTTCTCCAACGTTTTTTTTTGCAGATTACTTGAAAATTGCTGAGGGTCTCAGCGGACTACTTAATAAATGTTTTTTTT
>JAGPOW010003395.1:29038108-29064774 GCA_030014935.1 Caiman crocodilus
GATATTTTTGATTGTTCTGCAAACTTTCTGCAGACCTTCTGTATGAAGCTCGCAGACTAGTGGTGGTCTGCGGACCACAGTTTCAGAACCTCTGCGCTATGCCTTGTCTATTACTATTTGCACAGTCACTATTGAAACTAGATGCATTTCAGTTAAAAGAATACTGTAAAACAGTGAGCATAGCAAAAACAAACACAAGACAGCCCCTTTCTCAAAAACATTCAGGCATAATCTGCTTTCCCTTTGGGCAAATCTTTCCCCCATTTCTGCTGTGCACTCTATCAGTATGATTCTCATCCCACATACACTAGTGGAGGTCAGTAGGTTGCTGGTAAAGATGACAAGGTAGGTAAAAGTGGTGAGAATAAGTCCCAATAGCAGATTATGTAGCTGCCAGTTTGGTAACTTCCAACATGATAAAACAAAAAAAAATCCTTTCAGAGAGAAATTTCTCTAAATCCTTCTTACTGTAGGTCAGCAATACAGTCTTCAGGGTAGTATACAGATGTTTCAAGCTGGCTGGGTACTGGAAACAGCCTATTTATGGAAGTATGCTATATGAGCAAATTTACCCTCCTTAGCAAGATGCATTATCCCACATGCTGCTTTGACTAGACAGTCACAGTTAAGTGAGGTCATTTGGGTACTTCTGTGCAATGTAGACATAGTCTAAAAGTTCAAGGATGAACTAAGTGTAGGAAAAGTGGCTCTAAACTATATCTTCCTCTTTCTAGCTTGGGACTGGGTGGGGATTGAACCTCCCTTGCTGTAATATGCTCTAGGTTTAGCTAGAGTTTGTCATGGTACAATTCTGCCCCTTCTTGCTTCTTGTTAGCCCTGATATATCCTGAAAGTGTTGGGCACAGGTGTATATCATATGAGTTTTTGCCAAGCTAGGATTGAATGGACCTGCCCCATAGTTGGTCTCTTACAGCTTCTCCTTGAGACCAGTTTCAACTTTAATTTGCATTACTCTGTTTGTGCAAAATAGTATTACTTGGGCAGACAGTCTGGTTCAGTGTTTCTAGGAAATGACTAAAATGGGATTTCTTTTCATGTTTATGAAAAGCTAATAGATCTCATATACATAATGCAAGATAATCAACCTCTCCCCAGATACCACAGGCCTGAAGGGTTTTATCTAATCTCAGTAATTTTTCTCTCAAAAAAGTAGTTTATGGAAGAATAGAGGAATTTCATATTTGCAAAAAAAGAAAGATGGCAGAAGTTATGTCATTTAATCATATGTCAATGATTAAATGTCCAGAATGATTCTACAGCAAGACCTTTATAATTTCCATTGGTAGATGCCTAGATTTCCTCCTAGTTCTCAAGAATAGCTGACAGTCAGTTTTTTTTCCAATGAGTCCGCCTGCCATCTAATTGTGACTTGTAACCTTTGTGAAACATTGCCACAAGTATCATTGAGACCAAGCACTAAGCAGTATTTAAAAAGTAATTAAACATTAATATGGATAATGAGGACATCCACAATCACATTAGATAGGTGAAAATTGCAATTAGAGATAACTCCTCAGGATTCAAGGCATGTTCAGGCAGGCTTCGAGACTTGCCTCATCAAATACTGTGTTTTTACACAGGCAAACAGTCAAGTAGGCCTGTTTAGAGGCTCATCTGAAAATCTGGGACTTAATGGCAATTCTAGTGTGTTACTCTAAAGTACTTGCAGCTCAGCTTTCATGGTGCATTTCACTGCTTCTGGCTCTGAGATTGTTCTCAACAGTCCAGATGCTACCTCCAAGCAGAGAGAAAAAAAGTAATTAAACTTAGGGGTGGGCTAGGGATAGTAAGCCAAATTTTAATCTCAGCCTCACTGGTGTAAATCACAGTAAAATGATGCGTATGAGTTTAGGATACTGGCTTCAGTAAATGACTTGGATTCACAAGCTCTGGGAACAGAGTTTGCCTTCGTGTGTGGCTAATGGGGCCTGACCCTGGAAAGTGCTGAGCACCTACTTATGTGGGATTTGGAAGTGCTCAACACCATGCTGAATTGGCCTTCACATGACTATCGAGTTAGTCTCTCACAGCTGTCAGCAAGGAAGTTGCTTTTAGACCCATGCTCCTTTGCCATCTTAATAGGCACATTCAGGCATTGTGATAAAGAATTTTCTTTGTGGGAAAACAGCATTCAGTTTGTGAACTTTGATAGGATTGTTTGTTACTATTTGCTGTTGAGGTAAACAGTTCACCACAGCTTTGATGCTCACCCAAACTCACCCACATGCTATTACATGAATTACTAACAGCAGTTCTTATTTTTTAATTGTGTGCACACAACCCGTGCATTAAAGTTCCACCATAAATCTGAGACTGAGAGAACAAGTGACATTTTCTAAATTCATGGAGCCCATTCAAGGTTGCAAAGGTCAGGAAAAGTAAGACATTTTTCACACCCAGGATTCAGACTGGTTGTAAAATGAAACAGAAAAAAACCTCCTGTTTCCTTTTTTAAAATCTGTGTGTGCAATAAACTCAAGAAATGGTGAGCCATATTCATTTTTTTATGGCTTTACAGTTCAAGGAATACAGATCCACTTAACTATCAACTCTACGGGGCAAATAATCATTTCTAAACATGTTCCCATTTTTTTTCCCCATCTCAGTATTTGAAGTAAGGTATATTGTCAGGCTTATGACCATGATCTTCAGGAAAGATAAATGCCTAGATTGTGATGGAGACCAAATGTGGCTATTGCACCTGTGTAAGTCAGTTGACTCCATTTAGGAAATACTGCCACTATAGTTTTTCATCGGCATAAATGAGAATAAAATTCCATGCATGGGACTCGTTTGAAAGCTTAGTCATTTAAACAGAAGATCATCTGATGTCACCTTCCCTCTCCTTCTCACTAACAACAAGAATGCTGCACATGTGTGTCTGCAGTCTTATAAGACACTGACTGAAGGAGTGAAGACTGTGTGACAGCTTGCAAGGAGACCTTCTACAATGACACATCAAGCATGGCCAGTGAAATTTATCTGTGTGGCACCTGTTAGTTACGCACAGCAGGACTGTCCATCATCCCTTGTAGTTAGCCTGCATTTCCATTGCATACTGCAGAGCAGGGAGAGGAGAAATTACTCTCTAACCGAAAGACAGTGAATGAAAAATTTCTGTCCCTATTTTGCTGTCAGACCACCATCCAGAATGCAGTATATCAACTGGAGAGGGGGAAGGGAACATAGTTAATTTCACAGACAACTGCCAAAACTTACCCCTAAAAATAAGTTTCTAAAACATTTATCTTAGCGTTATGCCTCTTGAGATCTGGTAGAAATATAGTTACAGGACAGACAGAGGTTTGATAAGAATCATGAAAAGTCCCTTGTAGCCTAAATGAAAAAACATCATCACACACTCTGTGTAGAGTAAAGTGTTTCTGAATAAATGAAAGGCTACATAATGCCTTTCTGTTTAGCAATGTGATATTGAGGTATTATTTCAGCTACTGAAATGTCCTTAGGTGTACTTGAATTTGCTGATTTCAGCCGACAGACATGAAGGAAAATACAGAGAACATCAAACAAATGACAACATATCTAAGATCAACCTGCCCCTTGCAAGCAGAAGAATTGATTGATTATAGCATCAATGACTGATTATAGCATCCAAAGATTAAACCATTATGCTACAGAAAGAGCAGTTCCCTTCAGATGACCTGTTCCCTTCAGATACCTTTCTCAGTATGTTTGCACATTGCAACATAAGGCTGGCCTCATGCTACGTATTATGATTCCCTGATGATGACATCAGGAAGAACTTCTTTATGGCAAGAGTTGCCAAAATCTGTAATGGGCTTCCAAGGGAGATAGTGCTCTTCCCTACTTTGGGGTTCTTTAAGAGGAGGCTAGACAAGCACCTGGCTGGGATTGTCTGACCCCAGCACTCTTTCCTGCCCAGGGCAGGGGATTGGACTCGATGATCTGCTCAGGTCCCTTCTGATACAAATATCTGTGAATCTATGAATCTATTTGTTTGCATGGGTTTATGCTGGGGATAAAGCAAGGAGTGTTGGGTGGAGGGAGCGGGGAAGAGGGAGACTGGAAGCAATCCAACCTTGATGACACGTAATATGTTCTGTCCAAGGATTCAAAACAAGGCCTTTGCATGCAGTCCCTGATATTTGTCTTTCTCCTATTTTATATTTCCTACAACCATTTATCCTCATGACATTTCTATGGCAGTATGCATATGCTACTAATGCTATTAGTTATAGAAATGCATGCATTTGAATGCATCTGCACATGTTAGCATTAAGATAGATGTGACTAACAACATTAATCTGAAATCAGGCAGGAGGTAGGCTAGGGTGACACTTTAGATATTAAGGCCAGGTACTTAAAACTGGCCTGTGCCCATGACAGAACAGAAGTTTGGCATGCAGACTGGTTTAAAAATGGCAGACCTTGGTCTAAGATTTGCACCCTCCACCACCAAGGGCAAATGCATGTTCTGTTCGCTACTAATCTAAACTACGCCGCTTACAGAAAACCGAATAATCAGTTCAGTCGGTTCAAAAACCAGATCAATTCCACCTTGGGCTGTTTGAATATCTGTACCTAGCCTTAGAGGTTAACTGATTTAGAGAAGCATGACATGAAGTAGGCAACAGCCTACTTCATAAAATGCTAGCATGTTTGTTCCTAGCATCTGATGAAATAGGTTGTTGCTTATGAAAGCTCATAACTTTCCAAATCACTTGTTTTCTGTGGTGCTACCTTGCCCTACCTTCTGCCTGAGTAATATTGGGGGTACTATTATTTCTATTTAAAAAGGAGAAATGAGGTACAGAGCAACTAAAAAAATTTTGCCTAGGCCACAAAAGTCTGAGAGCTATTTTTTTTTCTGTTGCCTTTGTCATCATCTGCCCTGATTTGATTATTTCATTTAATTTTTGAAAATTTGATTTTTCTATCTCTATCAATTCCCACTCCCTTCCATACTATGCATTATGGCATTTTCTTTCTTTTGTTTTTTATTATCTTTTCTTTTTCTCTTTTAATTTCCACATTTTAGATAACACTAATCTTGTCTGTAGGACATATAAAATCAGTTTGCTTTTGTTGTTTAAAGGCAACTTCTTGTGTTACTTATATTAAAATTATTGGATTTTTACCAGATAGTGAAGTAAATAAACCAAATAATTAAAAAATAATGGATTACAAAATCCATTTGGTTACAGTTAACTTATTGTTAACTAGTGTGTAGCAGTTCTGTTGATAACACACATCATAAGTTGTAGGAAAAAGTAATAGAAACTAATAAAATTCCTTTAGAAAAATTACATGTTATGATCTTCAAAGCTAACCATTTATTTATTTTACTACTGGTAAACAGGATGATATGGAGCCTTTAAAGTATGAAAGGAAGTATGCAGCAGGAGCGAAAATGCTTTAAATATCCCTTCTGTATGAGTGAGATAGAGACTACCAACTTTTAACTAAAATATTGAGTAGAGATACTCAAGCTTACCAGTATATTTTCATGCGTCCAAGTTATTTCTGAGGGTTTTAGCTGCATGATGTTATAGGAGTTAGAGTCACATGACTAAACTCACAGTAGTCTAAAAATATAAATATTTGTGTCTGTGGATTTTGTTTTTGCTTTTCATCTTTCCTGAGAAATACAAACAAATGAACTAAAATTAAATGTATTATAATATTACATGTATTATAATATTACATAATATTACATAATAATATTACATAATATTATATTAATAATAATAATATTACATGTATTATAATGTTACATTTTATCAAAAAACACTGAAAACATAAGCTTTGTTCTTCTGGCTTATATTGTCACTAAAAACCCTCCTGTTTCTTCTAGGAGAATGAACACTCATTTTCTCTCTCTCATGAAAGCATTTGAACACCACCGTGGGTGTTGCTTTAAGGATGGGTGGCTGTTCTTATAGACTTAACACACAGCATAGGCTTTTGTTTATACAATATATGCAGGTTTAGCACGATTAGTAATGGAGTCTACCTTCAAACAAAGGGGCTTGAATGAGTGGAAAAATGGTTTGTGAACTCTAGGTAAAAAAATGTTTTGATCAGTTTGAAAAATTATGAACCCTGTGAGTTTCTATTCTTATTGTTATCACATCACCCCTTTATGAACTAGGTGACTCAAAACCCTGAATCAGGCAATGAAATACTGACCGCAGGGGCAGATACAGGGGGGATGTGGTAGCACAATCACACTCTCTTCAACTCCATCCCTACTCCTGCTGTCCAGGGGAACTGGGATGCCCAGCCCCTCCTCCTAAACCTAGGTGAAGGCCTGATTCTTCTGAAGCTGAGTTGCCGGCTCCCTTCTTCCCAAGTGGGTTGTCAGCCAGCAACATTTGCCACATCCCAGCATTTCCAGAGGCCAAGGGCCCAATCCTAAGCATACCCCTTTTTAAAATACTTTGCTATTGCCTTGCCACAGAGTTTGCAGTACATAACCCCCACAAACCTGTTATATGTAGTTACTTCCTTGTGGCTGCATAGAATCTCTCTAAGGTCAATGGGGCTCTTCAGGGGCTGAATTTCGGGTCAAAGCTGGGTACTGGTACAAGCGAGCGGCAATGGAGAGAGGAGTTAAAGGAGGAAATGCACATGGTACAGTTATAAGTACTTGCTAAAGCAGTGGTTACTTGGCACAGGCTAGCATGATAAAGGGTTGCATTTTTTTACAAGTTTCGATAAAATTCTTGTGTTGACTTATTTGTTGCAAGCAAGTGCAAATCTTATATGAGAAGACTGGTGGAAAGAGGCTTATATGGCAAATACATTGATAACATTTGCTACTTGTGTAGGGGCTAGGTGGGGTACAGAATGAGAAGTTATTGCTTGCTTACTAAGAAATTCTTGTGCCTTACAGATTTTAATTGGAGAATATATTTTTATAGGTTTATCCTAATGATATTAGTAACTTAAACTGACAGCGTGTGTATCCATTTTAATATAAATAGTTACCTTCTTGAAATGAGTAATTGTCAATATATTTAACAATATGTTCATACTAGGAGGGTATCTGCTTGGGTAAAATGATCTATTATTTTGTTCATGATTTTCAGAAGCACAGGGGACATCTTTTGCTTTGCATTATCTTTCATATAATGAAATGATTATCTAATTGCATATGATTGATTGTATTGTCCTAGGTTACATAAGGCATCAAGGGCAGCCATAACAGGCTGATCTCTATCAGCCTCAACCGTGCCTCTAAAGTACTCCCATAATGATGCATGGATAGCCAGCTGTAGCTCAGTTACAGCTCAATTAGATGTCATCATTAATCTAAACACAGAAAACAGGGTATCAGCTGTAACAATCTTAAGTGGAAAGATTTAATACAAATACCTTAATTATTTTCTGTTATATTACACAAACAAATTGGCAGGAGCATGCCTAGCCACATACACATATTTGACTTCAGAAAAAGAATACTGAACAAAAAAAACACTATGGCTTATTGTATGAACATACAAAAGGTTCAAATTCTGACCTATAATAGCATAATGTTATAATAACATAATGTCTTCAATGAACTTCCCCTTTCTTTCCTTGTTCTCAAGCCCACTTCCCTTCTACAAGCTGGCTAGTTTCATTCCCTCTGCCTCAGCCTTCCCCCGCTTGAAGCCTTGGGGTTGTTTCCAAAGTGTAGGTAAAGCACCGTTTTAGGGCTGTGCCTTTGTTCACACTTTTCAAGGCCAGTGTCATTCATCTCCCAAGAGGAATAAAAAAGTAACCTATAAGGTTTTTGCACTGCTCTATACTTTGAAGGTAGGAAATAGCTCTCTTAGGGGCTGGAGGTCCAATAGTCCCACTTTCTTCTCCCACTGTGGAATTCAGTGCTGCTACATTGCAAATGCTAGGTAGGAAGCCATTTTTCCCATCTGTATTCCATGGCACCTCATTGAAAGGCCTGGAATCAGAATCTGCTTGTCCCTTCCTCTATCTACCCTCTGCTCCACTCTCCATTGTTCCACTGGCAAAAAGATGGGAGAAAAAAGCATTTGCCTTAAAGAGGTTTTATTTATTTAAAAATAGAAAAGAGAAAGGATTTAACAAGACTTATTAGTCCCTCTTTCCAAAATATTACTGAGATGGGTGCATTTCAGCCTTTAAAATGTGCTTTAATGGTGTAGCTTTAGCAATACAAATATTACAAATCTCTTTGCAGATCAAGACATTGACAAACCTCTCTGTTAGGGGCATAATTAAATAAATATATAGTTCAGTGCTATAGTGGACTCAAAGAAATGAAAAATATTTCGATCAAAACAGCTCATTAATGTCACCTCTGACAAATATTATGTTATTAAGCTCAATAAAAAGGGAAGTGAATGAACTCATATCGCCTATACTACACAAGAGGTCAAGCTACATGATCTAATGATTCCTTTTGGTTTTAAAATATATGAATCAATAAATAAATTTTAATGAAGGGCTGAGGATCCAGCCCTCTGCCTTTGCTAGAGCCAAGTAAATAAAATTTGTCACACATAATTTATTCATTTCATTTCCCCTTTTTCCATTTGTGGTATGTCAGAAAGCAGCTCACAATTTTCTCAGACTTAATCATCATTCAAAACTCTTTAATAAGTGAAAAATTCTAAAACTGGCAGTGGCATGCCTAGTGTGAGCATTTGACAGTCAGAGTCAGAGGTGAATGTTTGGTCACTTAAATTGCATGGTGGACACTTGATATGAATATAATGTTTTTCTTTGCAGCATTCTTCAGTGATTGTTTATAATTCTCCATTTCCAGGAACATTTCTGGCAGCACAATAATTAATGTAATATTTTCAGAAAATGACATGAAAGAAGTTTTATGTAAAGAGATTTTGCTTTTGCACTGAAGAGAGTCAGAATAATATGGGTAAAATTTCTCAAGTATTTGCCCTGCTATAATCTTTGTGCTAACAAAGGCATCTTGTTTTAACTTATTCAATCAAGATATTTTCCCTTCTTACTGGAGACAGTGTTGGTATTGCCATATATAGTTAAGGATGCGCAGCACTAGCCATTTTAAAGGAGTGTTTTAAATTATAACTTTTAACAACTGTTGCTGTTTGAGATGAAATCTTCCATGCTGCCTCATAAGAAATGCTTTTTCGGAATATTCGAGAAGTTTCTGAGAATGAGATTAGGAAAAATATGTGTTTTTGTTCACAATAAAACCAATTCTAACAACTATTTGAGAAATGCTAATGTTTCTAGCCTTTGGAGCAAGAGTTTAGGTTTGGCAGGAAGATTCCCCTTTCTGGGAATGCCTATTGATTATCCCCGTGAACAACTATACATTTGATTATTTTATAATCCTTTGATAAATTACAGTTGACAGGTTTTCAGGAGGTACTTTTAGAGTTGAACAGTTAACTTCTCTGAAGAGTCCACCTGTTTAGAACATGCTCCGTTGCACAGTTGCAAAGGGTAAGGAGCACTTTGTGCAAAATGGATCCTTGGATCATCAAGGGCAGCTGTAGTCCTAGATAGTAGACATCAAAGCAGGGATACTGTCTCTTCCAAGCTGTCCATAATTTTCCTGCTGGCAACTAGGCAGTTGGAAAATGAAGCAGCCTGATTCATATCTAGAGGCAACAAGAGGTAGACTTGGTTGGAGGAAAAGGCTGGGACTGAAACCAGAGGGCTGGAAGAGGATGAAAAGATGACTCAGATAGGAGGAGGAGACACAGAGATCAGAGAAGGATAATGGTACTGGTTAGGCAAGGAGACTGGAACAAAGAATCTTGGTAGGTGAGAATGGGAAAAAGGACCTAGGGAGAGATAAAAACTGGAAGTGAGAATAGAAGAGAAAATGGAGACATGATAAAGAGTTTGTATGGAAAGAGTGGGAGATGTGCATTGACTCAATAAGAAGGCTGGGATATGGAATCTGGAGTGAAGACCAGGAGATTAGATGCCATGTAGGAGGTGGGATCCTGGGGAGAAGATTAGACAGGGTGCACAGAGAGTAAACTGGGAGGCTAAGCAAGAACTTGGATGAGGAGCCATGGCTAGATGGAGAAGAGGGTTGGGAGAGGAAGAGGCTGAAGGAATCTTGATCCAAAACCACTGAAGAATACTTTGCTCAAGAACCCAGTATCACTTGTCTTTCTGCTGTCAGTAAATATTTATGAAACGTGAGGGAAGTGTCTCATCTTACCCTAATCGTTGGTCCACATAGGCTGTATCTACAAGAGACGTTTACTGTGGAGTAGACTAATTCGCTCTACAGTGAACATATCCATATCTACACGTACAGGGCTATTAGGCTGGATTGACTAATAAACTCTGCAGCAGGGTACTACCTGTAAATCATTCACATTCTTGCTCACTCTCCCAGTTAAATTTCTGTAAATACAAGTAGTGCCCTGCTGTGGAGCTTTTTACTCTTTAGTAGCAAATGTGTAGATGCTAACCCAGATGACTGGGGCACAAGATTGCTTCAGTGCTTGGTCTGCTTATTGGCTAGCCCCATACTGGAGCACCCTTGTGCCCCAGTCAGCCCTTTCATGGCATGTTGAGCTGAGTTGGAGCAGCCCCAAGCTGGCAGGCTGACCCCCCTGGGTCCTATGCCAGCTGGGACTGCTCCCACATGGCTCAAAGTGCTGCGGTCCTGGGTATGTTGTGTAAATGAGGCACCCAGCAGCAATAAACGTCAGCACAATGAGTGCTGGAGTTTATTGTGTCACATTAACAAATGCGTAGAGGTGCCCACAGAGTATGACAATCGATTGCTGATCTCAGTTCAATGTGATTTTATTCAGGAACATCCTTGTGATACCTGATATTTTCCTTAAATTCACAGTTTCTGTAATCAATAGATTCCTGGAGGATCTCATCTTTTTTCTAGTGTCTTTCTAGTCTTCCTGATTATGGAGGAAAGCTTTAAAGTAGAATCTCACTACATTCTAATGGGTTAATATTAAAGGTCAAATAAAAAAAGCACAATATACATTTATATTGGGTTTTTTATTTGACCTTTAGTGTGTGTGTGGGTGTGTGTGTACACACCCTTATTTATTTATGTATTTATTTACCTTTAGTATATATAAATACATATTTAAAAAAAACCTCTTGATTTTAAGCCACTTTCAAAAGCTTTTGGGATGTTACTAATGATTTGTAGCCAATACCATCCCCATTGCTTGGGTTGGCAATACTGCTCTTAGCTTATGTGATAGAAGACTGAGCAGGGCATTAAAACTGCTGATGACCCACATTAGTATCAATATGATGCTATGTGATGGAATTTTGGATTTTTTGTTCAATTTCTTTTTTAAAATCTAGATAATTACATTTCATAATTATGGCAAAAGAGTATAAAAGTTCTAAGAACATTCATTCAAATGTTGCTTGTGGGAACCTTAGTCTAGTTCCTTTTTGTTCATGAATTAATACGGGGGTAAACAGCTTGTGACATGGGTACCACAAGTGGCATGGACAGCCTCTGTGTGTAGCACGCAGCAAATTAAAAAATATTGCCTTGGCTGGTATACAGTCAGTTTGTATGGGGTAACTGAGTCTAAACACTGTGCAGAGCAATGAGGAATTGTGCTTAGAAAGAGTTCTGGGCTAAAAGGGATTTCCATTCAAATGAATTATGCTAATGTGTTTTTCTTCTCTTTTTTTGCTACAGTCAGTAAAAAGATGTTTGTTCTTACTCTGTTTTCTGCCAAAACTTCTTTTCCGGTTTCTTTCTTGGACTTCAGTTCAATGTTTTGATTCTGTCTGCTGTTCCAGCTGGTAGCCTGCAGATACCTTGATAAAAGAGTCTCTCTCTCTCTCGCTCTCTTTGTACGTACTTCTACACACACCCACAGAGATCTCCATGTACACACACACTAAAGAATACAATAGTTTTACGTACAGGATACTCTGCATCAAAAGGGCAGGTCACATGGTTCTGGGCCTGGCTGAGGCAGGGATTGCATGGTTCAGGGAGTAGGTTAGTTGCTATCGGTCAAAATCAGTATCCTGGAAAAGGAAACCATAGACCTAGTTCAGCAGCAGGAAGCAATCTCCCAAGCTGAGGAAGAAAGATTAGGTTCACTCTGTGTGTGATTGCCCAGGAATAACTTCCCACATTACAATGCATGAAGAGTCCCTAATTTAGTACTTTATCAGGGTAAGGTGACTGGGCTGCATGCAGAATATAGCTTACATTCATTATTGTTATTAAGAAGTCTAATTTTAGTAACAACTATTTTACATGAACCAAATGCAAAGCTATGCTAAAATATATTGGATGGAAATCTGAATAATAAAGGTCATATCATCTCTTTTAGAAATAATAATGCAATGTAATCACAATATGTGATTAAATATGAAATCATCCTATGTTAAGGGAATTGGGAATTAAGTCAATTTTATGAATATTTCTATCTTATACATACACACACACGCACATTGTGTTCTCATGAGTAAATTTTACAGGAAATTTTGATGACTCAGCCTTGCTGTAGATATAGAGCTGGTGTCTTTCATTGGCAGACAAAAATTGCAAACTCAAGCTATTCAAACTGTGAGCAAAACAGAAGAGATTTAAGAGAATAATCTAGAAAATTGGAAAATACACAGAAACCAGGAAAAAAGAGACTAAGGCAAATATGGCATGAACCTTAATGCACAAAGATTTCCATTTCATGTTAGTATAAGTATTTTACTGAGAGGCATGATACAATGATTTCATAGAGTTCAGTTCAGAAATACATTCCCCCACCCAGCTTCTGAGTCTTGGGCCCTCAAATCTCTGCAGAGAGGGGTCCCGCCACAGCAACTTCCCTCTATCCCTTTGCAGAAGCTTTAAAGTGCAAGTCACACATTTAGACCACACATTTTCACAGCACAAGGGCTAGGTCTAAATATTACCAATATCTCACAGATTTGCTTTCTCCAGGTCAGGATCTTTGAAGAGGTAGAGACATAGGTAGGTTGGAAGCTGGGGGTAGGAAGCCAGTGCTGAATGGGGACAGAGCTAGATAAACATATATCATCCATCTCCTGGAGTTTACCTAGGGACTGTTTTCCTTTCCCCATGGAGTGCCATCTGTAATATGGCACCTTCCCCTTTAAATGATAATTCTGTGGGCAGCAGTGGTCCAGGCTGAGCCCTTGGTTGCACAGCTGGACCTAAATTATGCTACCAAAAGCAAGGGTTCTGCCAGCACCAGCCCTGGTAACTAATATTTGAGGGCAGATCCTCAAGTCATCCTATGGGGAAAACCCAATGTACCTAATGAAGCCTTTGGGGAAACGCTCGGAGACTCATAGCTCTGCCCATGAATTTTCAGTGCTGTATTCCAAAGGATTTATATTGTTTTACACAAGGAGAAGAACAGAGTGCAGACTTAAGGCACTGCCCACAATATGTGGAAATGGTTAACATTGAAGGCATGTTTCTCCAGAGCACCAAAGACCCTGTTCTGATGATGCAAGTGAAACTGGACTCACCTCTCAGATGCTGAGTCTTAGACCTGATACTCCAAAGCTTCCAGTACCAAGTGGAGAATCTGCCACTTAATGTTCCTGTGCCACAGCTCCCCAACTATGCAACATGCTGATGTTGATTATTATTGTTATATTTCCTCTCTCTACTGGGCAGAGACAAATCTCTTGTGATATTTTTTAGACAAATCAGAACAAAGTGTCCCCATTCTTGGCTGGGACTATTCTAATATAAATAAAAATATTACATTTTAAAAAGTACTGCATGGTCTATATTCAGATAAATAGCATGAAAGCAACTCCCAAAGGCATTCAAGGACAACAATTTGCTCCCTTTGTGCTGGACTTTTCTGCTTTAAGAGTTCAAAATCTTTCATATAGCCTTTCTTTCATTACAGAAATTGTCTACTTTTTCTGCCTAATTAGAGAATGTTAAGTCAAGCACCTTAGGATGGAAGGTATATACCATAATGCTTGTAACAGAGCCAATGACTATTAAGGTTGACTGATTAAAGAACCCGTAGTTCTTGATGATAAATGGCTTGGAGTCTGAGATAAGGCAAAATGCTTTCAATGAAATCTTTCATGTCATGGAAGAGGAAGCAAGATTGGCAAATTTGAGACTGGACATTAATGATTGTTATTGGATGCTATTTATAACCAATGGCACAAGAAATTAATTAGTTATTTTTCATTGCTTTCAGCAAGCCAATTGATCTGATAAGAAATACGTGCATATAAGATTTATTTTAGAGATAAATAATAGAAAAAAGGAAGTATCGTCATCATCACTGACATGAACACTACCTCTGATGACAATAACAAGTGAAATCAGGGCAAGAAATAAATTCAGTTGCCACAAACTATACTAATATTTACTGGAAACTCATTGAAAACATGGATTTTGTTATCTTACCTTTGCAAAGAAAATGTGTTTTATGGAATAAAATCATAAATTGGATTTAAGGTACCATGTAATTTCAGATGGAGAAAGTGAACATTCCAAAAGAGGCAGCACATAAGTTAGAAGATAAGAAAAAAAATCTGTTCATATCATAAAAGTAAAAATTCTGAATCTGAGCCAGACTGGATCAGAAATACTGTAGCAAGATGAATGAGGCTGGGTGAAAAAAGGCTTAGCTAGGAGACTATTACTCCTTACAATTTCATGCATCAAATCATTTTTCCAAGAGTAATTGGTTGGAAATACATTTTTTGTGTATGTAGTATTATGTATGAATAACTACATATAGAGAGTGAAAGCAAGAGTGGGGGTGGGGTTTAATATTTTATTGCCTTGAGCCATGCATAACCATTTACACCTGTACATAGTAAATCAGAATTTCTGCAAAATACTCTCAACTCACCTTTTGCTGGTGGTAGAACTGTATGCCTCCCATGAGCAGATGAGAAGGCTTACACCAGATACAAGACACTAGAGAATCAGTCCCCTTGATACTCATTCATCTATTTATTTATATTAAAACTCAAATTTCCAAGAGGAGAGATCTCTGCTAATATAAATTGGCACAATTTCACTGATGTCATTGTTAAATAACTTATGCTAGCAGAGATTTTGGTCCAACAATATAAATATAATATTTCAGATGTAAATAAAAATTACAAATTTGAAAGTCACTGTTGATTTACAGTGATCTACATTGGACTATGATGTCCCCTATGTCTCAACAATTTCTTGAGTCCCTCCTTGTCCTACACAGAACTGGTGTCTAGCTAGAATTTGTATTACTGGAAAACAGAAGATATCTTTCCTGCTATCTGGAGTGTCCCCTTCAAGTAACTCATTTAATGTGACCATGGGCCACAAGTCCTTGTCAAGATTTGCTCTGGTAAATATGGTATGCATCTCTGAAGAATGTCAGTCATTTCCATGTATAGCTGCCTAAAGAAATGCATCCTGAACAAATAAAGGCAAAGCATTTTGCACAAAATTCAGCTGATTTATGAATACATCAGTGAATTTTTAATGTCATTAAAGATTTCAGATGAGAGAAGCCATTCAATAAATCAGGATAACAAAATAATTCAAATGAGAACATTTTGGCTCAAAAATGTTATTGCTTTTGATGAGATTATAGCGCTTACATTTTAGCCTTTCTCTTCAGTTAACATTACATTTTATTTACTAGGATTTTAAAAACAAAATGAATTCCATTTGAATGATGTCTGAGATGTAATATTTAAAACAGCAGTCTATATGAGACCCCTCATAATAAAATATATTATCTATCTCTTCTAGCAACATGCAGAAGCCAACATAAAGCAGCTGCAAGAATTAATTTTCTGAGTTAGTTGACATTTCTGAGCTGACTGCCTCTTACAGAAAATGATCTCATTCTCCAGCAGTCTAATGACAATCGCCAGAATGATAAAGCATACTCCAGTAAGATTCATTGCTCACCCAACCCTTTCCTTTCTGTTGCTATTAGAACTGGACCAATGGAAAATCCTGCATCTTGGTATAGCCACACACTTGGAAAATTTGTCTGGAAATGTATTTTGGGACTATTTCTGGTACAACTGAGGGTGTACTGGTAGATTTCAAGATATTGCCCAGTGCTGCTGAAGAAACTTTCATAGTTTGCAAAAATGACTTTCCGCAGAAATGCTGGGCAATTTTGAATATGATGAGGTTCATTTTCTGACTTTCATTGTATAAAAATGGATGCAAAATCAAGTTTATGATGGGCACACAGTAAGGAAAAGTGGACAAAGTTGTCACCAAACACCACATTTTTTGACTCTGTAGATTAAGTCAGAATCACAGAGGGTGCATACACATGTTCGTGGGGGTTAGGGAGAGGTTATATCATGTTAAAAATGGCCACCTGATCTAACTTAGTTCACCTAAGTACAGATCTTAAGTCACAGGCAGAAATTACATTTATCACATGATTGGACCCTTGAAAGCACTCTACAGCCATGCCAAAACAGAAGAGCATGGCTGCAGAGCATACTGATAATGTGACAACTTAAATGATCATCATATGATGGTTCAAATGAAGGTGCTCTAAAGTGAAGTGCTTTTATTAACTTCTATTTGCTCTGGCAGCTGGGCTGAAGCAACACGACCCTGTTCCTGGTGCTGTCTCAGGATGAGAGGGGGGAAAGACAGGAGAGGGAGGTCCATTCTGAGATTTGTTCAGTCATGTTGGGGTGAGGTCAGCTGGATTGGAGCCCCTCTGAGGTGAGGGGCTCCAATTCACCTGCCTTCCCACTCCAGCGCAGCTAAGCAAATTCCAGAATGGGCTTCCTTCCCCTGCCTTCTCCCCCTCCCATCCTGAGATAGCACCAGAGCTGTTGGGGGAGTGGGGAGAGGGTTGCCAGAGCTAGGAGAAGAGCTTGATTCCTCACCCTCCTGACCCAACAGCTAACGTATCTTGGGTTGGGAGGGTTGATCTAACTCATTTCACCTTCTGTGAAGTGCCATGAGTTAGAGCAGGTAGCTGCAGTTCTGTCTGCTCCTTTAGACTAGTTAGGTCAATCTAAGTAGAAACTGGTCAGAAATTCAGGACAGTTAGATTGGTGTAAAAATGGCTGAAGTGATTTAAGTTAACCCTACCTCTGAGGAAGTCTAACCTAGACTGGGTTGGCCAGTTTTAGACCAATCTAATTCCTGAATTCTGTCCAGTTCTGAGCACAGTCACAGGGCTAGGAAAGCCCAGCCCCTGGACTCATCCCCAGAGCTTCACTTTCCCTATTTCCTCCTTGGCACTGGGCTATTTTTATCCCTTCAGCCTCTGCCCCTCCAGCTTCAGGTGGACAACCCCTCACCCCCTAAGACTGCCAAACCCCAACCCTGTGAGTCCTTTCTGGTGTGCGTTTTACCTCATTCACCATGGCTTGGAGCCAAACAAGTAAATCAGAGTATGGGGAGGGGAAGGCAGGATGGGGCGAGGGGAGGTTGGGAGGCTAAAAATATCCTCAAGTCTCAGGGGGTGGGGGAACAGAGCCCACCATTTCTTCTCTGCACTTTGTGAGTCTCCTGAACTCCACTAATCCCCCCAGCAGTCCCAGCCCACTCCCCAGTCCCTCAGTCCCCACGCAGACCTTGCCTGCCACCCTGATTCTCCCATGAACACTGCTTGTCTCCCTGTTTCTACCCTGTGGACCCTGTCTGCTTCCTTGATCCCCTGATTCCTTCCCCGAACCTCCATGTCCCCTCAATCCCCCTATAAGCTCCCTCCTAGGCCCCACATCCGATGTTAGCTTAGATCAGGTAGCCTTAAGAAGATGAATCTGACCTCTCCAAATTTCTATACATATCCAGAATGGCAACTGTTCATATATCTTCTACCTGCCTCCTTACATAATTAAGCCTGATAAATAGTCTTGCAGAACAAATGACGTGCATTGCCTCTGTCCTGAAGAAGCTGTGTTTCAGGAGACAATGATCCCTTCAAAACCTGCTTTGCACACTGGTGCTGAACTATCTTGGAGAACAGTGCATTGAGCTCCCTGCTGTAAAGCCAGTTGGATCCACTGATTGATGCAGAGAAAAGAAAAGAGAGCTAAGTTTAAATTCTCGTGAGTGCATTAATTATCATTACACCTTGACTTTGCCTAGGTGGTTTCATGAATTGGAATGGATTCCATGTACTTTGTTTTTTACTTTCCTTTCTGCTGCACAGACAGGAATAATTATATGGAAAATATACGGTGACAGCAAGGCCTCTTGGCTTTCTGCTGAATATTCTTGCTATTGAAGTACTGAGTCCCCCTACTCTCTGCTCAAGTGTCCACTCTGAAATTTTGCCGTGAATGCTCATACACATACAGATTAATTGAGGTTTCAACATCTGGTCCATGTGCTTAAGAGAAGTTGGCAAATAAAGATAACAGTAAACTGAATGTCAGCATTCTCATTGTCACTGCAGTAGACAAGGGGGATGTGGGTGGGTTCAGTGGGATTTAGATTAGGACATGGCGATCAGCAGGGTGACTCCATAGCCAATAGCAGCTCTAATGGGATGAAAAGAATAGGCACAATGTAGTTGAGAGAGTATATGCAGTTTCACACACTGAAGCACTGCAGCTCCTCAGGGAAAGGTTGTTATCTTCTTACGTATATAGGCAGTGGGGCCCTATCACTGAATGGGGCCTTTGAGCACTATTACAGTACTAACAATTGTGAGAAGAGCAATTGATGCCAGCACAGATACCCCCACAGGATTGTCTTCAAGAGGGATCCTCCTGTGATTCTTTGTCAGCATACTGACCTGTGCACTGGAGTGAAGAGAAGCATGCTGCACTGCTGCCAGCTCCTGCCACAGCATCATCTATGATGATGAGACAATGGAAAAGAGAAAGAGCAAAGGCAGAAGTAGAATCATCAACAGGCATTTGAAGGGTATGATGCTGCAGATGCAGCTTCTGTTCTGTCTTCTCAGCAAGGTATTTGCCATGACACGGAACACACAGTTGTCTCTTCCTCCTTTTGAAGAAGATTGCCTGTCTCTCCATTTCTGCCTTTGTTGCCTCCCAATATACAAAGGACATTTTAGCCAGATTTCCAAGACATGAGACTAAAAAAGTCTCCTTGAAGAGTATATTATTCTTGCTTTTGGGGTTCCATCATAAACTGAAAGTATAGTATTCCAAACAAATAGCAGCTAGGCAGAGACAGGACAGGCCTTTATCTCCCAGAACACAGCCTGAGCATGAAAGGAACAAAACAGTATGCTTGGTAAAAGGTAAAAAAAGAAAAGGTGCAACAAACCAGAATCCTTGTGGCAAAGGGAGGCAGAGAAGACATTTGACTGTTCTAGCTGAATGTTCCGCTGTGTTCCAGCAAACCTATATTGGTGATGACTATTGATTTTGTGTAAACCATTCAGGAGTGGATAGGTTGAGTCTTTGTAACTTAATTAAAATTCAACCCATAAAAAATATTTATATAGCTTCTTTTATGTGTCTTGGGGCACTTTATAGAATTACATATGGCATTGAGATGACTGTCTCTCTGCATTTCACTCTGCTCATCATGCTGGGATTTGAATGCCTTTCAAATCTAAAAAGTAAATATTGTGAAGGATCTCTCAGCAAACAGATTGTGACACATTATTACACCCATCACTGCAATGAACTCTGTGCCACCTTGGAAGTCTTAAAGCAACTCCAACAACACTGCATAAAAGTTATGGACATGCCACAAAGAATAAATTTTCCAGGTAATGTGACAGAGCTACCATATTAGGTTGGCAGAAAGTGTTTATTCATTCTGGGGACAGAAGCCATTCACAATTCTCCCTCTGATCTAGTTATTAATTCTTCCCTTACTATCTGTAGAGATTTCAAGAGATCTATTTGAATACAAGTATATAGATAGGTTCCATTGAGAAAGATCTGTCTGCAATAAGGAAAACCAGTACATAAAATCAGGAAAACTCTAGGCTCTTTCAAAGAAGGATGGAAATTCTGATACTATAGTATACTATCCGTCACTCAATGAAAACATCAGAGCTTCCTTTCACTCTGATTAAAGGAAGGGTTTTAAGTTGCGTAGGTAAAAGGAACTATAGTAGTGCCTTCCTAATCATAGATAAGCATCGGCTGCTTCTGGTCAGCTATATTGTCAGCTAAGTAATGACTCATTTTGTGCATTGTTCTCTCTATGCCAAAGACAACAGCAGAGTAAACCTTATCCACAAGCTTCTGTTACGCTTAGACATTTCCTTCAATCAGAGTCAGGCATTATGAAACACAGTTAGCGCATTCACAAATTAAAGGAAGAGAAACAGTCACCATTTACAAAAGCCATTGATATACCTATCTGTTTGTCCAATTACAGTTCAGGGCTTTATTGGTACATTTGACTGGATAATTAAAAGCAGCAAACATGGCGGGGGGGAGAGAGAGAGAGAGAGACTGAAGATTTTAGGTGGACCTGAAAACAAAGTTAGAGTCTGGAAGCTAATTTTAATTGTCAGCCTGGTCTTTTCCTCTAGATTTGTAATTGTACCTGCATCTTTTCTTTAGGTGGGCATGATACACATTTGTGCAGTCTCATGCTATGATTACCATTCATACTCTTCTGAAAAATCAGAAGGGTCAGTAGCCTGTGACCTGTATATAATAGACCTTTCTGAGACTGTACGCATCACCTTTTGCTAGAGGCAACTCCCACTTGCCTAAGAAATGGGAACACAAATTGTGGCCAAGTCAGCATGATTACTCAGTTTGCTGGCCTGCAGCAATTATTATAAAGAAGTCAGCATTTGCTAACTGTTACCAAGATGTCCATCTCACATACCATGGCTCCACTCTAGACTCAGAGTGAAAAATAACTCAGCCCCTCATCTTCTCTCTAGTAACAGCACATAACACTTTTTCTTCATAGCTTTCCCTGGTGCCATGTGGATAAAGTATGGATTGTATGTTAAACTAGTAGCTGCAAAGAGTGACAGCAAGTGGTTGGAGGAACTGCTAGCAGGCTTCCCTTCTGTGTCCTTGAGTCCCTACAAGACAGTTCTTGAGACTACAGCAGTTTTAGGAGCTCCTATTAAGGCTGTCCCAAGGAACTGGAGTGCCTGGGAATTGGAAGGCCCTAAACTATAGCAGAGGAACAATGCTTCCAGGCGTATCACCCTGGTTCCTGAGGAAGCTGCTGGATCTTTGGGGTTTTGATGGCAGTATTGATGCTCAGACCTGTGGGAGTGGACAACTCTTCTCTAAAGGAATGAGCCAATAAAAGTTCCTGGAAGGAATTCCTGGAAAAGCTCCCCCCACAACAGGTTTCTGTCCTAAGGAACATTTCCTGAAGATGGGGTGAGATAAGCCTGGTATTTGCTGACCAAAAACAGCTACCGCATACATTGCAACTCTGGTTCAGCCCCATACACACACTGCATTCTAAAACATGCATTCGTTTGACCCCAGTACTTTTTCCTGCCATGGCAGGGGTTGGACTTGATAATCTGCTCAGGTCCCTTCTGACCCTACCAATTATGAAACTATGAAACTATAAAACATGGCATGATGCTTTTCCTAACTGGGACAAAGATGTTTGGATACCTATCTGATTTTTTCAACTCCTGCAATTGTAACCAGGACTAATGTCACATCACCTGCTAAATTACAGTATTAGATTTCAGGTTTCCGACTGTTCTAGTTCATTTCAACTCTCTGCACTGGGTTATCATAGAAACTAGCTATCTCACAGGTTTTAGTAATCTGGTATGTGTGTCATCATCACTTTGCTGTCATATTGCATTATACCTGTTGGTTATGATGCACATCCTGTTTAAGATAAATTTGCCCCTTAGTGGGATCAATCTCAGAGATTCAGAGTTAACTAAACATACTGTTGAATCCTTTTATGCAAAAGTGTTGAGAGCTTTACATAGTAACTGCTATCTCTTGCTTAAGCTGCATAAAAACTCTGGTTTATCCTGCGGAATAAGCCATTTAAAAAGAGGCAGAACAATTTCTGAGCTACTGTGTAACTAATGTTTTATAGACTACCAATCTGAATATGCTTTGCTGGCAAGAAAACAGGTTATGATTATTTATATGTAAACATTCATTTGTTTTCATTTAGAAGAGTAAACAACTATTTAGATAACCAGTAGTGAAAGGAAGTAAATTTCCACCTCAATAGTTTGTGCTTCTACTTGAGAAAAAATACAAGCAATTCTGATAATGCATTATGTGTCTACTGAAGTAATGTCCCTGTTCCTGGCTTTCAGTGAAGATTTGTAATTAAATAACTTTGGAGGAAAGTATTAGAGGGAAAAAACAGCAAATACAATGGCACATATATTTACTGTGAAAATGCCAGCCTGGATGGGTATTCAGGTAGTAATGGGTCATTTCTGAAACATTCTGGGTGATTTTAAGACTGTACACTAAAACAGATTGAAGTTTCTGAAAGTAACCTTACAGCCTTGGTATGGGGCATTTTGTGATGTTACGTAAATTACAGTTCTTGCCTCCTTCGGCTCTTAATCAAGATAATTATTCCATTTAGTTCAGCTGGGTAAATCACCATGTGAACAAGGGCTGAAGAACAACATTTAGAGAGGCAGGACTCCTATTTCATAGATTTCGTAGACATTAGGGCTGAAAGGGACTTCATAAAATCATTGGGTCCAACCCCTGACCCAGGGGCAGGAAGTTAGCTGGGATCAAAGGATCCCAGAAAGAGAAACACCCAAATGTTTCTTAAAAGTGTCCAGAGTAGGTGCTTGCACCACCTTTGGGGGGGAAGTCTGTTCTAGACCTTGGGGGCTTGGACACTAAAGAAGTTTTTCCTTATGTCCAGCCTAAAATGGTCTTGCAGGAGTTTGTGACCATTGGGCCTTGTCAGCCCTTGGGGTGCTCTGGGGAACAAGTGTCCCCCCAGATCCTGATGCACACCTCTTATGTACTTATTTACCTGTTTGTGCAAGCAAAACATCTTGTGGGAGTTCCGTGAATACAATTCACCCTGGCTTATAGAGCCAACTCAAGCCCCATACAATACTTGTGAGCTGAATAGGAATTTAAATGATGCAGATATAGGCTTAGATATGAGCATGCACAAGGACTGATCCTTTCTGGTTGAACAGAACAAAATCCAAATGATCAATGGAAAACTTTAGAAACAAAATATGCCAAACTGCTTTCTGGAAGTTTGGAGGGTTTCTTAAATCAGCACTTTAGTGAAAGAAATATCTAATCAATGAACATTTTTTGGGTAAAATAAGATGTCTTCATTATTAATGACAAAAATTTCCTAGGGGAAAAAAAGAATTAAACAATTTAAACCTATGCACTTAAAATTCCGTTCCTTTGGACTTTGTTTTTGTATACATCATTAAGAAAAGGCAATTGCTACAAATGGACAGAAAACTCATTAACTGTGAAATATCATTCAAACCAGGATTTATTACAATGATTCAGAACTTTAAGAAGCCATCCTTATTGTGTGCTAATGAAGATCTACCATTCTGTTGAACTGGCAAGGATTGTACCTTGTAGTAGGAGAGTAGAAAGGCAAAACTATGTATGGTACACCCGTTTTCATTGTTAGTCTCATTATAACATGGCCTGAGGCCTGGAGCAAAACTTTCTTTTTTAGACTGTAATGAGCTTTATAGATTTCTACTATAATGAAAGTAAGTGTTTGAAATTGATTTCAGTATTACTGTTATAAAGTGCCGAATCAAAGAAATCAGTGAACACCACAATATGGGGTTAAAAATATTTTCAAAATGAGAAGATGCTGTGCTTACCACCCCTCCGCAAAAGAAACCAACAGAACACAAAAAACCCTAACCTCCTCCCAAGCGTACAACAGCAAGAAGTACAAAAATAATCCCATAAGGCACATTGATCCTATTGTGTTTATTGTGGCTAACTGTAAATCATTCACAAACTAGCAGATGGTGCTGGATGAATTCGAGGATCATTATTTTGAGGAATATTCTGAGTCCTGATTTAATTTCATTCTCATTCCACACAGCACTTTTGCATTGCTCCTCTATCACAGTCATGGGCACCCTCTCATGCTAATTTGTAAAATGAATTTTACTGAATGCCATCTAATCTTATTGCCATAGTTACAACCAAGAAATCGAAGATTGCTATACTGAGCTGAAAATAGCTGACTTGATACAAGGAAGGGGAGTAATTCTTATGCAAAGCTCTGTACTCAAATACAATCTCTTATTCAAAGAACAATGGGAAGTTTGATTTTTGGAAGCCTGACCTTCCAATGTCTTTTCATTCTCCAGTGATGTGCTACAAAAGGGGCTGAATTAAATGTATTAAAAAGATGGGAGAGGTGTACCTCTGCAGCCCAATGTTTAGTGCACTCACATTATCCTTCAATCATAAAGAGAAACTCAGTTAAAGGAACAGTAGCACCTCTCTTTTGAAAGCACAGAGTTGTTAACCATTCAGCTCCTGCTGACTAATGGGAGTCATACAGCTAAAAATCTGCAGGATGCTTTCGGCAATTAGCGGCAAAGGTCTGATTGAAGTTTATAAAAGCCAGTGATTTTAGAATTTAGGATGAAGCTCAGATCTTCTGTCACCTCTTTAGGTTTAAGTGTTGCAGCAGACTTAGTATGGCATGAAAAGAGGATGTTGAAGTTGTGCCATGTTATCCCAATTACTCTTCACTCTGGTGGCTGAAGTTCCAGGAGAGCTATGGCCAAATCATGCCTTCCTTTGAGATGCTTATGTAAAAGCAGCTTTGTGTAGAGATTCTCTGTGGTGACCCAGAGGTAGGGGATTAGAAATGCTCTCCCTCAGGCAAATGGAGTAGCTGGGACAGAAGCCAAGTTTTCTGCAGCCACTGTAAGCCTCCTACTAGGTGGAGAGTTTGGACAATGTATCCACCATCTTTATGCAAATAAAAGGATGTGTAGAAAAAGGGAAAACAAGTAATGCAGGGAAACTGGGCAGGGAGAGAGGAAACAGCTGAAGGGAAAGCATATCTATGAGAATAGAATATGCCTTGAAAAGGAGAGGAGGAGGAAGAATCTTAAAAGAAAAGATTGAACAAACTTAATTAAAATGAAACATTACACAATAATCTGAAGGAAACAGGTAACAGAAAGGGGGAATAAAAAGAGGAAAACATGCACAAATACATTAGGGGGAAACACAACAGACTATATTGCTCACCTTGAACTCTCCTCCTGATATTGTATTAGTATTATCATAAGCAAAACATTGTAACTATTTATCAGTGGAAAAACAGTTTGGTTACACATATGGAGTAATTTAATACTTCAGCTGAGGTGTGGTACATCTTAGCATCTTACCACTGTTTTTGTTAGTAGCCAGTTTAGGAAATCTTGGATTCAGTCTGGCAAGATGGTACGCACCTTTCACAGACTGTAGGAATTGCAATCATTCTTACATTTTTTCATTCTCAATGTGCTACACAAAGGGGTCTCAGATATGTTCAGTATCCATCACTTAGAAACATTCCCATGTTTCAGTGGTAGCCCACTTCTCTGTCACTCTTAAGCCTATTATTCTTTTTATAAAGCCAATATACAATTTGTGTTTTAAATATTTCCATTTGAACCTACAAAGGGGCATTTTTGTTTAGACAACAGGGCCTCTAACTATTTCTTTAGTTGTGCATTCCAATGTATGTTCGTATGTACAAATATACAATTGGCAAGGATGAAATTTAGGCTAATGTCGACTCTGTAAAAACCAGCCTACATAAAACAATTCATTATTGTAACTTCAAAACACTGGTATGATCTTATTGTTTGTTTTCTTACTTTACAAAAAAATTGAAGTGGTGTGTCCATGTTGAAGAATCTATATATTATGTGCATATCTTGATGACGAAATACATTGGGAGCGAAAGCCTGGCTTATATGAGAAAATTACACCAGTTTAACTTTAGGAAGTGGTTTAACTGGTTTAGTTAAATCGCTATAAATATGTTTATAAACAGCCTTATTTCAGTTTAAAACTGGACTAATTTAATGCTTTAGCTTAAACTCATCAGGCCTCATGGGCTAGATAATTGATGCAGAGCTGGTCCACAGGCTAGATTGGACCTACAGACTGGCCCACCTGTTGAATCCAGTGTGTGTTGAATTTAGTGGAGTGGCTGGAGTAGATGATCCTTCTCTGTCTGCTCTGGGATGTCACTGGATCCAGCGAGGAGCTAATGTGCATGGAAGTTGATGTGCTGTATTGTGTGCTGCATGTGATGCATGGGACCACCCAGCATGTTCCATATGCTTCCTGTGGGTCAGCTCTAAGACCCTGTGTTCTCAGAGCCAGATCTAGCCCATGGGCCAAGTTTTTGACACCCTTGGCTTAAATCATGTTCTACTTGATTCAAACAAAACTGCAAGATGCTTCACATAAATGCAAGTGTATCCTTCCAGACAAGGTTCTTTGGGTAAATGTGATATTTTTTATTAGATTAACTAAATAGTTGGAAAAAAATGTTCTTCACAAGTTTTGGGTGCAAACTCTCTTCTTCAAGCATAGGGAGAGTCTGCTGGTGTTAGATGGACTCTTCTGGGTGGAATAAAAGCTAGTGTGTGTGGGAGCTGAGTATAGCCGGTGGGGCTGTTGGTATTTCAACTGATGGAGTAGAATTAGGCACAGACACATATTGGTTAACTTGAAATAACTCTACTGACAGAACTGCAGTACAGGGACTCACATCGATGTACACAGTGTAGGCACCTTCTGTAAAGTTGCAA
>JAGPOW010003395.1:29092939-29115289 GCA_030014935.1 Caiman crocodilus
GCCTACATTGAACACCTTCAAGAGCAAACTGGATGCTTATCTTGCTGGGATCCTATGACCCCAGCTGACTTCTTGCCCTTTGGGCAGGGGGCTGGACTCGATCTTATGAGGTCCCTTCCAGCCCTAATGTCTATGAAATCTATTTCACCAACATCTCATCAAAATATAGATTAACAAGGAAGTTCCGTGTTGCTAAAAAATGCCAACATTGTGCCCATCTTCAAGAAAGGGGGCAAATCAGTGTGTGGGAACTAATGAGGCATTACACTCTCCATTGCTGGGAATATTCTTATTTGCATCCTTTTGAGTTACCTCCTCTCCCTTGCTGAAGACGTCTTTGCAGAATCCCAGTGTAGCTTTAGACCACAGGTGGGAAAAGTCTGGCCCACAGGTCAGATCTGGGCGACAGTGGACTTCATTTCCCAGCAGCCTCTGCCTGTGTGGCTGGGGACAGTTTCCATGGAGACCCCAGCAGCAACTATGGTGTGATAGCAAGGGACTGGGGTTTCCATGGAGATCAGCCCCAGCAGCACTGGCAGGCAGAAGCAGTGTCAGCTTCTTCCTGGTGGTTGGGCTGAGGGAGGGCTGTGCTATAGGTGGAAGCGGAACAGGCTCAGCTGCCACCACCTGTGTGGGGTGGGCAGTGTCACAACCCAATCAAGTGAGTGTTCTTGACACAATAGACCACCCCCTCTGAGTGATTGGCATTACCCTAAATTTAGTCACGTTCTGCCTCATTAGGTATTCCTACTTGAAAGTTTATCATTGGCTACTCTAAAGGTATAAAAGTCTGCGCAGTTTCCGCCCAAATCAGAGTGGAGTGAGCTCTGACCACGTTGCAGGAAAGACCTCACAGAGCTCTGAGCACACCGCGAGGAGCTCTGAGCACATGGCAGGGTGACTTTGGCAGACTGATCACCCACCAATGGCTCCCTGTCAGTGACCTCCTGATGTACCCCTTCCCTGTGCACTTATTTCGTCTGTACACTCATTGTGGTAACTTGATTTGTAACTACGTAAGTGAGCATACAGCCTGCGTTGCGGCCACTAGCGTCGTAAGTAAAATCTATTTTAAACGCAATACGCTGTTCCACCTCTCCATCTGCCAGCCCGCTTGACGTCTGTTTGGTTAACCACTGCTTCCCTCGGCCGGCTCTGACTGGTTGGTTGGCCAAGACAGGCAGCAGCAGGTGGACCACTGGGAGGGATAACAATGGGGAATTTTGGGGTGGCTATAGCCCCTCCAAGTCCTCCCCACCAGCACTTCCCCTGCTGGCAGGGCATACAGCAGGGCAGGGAGCTGCTCCAGAGCTGGGCTAAGATCTTGTGGCAGTCACAGCATAGTCCAGAATTAGGGTAGAGCCGCAAGCTGCGGTCTGGAACTGTTTAAGGCATTCATTGTCCTGACCAAGGCCTTTGACTTCATTAATCGTGAAGCCCTATGGAAGGTGCTGGCTAGGCTTGGTTGTCCATTGAAGTTCATCACTGTCCTCAGGCTACTCCATGATGGGATGACCACCACAGTCGATCAGAGACAGACCCATTTACCTTCTGTACTTGGGTCAAGCATGGCTATGTCATCGCCCCAACCCTTTTTTCTATCTATCTTGCTTTGATTTTGATTCTCATCTGTAACTTCCTTCCTCCTGGAATTTGAGTTGAGTATCAAATGGATAGTCAGTTTTTCAACCTTCAATGCCTTCACAACAAAAGTTACCAACACTGGCATCACTCACCTTTAGTAGGCTGATGACTATGTTATTCTCATGCACACTGAGACCAATCTACAGTCCACCCTTGACCTTTTCTCAGGTACTTATCACAGCCTGAGATGCACTCTTGACGTTATGAAGACCAAGGTGCTTCATCAGCCTGCCCCATCACAAGCTGTCCTCCTCCCTCGCACAAACTACCATTGGTGGAGAACCCTTGGAATACTTTGAGCATTTCCTATACTTTGGCAGTAACCTCCCTCAGTGAGTCAGTCTTGATGTAGGATCCAGACCATGCCATGACAAGAAGTGCAAAACCTGTCTACACATTTCCACCACCCCCACTATTACTACACCCCACAACAGAGCCATCAATATTCCCAGATCTTACAGCTGCATCTCCAGAAGTGTAATACATCTCATCCAATGCACCAAATACCCTGATGGAAAATATGCCCTGATATGCCAGTGTATCCTTCAGAAAGTTGGTTTTGGAATGGTTCCATCAGCATTGCCCAAGGAAGATCCTTCATATTAGATGGGAAAAATCACTGCACCAGTGCCATCCTCTGTGCAGAGATCCTCTCTGCAGCTAATATAACCAAAATTGAGGCAAAGATCATGAAACTTCAACTTGCTGGGCTGGTCACTGTGTGAGGATGGCTGACTTATCTGCCAAAGCAAGTCCTTTTTTCTCAACTTAGTCATGGCAAAAGGACCTGCGGAAGACAGAGGAAGTGCTACAAGAACACCCTAAAAGCATACCTTAAGAAGGTAGGAACAGCTATGGGCATCAAAATGGCCCCACCGTATGCCAACTTTTTTATGAGCCACCTGGAAGAGGACTTCCTCAAGAACTGCACCATCAAACGCTTGCTATGCTTAAGATATATTGAAGTCATCTTCATCATTTGGATTGAAAACCTACAACGTCTGATTGAGTTCCATCAGAAATTCAATAATCACCATCCCTCCATCCAACTTTTTCTAAAATACTTCAGCACCAATTACTCCACTCCTTTTTAGACATGATGATTAGTATCCAGAATGATAAAATACAGACCATGTTATACAAGAAATCTGCAGATCAACGTACACATCTGCACAGAACCAGCAATCACACTAAACACACCAAAAAAGCTGTGATATAAAGCCAAGCCCTCAGATACCACTGAATATGCACTGAAGAGAACACCCGGGATTGCCACCTCACCAATCTTAAAAAGAAACCCCCCCACAAATTGCACACTGCTGGTTATGACATATCACCCCTCCCTTGAACCCGTACAGAAAATCTTCAAACTATTGCAACCCATACTAGAAAGAGACCCTATTCTTAAAGAGATCTTCCTAGACCTACCCACCCTAGCCTTCCAACAAGCACCAAATCTTGATAACCTCATCACCAGAAGCAAACTTTCTCAAACCCAGAACACACTGAAAGGATCCAGACCATGCCATGACAAGAAGTGCAAAACCTGCCTACACATTTCCACCACCCCCACTATTACTACACCTCACAACAGAGCCGTCAATATTCCCAGATCTTACAGCTGCATCTCCAGAAATGTAATACATCCCATCCAATGCACCAAATGCCCTGATGGAAAATATGTAGGAGAGACCAAACAACAACTGCACACCAGACTGAATGCACACCAGAAATCTATCAAAGACAGAAATACCCAATTACCGGTGGGGGCACATTTCTCACAAGAAAACCAATCTCTCCAATCTCTCAGTCCTGATCCTCAAAGGAAACTTACAAAACACTTCCCAGAGATGAGCTTATGAGCTCCACTTCATCAACTTCCTGGATACTAAAAATCATGGACTAAGTATAGACATTGGATTTATGACACATTATAACTTGCCTGACAGCTGTCTCCCCAGGTATCTCTCCACTATTCATCCCTTTTCCTCTCTCTCCACCCCCAGCCTGTGTCTCATCCATTGACTCCTCAATCTACATCTTCATTGACTGCCTATCTTGTATGCATACTAGCCCAGCCTGGCTTCTTTACTGTTCTTTCCATCCAGGAAGAGCACATACCAACTTCAGAAACTTCCTTAGGCTGATGAAAGGTTTTTGAACCTGAAAGCTTGCTTAGTAATTATTTTCCAATTATTTAAGTTGGTCTAATAAAAGATATCAGATTCACCCAAATAACCTTGTCTAACTTAAGAAGGGTGGCATCAACCCTACAAGTTGGGAAGTGCTGTCTGGTAACAGGTCTCAATGGTGCTGCACCATACATCAAACCAAAGCCCACTTCAAAGAGAACTGTCTTGCTCAGGAAGGCAAAAAATGGCAGAGAAGGAAGGAAAGTGCACAACATCTTGGCCAACAGTTGTGGCCCTCCCCAACCTCTCCAAGACACCACTTACCATATCTGTGGAAAAACTTGCAGAGCACAGATTGGAGTCCACAGCCACCTTAAAACTCACCAGTAATCCCCTCACCTCCCAGCAGGTATCATCCTCATATCAAGGGATAGCCAATGATGAGCAGCTCAGGCATACTAAACAGAGATGGGAGCAGTTCTGCAGACTTCTTTTCACTTAACTAACCCCTACTTACTTACATGACTTCACAGACTTCAAGTGAGGCCATGTAATTAAAAAAGAGTCCTGTGAATTAGGGTTGTAAGCTAAGCGATAATAGGGCATGGTTCTTGTCTCAATTGTTTAGTTTTTAACACTGGAAGACTATGAGACTTTTAAGGGACATTCTTACTTTGCCCTACATATTTATTCTGTGCTTAAGTTCATATAATTTTAAGCTGCACCACTTCAGTGGTTTGGTTTCATGCCATTGAATTCTCATTATAACCATTTTTTCTTCCTTTTTCTTCTTCCCTTCCTTTTAACTTGACAGCTAGAGCAGGAAAAAAGAAATAAGGATAAAACTTACCTGAAACCAAACTTCTATAATATTTGCTGAAGTGCACAATGAGTTTCCTTTTGCTTTAACTTTGAATGAATTCCTCTAAAAATATCAGCCTCCTTAGGTGCTCCAAGGACTGATGTTCACAAATGACAGAAGCTGTTATAGACAGGTCCACAGCCATCAGACAGTCCATCTTTCTCTTAAAATCGAATAAGCACAGTAGCAGGCACAATTTCACACAATGTATTTTGCAAATACCTTCAAGAATGGCCCCCACTTTCAATATTGGATTGTGAACTGAAAATAGGAAGGGTGACAAATATTTGCCTGCAATTCAGATATCTCTGGCTCAATTACAAGGAGTCAGGAGACAATTGAGCTCTGTGTTTGTGTAGTCATGGATTATCTTATTTGTTTCCTGACTGAGTTAATATTTCATTAAAAACTGTGTGTTGCTTGGATGGGAAGTTTAAACCACATTTGTTTTAGAAGTACAAATTGGCTGTTGCATCAGGAAACAAAAAAAGAACACTTCAATCAGCTCCAGGAAAGTGTGCAGGAAATAAACTTTGTCCTCTGATGAGCATAAGGGATACCACAGTAAACACTGAAGAGTTAATGGAGCACTATTCAAGAGCTCAGGCTGCATTTCAAAGGCTAGTTAGAACCAGGTCTGCTCAGTAAAGTGTCAAAGGCTATCTCTTCCTAGCTATTTACTTAGACTTACTCAGAACACTTTAAGAAAGAAAAGCAACTAATAGGTACAGCACAGGTTATGACTGATGATAAGTCAAATAGAGGCATAAAAGTACTAAAAGGTACAACCTTTCATAACAATTTTATTAGAACTTTGCCATCAGAAAAGGCTTTGTTTTGACAAACTGTATTGATTTGGACAAAATGTTTAAAAATGATCAAAATTGCCATTTTGGAATGAGAAGTCTCATTTTTTATCATGTTTTTGTTATTTAATGATGTACCTTATTTTCTATATATATTTTTTTAAATTGAAAGGATTGAAATTGAGATGAAGCACTTCAAATAGCCCAATACAACATTATTTTCATTAATTTGGTTTCATAAACAATTTCATAATTTTGTCTTTTCATGAAAATGTGAGAAAAATATTTAAAATCCCATTTTTTTCTTCAGATGGAAAATCCATTTAACAACCATATCTGCTGAATGGGCTTCTGAGGTGTTTCAAGCCTAATGCAAATGCACAGCTCCTGAAGCCAAACTGACCAGTACTATATCCTGGGTGGTAGTGGTACAGAGTACAGGAATAGTGTCTGTAGGTTTGTTACTGTGAGGAGAGAGGGAGAGGGGGAACATGGGTTGAGTAGCCATTTAAACACCAACTTTCAGCAGCAGCCAGAGCCTCTGCAGGGAAGGTGCGGGGTGTGTATGGGAGAACGGGCTGGGGATGACAGGGTGACATGGCCCTATCTCCTTTCTGCACTTACACAGCACCCAGGACTTGTTCTCCACTTGCCCACCCATTATTTTGAAACACTCTTTTCATATCTTCTCATCCCCATTTATTCTTGGATATTTATTTTGGGCAAGATCATGCCCTACAGCTTTGCAGAAAAGGCAGCAGAAAGCCACAGATTTCCCGTTTAGGTTTGGTTTTGCATCTGGACTCAGTAACAGACTTTGTTTTCCCTAGAATTATTCCATCTATGTATAGCTTGGGATGGAGGACACTTTATAAAGAGTATGAGTACCAGTCTTACCCACCATCTGGAAAAGCTAGCTGGTTACAAGAAAACTGGGCTGGATTAGCATGCTTATACACCTCCTACGCACAGAAGATCAGAGAGGATTCTACCTCCTTCAGGCATAGTTCTTTGAGGAGCTCCCTCTGAGATGGCGGAGTGCCATATCGACCCCAATCCAAGTCTGCCTTTTGCCAGTGAGAGATGAGTTCTTGAAACTTGTGTCCTGAAATTTTAAACATTTTACTCAAAAGGCCCAAATGGAGCATTATTCTTATACAATCTAAAATTGTACTGTCCAATACACTGAGGGTAAAAAAAAAGAGACTTGCATAAAGTCTTCTTAGAAACTGAAGTAAGTTGTTTTTTTTGTTTTACCCAGCACCTTAGGGTTTAACTTCTAAATTTCTCATTTCTAGGAATATTTTTTTTACAATAACTAAGAAGCTGTTGCAAGGCTTGAGTACAGAAATGTAGTGACAAAAAGATGTGGTGAGATTTTAAAAGAACATGCATTTTTTTTTTCTTTTTATGAACTATCTAATGTAGGGGATATTAAACACAACCCTGTATGTTTTTGTTATTCGGCCTAGAACTAGCACTTCATTTTGTATTCCAAGCAATGGCTCTTTGGAATTTTTTAGGCCCTGGGTTGTGCTGAAATGTTGAAAGACACTTTTGCTAACATTTGTTTTAAAATATCAAGGATCATCCATCTATCTCAGGGTTCATTTGGTGATCTTTTAACTAGTGATGGATGAATTACAACAGATTTAGAGGAGTGAAATGACTTGGAAGAGCCCTGAAATGTTTATATAGCCTATGATGGCATGAGGTAGTCAGTATCTATTAACCTGAAATTTAGGATGGCTGCATTATTCACAAAAGATGGAGCTGGGACTGACTTATAGAAGTTATTCTACATTAGCGTCAACTATTTGTATTATACTATCATAAACTGTCATTATTAAAATACATTCTTTTTCAAATGTTTAGAGAATTAAAAGAATTATTGGTTCTTATAGGGTTTTATGATTCTCCCATCTGAAAAACAAAGTACCATAGTATTTAGTCTGGGGGAACTGCAAAAGGAAGGAGGAAAAATGAATAGTGCTATTTTAAAGAATTTTTAAAAAGTTGTCAAATAACTTTTCTAACCATAAAAAGTGATATAGTTTTAAGATCTGTTTTGTCCTGATATACCAACACCAGAAGTCAATCATTATTGAGCATGGAATCTCAGCTTCCCAATAGGATAATGAAGGATGATTTATACAATATTAGAATAATGATGTGTATAAACAGTATATCTGTTTGCAGATATGTTTAATATATATGGACTGAGCTTTATGTCAATATGCATAATATCCCCATTTACCAACTGTAGTAGTTTTTGTCTGGGCAGACATCCTCTGGGTCTCCTGAGGAGTTAGTGAGGCAGCAAAGAATGGAGACTGGGATTGGGAATCAGAAATGCCTGAGCTGTAAACAGAGCTGTCTGGTAGCAACTTGTTGTATTGTAGCTGACAGGAATGCTGGCCTCCCTGCCTCAGTTTTCCCATCTGTAAAACTGAGATTATAAGTTACCATATTTCCTTGAGAAATTATCATTTGAAAATGCTAAGTCCCAGATTGTTAGTTATCATGATTAATGGTGTATCTGTTACTCAGCCTCATTTGCTTTTGTGGGACTCATGCTGGTAGCCTATTTAATGGTGTAATCCTTGAGAAATGTGCCTTTCATTTGTTCCTCCCCTTTTCTCAGCTCAGAATGCTGCCATGATCTGCTATGCACTATTATTTTTTTTCTTTATAGCCTCAAGTTCCTTCTGCCCTGGTCCCACATTTTCCTTACTCTCTGCTTTTACAATCACACAAGATCTAAGGCTTGGTATGACTGACCACACAGACCATTCCTTGTTTTACTGGCTTACTGGGCCCACCATGAAGGGCCATGACCTTAGGAGGAATTATTTTCCTTTGTATGTAGACTTTCACAAGCTGGACATGAGTCTAATGGGTAAATAGAGTTCCTGGCCTGGATAATTTTTATAAGACCTTTGAGAGGCTTGCTTGCTGGAGTCTGAAGGAAATCTCATCTCTGTAAATTAAGTGAAGTGACTTACTATTACTTAAAGCTTGCTTAATGTAGGGTGAGTTATTTGTAAATCACAGAAGTAGATACTTTTGTGAAATAATGAGCTAAAAAATGAACACATATGCAACTGCATGTAAAAAAAAAAAAGAGTAAAATACATGTGAAGTCTTGGGGATGTAAACCTTTAGTATGGCCAATGGCTAGTTGTAATGAAGTCAATCATACAGCAAGTGTGAGCTGCGGATGGAGATCCAGATTCTTGACTTCTTCTTACTGACACACCAGCAGCTGGGAGCCATAAACACAGCAGTAGAGAGTTCTCCCTGCAAAGGTGAATCCTCAGGTGGTGTATGGTTGCCATAATAGCATCAGTGTTTTCCTTGTCTCTGGTATAACAGGTATAGCTAGGGAAGGAGGCATGTCTGGGTTTCCTGACTGGCCTCTGGAGGCCATTGGAAGCTTGCCTAAAGTAAAGGAGCTGTGAGTCTACTTTGCTGAGCTCTGGGGACAGAGCCAGCAGTGAGTCACTGCCAATATCAGGTGATGTTGTGCACAGGTTGGACTCCACCCAGGATCTAGCTCAGACTCTGTTCTGTGGAGTAAATATTTTTTTTTCTCCTTAATAGAAGATATTGGCAACCACTCTGCACCACAAAATCAGAGTTACAGGAATTCAAGCAATTGACTGTAGCTCAGTGAGTGTTGTATCAGTCAGCATACTCAATGAGATTTGCAGTAATTGCAAGGATTAGCATCTCCGCACAACTCAAGACAGGAAGAGTAATCAGACCAAAACATCTCTGAACAATGGGGCTTTAACATGAGATCCAGATTCAGTTCACTTAGTTTTTTGGGCATGGCTTAGCTTAATATAATGACACTGAGGCAGAGCTGTGAGTGGTGCAGCTGTACAGAGCCCAAACTCTGAGCTGGAAGCAATGTAGCCCTATTCATGTGGTGCAACAGGCAGACCAGCTAGCTCTGCTTTTCAGGGGCACTTCATGCTGTGGTGAGGTGGGGCACAGGGCACTGAAATCTCACAGTATGGCTCTACAACTAGGACACACCTGTGCGTACTTGACTTTCAGAGTGCCTAATATTATTCAAAACCTCTTAAAAAAGTAAGTAAGTCCTTCCAGAAAGCCTCCAGTAAGAAATGTTGTAATTAACACCCTTCGTATTCCCCAAAAGTCTTGGATATCTCAGTGAGCCCTTTCTTTCTAAAATACAAGTGCCTGTAGAATGTAAATTTTTTTTGCATGCTACCTTACTAAGCCATTACTAAACAAGTAATCCAGAATGAGTAGCTCACCTTTTCAAAACACATTTTTGACATTTCATGACCTAGAAAACATGTAACAAAACCCTCAAATGAGCAGCCCATCAATAGGCAGAAGAAGAACCTCGAAGCAAGGTAGTATTGTTTTTTAAAACTTTATAACTTTAATGCTATGATTTAGCATTTGCTTTGCACACACAATAGTGAGACAACATTAGCTTTGTGAGGAAGAGATAAACTTTAGATTGAAACCAATTATAGTAAATTTAGTGGTGTGTGCAGTTCACTCATCCTAGTTAAAAGAAAGGAGATAAATATTTTATTTCATATAGCTGCTTTCTTTGGTAAATTGCCACAAGTTAGAATCTTTGAGTGAAATTAATTATAGGCATAATGGTGCCCAATAGAAGTTTACATAGAGGTTTGCAAATTAACAGATTATATCTTGAATTACATACCTGCATGAGAAAATGCAGGCTCCTACAGAGACAAGCTGATTCACAGGTCTGGATGCCTGGGGTTAAAGAGCACAAGCTGTTTTATCCCCTCCACACAGCAAGCAGATGGACAGGGCTCTGAGTTAGTTGAAGAATGAGCAAAGACTGAGATCATTCACCTCTCCCTTTCAGCCAAGCTGGCCTGAGGGTTACTTCAATATGCTGTAGGCATAGACTAGCAGTAAAAGATTATCTCGAAGGAGTAAGGAAGAGAACAACTATAAATGAGACATCTACTTTCACACCACTTCCATTTTCAAGGTTATGTCTAATCACAATTGAGCCCTAAGAACTGGGCCTGTAGGAAAATAGGTGATCACTATCACAGGACCACTGAGCCACCAGTAAAGTTGCTACTGCATATTGGTTGCTCTCGTAAGAACCCTGTAAATATAGAAAGATCATATTACCTGTCCAGTGCATGAAGTGTCAACAAAAATACTGCAGCCATGGTCTGATGTAGCAGATGCCATAAAGCTTCCAGTGTTTTAAGACATTCACTACTGAAGTTGCTAAAAGCTTCTGGTTAGTACTTTGCACATTTTGAAATAAAGTGTTCAGCAGAGCTGAAATTTACTAATTTTGAATCCTTAGCCATCTGGAGCCTTAGATGCTTAATTACAGCAGAAAGTCTTGTGAATGAACAATATGAGACAGTTTCTACTTTCTATTGCAGGATTCTGATTTGTTTTTTTCCCTTAGAAAAAGAAACATGCAGGCCATCATTTTATGGCACGCCAACAGCTTTGTATTCCTGATTTTTAAAAAATGATAGAAATTCTCTCTTAATAAGGCAGAGATAGCAAAATCGTATGTAGATGGGTTTAGAACAACAATAGTAATAAAGGGTGTTTTGTATTTTCATTGCCACTGCATTTAAGGTAATTTTCCTCCATTGAGTTGTATGTCATTTTGCTTTCCATATTTTCACCATTTTTAGCCATTTTTCAGCCTTGGCAACAGCCAAACTTGAAACAATGTAACATGATGACTTTACTCTGAAACAAGGGAGTCTTTGTCCTACGTGCTTTAGGCAACTTAAAGTATAATGCCCCTGCCCTCATTTTCAGGAGGCCTTCAGTCAACATTCCTGGTAGTTTGTGACAACTGAAACAACAATTAGGCCTAAGGCATTCAAACATGACATTTGAAATAGAGGTGCATTGAGGTGTATGAACTGTGCTGTGTAACTGCAGTTGGTTCTCTTGCAATACAAAAGTAAATACGCAAGTTGCTGTTCCAATCCAGCACTGTTCATTGCAGTGAAGTTCATGGGTTGATCAAGTATTTTAGGATTGTTTTTAAGGGAAAGTTACTGTGCAACACAAATCTTGGCTTTTCTTGGCTTTCAGAAAGTGAATTATATTAAACGCAGAATGAATCTGTTCTAAATTTTCTGTAGGATCATACAGGAATAGTTAAGGGACTCTCCCATACTGTCCTAGGACTGTAAAACTACTCTGCAAACTAATGACACACCTCGTCTTTGGGATTCAAAATGTAACTCTTGAATGCAAACTCTCCAAGTTGGCTGAAACAGCGGGCAGAGCCCTGGCTCTCCCCCACTTCTCCTATTCCTCCAGCCCCATGGAGCTCAGCCCAGTGGTGGGAGATAGAGCTCAGTCCTGGCTCTGCCCCATCTCCTGCCACTGGGCTGAACTCTGTGGGACTGGTGGAGCTGGTCAGAGTGCAGCCCTTGCTCTCCCCTGCCTGCTGCCACTGGGCTGTGCTCTGAGCAGCTCTGCCAGACCCACAGAGCTGAGCCTGGTGGTGGTAGGTGGGGGAGGGCAGCTGGCCAGGGTTGCGCTCTGAGCAGCTCCATCACTGGCTCCCCCACCACCTCCCACCACTGGGCTGAGCTCTGTGGGGCTGGCAGAACCCATTAGAGTGCAGACCAGTGGTGGGAGGTGGGGGAGAGCCAGGGCTGCACTCTGACTGTCTCCACCAATCCCACAGAGCTCAGGTTGGTGGCAGGAGGTGGGCGAGAGCCAGGGCTGTGCTCTACCTCCTGATGCTGAGTTGAGCTCTGTGGGGCTGGTGGAGCCAGTTGGAGTGCAGTCTGGTGGCAGGAAGTGGGGAGAGCCAGGGCTGCACTCCACCTCCCGCCACCAGGCTGAGCTTCATGGGACTGGCAGAGCTGGTCGGAGTGCAGACCTGGCTCTCCCCTGCCTCCTTCCACTGGGCTGCATTCCAAGCATCTCTGCCACCCCCATGGAGCTGATCCTGGTGGCAGGGGCTGGGAGAGAGCCACTGGCCAGGACTGCACTCCAAGTGGTTTTGCCACTGGCTCTCCCGCCACCTCCTGCTTTTGGGTTGAGCTCCATGGGGCTGGCAGAGCTGCTCAAAGTGCAGCCATGCAGCAGGAGGTGGGGAGAGCCAGGGTTGCACTCTGAGCATCTCCACCAGCCGCACAGAACTCAACCTGCCCTCCCAGTGCTGCTGGACTCCTCCCAGGGGTGCAGGCCACCAAATATGTACACAGGATGAAAAGAGGCTGCCACTGCTGCCTGGGGCCAGTGGCAGCACCAGTCTTCCCAATGCTGGGCACGGCCTGCACCCAGTGCCAGTCCCAGGTGGCAATAGCATCCTCCTGTCATCCCTAGTGCAGATCTGGTAGGTTGCACCCCTGGGAGGAGTCTGGCACAGCTCCACAGCCCTCCTGGAGGTGCAGGCCCCCAGATCTGCGCATGGGATGACAGGAGGCTGCTGCTGCTGCTGGCAAGTGACAAGTTTTGCTTGTCAGCATCTTGAGGTGCAGTTTCCCAGACACCCCTTCACCTATCTCCTTGAAGCTTGGCAGGCTTCATGCCCTCAGAAGGGGCTACCATCCCTGCAACATTTTTTCAAATCAGACAAGAAATGACAAAGTATAGGCATTTTAATGATTCCTTATTATAGCCTATGTGTGAAACATTGAAACAGCAAAACAGTTTTGACGAAACAAAATGGAACAATGCTTTGAAACAAAATGTCAAAATTAAACATCGTCCTGTCAAAATGGCAAATTTAGAAGTCAAAATGAAATGGTGCCATCTTGCATAGCCCTAATAAACAAATAGCCCACATTGACTCCTGTGATCCTATCCTATAAATTTCATGAAGATCTCTACCTTCTTCATTTCTGGCAATAGGTTCGGACTGGATTAGAAATCTCTGTAATGTGCAACATATATGAGGTTATGGTTTCTGATGGTTGACTGTAATATTATTCTAGGAGTGGGGCTGATAATGGTAAAAATGGTTTTGCTATATTTGCACATTGCACAGATTGATGAAATATATTTTAACTATAATCAGCCTGAAACCTGAGACACAAATTGTGTGCTAACTGCTTTGGGCAGGACAGTGCAAAATGTAATTTGCACTCAGCAGCCTGAATCAAGGGGAGTGCAAAATATACTTGTCACACCAATTTCACATTTTACTGTAATTCACTCAGCATGACTTCCTGTAGTTGAACCAAATGCTCAAAAACATTCAGTATTTAGACCTACTACCATCACATACTGTAACAGAAAAAGACTCCAGCAGCACAGGAAAAAAATGAAATAGAAAAAGAGAGTCTCTAGAAAACAGTAGTTTTTTAACTCTTAACTCTTGTTCTAAAAGATCTCCTAAACAAAGCAATAAAATAGGCACATGACATGTAACAAGAGCTGTACAGAATTTCCGACTCCAGCCTCACAATTGGGTTGCCTTCCCATGCCCAGCCTGATTGTAAGGCTGGGGAGGGGAACTGAGCCACTGGGCTCAGTTCCTTTCACTAGCCCGACTGCAGTGGGCTCAGTTCCCTTCCCCTACCTGTGATTGGCTTCCCACAGCCCAGTGGCAAGAGGCAGGGAGAACCAAAGTTGCGTTCCCAGCTATTGCTGGGAGCATAGCCCTGGTTCTCCCTGTTCTCCCACCACCTCGACGCTGGCTGCTTCAATACTTTCAAAGTGTTTTAACTAGCCTAGTTTTCTTTCGGGGCTGTTTTGAAGCCCTTTGTTTTGATTAAATTCCACTGTTTTGAGCTCAAAATGAGTCAAAACAGTGTCGAATCAAAACAGCCAGCGAAATTTCGCACAGCCCTACTGCTTGATTTTTTTGTACTCAAACTTAAACAATGTGTGTAAGGGTTTATTAGGTCCAGACCTTAACTAGTTATTTGCTCCTTGTGCTCAAGCATGAAGCACTGTGCTTAGGTCAGCCACATTTTTTGCTCACTGATTTTGTGTTTGTGAAAGACTTAACCATAGTTTTTAATGCTGCCCCTTTGCAATACAAGAAGGTTCTTCAGCTCTTGATTTTCCTGAGGATGGTTTTGGTCCTTTTATCCTGGATCATTTGGATCTGCAGGGGATGAAAAAGAAAGGAAGAGTGAACCCTTTGTTTTGCTCAACAGTCCCTTTGGTTTTGTAGATTGGCAATCAATGTTACTGCTAAGCTTTTCTTCAGCATGTGTCATTTTGCTGGACACTGCCCAAGTGAGAGTGGAAATAGCAGTAACAGCAGGAGAGGTTCATCTGCAATAGGATTACCAGATTTTCGATGACAGTTTTGGAGGCAGATCATTCCATTGTGTTGTAGTGGAAGAAAGCTGTGACCTGTGCAGAAGAGGTCTCAATCTCATCTTCTTTCCATCAGTGTCCTGTTTTAAATTTCCATACGCCAGATTGCCATGTTTTCCTTCCCACCTGCTTTGCTTTTCAATGGCTCATTTCCCTTACTGTGGTGTCGACAGATGCACTTTTTAATCTAATGGATTATTATGCCCAGCCAGTGCAGTTTTCCCACACTCTTCATGAAAAACAGTTCACCACAGCATCAGCTTTTTTCCTTTGGTAAACTGGACTCAGCGGCCTCTTTCCTGTTATTTCTCTGTATTTCTCCAGAGGTAGCACAGTCCTCATTCTCTTGTTCTCAGTAACCACAAGAGTAGTGTCTGTTTTTAAATCTAGAATGACACAAGTGTACTAAACTGGAAGCCCATGTAATTCAGATTTAATTTTGGGAAGGTGGTAGGTCTGGCCCCTTTAAAGAAAATTTTCATCCATTTTAAGCAGATTGAAAAGAACATATAAAGCATTTTTTCAGTGTAAGCTGTAATTACAGTTGTTATTTCCTGTCACTGAAGGATAGACATCTTATGGAAAAGTGACATCATGTGAGCACCTAATGAAAGTGACTACAAAATGACTTTTCTTCACTTTAATGATAGTCAGCGAATGTGTTTTGATAGAAACTGTCTTAATCAACTACTTATGTTGCCAGATCTTCCAAACTATCCAATATATTAGTGACATAATCCAACTGTCCAATCCTGCAATTAGAAATTCCCATATTTAGACTTTACTAAACTTCTTGATTTTCCTTCAGAAAACTTTACTGTGCGATAACTTCTTCTACGCTTTTATCAGTGCTACAAAATTATCCTACTTTTTACCCAGTGACAGCTGAAATCAATATTTGACATTTTATGCATAAATACAATTTAACACTTTGAAATACAGAGGGCTACACTCTCATGTAATATAGCAATGGAAATGGAATGACAAATGTGTCAGCAATTGAAACAGACTTCTATTTGATTCAGCTGACATTGTTTGCTATTATGGAAAACCACAGTGGAAAGTATCATTTAGCATGTAAATCTAAAATAAAAGATGGGAAGTGGGAGGAGGTCAGAAACATACCTTAATCTCCTTTGACTGCAGAATAATGATACAGCCTCTGATAGAGTGGAACACAACAACTGACCCCTGTATTGCATTAAACTTTATTGGTCTCTGGCTCTTGTTTTCATACCCACCTCATTCCACTTACTGTAGAAGCTTATTCAGATTTTTTTTTAAATTGCTGCTGTTACAAACAGTCTCTGGATGATTGCCTCAAGAGGTTATTCAATTATTTATGATGCTGATGCAGAAAAGCAATATATCCTGAAGACGACATGCCATTAATTAACGTGTCTCCTTGCTTATCACTACCTTTTTCACATTTTAATCCCATTGTCAAGGATGTTCTAATTCATTAATAACTTGGCAAGTGTGTTTTGCCACATTTGAAAACTGCAACATTTGTTGTTTGGAATAAAAATAAAAATGACTAGTATATTATCTCAGCATTAGTAAGAGTCATCATCTTAGTGGGAAGGCATGTACCTTTATAGCTCTTGCAGTCTCTTTCCCATTGATTTTGGACTTTATCTTGAAATACAGAAGTGAGCTAGACTTTGGTAGCAGTTTTCTGCCATTGTAAGTAGTGGCAGATAAGTCTAGAGTAAGTTCTCTGCCTCTATGTTAACTTATTTTTTGCTGTAGGGAATTGCATTATTGATGTCTCTCCCTCTTCCCAAGTCACAAATCACTTATTTCACTCAGATCTGCAAACATATTGCTCAGACTAATCAGTCCCAAACCACCAATTCAATCAATGATGCTGGGATAAACTCATTGCCCTTGTGTGCTGAGCCAACCAATTCACCAGTCTGCATTTGATATAGGATTCCCTAAATTGTTTATAAAGTTGAAAACATAACATTTCCACTCACCATCTTAATATATTAAACAAATGCCAAGCAGCCATTTTAACTACTTAGTTGCTGTTGATTTAAATGCAGATAAAAGGAGGGAAGCCACCCAAGGACAACGACTGTCCTTCTTATTTAAAAAACAATGCACCAGAGCTCACTGAAATAAAATTTCATCCAGGACTATAAAATGAACAGTGAGACAGCATTTTTGTTCCAAACTTTGTGCCAGGTCTTGCCAATCTTATTCATGCAGGCTAGAGAGTAAAGTCAGATTCCTTGTAAGTTTTGCTCATTGAGAAGATTCTGAAGACTGTACATAAAGGTTGCCATTGAAGTTATTTAGAAAAGTAAAATGTCTACAACTAAAAAACAGTGGTCCCAGATCCAGTCTCTATTGAAATTGGTCTATCTAAATGGAATAAAGGAGGATGGTATTTCCCTATGTTATGGTGTATTTTCTAGTATAAAGAATTCAAAATATATTCCAGTTTTGCTCACATAGAGTTCCTTTTTCTTTTAGGATGCAGCCAGTAGACCCAAGCTTCATAAAGAAAAGATGGTTGATAATCATATCCTGAGAAGCTGTGCAGAAACAGAGCTTCCAGGAAGACCCTGTGCAGCTAAACTCCCTGTTCATGCTAAGAGAATAATTCAGTAAAAATGTGGCAAGGAGGACCTCCTGGTGTTTTTGCTGTATTATGTGATGACGCCCCATATGGTATGATATAGGTCAGTATTCCCTGAACTCACTTCTAAAAACAGATTCAGAATTATTAGTGATACTAGGAGTACTTTTGTTGGGAATGTGAAAACCAGCAATATAGTGATTGTTGATTTGGCTCCTATCTTGTGTGCCCCCTACATTTGTTATAAAAATGGCAGCTTCTGGTTTTGATTGCAGCAAGGAAATTTGTGGGCAGTGATCCAGTTCTTGGTCACAGAGGGTATGAATGATTCCCTATTACATTTATGGTTATCTTGTAACCAGCTTCCTCTTAAGCAAGGGGTTACCTATGGATAAAAAAAGTATTTACTTCCAGTTGTCCAGTGAGAATTTGAAGTCAGCCGTTCATAGCAGGCATTGTGGACTGCTGGCAGCAGGAGTACTGCTCCTTTAAGACACTGCTCATGGAAACCATTGGAAACCTGGCCATAAGGTAATTCTTTGACTGGGATAGCCCTGGCTTTGCTCCAAGAAACTTTTTCCTGTTCAGTGTATTCAAGGAAGCTCTAGGAGGAAAAAAGATTTCAGCCCAAATGCCAAAGCTTTTGATCAGTAGCACAGTGAAATGAAATGGCTTCATAGGAACAGATAGTATATAGCCTATGAGGACTTTGGTAGAGACATCTTAATACTAGAACTAACATCTCAGGAGTCTATAACAGCTTTTTGGCAGCCAGTAGGATCTAGTATTTCAAACTTGTATAGTAATCCTAACTCAGTGTACCTAAAAGCCAATTCTATTCTAGACCCTATTTTTTTAAAAAAAGTAAAGTAATTGGGCATGAACAATATCTGATTTTCTAAAAGAGCCAACTGGATTGATTTTAATTTATTTTCCAAACGAGGAAAACAAATTAGTTTCCATTAGGAACCAATCAACTGCAAAATTTCATTTTTGGGAAAAAATACAGCTCTCTGAGTTTACTCAGTCCCAAAACCATGTAAAACCATTAAGCCTTTCAGACACTTTACAGTAAGTCAAACTGATTGTAACTCCATTTGCAAAAGAATATTTCATTCATGTGGTGAAACATTGCAGCCTGTCTCCTCAGTTCCTCTTTGTGTAACGCCCATTAACATTAGCTGGATGCATCAAAATATATGTGGGAGGAGAAGCTTGGCTATAACATAGGGAGTTGAACTGATTTCCAAATTTGGGGTTGGAAAGGAATTTCTCTCCTGGGTATATTGTCAAGGACTTTATAGTTGTGCTTTCCTGACCTTTTGCTTTGGAACTAAAGGCAAGAAAGAATCATGTCAGTGATTCTTGGTCATGCATCACCACCTGGCCAAATTCTTGCATTTATGGGCATTTATAGACACACTGGGATCTTAGCCCTTCCTGTTTCAGTTCTTCTGTATTTCTAGTGGGAATCAAGTGTACATATCAAAGCAATCATATTCTAATATACACCTTTACTTGCCAGGCCTGAGCCTCGAGCAAATTTCTACAGTTATAGTGCTTGAAAATAAGAAATCCAGATGGAAATGCTGACAGAGCTTTACCTGTAGTATCATGAATGGGTGGAATATATAGCAATACTCCTAGTAGTACAAATCTTGAGAAATAATGGCATTGTGGAAACATCTATACATTGTCCTACGGTGACGTAGTGACATGCTACGTAGCGATCATGTAGACCTACACATGATGGGCAGCTACATTGCTGTAGTGATGCACTTCCCCCGTTATATTGTGCTGCTATGGCGATTTAGTGGCAAAATCTAACTGTGCGCTGCAAGCATGGCACAGGACAGGCAGTAAACAGAAGTACTAAAGCATGGTGCAGTAGCAACATTTCATCCAGTGATGTGTAGACATGCCGTTTATCTCCCATAATCACTTTTGATGCTTTCATCTGAAAAACTCTTTTCTCTCTGGGGCTGAGGGTGGCATATTAACATCTCCTCCCATTCAGAAATTACAGTGGTTTTGAATACAATAGTAAAATCATTTGGGGCTCTTTCCTGCTTCTATTCTACATTAAAAACCAGGTGGCTAAACTGCAAACTGGATAACAGATAATGAAAATCCAATATGAACGGTCCTTTGGAAGATGGTGATTAGGAAATTACATTATAATATATGTTACTTCAGTCCCAGTGAATACAAGATGCAGACTGCCTTGTCAGTTTGTCTTACCGCCCACCAATGGTTTTCAGATGCAATGTTCTATTATCCCCAGGATGCAGGAAATACATTACATTCTTGACTATCATCAAATACATTTCTGGAACATTTCACTTCTACTTAAAACATCTTTTTTTTTTTATCCCTAGTACTGTCTAAAGTTTGTGGCATGATGTTTGTACTAGTGCTTTAATTAGCTGTGTTTTATTTTTGGCACCTATTAAATTAATCCTTTGACTCATTACAGCACTGTGGCTGCTGCACCTTCTCCCCAGCATGTGCTAAAATATGCATCACAAGAGGCTGTAAATTGCTTTTTTCTACCTATCCTAACAGAATTGCAGCTTGAAATGTTCTGTTGCCAGTACCAGAAGGGCAGAGGCATTGACCTGCACAGAGGTCATGAGAGTGTTTGTATAGATTTGGGACCCTGTCTGGCCTACCTTAACTCACTGTTGGTCCAAGGCTGCTTTTTAAATACATATGGAAGGTAAGAATTGTGGGTATATCAATCTATAACTTATTATGATATGCAGAGTTTTCCCAGTTGTTAGTGCTCATCCTGACAGAGAAAGGATTGCTTTTTTTTCCCCCACTCTTTGTAATCTTTGGATGTATTCTCTATCCCTCCCACTGTCACTAACTGGCAGTGCAAACAAGAACAACATAGCTGTTCCAAATCTGTGAATTTAGAACTATTTATGGAGAGATTTAAAAACTCTTGGCTCTTCGTCCTTCCTGTTTTAGTTTTAATTGATATTTTGATTGTAATTCTCTGACTCAGACAGTATTGATACTGTCCATCAAAGGACAGGGAGAAGTATCTAAGTTTTCCTATGTGATTTAGGGTTTTTTTGTAACATTTTCAATATCATAGAAAATACTGGAGCCCTGTGTAGTGACAGAAGATTATAGAGTCACATGGGAGATCTCTTTCTGGATCCTGAACTTGGTCCCTCAGTCCCCAGGCTATTAAGAGCTGAGGATGGTATGGAAGCAAAGTGTTCAGCCCTGGGGAGGAGGAAGAAATTCTGAGTTCTCTCAGGTGACCTTTTCTTGACTGATCCAGGCACAGCTTTTAACAGGATATGAAGAAAGCTACATCTAGCCATTATGTAGTCTTTAATTACACAGTCATTATTTTTTACACTATGCTTGATTCATTAACTGAAAAGAATCACTGACTTCAATATACAATAGTCAAGAGTCAAGATTTATTTCTATGCTGAACAGTGCGTGGTTCTAGAACTTTTCTTTTTCACTGCATGCCATCCAAACACCCAACCTTTTGTAAGGCATGGAAAAAATAGTGAGAAATCATGTAATTAAAGACAATATATTAGTGCATACACATGAGGGGGGTGAATTATGGTAAGTTTTAGCCTTGCGATTTCACAACCTTAACATTCTTTTGATGTTGTTTTTGGATGTAAGTAACCACATTTGCCATTTCTCTTGTATATGGTGAAATGACCTAAGAGAGGATGGATGTAGGATATGCCCCTAGTAAGATTAACACTTCTTCAGGTTACTTAGGGGAAGACATTGGGAGTTGGGTATCTAATTTTGAAAATTTCCGATTACTACCATTCCAAAAATATCAGAAGACAATTCAGAAATATCAAGCTATCTTCAACAAATATGTATTGTAGGACATGAAAGGGGAAGAAGAAAGACTTGCTAAAAATCCGTCACCAAAGTGCAGAGAAATCAGGACTATGGCTCTGATAGTATTTGTCTGTTAAATCACCTGGTAGGAGAAGACACAGCTTTAAAATACTTTGGTGAAAGGCAAGTGCTTCACCAGATTGAGAGTAAACTATTCTCTTACACTCCCTCCACCCTGCTAATCAGCTCTTCAAAATTGGGGTGTGGGTCTTACCCAGGAAGATTTTTTTTTTTTTTTTTTACTGGAATAGAAGCATGGAGATTGTACTCTGTAATGGCTGCCAAAATGGTTGACTTCCCTCTGAGCCAACAAGCAGCAGGGGTGGAATCTAGATGTAATCTTTCATAGTCACTGCCAAATTGGAAACAGCTTTTGGCTGCTCAGTCAGAAATTACTGCCAAAACTATAGCTTGTGCTGGTTGCAACTATTTGAGCTGGCTAAGCATTCATGAGTTGCTGTATGTAGTCATTTCTATCGGCCATTACCCTGGCAAATAATCTTTTCTATATTCCTATATTGCCTTCAAAAAGCAAGGTGCATGCCTCATTTGGGGAATGTGGTATGGAAGAAAATATGGCATAAAGTGGGAGGCTACCTTTAGACTTATTTTTTCAGATTTTAAAAGTCAAACACTTTACCAAAATGTCAATATCATTCTCATCAACTTTTCAAGAATAAAGTATAAACATTTTCAGTATAAGGCAGTTAATGTGTGTATATTTGTGAAGACAAGATTCCTTGGGTGAATTTGATATCTTTTATTAGACCAACCCAAATGGTTGGAGAATAGTTATTAAGCAAGCTTTCGGGTTCAAAAACCCTTCGTCAAGCAAAGGAAGTTTCAGCAGTTGGTGTGTGCTCTTCCTGGATGGAATGAAAAGTAAAGAAGCCGGGGGCTGGGCTGGGGAGTCAGTTGCCAGACAGATTATAATGCATCAAAATCCAATCCAATGTCTATGTTTTGTCCCTGATCTCTAGTATCCAGGAGGTTGGTGAAATGGAGCTCATAGGCTCGTCTCTGGGAAGTGGTGTGTAAGTTTCCCTTGAGGATCAGGACAGAGATTGGAGAGAGAGTGGCCCTCCTGTGAGAAATGTGCCCCCACCGGTACTTGGG
>JAGPOW010003395.1:29115389-29140449 GCA_030014935.1 Caiman crocodilus
CTGACAAAGGGTTTTTGAACCCAAAAGCTTGCTTAATAACAATTCTCCAACCATTTGGGTTGGTCTAATAAAAGATATCAAATTCACCCAAGGAACCTTATCTGCCTATATCCTTAGACCAACATGGCTACAACCTACACCCCTGCAACATGGAAGATGTTTGTGAAGTGCAGTTGTCTGCTTCCTTCTCAGAAAGCCAATTTTGTTTAAATTACAGATGTGTGTCATATGGTAAATTTATCTGACACCTATATAAAATAATTGCAGGATACCTCTGAAATCACTGGCATACTTAGAAGAACTGTTAAGGATACCTTAAGATTGCACCAGAAGCAGTTCAGGATTTATTTTTTGCTGTACTATTTAGATTTATTTCTTCTGCAATAGTATTTGTTCAATGACTCAATGAAATGATTCCAAGGGAGTGTAAAAGAAATTCTCATAAAAAGCTGCAAAGTTGAATGGAAAATCTGAGAAATATGGATATCAAAACTTAAACAACCCATATGGAAACAAAGGAAAACGTTTATTTAAAATTGTGCCTCAACGGGCAGTCTGCGGAATGTGGATTTACATAATTTAAATGATGAGAAAGTCAGGGAAACAAAAAATAATTTTAGATGTCTTAACCTCAAGGCCTCTTTTAATTCTAACAAATTATCTTCTAATATGAAATCCTGCTTGCATGGATTCTGGAGCCAGAAAAAACAGTGAATTGGATGTGTTTCCCAAAAGAAAGGGATGAAAAATCAGTACTCTTTTGAGAAAAGTCTTTGACTTGGGAGGTCTGTCTAACAATATCCACTAGAGTCACTAGATGTTGACCCTAGCATGTTATAGTGGTGTAAAGTTTTCTAACCTTGATCCATGTCATATGACTGGGGTTAAGATATAAAGCCCAATCTTCTTTAGGCTTCCCTCACTCACATTTACAACAGTTGGAATGCTTTTGGAAACATTCAAAACCTGCAAAAGTTGGGGATGAGAGATGAGTGTTACAAATCCATATGGAGCAGAAAGGAAGAAAGCATTAGCAAGTACTGCAGTGGTGGATTCAGGACCTTCAAGTTTTTAAAGTCTTCTGTAGTTTGCTGTATGCTGGCTTCAAGCTGAGCGTCTGTTTCTTAATATCTCTGCAAAATGACTTCAATAAGGAAATTCTTGAAAGAAAAAATGGCAATTTTTTAAATATGTGTAAAAGCTCTCCCTATTGCTTATTGCTTTGTTTAACTTCAATAGTGATTTAGTTTAAAATAAGAAAAAAAAACAAAGGCAATAGTTTGTAGCTTAGTTCTTTGGAGACTTTAAGATCCTCATGTCTTATGACTTCTAGTACTTTAAAATTCTGTTTAAATAATGACATACTATTAAACATTCAAATTCCTGAGTTCATGAAGAAGTTCTAATTTTTTAAGAAATTAAAAATGTTTTGAGCATTTATATAAATACATATTTCACATTTTCAGAGGCCTACTTTGTATGAAAATATAGAGCAAGAAAACAGTATAATTTAGCATATAACATACTGGGGTTTGATCTTGTGTTTTACAACCCTTCCCAAGAATAGTTATTCTGTATTTAACAATAAACTTAATTTATCTGAAAATTACACATAGAGGGTTTTATTTCTATGCAACAACATGCATTAAGGCTCTTGCCCAAAGTCCAGTGAAGTCAATGGAAAGAGTCATAGTGCACTTATATATATGCTGAACATCTGCTCCGATGTTTGCTAATTAGCACATGTTGGAGAAGACTTGACTAATAATTTAACATGGAACACGTTAATATCCTACAGCAGCCTTTGTGTCGCATCTATTCAGCATCCCCACACTTCAAAATGGCAGTGGGGGCACTGGAACTAAAGTTCTATTGCGCTTGAACTAAGCTCATCAAACAAACTTTAGTTCAAGCTCCCCTGCTGCCATTTTGAAGGACAGGACACTGACTACATGTGACACTGCATGTGCTTTAATTAGAATGGCTTAGAGAGCCCTTTAATTAAAGTGCTACCTTCCCCCCCAACTGTGGAGCATATATATAGATGACCATAGGGCAGTGTTTCCCAATGGTATGTGTTAACAGATATAGTATAATTACTTTATATGACAAAACTTTGCTGGTGGTACTTAAGTTTGAACTGAAAAATTTGCTGGTGGTACTTAAGGTTGTATCATTTTAACCTGGTGTTGCACAATCTATCAGAGTTTGGGAACTAGTGCCATACGGTAAAGATACTGCACTTACATTGATGTAGATTGGGTTAGGTGGAGCTTAGTGCTGAACTGAACTTAGTTTGGAGAGTTTAGATTGGGCAAAAAATGGCTGGCCTGATCTAACTTAGGAGGTGCACTATGTAGGTCAGGTTAACCTGTGCTCAAACTAACCGAACATATGTACGTATTAGGAGTGCATCTCTGGGTCTTGGAAAGCCCAGCCACTTTCCCCAACCCAGGGCTTGTGCTTTTCCTACTCTCCCACCCTGACCAGGCTATTTTTAGGTCTCTGACCTCTGCAGTCCTGGAAGGAATGCTCCTCCCCTCCAACATATTTCCTGCCCCTCCCCCCATGCTTGATGTGACTACACGATGGTTTGATCCAAAACTACTCATCTGTGACCTCTTGTCATTGGCTGCTCTCTTGCAGTGATCTGCTTGTTTAGCTTGGAATTCTTTTAATGGTGTCTGAACACTATCCATCTGTTACTCTGCTGGGCTACACACAGATTGGTTACTTGGTTCTCTGACAACAGCACTCTGATAGTGCTGGACTACCATCTAGTTATTAGCAGGTTTATTTTGATGATCCAAGTAAGAATCCCATCCTGACTGTTTCATTGCCATCAGTCTCTTGGCTGTCTTTACACCTGACTGCATTCCCACTGTTTCGTCAGTATCCAGGACAAACTCCCAGTTGAGGATGAACTGTTTGAATTCTTCTGCAGTGCACTGTGGCCCATATTGTCTGAGTACAGCAGAGCAGGTATGACATGTCTTGCAAAATGTGCCTGTGAACAGGAATTGTTCACAGTTCTTGCCAGGTTGCTCACCTTACAGTAGCAGGAGCAGTAAAGTAATTTGTTGTGTAAAGATCTGTTCCAACAGTTTACCAAAATCAAACTGGGATTTCAGGAATGCATTAATATGTTCCATGGAGCACATTAATTTCTTCCACTGAGTTTCATGTTGGGCAGAGAGCTTGGCAACTGATGCCTGTTCCATATATACTCTCAATTCGACCTTCCTGCCTGTATATTGAGTACATGTACTGTTTCATTATTCCAGGTGTGAAGCATATCTATCATGATATCAGCTCTTAACTATGGTGGGATTACTCCTCAGTCACCTTTTAAAGACAATTCTATCTTATTCCTTACTACCAGGTAAGGCTTATCCCTTACCCAGGAGTAGGGTGTAGCCTTCTGTGATACATATGCATTGTGATCTGGCTAACACTAGACTCTGAATGACCTTATCATTTTCAAGACCTGCTTATGATCAGTTACTTTTGGATACTCTGGAGCCTCTCATTAGATAGCATGTTGCTAGATTATCTCCTGTACCAAGAGAGCCCCTGGAATGGATATCTAATTTATTGTAGCTGTTGCCAGGAGTGGACAGCACCTTACTTTTACTTCATAGGTCTGGAGTTTCATTAGCCTACATTCTGGTAGCATGGCTCCACTCTACATTGGCTTTTTCACACTGCTTTCTAATGGCTTGCATTCAGACTGTATATCTGCCTTGTACGTATAGGAGAGTCTGATGCAGTCATTTTCTTTCAAAAAGTATGGGCAACTGCTTCTTTTCTATGTGATAAGAGCTTTTCACTGTCTCTCGGATGCTGCATGTGGTTGAATGAGGTAGAGTGGAGGTACATCTCCTACGTGTTTGAAGATAAGGATACAAATTCTCCCCCTCTATTTTCTGCTGTGCTTGTGAGTGGGAGGGGAGGGGGCACAGTGAGGCGGAGGAAAGAAGCATGTCTCTCTTCCCGCTTTTTCTCATTCATAAGGAAAATTCTTTGTGTGGCTTCTGAGTGGAAGATTCATGTGGCAACTTTTGCTGGTGGGAGTAGAAGGAATGATTTCCACATGTTGTTTAATAGCATGGTTGAGTAGATGAGTAGAGAAGAACTATTTTTGCCATGGGTGCTGTGCAGTTGACTTGCTTTAGCTGCACTGCATTGTGAAAACATCCCAGGCTCCCTGTTTGGCTGTGCCCTGGAATCTTTGGTGTCCTTTAGGATAATCTATCAACTCAGGCATGCTTCATTCCCCCTCATCCTAGTTATTTTCACCCAGTCTTAACTGCTGATTTCCCTGGGAGGAACAGTGGGGAGCTGCTTGGACTCTTCTCCAGGAAGGGTGGTGGTGGTGGTGAACATGTGGCTCAATAATGCTGCAACAGCAAGTGCATCCTCTGCTCCTTAGAGTATCAGACAATCAATCCTGAAGAGGTAGAAGCAGCTACTGCCCTAAGAATGGGAAAGGGTGTGGACTGTATTTATTGCATATGGGGTGATGCCATGGTATGGAGGCAGGCAATATTCATTAAGGGATGCTTTAGTATGTGGGTAACCATTACTAGCTGGCAAATGGGACAGCTGGTATTAATTTATTGTAAATTTGGGTGCAAATTACATGTGGGAGGCCTGCGAGAATTGAATTTGGAGGCAGTCCAAGTAGGAACCATTCTTCTCTCTCTGCATTTGTTTCCTTAGTGTACTAGGAGAAGCCCAGGCAAGGAACCTTTCCCAAAAATATTCCCAAATGCCTAGAATGTGGAAAATGAGTATTTTACTGCACATCAGATTATAATTTGTATTAAATGATAAAACCTGTTTTTTCATTGGAAGGCAGAAACCAGTTTAGCAATGAATAACAGGCATCCCACCCCACACAATTAACCTTATACAGATCAGGAAAGCATTTTCTTTCCTTCCAATAGAGAAAACTTTGCTTGGGAAGTTTTCATGCTTTATGGCCATTGTGATCTGCCAGTTGTGGTGCAGTTTAATAGATGCATTCCACATTTTGGTAATTTGTCACACATTGCAATAGCTTGTGCGACACAGTGGCAGGTCTGAACATTGAAAGATGCTTGTCAATATTTGTTCAGTAGGTCACAGCAAGGATCAAAGAGGTGGTCATGCCTCTTGCATCAATGCCGGGAGATGCTTATTCAAATGCAATAATTAAAGCTATTAACTAAAGGTCATTATTTGGTCTCTAGTTTAGGGGCAGAATTTTACTGCCAATCTAATAATGGAGCTGAATAAACTAGAAACATCTGATGTAACCATGAATGTTGTATTAACTTAGTTCAGTGATACAGGACACTTTGTTTCTCATCCTCTCTATGCTTGCTAAGAAAGTTGACACTTTTCTACCAGATTTTTTTTTTTTTTAATGGAAAATAACTGTTTGGAGAAAGAAAATATTTTTGGAAGAAGTATCCATTATTGTTAAACATTTTTGGAGTGTGCAGTGAAAATCCAAAATTTTAAAATAAACAAACAAAACCCAACATTTTTACAGGGAGAGGGGGGAGGAATACATTTCCTATCCAGCTCTATTAACTAAACTATTGTCATTTTATTAAAATCAATATATTTTTTTATGTATAGAGCTATGAAAGAACGCTTTACAAGTTTGAAATATCTTTTCTACTTTTGATATAAAAATGTTATATAAAGAAAAGTAAAAATAAAAAAGCAAAAATAAAGGTTTAAAAGAGATAGACTAGGGGGATAAATGTCATGGGCTTATGCCATTGTGTCTATTTTTGAAGTCTAGAAGAAAATAAGAATTTAACTCAGCAAGATCAACATATGTTAAGAGGGAACATGCTTGTCTAACCTAGACTTCTTAAAATTTGTCAGCTAACGTGCTAACATACACGTTTTATCCTATGCTAGACAAGAAGACATACACAACCCATACATAATAAACCATAGAAAACCATGTGTAATAAAATAATTTTCAATTATACAGTGCGTTCCATCAAGGATTGTTAAAGTATATGGCAACCAGTAATGGATTTCTTTTTGCAACATAGCAGTGACTTGGGTATATTTTTTATGTATTTGACAACTGGGGGGAAAAAGGAACATGGGGTAAAATTCACCTCCAAGGAAAGAGTCTACACAAGGGCTGCTAGACACCCATTTAGCCTGTGGGCAGGCCTCTCTGTGCAACACTCAGTTGCAAGCTGCAAGAAGCTATCTTACTACGAGAAACCTTTGAAAAGGCCAGACATAGGATGCAGAACTCTTACATATCCAAGTCTGAGCCTTTATCACTTTAACCTCTAACATGCTCTCTCTCTTCGAGAGATCTGTAGAATGCAGATCAGCCTTTCCAATAGATGAAATGCAGGGTTTGGAATGTGAGCTACCAGGTGTCTGAAAGGTTTTTGTACATGTATATAGCAAGGAATGAAAATGTAATCAGTATGTTTATTCGATCCACCAGTGTCTGAAAAAAAGTCAATTGAACTTAAAGGTCTGAGAAAAATGACATATTAGAAATGACATCTGTGTGACTACCATCATGTAGCTCATTCACGACATATGGCAGAAGCTAAAAGTTTGGCTCTCAATTCAAAGCGGGTTCCAGACCATTGCATAGGTTCATAGAGCAATCATGTAAATTACATTTCAATCCCACTGGAGCATTAGGGATTTTGACGTTTATACTTGGGAAGAAACCTTTCAAAAATTATTTGTTTTGTGAATACAGTTAAATTGGAATGTCAGCAGAGGTAATGCCTAAACATGATAGTTAACGTGTACTGGTAATTTTAGTGAAATCATAGAAGTATCTTGTACACATAGGCAATACAACACTTTGGGGTTGTCAGGATCTGGTTTTTGGTACACAAAAAAGTGGAGGGAGTGGCACAGAGACTGTTTGGATTGGGAAGAAGATTGGTAAGGGTAGGAATGGTTTTAGAAAGAAATAGGAAAAGGACCTTGAGAAGTAAGGTAAGAAGAAAGGGTAAATCAAGAAGATAAAAAAGCTAAATGGAGGGCCTGAAACCAGAGGGAAAAGTCTTAAGGCTTTAAAGACATTACAGCTAGAAGTTTGGGGGGTGGGGTGAGTAAATCAAGTTAAAAAATGCCCCCCTGCAATCTAACTCAGTAATAAAATAGGGGTTGAAAGCCTAATCTAACATAAGTCAGGTAAGGGGAGGGTTGGGTGAGAGCAGGGGGCTAGCAGGTTCTGTGGGGACTCTGGGGGGGACTTGTGAGGTTGGTGGCATCAGGGAGGGTTTCCAGTGCCACTAATCTTCCCCTAATCCTCCTAACCTTTCCTGATGCTGCTGAACCACTTCCAATCCCTCAAACCACTCCTGGGGCTGGTTTTGCCAGGATTCACCAATGCTGGGAGCTGGATCAAAGTAAGTTGAGGTGGGGGGAGTTTGGCAGGCTCAAGGGTCTCTTTATTTCCTCTACCAAGGGAGAGCTAAAAATAGCCCTTATTTCCAGATGAACAACCCCTACGGTGAATCAACCCCCTGATCCTGCCTGCCCCTCTCTGCACCCTGACTTATTCTGATACCTCCTGGCACTTGTGAATGCCAGTAAAACCATCATTAGGAACAACTTGCAAAATCAGGGAGTTTGGTGGGCTCAAGAAGCTGGTTGGTTTGCAAGGGGCATTGCCTATCAGGGTGGGAGGTGGGCTGGGGGGCTAAAAATAGCCTGGTACTGGTGGGGGTAGGAAAAGCACAGTGACTGGGCTTTCCCAGTCCTGAGACTGATCAAGAAATATATACAGAAGTTCAGTTACGTTGGTCTAATAGTACCTGATCTAACTTAGTGAACCTCTGAAGTACAGTTAAATTCAATTAGATTGGCCTTTTTTTATTTTTATTTTTTGAGACTGATCCAACCTTCCTAGAATTTCTATATAGTTAGCACTTAGACTTACCTAACTATGGATCTAAATGTAAGGTCTGCATGTGGGTGAACTAGTTAGATTGAGGTTAGATGGAATGGCCATTTTTAACAAGATCTAAACACCTCCAAACCTTCCTTAATGTCTGTACCTACACCATGAATGACTGGTACCTCCCGAGGTTGGGGAGGCACCAGTTGTAGGCAGCAGCATCAGCAGTGAGCAGGGACTGCCTGCAGATGCTGGCATCGGTGTCAGCCAATCTCAGGAGGGGTATGTGCCTCCCCTTGCCCTTCACTATAAGTCACCTATGACCTACCCTAAGCTAACACAGTTAAGGTTCATCAGGAAATGATATGGTTAGCACTGTTCATTCCCCAGGTACCCATTTACTTCTGGGCTGACTGGTAGTGGGTTTCAAAATGAGGCCAGAACAAGGCTGAAATTCCTGTCTCCAGAGCTATAGGTTACAACCAACTTAGTCACTCTGCTACTGTGCCCTAGCAGTAAGAGTTTTATTGAGACATCAGAAATAACTGCTTATTTGATCCAATACTGGTCATGCTTTCACTGAGTTTACAGTGGAACACTTTATTTCACTGGGATTACTTCTTATTTACATTGCTTCAAGTAAAATTAGAATAAAATGTATCATAGACACATCAGAGAACTTGTAAAATACATGAAAAGCGACATTTAAAATTGAGATGACAAGTTATATTGATCATTTAGTGATGATTATTTTCAATAATCAACTTTGAGAAACATGTCTAGAATAAAAACAAAAATAATTGGCAGCAAAGGTATCAAGAACATTTGTTCAAACAAAATATTAAGAGCATGTCTTTCTCTGAGAGCCTCTCTTCACTGGTTTCAGCAGGTAGACACCAATAATGAAATGTAGGGTTTTTGGAGGGCACTCACTAGAATGCTACTAGTGAATAGCAGAAAGCAAAATGTGGCCTGCAGTAGATAACTGAACTAATCTCTGGTAATTGCACAAATATTGTAGGATCTAATGTTGGTAAACAACTATTCAAAATGACTAGGATTGCAAAACATCTCCATTATTCCTCACAAAAATATAATCTATTCCTTCCATACCACATAGGATTAGCCTAAGGACTGGACATTTTCTTAAAAGCATAGAACTGGAAGGGACCACCAAGATCATCGAGTCTAGTCTTCTGAAGTTGCAGGCAGCCATGTATCCAAAAGGATCTACAAAAACATCCACGAGTATCTCACACACCCAGCCAGAAAGCACCCAATATAATAAGCACTGCCACACTACGCAAAAAACAACTGTGAAGAGAACAGAAACAAAGGAACCACTTATGTGTGGTAGCCTGGAAATTGATAGATAAAGTAGTCAGTTAGATGATCCTAGGTGGTAGATTATGTCCAAAACAACAGAGAAATGAACAACAAAACAAAATCCTGACAACTTTGGGAGACTATTCCCTGGAAGAAATTCCTTCCTGACTCTAAATCTTAAGATTAGTTGATCCACCATCCACACACATGAGAAATTTCTCCATACTGATTCCCTCAACTTATTCCCCCACATCGTGGGGATGCTCCTGCTTTGAGCAGGTGGTTGGACTAGATGACCTCCTGAGGTCCCTTCCAACCCTAATTTTCTATGCTTCTATGATCTATCGAGGCATGATAGCCAATATTCCAGAGGAAGGTGGAGTGTCCCCACCCCCCACCTCCAGAAGACAAGCAATGCCTTCAAGAGAAAACAAAACAAGCAAAAATTATTTTTGTCCCATAGGCAACTAGTGGATGCCATGAGGCATGCAATTATCTGATCTCCCCACATATGTAATCAATCTACGTGAATGTTAATACTCCATTCTACCCCCTCATTTAGATACTAAATACTTAGAACTACATATCACATGTTCAGTTTCCTACCCCAAGGACACCCTTATTCTACCATATTAACCCTTCACTAGACTTGTATTACATCTTTAAAAAAAAAAAACTCTTTCCCACATGTCTCATTTTAATTTTCATTTTGGTAAGATAAACAAAGAAAGCTTTTTGTATTTCACTTACAAGATGTTCTTTATTTCTTTGATCCTTTTAGTACCCATTCTTTGCACATGTTCCAGTTTAAATACATATTTTTCAATATGGGCAAAGAGATCTGTATGTAGCATTATTCAATATGGGGTCTAATTGTGGAGTATACAAGATTATCAGGAGGACTCCTTGAGAAACTCCATGTATAGAGGATTCCTGTTTAAAAAGTCTGTGGTGGGTGGGGATGGTGGGGAGGGGAAGAAAAAAAGAGAGATCCAACTACTTGCTATAGAACTGGTCTCTAGCAATTTCTTTTTTTCAATCCCAGTGATGGGGTGAAAGTGAGGAGTGGGTTATTTCTCTCCCAAAGCATTTCCAAGTCTGTTTTGGCTGGTAAATGGGTTATTTATTTTTAAATAAAAGGGATTACTTTTACATTTCTAGGATCTTATCCTATGAAGCAAATGCTTTGCAGTCTGATTATTATTATTGCCACTACAGGTTACCCAGGGTAATAAATTTAATTATGGTATATTATTCAGACATGAAATATCTCTGTGTTAGGTAGAGTTGCATATAGGCCAAGTTCCTCAGCAAAAATGGAAACAAAGCTAGAATGCTGTAGAAGATTTGTTCTGTAATTTTCTTTTTTCTTGAATAAAACATCTGTGTAAGAAGTTTGTGACTTCACATGTAAATTATATGCATCATCTCCAGGCTTGCTGTATTACACAAGTCTTACTGTTTTTCATTTCTTAACTTTTGTGCATTTAATTTTGGATTTCTGGTGTTGCATTGCCATTGTTTTATAAATTATCTCAGCATTTCAGAACTGTGAATTCACAAAAGCTTTATAGAGAAATATATTCACACTGAGTACTTCATGTACGGCTCTGAAAAAGCATTATTTTTTTTGAGCACAATATATTAATTTAGCTGTCTCTTTATTTTCATTTTTTGGAACACACTACACAATCTGCAGGATTTGTTTATAAAAGAAAATGAATGTTTAATTTAGAAATTAGAGACCAGAACCATTTTTTCACATATTTTTAAGTGCTAAAATGGTGCTTAAGGTCATCTATAAACTGAAGGCAGATTTGCTTTTCATTGCCCTTTGCTTTGTTTAGTTCCATCACATATTTTACTACTGAATTTCCAACTCCTCTGCAAAATTCCTGATGTAGTCAATATTAAATACACTCAGCTTCTCTTTATCTTATGAGACCAAACTTTCTACTTTATCCAGATGGGAAAAGAGTCTATTAGAGAATCCACAGCTTGCAAAATTTAGAAAAATTAAAAGCTGTTCATTATGGAATATATAGTAAGTAAAGAAATGTCAAGGGGAAAGGGATTAAGTTTTTCATAATAAATCCCTGAAATAATCTTCCATTTTAAAAAGTTGTATGAGATTTTGATTGTCAAACAGCCATATTCTATATGGTTTAGTCTGCTTACTGCAATCTTCCTTAGTCTGTTTGCATCTCCAGAATAGAAGACATTGGAAATAGGCTAACAACAAAAGAAATCTAGGGTATTTTTTTTTTTATCTTGAAGAAACCATATGGCGACATTTGTAACATGAAGCATTTTAACTGAGGAAGCAAGACAGTGTGGCATAAGGGAAAACATTGTCTAGTTGAGATAACAGCAACATAAACAGTAAGTGGGTACAAACCTGTTTTCAAGAGTGCCTGATCCCAGATCTCACTGAAATTACAGTTTTGTCACAGAGCAACAACATTTAAAAAATCAGAATCAGAGCCTTACTGTGGGCATGCCTATATTATCAGATTATCAGCTCCATAATTTCTTATTATGAACACACACACACACACACACACACACACACACACATTAAAACTTGAAATGAATCTTGCAGTAAACTGCCTAGGGACATCTTGGGAGTCATTGGATGTTTGATTTTTTCCAGTCAATCATTTAGGCCCTGAACCTGGAATATACTGAGCACTTCTGGTAAAATGCTCAGTAGCTTCCATTCTTATGAACTTTGCTGGGAGTTCACAATGCTCAGGACAACTTACAAGGCACTCAGCACTTTTCAGGATTGTACTGCACATAGTAAATCGGCATCTGAATTTGTTTATGCACAGTGGATTTCCATTATAGCTATGCAACTGCAAATGATGCGATTTACTTCACATCCAAAGTATAGAATAACCAAATAACAGCAGAGCTGAATTCTGACATTAAATGAGCCTACAAAACAATTTTTGTCTGGATTTAAAAATGATAAAAGCGAACAGCGACTATGGGTTTCTTGTGGTTTTAATTAGTATTTGTTCACATTAGATTAATGTTCTGCTCTTATTTTTTGCTTACTCTTGCTTAAGCCAAATGAACCTAGTAAAGTCAAGCAGGTTTTGGCTTGGTGGATACAAAATCAGAGAGAAAAAAATACAGCTCATGTTAAAAACTATGGCACCTTGCTCAGCTGATAGTAATTGACAGCTTTCTTGAGGCTCTAACTCAAGGGCAGGGTATTATTTAAGCTGGAGGGGTGCTTAATTAGTTTTGGCGAGCTGTTGAGGGATGCAGGGGTAGCCCTGCCCTTTGACAGGTTCCCCCACTCCCTGGTTGCCATCTTGGGACTGGAAGGCCCTCCCCTAACCCCTGACCTCCCCTTGCCCCAGAAATACTCCTTTTGGGAAGGGGTTTTGCCATCTTGGAACTGGGAAAAAATAAGTTATATACTAAAAATCAAACATTGACATTAACATATTTTAATATTATTTAAACATATATTTTTGTCCTGATGTATGTGCATTTGTGTGGTGTATATAGAGGTGATTGCATAATAGTGAAAAATAAGGTTTTAATCTTGTATATTGGGGGGAGTATGTAGAGGTGGGGGAACATGGGTAGGTGGGTATGGGGTTTGTGGGAGGTTGTGGGTATGTGGGAGGTGCATTTGTGGGGATGTGTGGGTATGGGGTAGATTCGTGGATTCATAGATGTTAGGGGCTAGAGGGGACCTCACAAGATCATCAGGACCAGCTCTCCCTGCACTTCGGTAGGAAAGACCGCTGGGCTCAGATGACCCCAGCAAGAAGTGCATCAAGTTGGAGCTGATGCAGTACACACGGGGCTGTGCAGCATGGGTCCCTGCTGGGATTGCAGAGCTAGGGCCAGCAGTGATGGCAGCTAAAAGGAGTATCCAGCTAGAAATGCAGTCCAGCTGCAGAGCCACCCCAGCCCCACTGTATGCCCAGGGGGCAGTAGGACGCCTCATGGTTGAATTCTGTCTGGGTCAGGTGGGACCCAGGAACACACCTTAGGCCAGGCAAAGACCTGCCATGGGCTGGATCCAGCCTGTGGGCTGTATTTTGCCATTCCCTGATCTAACTCCACATGCAACAATATGCAGAGGGATTCCTATGGATTTCCTTTTGCTAAAATTTCTCCCCCAAACAAAGGAATGGTTGGCATGGTCTGTTTCTGATGGAATTTGCTGCACCCAGCTACTAGGGATAAATAATATCTGCCAGAGATCTTTGGAGTGTGACACTACTTGTGAAAGGCATTTTTTGGATTAGATCTCACTAAATTATTAAATGTTGTTGTTCTTGTTGCTATTAAATGAAGCAGCTACAAGTAGGCATCTGACAAGTATGCAATACAAGCAGCTCCTCAGTCAGAAGAATTTGCAATCCCTTGCAGAATGACTCAAATCCATACAGTGGAGATCATACCCCTTCCCTTCAGCCAACCCTCCTCCAACACTTCACAACCTGGAAAATAAATTAGCCTGTCAATCTACTCAGTATATTTTTGGGACCAAAGTAGAAACACCAACCTGTGACACATGAAGTGAATGTTTGCTAAATGGTGCTGCCTGCTTCCTTGGCTATGAAGCAGTGAGTTTCTTGTGTGTGAATATATTTGTCAGTCATGCGTCCCAGTACAAGGGCTTTATCAGAGCCATAGGAGAAAGAGTGGTGGGAATCATTGACTAAAATATTTGTAATGCCTTATTGATTGGAAAGCAACATCTGTTTAATATCAGAACATCTCTCTTCATATAGCATGCTTTCATCACAGAGATGGAATTAGATTTTTTTTTAATAATTAAAGCAGAAGGTGGGGCAAGGTAGCACAACTTAGAAAATAAATCATTTCAGAGAAGCATGGGCTATTATAGGCCATATCTGGGCCAGAGCTGTGCCATCCAGCCTGCAGGACTCCTCAAGGATCTGGAAATTTCACAGTGGGGGAGCAGTGGCAGCATTAAATTGCTACTCCCATACTACCAAATTTCTGGACCCACAGGGAGCCGTTCAGGCTGAATGATGTAGCTGTGTGTCCAGGGTTGCACCAGCTTATGGCTGGACTGGGTGCACAGGGTCAGTTCAATGTACAGTGGGATCTGGACTTGGGGAGTGAGGTTGGTCTGCTAGATCACACTCATGGACTGATCCCACATGCAGACCCCATGCAGGATCTGGCCCGTGGGGCCAGAAAGTTTGGCACTACTAACTTAAGCAAATAAGGCATCATTTAGATGAAAAGCAAAAGGGACATTGAATCTTTTGGTCATGACTGGAGTGAAGTGGGGTTCATCTTTCCCCCACTGGCAGTGGTTTGGTCCCTAAGGCTCATAGAACTAAGAAACCAAGTAGTAGATATATTGGTGGGTAGGGCTAGGATTCAGAAAGGCCTAGACAAATTGGAGGATTGGACCAAATTGGAGGATTGGACCATGAGGTTCAATAAGGACAAGTGCAAAGTTCTGCACTTAGGACAGAACAATCCCATGCACTGGCACAGGCCAGGGGCTGACTGGCTGGGCAGCAGCTCTACAGAAAAGGACTTGGGGGTTACAGTGGACAATAAGCTGAATATGAGCCAACACTGTGCTTTTGTTGCTGAGAAGGCTAATAGCATACTGTGCTGCATTGAAAGGTGTGTTGCCAGCAGACCAAAGGAAGTGATTATTTCCATCTAGTCAGCACTGATGAGGCCACACCTGACACTGTGTTCAGTTTTGGGCCCCCCACTACAGAAAGGATGTGGGCAAGTTGGAGAGAGTCCAGCAGAGGGCAACAAAAATGGTGAGGGGGTTGGGGGACATGATTTATGAGGACAGGCTGAGCTTATTTAGTCTAGAGAAGAGAAGACTGAAAGGGGATTTAATACCAGCCTTCAACTACCTGAGGGATGGTTTGAAAGAGGATGGAGCTAAACTGTTATCAGTGGTGGCAGATGACAGAACAAGGAGGAACAAGGTCTCAAATTGTAGCAACCAAAGTTTAAATTAGATATTAGGAAGAACTTTCTCAGTAGGAGTTTAATAAAACACTAGAACAAGTTACCCAGAGAGGTTGTGGACTCTTCATCCTTGCAGGTTTTTAAGACCTGGATAGGCAAAGCCTTGTCTTGGATCATCCAGTAGGGTATGGTCTTGCTTTGAACATGAGGTCCCTTCCAGCCCTAATTTTCTATAATCAATAGCGGCCTTAGGTGAGGGCAAACCAGGTGACTTCCCAGGACCCCACATTTTATACACATAAAAATGAATTACACTGAATATTTGCATTATCAATATTGTATTAAGATTGCATTGCAGTTTTATGGATAGGGCAACATGAAATTGAAATTGAAATTGAAAATGTCTGAGTTGCTTATAGGTCATTACAATTAAGACTCTAAGGGACCCTAAATGACTTTCTTGCCCAGGACTCCATCAACCCTAAGGCCACCACTACTATAAGTCTTTAAAACCATCACTTATGATGAGTGATGAACTCAAGATCTGGGGCACAAAGAAGCCCAGTTCCCTCCACATCAGCATCAGGGCTTCTTAGTGCTTCTCCCATGTGCTTTGGCCAGACAACATCATTGGATTAGTCAGGGAAAATTCTATTAAATGTCCTTAACTGGGAATAGAGAAAACAAAATAAACAAGTGAGTGCCATGTTGAACCAGTTTCCATAAGGGTGGAAGGAATCATGCCCATATTGTCTCAGGGACATATCCAAGGTTGGAAGAACTGGTTTCTGACTTCTCTTCTCATAACAAATTACGGAGGGAGGAGGACCTATACATAAAGGGTCCTGGGGGAATGATTTTTCAGTGCACATGCACACACATGCAAACACACAACTGCACCTGGTGTTTAAGAGACCTGTTATTTATTTTATGCAATTAGGGGCACTTTGAAGATTGGCAAGTGAAAGACAAATGTGCTATAAAGGTGAAACACTTAGTGTTTGGCTTGCTGCCAACTTCATCAGAGGAGAAATCCTTCACTGGTCAATTGAAGTGGTTGGATTGGAGTCCTGGAAAAGGTCTGTAACAGCAGTCAACAACAAGGCAAAAATGAGGCAATAAATATGAGTAAAAGAAAACACAGGCCCATGCATATTTTATGTAAGAAGTGGAATCCGTTTTAGAAATGTTCGTGTAATTAACACAATCAAGAACAGTGTTTGTACCACTGTGTTGTTTGTAACATTGCAAAAATCTGTTCTACTTAAAAATAGAATTATTATGATGAATTTTTGTCTTATACAGATACAGCAACCATAGAAAATTTGGCACAATGTGTAAAAACACTTCTGAAGCTGCTGTTACAGACAACCAGACTGGCACATTTGCCAGGATGCATGAGAGAAGAGCAAATGAGCAAAGTGAAATAGCAAAATTTAATGTGGCCCTGACTATTCTTAAGTATCTAAGATCACTGGTTCGGGAGCTGAAGACAATAAAAATATCTTGAAAATATTTTAAGAAATATCTTGAGTAAAAGTAACTTCAGTAAAGGAAGAATAAAGAAATACTAAATTTCAGAATATGCTCAACCCATTTATCAATATTAAGCTTCAAGAACAACTGTGACCAAACAAATAGGAAGGGGAAAAACAAATCTTATCTTTTCAATTTCCAAGTCAAATACATGGAAAGAAATATAGAGCATGCTATCTTTGGTATGGTTTGAAATATAACTGAAAATTACTGTAGGCATTCACTATGTACCTTACCATTTCACTGTATCAGTCTGTAACAGTGAAACACACCAGGTTTCCAAACAAAATATGCATAACTCTCACAGATTGTATTTGTTATATTTTTTCCTGTGTTGATAACTGAGTACATACTAATGAATGGTGAAGTGTGAAGAGAATGGAGATTTGATTCCTATCTCACTGAGATCAATGAAAGAATTTCTATTGTTATGACTAATTACTTTTTCTGTGATAGTACTCAAAAGCCCAATTCCAAGTCAGAGTCCTGTTGTGCTAGGCTAGGTTCTGTACTCATAGAAAGTGCAGTACATGCTCCAAAGGGCTTACAATCCAATAATAACCTTTATGTCCTGGCATAGAAGTTTTATATTTGAACTAGCAGAGTCAAGAGGCCAGGTCATGTCATACTGGGAGCATGACTCATAGCTTTGTGAAATAACTTGACAAGTGATTCACAAGCTGCAGACAGAACTATATCCAAACTTTTTTTTTAATCAGGAAAAGTAATCACTGAGATCCGGGGGTTCTCAAGGGGAGAAAGTGAGGCAAAATTAGGTATGATTCTTGAGACTCCAAGAGAAAATGGAATATTTAATGGAAAAAAGAGAAAATGGGGAAAAAGATCTATATAGTACTGAACTCCATGATATGATGTCATTATTATGTTGCACCCCAGATGTTTGTGTCTACCCCTGTATCTCTGTTAAGACTACAGTTGTCACTTTGAAGCTAAGACCATTTTTTCATTGTATACGTGCACATCATATATGGCAATGGGGTCCCAGTGTCTGGTTGAGGTGATAAATAAATCACAGTAATAAAATAACAGCAATTCTAAAACAACCATAATAGTTGTTGGCCTGTTTACCTGGTCTGCTTGTTTCAAAAGAATACTCCACCTCTTAAAAAACTGTTCCCAAAGCAAAAAGGCAGTTTTCCTTTCAAATTTATACCAGCAACATCTGTTTCACTATCAGTACAGCCACACTAACCCAGAAAAACCAAAATACTTATCAGTTAATATGGTTGATATGTATTTTGCTTTTTTTTCTACACAATATATCAAAATAACAATTGCTCAATATGGCAGGTAAGAACTAATTTGTTTGATTCAAATGCCTTACATATTTTTTATGATGTCCATGGCTTTATGTTTGTTTGGCTAGAGCAATGAACATATGGCATGAAAAATGCCAAAAGGAGATGCAGGATGAAAGAACTGACCTGCAAAGAAAACACTGAAGAGAAATGTTTGCATTGGCATTCTTTACTGGTTGAATAATTTGAAGGTATTTCCAATAACTGGAGGGCATGAATGCTTTTTAGCTACAGGAATTATAATACAAGTTAGGGATCTACAAGATATCTCTACTGATCTCTAAACAAGTCCCCTAGGAAAGATAACTTATAAGTGATCCCACTATACTAAGTTTTTAAGTGGTGAGCTCCAATGCTAGGACAATATTCAAATTACCTAGTTCGTGGCTATTACAGGAAGAAATCCCACATGCACAAGAGACCTAATCAAGACTTTTAAACCCTACTTAAACTACAGAGAAATATCTTGCTTTCTGTTTCTTGCACCCTACATACTAGTGTATGCTTTACATAGCTAGAATGTGGGTCCAATACAAAATGACTATTATACAATTAAATTAATGAGACTAGAATTATTGATTTAGATCCTCACCTAGATTAAACAGGTATACTGTGAAGTCAATGGTCATAGGTACAGGCTGATTTGCATCACTCAGTGATCCAACTACTTTTACTTTCAGTTAGTTACCTATCATTTTATTCCTCCATGTGAATTCACAAAGATTTTCCTATACCTATATCTAAGTTTCTCAGTATATCCACTTATCCTTTTTTTTTTTTTTTAGAATTGTAGTACCTTATTCCAAGCTACATTTTGATTTTGCAGTGTTCTTTTTCCCCTTCAAGGTTTAAATGTACTATCATAACATATCAAAGCATGGTGTGATTCTGCATTAGAAGGTTTGTTTCTCATTTCTTAAACTAAAGCACAGCTATACCCTTGAAGTTCCCTTGTTAGGTGTTCAAATGGCCCTTGGGAAGTCCTCAGAGTGGGACAGACTTCTGAACACTTCTGCAGTGGGTTGAAGTTGTGCTAGGCACCTGATTTGCAAGTTGGGGAAAATGTTCTTAAAGAAAAAAAATCACTTTGTATGAGCAAACAGTAGGTAGGTAGCTACCAAGGGAAATATCTTGGCTCAGACCTGACCTCACATCATCTATGCGTTCTTGCATCCCAAACCTGATGGCAGCTCAGAGCTGATTCTAAGATTTCATGTGTCTGAAGTAACATAGTGGCAAGACCAAAACAGTGAGACACTGAATGGCAGTCCTTCCAGCAGGCCACAGACTATAGGTCTGCTATCTTAACATAGCCTCCTTAATATATCTGGGGATGTGTATAGATTGGGGAAAAATCCTACAAGAAAAAAAGAAAAGCCCAAAACAAGCCAACCAACCAACCGTTTCAATGTTTATTGGCTGTGGTTCAGGACTGGGAGAGGATTCTGGATGGAAAACGTTCAATGTGCAGTCTGCTTTCTGACAGTGGTTTTGCCTTTGTTCCTTACTTCTTGTTTTGCTTTACTTCAAATAAGCTAAATAGAACATGTTTTGATCTCTCTTTACAGGAATCAAAGAAAGAGATGCCTAATTACACATTTTCTCTTAACTGTATAAAATAATATCCTTAGCTATAGCAGATACACTACAGGTTCAATTGTTAGAAGTGATTGTTATAAGCTTTAAAAGATGCAATCTTGGCTCTTTTGAAGTTTTTCTGAGTACTAAACTCCCAGGACCAGGAGTTATCCTGCAGTCTCCTCCACTATCTAAGTTTTCCCAATCATAATAGGTGCGAGAGGCCAGCAGCAAAGCAACTAGGATTCACTACACATAGATCTGTAGGGCTTTTTAACTGCCCTATAGGACTGCAACACTTATTCTATTTTCAGTCAGAAAATAAAGACTTCCTTCAGCTACCTGAAGGAAAAGCAATGAGTACCAGCTACTCAAAGGCTCACCAGAAAAGAAAAAAAAGAGACACCTTCCCTAACTTAGTGTCTACCCAGAAATAGCCCATACTGTTTTCCTGCCTGCTGCTGCTGCTGCTTTTTATTACCTGCCCTCTGGGAAATCATGCACCTGGAGCCAATTAAATGTGCCTTTATTTCCAAAGGCTTCCCTAATATCCTATTAAGCCTAAATGTTGGATTGCAGGTAGCTGTAAATCTTCAGGCTGTGGATGATAAGATTTTAACCCTTTGCTTTCCAGGCATCATGCCAGATTAATTCACCCCACTATGGCAAGTAAAAAAATATGCAAAATCAATTAAGTGACAAAAAATATATATGCTTTTTAAAGCAATATTTAAATGGAGAGAGAAATACAACCCATTACTCATGCTGCCAGTGTTTGTTATATGGGCTTTGCCTCAGTTATGAAAATATGCAGTCATCCTTGTGGGTGTTGTATCAGATTTGAATAAGTGTAAGACAGTAGGCACAGCAGTGGGTTGACAGACATATAACATTCTCTGTGACTTGGGAAAAGTATTTCACATCTCTGTGCATCTGATTCTTTGTTCTGAAACTGTGATAGCTCTGTTTACTCTTTTGTAAAGCACTTTGTAAAAGTTATGAAGTTGTAAAAATATGAAGGAAAACTTTTAATTTTTGACAGTATTCTAAATTTTTATAATGAAGCCTTAAACCAAGTTAAATGATGCTGGTTTCAGTTTTTGTGCACTCCTCAACATCAGTCCAGGACTGCTGAGAAGTTTACCAAGTTTTAAGTGGGACTTGCTAAGTTTCTGTTCAACTTGACATTATCTATGGTTTAAGATAGAAAAAACCCTATGCATGTTTGCACTGTTTTGACTCTAAACCAAACTGAAAAAAGGATGTGTGACTAAATCTTGGAATGTATTTTAACATATTATTTTGAACTTCTGACTTTGTACAAGTGTTGGCCCATTAACTCCTACAAAACCCTAGTGAGCCTGATAAGTATTATTCTTACCCACTTTTCCTTCCAAATCAAGAAGATGAAACTCGTAAAGATTTCAATTTATCTTTTGGTCCAATGGCACTTTATAGTGTCAGAGCCAGAGTTTCTAGCTCATCATTCTATATTCTAAACCTTTCCTCGATTTGATCTTCCTCCTATAATTCATTGTTTGAACCCATGAAGACTTAAAGCAAGCAAAAGCTCATGCCAAACATCTGCTGAATTTCTTCAACATCCTGATTCCTGAAAGTATTGTTTGCATGAGTAGGATTTGTGCACTTTGCCTCCTAATTACTTCCCTGAACCCTCCAAAATAACAGAAAGAGCTTTGATCTACAAATGTAGAATTAGACAATTACAGTAATTACTCTGGCATCCAAATTCTGTTGTGTTTGGAAGGGCAAATGTAATATGATTAGATATAATATCTGATAGATATGAAATCTGTAACCATTGTGTGACACACTGCAACAATAGAGGAATATTAGTAGTTAGTAATACAATCTGTAGTGTATTACATTTCTGAGATTCCTTATCCTGCCTCCCAATATGCAGATACATTTTTTTCCTATTTGTGTTTATGTCTCTCTGAGGGGAAATGAGGGGCAAAACATGAATCTCTCAAGGGAGAAAAACATTTGAGCAGAATTGAATTGGATATGCTAGATAAAAGAGTTCAGGTAAACTATGTGCATGCAGTTCAATAAGAAGTCCGCTTTAGTGCTGTAAACTCATTTGTCAAGCAGAGATGTGTGTTTATCTCCTCTGTGAGTGACCCTTCTGTCCTCTCATTATCTCTGAGTGATTAAATAGCAAAACATTTAGCATATTCCAAGGAAATGTCTCAACAAGTAATGGGTTATAGGAACTATACTTATTGAGATGCCAAGTTTTTTGGTTTCATTGTCTTCAGAGTAGTTAGTCTAATAATTTATGATACAGAAACTGCTGGGGGGGAAAGAAAATCAAAGAACTATCTTCAGGCATGTTTGTTCTGTGATCTTACCCAGTTATCTATTTGCAGCAGATGAAACGCTGGAGATGCAAATATCCTGTCTTCTATCATTGATGTATTCCATTTGCTTCACCAAAGTTATTCCTGATGTGTATTGATGGAAGAAAGAAAAGTATGCATGTAGTCATTTATATAAATGCAAAGGGACTCCCAGAGTCAAAAGAAGATCTTATAGATCAGTTTGTATTGTGTTGGAGCTATTCCTTAGGATCATAAGATCACAGGAAAGCAGGGCTAGAAGAGACCTTGCAAGGTCATCTAATCCAGCCCCCAGCTCAAGGCAGCATTGTCCCTGACTTAACCATCCCAGCTAAATGTTTGTCCCGTATATGCTCTTGCAAATTTCCAAGGATGGAGATTCCATGACTTCTCTCGGTAGCCTTTTCCAGAGGTTGACCACCCTCAGAGTCAGAACATTTCTCTTAAACTCTAACCTGAAGCTCCCCTGCTGGAGCTGGATGGCATTGCTCCTAGTTCTTTCCCATATAGCTCATTTCCATCCTTTCTATAATCAACCTTCGGGGATTTGAAGATTGTTATAAAATCTTCCTTCATTCTTCTCTTCTCATGACTAAATTACACTAGTTATTTCAGCCTTTCCTTTTAAGTCTTGCCTCCCAGGCACCTAGTTATTTTTGTTATTGGACTGTCTTCAGTCTGTCCACATCCTTCTTGAGGTATGGGGCCCAAAACTGAACACAGTACTTGGAATGAGGCCTCATCAGTGCAGAATAGAGTGGATAGAGTGGAAAAATTGGTTCCCTTGATTTGTAAATGACACGCCTGTTAATACAAGCCAGTATGCTGTTGGCTTTTTTTTTTTTTTGCAAAAGAGCATTTTGTTGGCTCATATTCAGCTTATGGTCCACTGTAACCCCTTCAAGGGTCCCAGCTCCTGCTTGGAGTGTCTGAGGGCTGAACTGGCTTCTAGTATAACTTGGAAAATCCTAATGACTGTTCTAATTCATGCTATATATATAAACAGAACCATTGCATTGATATAACAGCCAAAGGATACCCAAGGATCCCACTTCTTTCATCCATAACCCTTACATTGACACAGGGAGGAGGATGGGCTACTTTGGTGACTGTGCTATCTGAAGGTTTCCTAATACAAAATTAATCCTCTTTTGGGTAGTAAAATCAACACTTATGTGGTCATGTGCCAGCTGAGGATTGTATAGCATCCTTAGTGCATCCAAGTATTGGGCAAAAGCATTTTGCTGGGTTTTTTTTGCATTTGTTGCTGCTAGAAAATTGATCTTTCATGTTAATTCTCATATTACAATCTGGAATGCTCTTTGGTGTCATCTCTCCAGAGGTGTTGGGCAGTTGCATTTGACTGGCTTCTTTTCATGATAATATATTACTAAATTGCATTGAAAATGACCAAAACCATTTTTTTCTCTTCCTTATAGCCTGTTTTTGTAATTAGTAAAATAATACTATGCAGATTCAAAAGAGAAGAGGTGCTTTGTGTGATCATGAATAGAAGAGGAAGGGCTGGCAAGACAACCTATTTTGAAATATGGTTCATATCATAAACATGTGAGACCCAATTCCTTAAAAAGATATAGGATCCCATTTTCCAAACTGCAATTACTTTGTGAAGAAACAGCAGTAAAGTTGACCATGAATAGACCTTTCAAACTTCTAACCTCTTCCAGTTTTTTGGATGACTGTAGCAGCTTACTTGGAATTTGAAGTGAGAAGAGCAGGTTGCAGAAGGGCCTGGTAGAAATATTAAATAAAATGGGAAGAGGAGAGAGTACAAGGACAGAGAAAAGAAGGGCTGAAGAAGGATGGGACAGAGGAGCATAAAGGAAGCTGACGTATAAAAGGTTGCTTGGATGCTAAAATGCTTGGTGTCACTTTAAAGCAGAGACTGCCTGAGAAGCAGCCTGCAGGTGGTGAGGGGGGCTGATTAAAAATTCATCTGACCAGAAGGGGGTATGCTTTAAATACTTAAGCCCAAGGGCTTGAGCTGGTCAGGCAGTCTACCCCTGAGTGCCACTAAGAGAGGTGCTCCTGATAACCACAGAGCACAGGCCTGGGAACAGGAGTGGGTCATCCCATAGGCTAGAGAAGGACAGCAGAAAATGGAGAGCCAGGGTTCGCAAAGTCTAGCTAGCCTAAGGGCCCAGCACTCAAGAAGAGCCAGCCAGGACTTTGAACAGATAACCCTGGAGACCAAGGCAATGGCTTAAGAGGGCTGGCAGTGAATAATGCATGGTGGTTGTAGAAGGGACTAAAGGGGAGGACCCAGCTGACCCAGTGCAAGAGAGAGTGGCTAGAAGAATAGAGGGCTTGGGGCCAAGAGGGTGAGAGCCTGAGTCCATGGAGGAACAGAGTGCAGGGCCAGAGCAGGCTTTGGAGAGAGAACTTGAGCCTAGGAAGGACTAGGAATGTGGAAGCAGATCTGGTGCACTGTGGGGACCAGGAGGGTCTGGTACATCAAGGGAAGCTCCAGTGCCCGGGGACTGCCAGGGGAGAGATGGTGTTAGCAGATCATCTGTGAAGAATGGAAGTGGGTATTGGGGAGGATGGAGCTCACCAAACTAGCCCTTAAGACAATGACCACAAGCATCTGTGATCCTAAAAGTAAGACCTGGGCTAGCATCCCTTTCATTCTAAATAAATAATATCAAGGCATAGACTGGTGGGTAAGTAAAAGGGAAAGGGCCCCCAAGGGAAGCCAGATTGGCAAGGGCTGAGCAGCCACTAGGGGCATTGCAACCATCCCTGGGATGGACACTTGCTACACATGGAAACCATTAAAGATAGAAAACCCCTCTTTTTCATCTCTTTCATTTTTTTCCTACCATTTTTCTGTGTTGTGCTCTCTCAAAAGATTCGTTGTGCATGTGTTCTCCTAAAAAATGGATCTACTTGTCAGTCTCTTGAAAAGGAAGTGCTACCTCTAGAGGAGCTGATCTGGGTGCCAGAAGAAACAGGAACTACAAAGATGCCGACATTGTTATGCTTCAGCCCAAGTCTGAATTCGTGCCCGGTATGCGTGAGCCAATACACGAATACCAGTTGGAAGTTTGAAAGAAAAAAGTTTTTATTGCTAG
>JAGPOW010003395.1:29147142-29195836 GCA_030014935.1 Caiman crocodilus
GTGGTGCGACAGAAGGGATCTTATAAAGTCATCTAATCCAACCCCCTGCTCAAGAAAATGCATTTTCATCATGGCCTAATTCAGGAAAAGATCTTTATACAGGAAAGTACTTAAATGCATGTCCCTTTGACATCACTTGGAGTTGGGAGGCTTCTCATTGTCTGGCCAGAAATGAGATGGGACATATCAGGGATGCAGGCAAGGACTGGGAGAAAACACATCAGAGTAGTGATGTTAAAAGTACTAACAATTTTGAGAGGCTTCATACTGTCATAGTGGACGTCAAGATGATCATGAGTCATCAGTAGGATGAAATCATCAGCAAAGCTAACCGCATCTTATCATGCATCAGTAGATGCATAACAAATAGAACCAAGGAGGTGATACTTTCCCTCTATGCGGCATTGGTCAGACTGCAGTTGGAGTACTATGTCCAGGTTTGGGCACTGTACTTTAAGAAGGATGTGGATAGCCTTGAGAGGGTGTAGAGGTGAGCCACTCCTGTGGTTAAAAGATTACAGGACAAGCCCTGTGAGGAGAGACTAAGGGACCTGGACCTCTTCAACCTCCGCAAGAGAAGGCTGAGAGAGATCTTGTAGTTGCCTACAAATTCATTAGGGGAACGCAGCAAGGGATCAGAGATGCTCTGTTCACCAGGGTGCCTCTTGGAGTAACAAGGAACTTGTCGGAAGTAATCATTGGATCACAAAGTGACAGAGAGCAGATTTAAGCTAGATATCTGGAAAAACTTCTTCACAGTGAGGGTGGCTAAAACTTGGAATGGGCTTCCAAGAGAGGTGGTGCTCTCCCCTACCTGAGGGTCTTTAAGAGAAGGCTGGACGGGCATCTGGCTGGGGTCATCTGACCCCAGCACTGTTTACTGCCTAGGCAGGGGGTTGGACTCAATGAACTGTTGAGGTCCCTTCTGACCCTAGCATCTATGAGTCAGTCAGTTTACACGCAGCCCTCTGTGGGAGCAGATGAAGTGGGTCTAAGTTTTTTCTGTAGAACAAAGTGTGATGACCTGAAGTTTAATAGAGAAAGGTGTGGTGTCCTACATAGATAGCTAAATATGTAGATGAAATAAAATTTTTTTTTTTCCAAAATGGACTGTGGCATTGCTGTTACCTAGCATTCAGGGTTTTATATTCTATGGAAAATGGTTGCATAACTGTGATTTAGCTAAAGAGGAAATCATAGGCATAATAGAGTAGTTCTGCACCTATGGCAGTGTCAGCTGGTGTGATATTGATGGTGGCAGTACAATGAATTGTTGATGCACCAGTGGCTATTTTTGAGCACCACAACAACAGCAGCTGCTCCCATTGCCTCCTCTAAGTTGTGCTATTAGAGAAAATATTGAAAAGTTCATAGAAGATTGAAAAATACAAGTCTCACAGGAGTCGATGGGATTTGTACTTCTGAGCCCTTTAGGATCATTTCCAATTCTCCTCTTAGAACATCAGGGCCCAAATTTAGCTACTGAGATTTTGAGGCAACTCTAGTAAGTTCAACACAATATGCAAAAGACCATTGACAAGGGGAAAATTGATTTAAATCTATGAGAGCAATCAGAATCTTAGTGTGCAATTTTGGGTCCTTATTAACAAGGAGGGGAGACATTCAAAACCATGTAAGGCATATTGGAGTGCAAACACTAGTTACTTTCAATAATGGAACTAACTTGTGGGGAAAATGAAAAGTAAGATGATGTTTGAATACTTTAATGTTGTTTCTCTGCTTCAAATAAAACCACACCAGTTTAAAGGGAATGGTGAAGATATTCAGTCTGGTATATATCAGAAGCTATGAAACGTCCTTAAATTTGTCTATGGTGCTTTTGATCCTTATCAGTGCTGTGATCGTTCTCTTATTACTATTAACTTGCATTTACGTGATGTTTTAAGCTGATGACTAAAAAGTTCTGCACTATAAATATTACAATCCATGTTGTACAAATGGGGAAGCTGAAGCATAGATAGGTTTGGCAGTGACTTGTTCAAGGTCACTCAGGAATCTGTGGCTTGCCACAGATCGTCTCCCAATTCTATGTTATACTGAAGTGTTTGATTCAAACTGCCCAGTGAAGTCAATGAGAGGCTTTGCATTAAGTTAATTGGATTAGTTGCTAATAACACTGGTTCAAGTGGCTAAGATCTTTGGCCTAATTTAGAAAATTTTCATCAGAATGTACATGAAACTTCAGAACTAAGATTTTTAAATGCTATAATAAAACACTGAAAATAAAAGTTATGTGGAAAGAAGTGCCCCCACACTTAAAAAGTGATCAGCAGTCCAAGTAATTGACTTAGTCTGTTACTACTACTTTCAATAACTTTTTTTTCTCCACAAAATTATCTTTCCATTGTAAACCACAGGTAGGAACCATATCAGAAAACAAACTAAATTTTAAGCTGAACTCAAGCTCCTATCATTTGTGATGCCAAGATGAGTTGGTGCTTGCAGGGTGATTCTGTTATTGCAATACTCTTTCTTTTTGTGTTTTGATCAGAAAGAAATTGGTAAACAATATTGTAATTTCAGTTACCTTCATTATGTTTCAGAGTTCCCACCTAGGTTATGGAAAATAACAGGAGATGTTCACACTCCTCAGAATACCATTACAAGCTGGTCAAACACTCCAATGTCACAGTATAAGTTTTTGATCAAGTTCAGATTTTCTTTTCAGTATAAAGGCTATAAACTTAACATGACAGATCAGATATAAAACATAAAATGAATTCCACAGCAGAAGCTGATATATCCTAGGCACTCTCCCTCTGCTAATGTATTGTACAAGCTTTATGTAGCTTATGATTTGTACTAGGTTGCACTTATTTTTGTTGTCACTTAAGAGAAAATAATTTTTAAATGGTTTAAAATGACTAGTAAATGCATTAAAATACATTAGGTATCAAGAAAAAATAAATCCAGAGAAATAATTGATCCCTGAGATCTTTTCATATGGGGAGGGGATAGTTTGGGGGTGGGGGGAGAATGAGAGGAAATGAACAAGTTGAAGGCTAGCTAATGTGCAGTAAAAATACCTCAGTATGTTAAAATTTCCATCATTAAATACTGATTTGTTGTACCCCTTCTTGGATTTAATCTGAAGACAGTGTCAGAGATTTGAATTACATCCCTTGGATAAAATGACAAAATTGTATCTTCTGTCTTCTGGTTTCTGATGATTTTCAAATAAGCACTCAAAATCCTCTGTTATTGTTTGAAAAAGTAAGGGATAACAACCTGAGTGTCCTTGCTTATGTTTCCTCTCTGAGTTAATACCACTACAGATTAATGTAGATTCCTCTAAAACAAATGATCCTCTCCATGAGTGGGCACTTGCTGAATATGCATTGGCTGCTGTATGTGTTTTCATGCAATCAATTCATATCAGGTTAAAAATACCCACAAAGTGCTTGGAGATGAAATGTAGCACAAGTGCTATAATGCTACAAGCCAGAACAATATATTTATACTTTCTAGTCTTTAATTTACAAATGATTGAAATAAATTCTGTATTCTACACTGAAAACACAAAAGCTTAAGGTCACTCCTGTTTCACTGTGCTAGGCCTGCAAGCTATAGTGCAAAGATGTCACAGTTATACAGCTAACAGAATGATGAATTGACTTACATGAGTTAGAAGACAGTTTTTCGAGTGTTAGTTCTTCAATAGACTGTATAGTTATTATTTTTCATCATTTGGCTGCTACTTTAATTCAATTTTGAGATCTTTGGTCATGGCTTGCACTTGGGTCTTAACTCTTTTGTTGCATCTTGTGTTAGCTTCTATCTCTTCCCTTCTTTCCCCTCCCCCCAACTATTTCATTGCAATTTCCATTTATTTTTGTTCTGTATTCATTCTGGTACTATCACGTCAGCAGATAGATTGAAGCTCTTTGGGTGTTGGGGCTTAGTAAAAGGTCATGAACAGTCATGATTTATTGAGTGTCCATGACTGAATTTTTATAGAAATCAGTCTGTACACCACCAAGGTCATCTGGTCATTTTGGGGAAGTACAGTTTTTCATCTGACTAACAAAGAGTAAAAGTTGTAGATAAATGTGCGGGGGTTTGGACTCCTTATTATTAACAGGACCCTCTATGGCTAGATCTCCTATCTCCTTACCATCAAAAGTGGAAATAGTCATGTGCTTCTGTTAGTTCTTGGCCCTTTCTAGGATCCTCTGGCAACTCCTCTATAGCCTCAGATCATAAAGAGTGAAGGGACTGGGGAAACTGAGAGTTCACACTTATAATGGAAAAGATGGTTGGATGCCTAGGTTTCTGTTATGTTTTCCATACATTCTTTCTGCAGTCAGTACTTCCTATGGTAGCCTTAGGCACATGTTGTTGTACGTGGGAACGGGCCACTACAAAAATCACATCATTAACCAACTAGCCTCTACCAAATAAGCAATGACCTGTCTTGCACACAGGGGAGTGAGGCCACCTCACTCTAGTTCACTCACCCCTACAGCCTGGTTTGAGGGAATGGAGTATTGGCAATAGATGACAAAGCTAGAAGTGTAACAGTGAATTAAGATGTAGTAATGAACTCATGGTTTGAACAATGGAGAAAACACAATACAATTAATGGACAAGAACAATAATGGACCTAACAAGAATCATAAGCATAACAGTGCAGTATGGATTATAAAGATCAAAAGACCCTTCCTCTTACAGTTACTTGCAGGCTTCCCTTAACATAGTGCTCACTCTAACAATTGGAGGACAACCTAGACTTCCCCCTCCCTCCATGGAAGCCTTCAGAGAAAATGGCCTTCTGAATTTTAGGGCAGAGTTATACTTTACCTTTTTGAAAGTGATTTTTTGGGGGGCAACTGCGAATGATAGGATAGGATTTTTGGGTTGTCACTGGAACTGTACCTGCTGCCAACATCCTTAAGGCTCAACCTTGACAAACAGATCTCAGATGAACTACAGACAGCCATGCAATCCACTCTCTGCAATCAAAACTGCAGTTGGCTTACCTCAGTCAGACATATAGGAACTCACAACTGAAAGGGGCCTTATGGGCCATCAAGTTGTCATTTGTGTTTGCAGGAAATGGGGGAGCTTTGCAAAATGTAAGTTTTGAACACTGAAAATCCTGGTACTTAAATTTTCATATTTTACTTTGTCTTTCACAAAAGTGATCCATGGTAATACCTATCTGACATGATGCCTAATTTTTATCAAAAATTAATGTAACCCATTTTCAGTGAAAATGATTATTTCTATTCCAAAATGGATGTGTAAGTAACCAAAACCCATAACTACTTCAAACATTTGTTCTGACTGAGATTAATTTTCATACTGAAATGCAAATGTTTCTAAACATGCCATGTCTTGACATGAAACCACTAGGCCTTTTATAAAATCTTCACAAAAAGTGAAAAATTCCACCTTCAAATGGTTGTGAATAAAATTGCTTATGTGTATAAGGGGATGGATTTTTTTTTTACAAAATTTCTATACACGTAGGTTTGATAAAAACATGTTACCTTGAAAAGCATTAGGTCTACTACTCTTCAAACATTTATACACATTAGGTGAAATTTTGACTCTAATGAAGTTAGAGGAAAGGTCCCATTGTGTTTGAAAGAACCATGGTTTATACATTAGCTTTGTGCATATGAGTAATTCTACTGAGTGCTTGTAACATCAGGGCTTTAGTGTTTTCCAGGTCTTTGTAAATATGTTTTCTAACCTGACAGAGATAAAATACCCTAGATGTCTGAAATTTGTCTGCAGAGATATAGGAAATGGCTTCAGAGGCAGACTATACAGAAACTCTTGTGGTACAAAAGCAAGCAGTACTTTTGCCTTATGGAAATTCATTTTAAACTTTGCAACTTGAGCAGAACTTCAAAAGGATTAGAAGAGGGAGTTTTGACCCTCATTCAGCAAAGATTTATACAAGGGTTTAATTTTACACTCATGGTTAATCCCAGTGGGTTCGATGGTACTATTCACTCATGTAAATGTAAGCATAGGTATAAGTCTTTGCAGGATTGTGGCCTAATTTTGTATAAACATCCTTGCTATTAAAAAAAAAAAACTTCATAAAGAATCCTAGCACAATGGGTATATACAATTACTTGAATCCTGAAAGTAAAACAAAATATACATCTGAGAAGCAGTCAGAATATTTTGTGTAACCTCTTTACTGAAATCAGCTACAGACCTTCCATTTGTGTTAGTGGGGGTTTTGGGCCAGTGTCAGCCTTTGACAAAATTAGGGCTCTGTCCTGTGCCTATTGAAGACTGTATGGGAGCCTGATCCAGGCAGTTTGCAGCAAATACGGTACTACTCATATTAGCCACAGAGGCAGCCCCACTGAAATCAGTGGAACAAGTGGTAGCCATAGGAAAGCAGGGTTCAGTTCTTTTTTTAGAAGGGTCCATTGGAAATGAATGTGTGAAAAAAACTGTTAAACAAATTTCAATTTAAAAATCTGGTTAAAGAACCACAAACATTTATACATTTCCTTTCCTGGAAAAGTCTGGAAAAATAGTGTTAGTGTTTTATGATTTCATTGCCTGGATAAAGGTCCAGTTTTATTACACAGCAAGCAGCCATAGTTTATCTTTCCATATATTTACAAGTATTTTTAGACCTGTTTATGCCTTATTTCTAATCATTCCCATGTGCTTAAGTGAAATTAAACTATTTTTCTAGTTCCAAATTGCAAAATTTGCAGAAGCGGTGTTTTAATTTCTGAATCATTTGTTTTTATCTTTTAGGGCAAAGAATCTGTAATGAACACCTATCAAGGAACACATATAATTACATCATCTAGTGTGGCTGATTTGTTTGTAGAACCAACATCAAATCCCTTGGTATAAAGATCAGAAGTTCAGTACAACATGACATTGGTCCTGATCCTGAAGAATGCTACCTCACAGGTTTCCCAAATATTTGTGTGGGAAAAGGACTGCTTCTTTTATGGGTAATGATGGGTGATTACAGGCATGAATAACCTATTGCATACACAGCCAACCTACCAAAAGGCAGATGATGCTTGGCCTTTCGGATGAGTGGTGCTGGACCAGTCAGTGCGCCAGGCCCCTTGTGGAGTCTGTACATGGGGTTGGGTCCTGGGCACTCAGATTTGGCCTCGCACTGCCTATGCCCAGCCCCACATGCCCAGATTGGGCCTTGTGCCACCCCAGCCCCACATGCCCAATCTAGCACACAGAGCCAATCTACCTGACACACTGGGCTCCCTATAGATCCATAAATGTAGCAGCAGAGGTGTGGTCACCACTCCCCCAGCGCAGTTAACATGGAGAAGGGTTGTGGCCAAACCCGAAGGGTGGTGCCCACTCACACTTGAACACTTAATTTGGGACACTTACCAGCAGACTATGCTGTGTCAAAAGGGGGAGGTGAGATGGAAGCGGCGCGCTCACAGACCACTACTTCTTAGAGAGAAGACTGATGATGGCAGAAGGAGCTCTATCCCCTGTCCAGTTAATGACATATCAGTTAGGAGTTTCAGGTTTATAAATAGAAATAAAAAGAGGAAAGACTTATGGAGCCTTAAGGCATGTGTAGACAAAATGGGAGCCCTAAATTGAAGCAGTGGGTTTTTAAAAACACCGTTTCAATTTAGGGTGAAATAACCCCCATGTTGGGTACACCCATGTCTTACCTGGCTCTTTGGCAGCAGGCAAGGGAGAGCGAGCTGCCAGCAGGCAGACCAGTCCCTGGGCTGTGGAGGTGAGGGGAGAGCTGGTGCTTCCCTCTGTGGCAGTAGTGGACCCCTCCACCAACGCAGCACCCACTCACAGGTACCTGGCTCAGGTAGTCCTGTGGGGCACCGCAGATGTGGAGGGAAGGACTGGGTTCCCACACAGCTCATGCAAGCAGGTAGGCTCTACAGGGGGAAAAAAAAGAAAGATCAGGCTCGCTGATTTTTTTTCTTTGGTGAAGCCTGCTTTCCTGGGGTGCTGCCAGGCTGCTGACATGGGCTGCCTGCACAATCCCTGAGCTGTACAGAGCCTGGTGCTTCACTCTGAGGCTGTAGGGCAGCAACTAAAACTCCTCGAAGGTGTTTTACTTTGCTGTGCCCCAAAGTCATTTAAGGTGCATTATGTCACTGAATGTGCTACAGTGACTGGAATAAATGTGCTGCCAATGAGTGCAAACACCAACACTATTAAGGTTTTACAAAAGTATTTAACCCGCTTTTAAAGTGTCATGCACGCATGCCCCTCGTTTCAGCTACACATGTCCTTAGGTTATAGTATTACCTCTTGCCATTTGGATATTATTTCTTAAATCTAATTTAACAACACTTTGATTTTATGGTCATTATGCAAACAAACCTAAAAACCAATGGAGTTTTGCCTGCTTCATGATTGTAAGGGTGGCTGTAACATTATTCCTTGTTTCTTTGACATAGCAGACATGTCTCTCTGTACATTCTCAACATCAAACTAGTTGTATGCTCCAGAAAAAAACTTCTTGAATATGTTTCACCCTCACTCTGACAATATTGCAATAGTGCCTTCATTTCTGGGAAATATAGTGTCAAGAAGATTTTGACAAATTAGAAGGAGTTAAGAAAAGAAAAAAATGGATTGTGGTTAGAAAAACATATAGGGAGAAATTAAGAGAACTGAATGTTTAGTTTAATCAAATGATGATTAAGGGCAGCAGGAGGCAAGATTATAATAGAGTACATCTATTCCAAGGGCATAAACACCAGTGAAGGGATTTATTTTCCTCCATGGATCTACATGAGGAAAGAGGAATTTAAGGATTAGATAGAAGCCTGAGGTTTTAAAATATTCTTCCAAAGCCTCAATGATGGAGGTCCCACTGCTTATGACTTTTAGGACTACATTAAATAGAATGATTGGAAATGAACTGTAGCTAAAACTCTAGCAGCTGCCTGAAGAGGAGGACTGGTTAACTTTCTGTATTTCTCTCCCCCCTCTCCCCCACAACTCTTATTTCTATGCCTCTGGAATATGATGTGATACAATTAGCAATCATAATATAAAGAATATAAAATATTTTACAATGACACATCATTGAAAGAGCTGGAATCATGTCTTGTCATTGTGATCATTAAGATTCCCCGAGGATGCTTCTAACGATTATACTTTAAAACTATTACAGTGCATAACAAATCAGTAAACCTGTATTTAACAAGGTCCCAATTCTACATGTACTTATGTAATTATAGGCCTACATTGACTCAAACAACTGGTATTGCACAGGATGTATATCAGTGGAAAAGTTACCCTTACTGGTGACAAGCGAGTAAAGTGTTGACTGAATAAGCCTCACTAATCGGTTACAATGAGACTGGCAATTTTTAGTGCTCTTTGCTCATTTTAACTCTGGAAATTAAAAATTGGGCATGAGAGAAAAATAAGCCCAGCTATTTTATGTGGGAAGATATATCAAGAATAAGATGCAATAGTAATTTAATAATAACCTTTAGGTCAGGATTTGGAACTTGATCTGAATCACCACTGAAGTTAATGTGAGTCGCATTGTTTTTAATTGCCTTGGATTTGACTGTTACAGGTGCTGATCCCAGGTTCTACTGACAGAAGGAATGGGCTTTCATGCCTGGTAAATTGCTCTGAAGAGAATGCAGCAGTCATATTTGTAAGGAAATTGTGTGGCTAACACTTGTTAGGATGATGCCTTATATCTTAGTCTCGTTCAAAACACTAAAACCAAACTATTCTATGAATTTTTCTACCAAGAAATACCATACTAATCCTGTTCTTGCCAGTGATTGTACCTTCATATGTCTTTAGACTGCAAGCTGCCTGTAGCAGGAATTCACTAATTTTCAGTATTCTCCATAATTTTAGTGCTATTTAATATTCACAATAGATAGGGATATGAGCAGAAAAGGTCGATGAGAGGTGGAAGGTGGATGAGAGGCATTGGCTGGCATATCAGCTATATATCTCAAAGAGGAAGTGACAATAAATATGACACTGTAATACAAGCTTTTAGTAGGATTATTTGTGTATTTAAGACTTGCAGTATCTAGAGCTGAGTGAGTGAATTAAAGAGAGAGTGCCCAGTTCTAATTTAATTTATACTGGTGCAATTCTTAAGCCTTTCCATTGACTCCACTGGAGTTTCCCAGGAATTGAGTCAATGTAATGAAGATCGGAATATGCATATAGGTGCTCATTGCTAATTGCTTTTAAATTACAGAGTTACACTTTACAGATATGGTTGATCAAAAAAGTTATTTCCATTTTTTCCTCATTTGACAAGCTAGGTAACAGCCACATATGTCCTTGAAAAATGAAATGCTGACAGTTTGCTTTTTCTTTTAAAGTGAAGAGCCTTATAATCATTGCTGTAATGTCAGGATGCACTACATCAAGTGCAAATGTGACATCTTGGTAGATAAAAATAATTTTAATTGAAAAAACATAATGTATACACAGACATGCAGGTATATAAAAATGTATAGGCTTATACACGTGTACCTGTGCCCATAATAAATTTTCTTCTAAGTGAATGGAAGCCTTTACAGTAAGCAGTAGCCTGTGATTTAAACACAATTTGAAGCAAAAGGAACAAGGAACAATAGGTCATGGCAGAACTAATAATACAATTTAACATTTTTGGCAAACATTGGAGTTTTGATGGAGCTGTTTGGTGTTTCCTTTAGAGGTTTTAATTTTGACATTCCACCAACATGGATTCTTTTTAAAGAAGTGTTTCACATCTAAGTAAAGCTCACAGGAACATCTGTTCACCACTATAAAAGTTTATAGTGACCTATGAATTTGAAATTTAAATAGGATAACATTTCAGGTCATAACTTTTAGATTAAAAAGAAACAGGTTGGCATTTTAACGGAGCCAATGCTGGCAGAATGTTTTGAACATTTCTACCTTTTTACCTTAAAACAAAACGCACGTGGGCTTGATGTTAGTCAATGTCATTTTCTTTTGGTACAATTGTATGCATCTGTTATTGCAATAAAGAAAATGTCCTTTAGCAAGATGCATCTGCTGGCAGAAACGTTTTCAAAATAATACGAAACCTGTATGACTTGCTCTTCTGTCAATATTTTTCCAAGTTTATATTATTTAAAACAAAGACATATTCTTCATATATTACGTACTGTCTTCAGATTTTTTATTTGGTTCCTGGTGGAGTTTCTCTCCATTTTAACTGCAGACAATACCTTTAACTGACAGCTACATAAAACTAAAGCCTGCTTACCTTACTCACAGAAGTAGCCCCATCTGTTTACCAATATAGACTTATGCTATCTCCTTGCTGCCAAAAGGTGTGATTTCTACAAGAGATCATTACATACATAATTATATCACTTCAAAACTCTAATAGCAAGAAAGCCCTGTTGTTTTACTGTGATGTGGCTAGGCAGGGTCAGGGGGTTGACCTTTACCTAGCAGCATCCTGATAAAATTTCTCAGGTCTTGCCTCTACTAGAATGTAACTGTGTGATGTCTAATGAACATTAGTAAAAATGTCATTTTTCTTCATCAACAATGACATAGCCTGAGAACTGTGAGTACAAAATAATATACAGCAGTGATGCTTTTACTATGTTGAGTCATAGATTTGGCTCTCCATGGCTTTCAATAGAGGGACATGACTCATTTTAATCCCAAGGTTAGTTAGTTTTCCACACACATTTGATGCACATTCTCTTATATTGTGACAATTAGTTATATTAGAAATAAAAAAGCATGACAGGGAGTTAATAGACTCAGTTATACCCAGGAAGGACCGCATGCCATTTTTGGGTTTTGAAACAGACCCATTTTCTCTGTCCTTCATTTAGGGGTATTTCTCACACATTGCATTCTGCATTTGGGTCCTGACAGGCTGAGGAAAGATAGCATCTATCACATGGAAGTTGCTGTATAAACTGTCCTAGATTTCAATCCCTTTTTGACAAATATGCTAGAATAGTTTTAATCATTTCATCTGAACTGTTGACTGAAACTTTATTCCCCACATGAATAATTTCCATGTTGACTTTTTTTAGTGTAAATCATTTGCACAAAATCAGGAGTCACCTAATAGATAGCATATATTCCAGGCACATGACACATGGAGCAAAATATGAATCTCTCACTTCAAATATCAGTATCAATGATTTGAAAAACTTAACACTCAAAATTTAACACACTACCCTTTTGCTCCACCCTAATTTAAAAGTTTTTTAGCCAACGGCAGTTTTATGAGATTTTTTTTCATATTCACATATATTACTGGCAGATGAAGAGCTCATCAAATAGCGAATAAAATGATTCACTGAGTAATATATTTAATATATTTTTCAATAAGCATTGTTCAGTGAGATTTTCAGGCATTCAAATAGAACGAAAAATATTTTTCCATATGTTTCTAAACATATAGTACTCAGTGGACGCATTTACACAAGACCCTAACTGTGCAGTAGCTGAATAACAGTGCGTGGTAGCGCATCCCAGAACAAACAGTGCTAATATCTTATTGCATGGTATTATTCGGCTACTGCACAGTAGCATCACTAAAAGGTACTATTGCATAGTAACTCTGGTTATGGTGCATTTATTTAGTCCTTGATTATACTAATACTAAATAAATGTGCAGTAACCACTGCACAGTAGTGTCTTGTGTAGATATGCCCAGTCAGATTTAATTTTGTGTGACATTGTCATTTAACATTACATGATAATGGAGATTTTCATCAATTAAATGTTTTTCTTAAGCTTATGAAATACAGACCTGCCCTTTAAGTTGTACTAATTTTTTCCCCTTAATTTTTAAACCTTTATTTGTTTTCTGTGGGTTTTAAATTTGGCCTTTGAGACTGGTAAGGAAATGGAGGGAATGGCTTATAAGTGTTTCTTATTTTTCATGACTGCATTTATTTTCTATAACCATACATATTAGATGCACATGCATCAGATTTGTATATCTATCTATATGCAACTTTTGAATTTTGATTTAATGGTATTTCCACTGAATCTCAATGGGCAGAAAATCTGATATATTCTGACAACCACCTTGCCTGTACCTAGGTAAAACTACTGAGGCAGGAAAACAGTTGCATCACTATCCTGGCAGGAACAAGAGTGTGAGAGGAGAGTACATGAGTTAAAAGAATCCTACTATTCCAGGTAAGCTACTGGAGGGAAACAAAGAGACTGAAGTGTTAGCACAGCCTTTTAAAAAACAGAGATCTGATTGAGACACTGATCTGGAACAGAGACCATATGCTAGAGAGGATGCATTCTGGTTTTCTTAGAAGACACAGGATCTAAATCCTAAAGTGCATATAAAGGGAATGGCATAGAGGTGTTTTTTTTATCTTGCATAACTCAGTATTTCTCTTCTGCTGTCTAAAATAAAGACAAACTGTTTTAGAAGCCCTATGCAAAGCCTGGCTAGCATTTTGGATAAGGATGAGTCTAAGCAATCTGGGGGAGTTTGGAAGAGCTGACCATTTTAGTCTTATGGTCTAAAATGTTGTTCTCCAGCATTCTAGCTCCTAGGAAGGAGGACTTGGAAGGAGATCTAGGCCTTTGGAAGGTGCACACATGCCTATGAATCATATATATGGTGATAATGATCAAAAGGTATTGAGGTAAGGGGAAATGGGCTACCTAGCCCTTAACATAAATAATTTACCTACCTCTAATTTTCACCCAGTAATGAGTTCACTTTATACATATCTAGAATCAATCTTAGGACAAGATTTTATTCAGCTTTGCTCAATGTATAACCACTCTTCATGAATATTCCTAAAGACTAGTCTTGAGAAGCTGTCCAGACTTGAGAGGCTGTCAACAAGTATTCAAGAATTTTTTGATGACCAGGAACATGTACTTAAACTTTCCTAAAACTAATTTTTAGAAGGTGAAATAGTGCTCTTGCCCCCTGCTTTACAAAAATCTTTGTACAAACAAAGCCTCAGTTAAAATAGACAACATGCTCATCCTTGTACCCCATGGGTAGTATTTGGGGTTGCACTGCAGGTTTCTGCTTCTTAAATCTTTCAGCACATCCTATAGATTGCAGGAGGTTCTGCTATTTTCATCGTGAGCTGTTGAACCCTACATCACTTGAAAACAAATGGACCATACTTTAGGGCAGACTAGCAGTGTGTGATGCTTTGTGGAAGCGATGCTACTTGATCTAAATATCTTGAGGTTGACCCAAGGGGTCCAACAGAACTTAAGGGGGACAGTTGCAATAAGGGAGTTTAAAAATTTTTTGTCTTATTTTAGAAAAGCTGCTGGTTCATTGTCAGAAGAGAAGCTGTTACATAATTTGTAATCAGGGAGCTGATGTACAAGGATAGAGAGATTGAGTATATAATTACTGCAGTAGCACTTTCAAGTCATCTAATCTTGTTTGAAGATTTATTTATTTGACCTTGCTTAGGCTGCATTAATTCTGTTTGTTTACTTTTAGCATTAGCAACCTAATCTTCCACTTACACCTGTATGCTGCACTGAAAGACACAAAGTTATGCTTTGATATGCATTGTACTAAAATACAGAGCTTCTTACCATCGCAAATCTTGAAATGTAGAACTATTAAAAATCCTGTATGTAGCACATTGTTGGAGCCTAACAAATAATGACAATAACAACATTAGGAAAAAATGTCAGTTTAAATGTTAATTTTATTTGGTATTATTATTTTAATGAGATGCCAAAATTTTCCTTCAAAATGGAAAGACGTATGAAAATAAAGTGCACTGTCACTCATTCAGGCACATGATTAGAAGCCCTGAAACAACAAACAGAAAATATAGTTGTCTATATATGAAGTAATTTCTAGCTCTAAATGGGAATGTACTTCATCATCTTGTAAGCTTTTTCTGGAAATGGTAGACTATTTTGGAAGCTTTCCAAATGCTGCAGATTAGTCCAACAATAAAAGGAACAGTCCAAAAAAATAGATATATAAGGAGATTTCATCAGAGATGTAACAAGCAATCTATCAATGTTTTGTGATTAATTTTCTGATGCAAAAAGTTTTGCAGATCTGTTCAATCTACTTTTAGCAAGCAACAGCGATCCTATACATACCTAATGATATCACCATATGAACATGCATGTGGGTGTGTGAGAACATGATCGGGCACTCTCTCCATTGGAACATTGAACTATATATGTGTATTTGTCAAAATGAATTTGTCTCGGTGTATCAAACCATAAATGCATGCATAATTTATACTGGGTGTTATGAACATAATTTATACTGGGTGTTATGAACAGCTCCAGTTCAGATGGACTCTAAAGATTCATGACAGTGAAATACAAAGGATGGAAATTATATTTACATCCTGGGAGACAGAAAGATGGAGAAGTGACTTGAAGAAGATTGCATTTAAGTGAATGTATATTTGTACATTTGTCAACTGAGGCAAAAGATTAAAAAAGACTTATTTGTTCTCAAGGAAACTTCCTTCCCTGCCCACTGCGTGCAATCTAACTTGATCTACAGGAAATTCAGAATTTCCAGTCAATATTAGCCCTTAGCTTCTGCAACAAAAAGAAAATTGTTGCTAAAATGTGTGATACGGTATTTTAATATTCCATAAGGTGGACATTTGTAACATACAATGTGCTATACAAAATGGTACTTCTATTTAAACTAAGTGTAAATTCACTTATCTCAAGAGAAGGTTGTTTAGCTTTTCCATTGGAAGCAATACTGCTTAATAAAAAATGATAGGCCAAATACATTGTATTGTATGTAACTGTCCCATTCCTTAAAGAGTCATAGAAACATTGGCCCAAATCCAGCTTCCCCTTAGGTGGGTATATAGCACTTATAAATGGCACTTATATGGTTTACTCAAGTTAGCCATATAAGTGGCATGTTGGGATTTTAGGATTATAGATCCCTTTGCAACTTCCCTTGCCCTTCATACCCACATTGTTTGTGATTCTATTCCCCTAGGAAGGTGCATAATTCCATTTAAGTCCATGGAATATTAGTGGAGGAGGACAACCTTTTTTTGCCTTTTAACCAGGACATTTGTGAGGACATTTGTCCAGGGAACAGGAGATGGCCCCAGGGAACAGGAGATGGCCCTCCTCATGCAGAAGGGGCTTGGTTCCACATCTGTTATTTCTCAGCAAAGTCCCTTAATAACCAAAGCCTGGGTTAAACTAGGCCAAGAGTCTCTCTACCCTTCATGTGGAAACTGGGCCACTGGTAAGCCAAGAGAGTAAATGCTTCAGTTAATGCTATTTACTAGTCTAAAAATGGAGTTGGACTTCAGCACTTTTGAATCAAAGAAATGGGAGGGACCAAGTTATAGCTTCAATAAAATAATGTCTCCCTTCCTCCTCCTCTACAGACATTGAGAAAAATCAGGAATTGCAGTTGTAAGTGCTCTTATTGGAATCTACAGATCAGCAGTAAAGCTGCAGACTGACTGCAGAAGATCAGCCTATATAATTTATGTTAACTAAAGTCAGTCAGACAACCTGGGAACACAGTTCGGTTGTATTTCTACCATATCATTGAAAAAAAGAAAGTGCGGAAATTTGCTGGGTGTGTTCACTTGTGAAAAGTGAGAAAAGAACAGATCATGCATAGGTTGGAATTTGCATTTCAACAGGTGAAATGGTCTTTTTCTCAGTCAAAATGTGGGTGAAGAATAAGTACCTGGCCCTAGGCCCATGTTCTGGAAGCAATGTGAAGCTGCTGACTAGGACTCAAGAGAAATACTCAAGGACTGATGGATGACACTGGAAGGGCCTGAGCCAGAAGGAAGGGGTGAGATGGAACATTTGTGCACCTACTTTTTATTGCTGGGTTAACTTGGAGCATCCAAAAACTTCATTTTTGGATGTATAATTCTTGGAATTATAAAGCTTCATTGCTAAAGAAGAAAGCAAGATTTCTACACTTCCCTTCCTTTCTGTTTTCTAACATCACCAGGGAAGAGAAACTGCCTTATCTGCACATCCAAGAGCAACACACACAAAAGGACTCTCATGGACCCAGAAGAACATACATTTGCCTCCAGCCTCCTCTCCCCTCAGCCTGAAGAAGGGTGTGTGCGCCTCAAAGCTTGCAACAAAAGATATTTTTTTTTTGCTGTTTTCTAGTTGGTCTGATAAAAGGTATCACCTCTGAACTAAGAGTTTTGGAGTTTTGTATTCTTTCTTGTCTCAGGCCAACATAGCTATAAAACAGATCCCTCATTCATTTTGGCTTCCAACTGACCTAGTATCAGGAGAGCAGAAAGATGGTATAGGGCCATCTTGTATTTCTGTTTCCTGCAGCCACACCCTGTCCCATTAGTTATAAAGAATAAGATCAATTGATAAATGAGTCACACATTTCCAAGGAAAAGATGAATGGAAGCATATACCAATCTTTATTACTGCATGCTGCTTGACACTTTCAGTGTCATTGAGTTGAGAATACTCAACAGCTTGCAAATTCAAGCCATTAAAATGCTCGCTTGTTCTCTGAATGCTCAGACCATGAGACACTAGGGTCTAGATTCATAAGTACTTGGACAAGGGAGAGAAATGAGCCTGGGTTTCCCATATCCTGGGTGAATGCTCTAACGACTGGGTAGTTGGTAAAAGGAAGGGGTACTACCTGCTTTTCTTCCAGGCATATTTGGTGAGAAAGGGATAGCAACTGAGTCTATGAGAGTGGTGTGATTTAAACCTACCTACTATCCTTATATGGCTCCCTATTTAGTGTGTGCAGGCTACTGCAGATCCCAGTTTTGGGCATTTAACTCTTGCATGCATTGTATAGAGACTCCAGGAACCTGAGCTAGAGTTATGGAATCCATTACATACCTAGGTACCTAAAAATTAGGTGTTGTGTTAGTGTGTATAGTTTCCTTTTGTCTGAATCAATTCACTGTCTCAGTGAGAGCTGACTGCTCTGAATATTAGACCAGCTGATGCTTTTTCACTTTGCATAAAACAATATTTAGGGGGGCCAAAGAGCAAGAGAGGGTCTGTGGGACTTCAGCTCAACAGTACATTAGTTAGGCCATTCTGTTAGGAGTGGTAGAGACCTGGAGCTCAATGTATACTTAATATCAAATAGTTTAACATTCACTTATATCAGAAAGGCACATATTTCAGTACAGTACATGAAATAAGGCAAATCTATTATATAAAAAGATAAGAAAACTGATAGAGTATCGCCACTTATCAGAGGGACTATGCAATATAGTTCACTGTTTGGGGTAAATCCAGAGCAAACACAAAGGAAGCTACTAATACAAGCAAAATTTCCAGAAAGGCTACAGATACTTGTGATCTGTGAGACTGTAGAGAACCATACAAATTAGTAGAAATATGTGCAGTGCCCAGTTAATAAAGTAAACTAACACAAGTGAAAATGTGGATCAGTGAAGGAAACAAAAGGGCTAGGTGATGTATGTTGTTATATAAGTGCAAGACGCCATGGGATCAGACACATTTGTAGGACTACATAAAAAGTAAAGATATCCAGACTAAAACAAGTGTAGAATACTAATAAGAGTGAGGAAAATTGCTGAGAAAAGGGATTCAGAACAAAGAAGTGAATTGTCTATTCCTATCGCAGCAGCTGTAAAATCAAAAGACTATACTGAAGTTATTACTGAAGATGAAACAGTGAACCAGCTTACTGTTACAGAACTGGACATAGGTACATTGGTTTCATTTCTATCTGAAGAAAACTATACGTAAACCTTAAGAAAATGTAACTTCAGGACTTCGATGCCAGCTTGAACATGCTTATGGGTCCAATAATGTCCAAGACTGGAAAATGAAAGTTGGCAGTGACATTTGAAACTCATGTAACTAAGCTGCCAGGGCTTGTAATACCGGGTCCTTTACTGTCCAACTTCCAGTTACATTAACTGTTGCTACTAAGACCTCATGGTTGAAATCCTGGCCCATGCAAGAGTTGTCACTTATTTCAAAGGATTTTATTTCATGTCCAGTGGTGCTCAATCCATGGCCTGGATGAATGGCATGAGATCAGGCTCAGCATACCAGGATAGGGCCCCATACCACCTCCTTGGGACCTCTGTTGCCAGCTGGATCAGGACTCTCTCTGCCTCCCTCAGGTGTGCTTAGGGATCTGTCCTGCTTCCCTGAGCCAAATGTTGACAGATTAGGCCCCACACTGTGACCCTGGGGATTGCACTGCCTCCAGACAGTCCCCATGTGCCTGGATCAGGTCTGGGCTACCTCTACATGCTGATTTAGGGTGCTCTTTGGTCCAGAGGGGTCCTGATTAATTTGAAAACTTAGCAGCAGAATTGGTGGTAGCAATTACTGGTCCTCTGCTGCAAATTTTCAGGCTCATTGGGAGCCCACAAATGGTATGGCTCCACAAACTGGATCTGGCCCCTGGGCTGGGGGTTGAGCATGCCTATCCTAGGCAATACAATGAATAGTATCATGGTGGTGATGATGTTGATGATCATCATCATCATCATTATTATAGTATCTAGGAGGCTTTCTAGGATCCCAGAATGCCAGGTGCTATACAAGCAGATGACAAACAAGCAAACCCTCGTGTAGGTTTGAGACAAGAGATGGGTACAGATAAACAGGGGCGTGAGAAGAAACAATGAGATGGTATTGATTACTACATTAATCAATACTGTGGTGCATCAAATGAGATGGCAAATGAAAAGCCTGGCAGTGGTTGAGTTTCTATATTATCATCATATCAGAGGAGAGTATAAAGAAGGATTTGAAGAAGGGTAATGTAATAACATTTAGATATTCATGGGGTGCCCTTGCAAAGCAGGGGGGGTAACATAAGAAAAATTACAAAAGTATGTGTCTGAAATGCTAATGAGTGGAAGATGGAGGCTAACATCACAGTTGATTGAATGTGGGAGCTAATCTTTTGATACTGAATGAAAGATGACATATAATGTGGATAGGCTGTGAAGGTCTTTGAATGTGAAAAAAAGCATTCTGCTCAAACAGGGAGATAGGAAAGGGATGTACAGAAAGGGGTGACATGGTGAAGCAATGGGCTAGGAAAATTATATCAGCAGCAGCTTTATGAATGGATAACACTGGGAAAGATTGTATTTGCTAAAGCCAGAAGAAAGCCTGTTGCAGTATAATCAGGACCTTAAATGGTGAGAGCTTGGACCAGAATTTTGGTTATGTTAATGGACAGGAAAGGTCACACCTTAGAAATGTTTCATAGTTTCATAGTTGGTAGGGTTGGAAGGGAGCTGAGCAGATCATCAAGTCCAACCCCCTGCCATGGCAGGAAAGAGTACTGGGGTCAAACGACCCCAGCAAAGTGTTCGTCTAACCTCCTCTTAAAGACTCTCAGGGTAGGAGCCAGCACCACTTTTCTTGGAAGTTGGTTCTAGATCCTAGCCACCCTGACTGTGAAGTAGTGCCTCCTGATGTCTAGTCTGAATCTACCCTCTGCCAGCTTGTGGCCGTTATTTCTAGTCACTCCTGGTAGTGCTTGGGGGAACAGGGTGTCCCCCAATGCCTGCTGGTCCCCTCTTATTAGTTTGTAACAGGCCACTAGATCCCCCCTCAGCCTTCTCTTGTGGAGGCTGAACAGGTTCAGGTCCCATAGCCTCTCCTCTTAGGGCCTGCCCTGCTGCCCCCGATCATGCAGGTGGCCCTCCTCTGGACCCGCTCCAAGTTGTCCACATCCCTCCTGAAGTGCGGTGCCCAGAACTGGACACAGTACTCCAACTGCAGCCTGACCAGTGCTGCATAGAAGGGGAAGATCACCTCCTTCGACCTGCTCGAGATGCATCTGTGGATGCACGACAAGGTGTGGTTGGCCTTCCTGACTGCATCCCCACACTGTCGGCCCATGTTCATTTTGGCATCAATGATGATTCCAAGATCCTTTCCTGCCTCTGCACTGATGAGAAGGGAGTTCTCTAGCCTTGTAGGTATACTGCTGGTTCTTCCTCCTCAGGTGCAGCACCTTGCACTTGTCAGTGTTGAAACCCATTCTGTTATCATCTGCCCACCCCTATAACCTGTCTAGGTCCAATTGCAGCCTATTCCTCCCTTCTAGCATCTTAGTGTCATCAGCAAATTTGAATAGGGTGCTTTTTACCCCCTTGTCCAAGTCACTGATGAAGATGTTGAACAGTGCGGGTCCGAGGCCTGAGCCCTAGGGGACCCCACTGCCCACATCCCTCCAGGTCGAAAATGACCCATCCACCACCACTTTCTGGGTGTGGCCCTTGGGGACTGTGTAAGTGTCGATGCCACAGTCCCCAAGTTTTTTAATGAGAATGGGGTGAGAGACCGTGCTCAAAGCCTTCCTGAAGTCCAGAAAGACTACATTCACTGCTACCCCTGCATCTAAGGATTTTGTGACCTGGTCATAGAAAGCCACCAGGTTGGTCTGACAGGACCTGCCTGTTATGAACCCATGTTGGTTGCCCCTAAGCATAACCTCCCTTGCTGGCCCCTCATGGACATGTGCTAGGATAATTCTCTCAAAAAGCTTACCCAGGATTGAGGTAAGACTAACTGGCCTATAGTTTCCTGGGTCCTCCTTCTTTTTTTTGAAAATGGGGAACACATTGGCCCTTTTACAGTCATCTGGCACCACACCAGAGCACCACGAGTGCTTGTAAAGCCATGCTAGGAGTCCCGCAATGACCTCTGCCAATTCCCTCATCACTCTGGGGTGAAGATCATCAGAACCAGATGATTTAAATATATCCAGTCCCTCCAGAAGATCCGTGACTAGATCCTCACTGACCCTAGGCCTGGGTGCGCCTCCCCGGGGGCCTGAGGGGATCTCGGCAGATGGGCTGATCTGGTCCCTGCTCAGGAAAATGGAAGCAAAGAATTTGTTAAATAGGTTATCTTTGTCATCTGGTGTGAAAACTAGATTTCCTAACATATCTTGCAGAGGCCCCATGTTACCCTGTACCTTCTTTTTGCCCCCTATGTATTTAAAAAAGGCCTTTTTGTTGTCCTTGATCCAGGTAATTAGTCCCAGTTCCATCTCCGCCTTGCCTTTCCTGACCGCCCCCCTGCAGCCCCAAACAACCAAGGTATAGTCCTCTCTGGTGATGGCCCCTCCCTTCCATTGGGTGTACACCTCCCTTTTAGCTAGGAGACATTCCCATATGCTTTTGATGAGCCATGGGGGCTTTTGTGCCCGCTTGCCCCCTTTGATCCTTGTTGGGATTACCTCCCTTTGGGCTTGGAGGATCACTTCCTTAAGGAACGACCACTTTTCTTGGACATCTGACTTCCCTCCCCTCTGGGACCTCAGTACCTTCCCAACTATTCTTACCTCATTGAAGTCCACCCTCCTGATGTCCAGGGCTGCTGCTTTGCTGCAGGCTTTTGCCACCTTGTGCTGGATGGTGAATTCCAGCAGGCAATGATCGCTATTGCCCAGGTGGTCAAGCACCTGCAGTCCCCTCATGAGGTTGTCACCTGTGGCCAGCACCAGATCCAACAAGGCATCTCTCCTGGTGGGGCTGTGCACCTCCGGTGTTAGATGGAGGTCCTGTATTTTGGCTAGGAACCTACATGAGCGGTCAGACCTGACTAACTGCTCTTCCCAGCAGATGTCTGGAAAGTTCAGGTCACCCATGATGATCACGTCTTTTGACCTAACTACCTCTGTGAGCTGACTTAACAATTTCCAGTCTAACTCTTTCCCTTGGTTGGGTGGCCTGTAGTAGACCATCACCGTTAGATCTCTTTTCCCTCAACTCCCTTGTATTCTAACCCAGAACACTTCAGTGTGCCCCTTATCTGACCTTGTGCTACTTGATGAGGATGTGTATTCCTCCTTGATATACAGTGCCACACTCCCACCCTTCCTCCCTGTTCTTTCCCTCCTATACAGCCTATAGCCCTTGATATTCACTGCCCAGTCATGCATTGGGTCCCACCATGTATCTGTGAGCCCCACTATGTCTGGCTTAGTGTCATCTAGCAGGAGGGTAATTTCCTCCTGCTTGTTCCCCATACTATGAGCTTTTGTATAGAGGCATTTGAGGCCTCCTGAAGGGTGTACTGGCCCCCTAATCTCAGTACTGCTCGGGCCCCTGTTGCTTACCTGGGTATTTGTTCTGTTTGTCATCAGTCTAGGCTGGGCTCTTCTTGAGGGTGTTGCTTGATTTAGTGATCCAAGACTTCCTCTGCCCTCATCTCCCCCTTCCCCTGATGAGCCTCATTTAAAGCCTGCTGGAGGAGATCTGCCAACCTAGAAGAGAACAGACGCTTACCTTTGGGAAAAAGGTGAAGTCCATTCCACCTGAGCATGTCTCTTGTCCTGATGTGTGGGTTGTTGTCTAGGAAGTTGAAGCCTTCCTAGAGACACCATTCCCGAAGCCGCCGGTTGGTCTCTCTGATGCAGGTCTCATGTTGTCTTCCATGTCCACTCACTGATAGTACAGAGGAGAATACCACCTGTCCTCCTATCTCCCTCAGCACACCCATGGTAGTCCATCATCAGGTGATCAGGGCTTCTCCTGGCCGCATCATTAGTACCCACATGAATTAGGAACATGGGGTAGTAATTGGTGGGTTAGACCACGGCCTGAATCATGCCGTCACATCCTGAATCTTTGCTCCAGGCGGGCAGTGGACCTTGTGTGTTGAGGGGTCTTGGCAACAGATGGGGCCCTCCGTACCTCTCAGGATGGAGTCACCTATGATGATCACTCAACGTTTCTTCCTCCTGGTCTGCTTAGCTCCTCCAGCCTGTTCAGATCATGAAGAGTGTGGAGTTGCCTCCTCTCTGGAGGTTTCCTCCTCTCTTTCCTTCTCCTGCAGTGTCACTAGGGCCTCGTACCTGTTCTCCAGCCGAACTAGAGGAACTGGTACTGCTTTGCTGCAAGCAGCCCTGGTTCTGGATGTGACCATCTGCCACTCTGCAGTGGAGGGCACCTCCTGAGGTGCTTCTTTCTTGGGTCCATGGTCCTGCAGGGAAAGGAAATAACCATCAATTTCATCCTCCGCATCCCTGATTCCCCTCAGCCTGCTAACCACCTCCTGAAGCTCCTTCACCTGTGCCTCCAGGGTTTTAAGATGGGTGCCTGCAAGACAGGTGTGGGGGCCCCAATCCCTGCCCCCCTGATCCTGCTGGGCATCCCCCACAGGCTGGGAGATGTCAGACCCCCTATGGGTTCTGTCTGGGTGGAGGCCTCAGACAATCCCTGGGTAGGCAGTGTCCCCTAGGCAGGGGCCATAGCAGCACTCTGCATCAACACCATTGTATAAGTTGCTGTTTACTTAGAGTTTTTGTGTGGTGCCTTCACCCTACCCTTGCAGGAGTCTCCCTCCTGACCCTTCTTTCCCACCTGCTGGTACAAACTCTGGTGCGCTCTTACAGATCACCCCTGTTTGTGCATTCTGTTCGTGTGGTGCAGCTCAGGAGCACAGCTCCCTACCAGCTCAGCTAAAAGGGTTCCGGGGGGCTTCCCCTCCAGAGGGAACACGTGTGTGCAGGACACACATGTCTAAACTCCTCCTCCCCTCCATGCTCCTGGCTCCCGAGGAGTTACACAAAAAGAACCTGAAAAATGTAGCTGGGACATAAGGATCTAGAAACAGGAAAAAGTGAAAAATGGTAACTGGGCACTACAGGCTTAGGGATAAGCAGAACACTGCTGTTGACTACAGTGACTGAAAAAGGAAGTAGGCTGCAGTGGAGGCAAATAGGAGCTCCATTTTTGCCTTGTTAAGCTTCATATGATGGCAACTCATCCTCAAGGAAATAGGGTCAACAAGCTGAAATTTTAGTTCAGAAGATAGAATTGTGAGCTGTTAGGATAAAAACTATGGTTTAATATGCATTTGTGGATGAGACATCTCCAAAATAAGGTGCAGAAGGTGAAGGAGACCATATACTGAGATTTCTGAGACCTCCTACAGGATGCTCGAAAAGGGAATGAGGAGGATTTACCTCTCAACATGCTGTGCAAAGAGCTAGAAAGGTCAGAGGAGAAGGAGAAGGTAGAATCACAAGCCATGGGAAGACAAGGTTTCAAAGAGAATATAGTTGATTATTTAAAAGATACTGAGGAAGAGGAGGAAGATGGAGTACTGGTTTGAGATTTGGCCATTTCAATTAAATGCAAAGGGCTGAAGCCAGATTGGTGAGGCTCTAAGATATAATGAATTGGAGATAGTCTGCTAACAGTGAATTGAGTGACCTTAAAGAAGAAGGGAAATGGGGTAGGACTTGGTGAGAAAGATGGGTTAAAGATCATTGTAGTTGGTTTATTATTATTGTTTATTTTAATAAGATGGGACATACTAAAGCACGGTCATATTGTGAGGGGAAAGAGCCAGAAAAGAGTGAGAGGTTAAGGAGGAAACGAAAGGAGGGCATGAAAGTGAGTGCAAGGGAGGTAGGGAGATGGGGTGAGATGGGATGGAGCTAAAGGGAAAAATGCAGCATTAGAGAACATTAGAGAAGAAATGTGTCAGTGAGAAAAAAGATTTGTCAGAGGAAAATGGGAGGATAATCAAGGTGTGGTGGAAGGTTGTATCATTCTGTCAGCTTTCTGTTGGAAGGAATAGGCAAGATCCTGTAAAGAGAAAAGTGGAGGCAGGAAGGCAGATGAGAACGAGTTAGAAGTAGTATAAAGGCGGTTAGGATTGACTGTGTGGGATTCAATTATGTTGGAAAGATAGAGATGTTTGGCTAGAAAGATGTCAGAACTAAAGGACTGCTCTATGAACTGAACAGTCATGCAGATCTACTTAGAAGTGCAAGAACATAGTGTACTGTAGTGTTTGAAGCCATGCCGTGTAATGTGTTCTACAGAGTAATAGAACAGAGCACTTGAGAGATCTAAAAAATTCAGATATTTTAGATCAGTCCAAGTGGGCTGCACAGCCAGTCCAAAACTGTTCTGACCTACTCATTATTTGATATCTGCAAAATTAAACCTGGCCCTGAAAGTACTTTTGCACTCTACATCCAAATCTGAAGAATGAGTTCTCTGAGTGAACAAGACACACATGTTTTTACAGAGTCTCTCTCTCCCTCTCTCTGCACAATTAATAATTAATGAAAAATTCAAAGATTATGTCACCATAAATACTTATGTATGTTCTTATCATTATAAGAAACTAACATATAGTATAGCTCTGGTTGCAGCTGTTATTCTGTTTATTAATAGATAAGGTTCTGAAAGGTCTTCCAGTGAGAAGCTATACAGATTTAAAGGATTTAATGACTCCTGAGTACAAACGGATGATAAAATCTGAGCTAGTTTTAAAATCTTTAGATGAATATGAAATAACTTATTAAAAGAGCTCCAATGAGTTTTTAGTAAAAGGCTGATGAATCTTGCTTGTTCATTGACAGTTCAGAAGGATCCACTCAGCACTGTCACCTGAGAGCCCATGGGAAAAACATCATTGTGGAAGGCAGAAGCCTGGGTGAAAGCAGTGACAGCTATGGACCATGATGCTCTGCTAATAATGAACCAATAAAATGACAAAACTGAACAGAATTAGCAATGAATCTGGTGAGGCAAAGAGAACACTCAGTTGGTTTATGCTGCATGTAACTGAACTGCTTGACATGAATAGTTCCATGATTTAACAGCGCTAAGTTTGAAACACGTGGTTTAGGTCCTTTTGATGTGCTTTGAAAATGCTAGCCACGTTTGAAAACAAAATCCTGTAGCATTTATGCTATGAGAAGAGAACATGTTACAGAAGGCAAGACTGGGGATAAAGAGGTTCAGCGTAGAAAAATCAACAGCTATTTTGAAGCTGAAAGTTTACTTAGATAAAAATAAATAGTTAAATAGATTTCAGTTCAATTCAAACAGACAGTTTTGACATTTAAATGAATTTTCCAAGGTAGGTACTGTAGTTAAACAAGGAGAGTGGCTAGTTTCCAGATACATATGGTAATTGTGAGGAAGCAGTTTTAGTGATGACAATCAAAGCTGGAAAAAGAATGTTTGAGTTCAGAGAACACAAGAAAAATCCAGGATCCTGTACATATTTTGTGGCATATTAGGAGACAGGTTCACTGACCTAGAGAGGAGGGCTTTAAACTAGGTTTAGGGGGGGATGGATACCAAAGCCCTGAGGTAAGTGGGGAACTAGGTAGCTTAGAGAAAGCACAAGCTGGAGTGGGGAAGCCGTCTCATTCTTCCTGAGAAAGTAGGGCAATCAGCTAGATACCTTGGGTGTCTGCACATGAATGCACAGAGCCTGGGAAACAAGCAGGAAGAAGTGGAAGTCCTTGCACAGTCAAGGAACTATGACATGATTGGAATAACAGAGACTTGGTGGGAGCTTGCATGACTGGAGCACTGTCATGGATGAGTATAAAGTGTTCAGGAAGGACAGGCAGAAGAGCAGAGGAGGAGGAGTTGTGCTTTATGGGAAGGAGCAAAACGATTGCTTAGGGCTGCAATATGAAACTGGAGAAAGCCCTGTTGTAAGTCTCTGGGTTAGAGTCAGAGGGGAAAGCAACAAGGGAGATGTCATGGTGGGGGTCTGCTATAGACTACCAGACTAGGAGGAAGTGGTGGATGAGGCTTTTTTGAAACAGCTAGCAGAAGTTTCCCAAACACTGGCCCTGGTTCTCAGGGGGGATATCAATCACCTGCTGCGAGGGCAATACAACAGTGCACAGGAAATCCAGGAAGCTTTTGGAGAGTGTTAGGGACAACTTCCTGGTGTAAGTGTTGGAGAGGCCAACTAGGCTGTGCTCTTCTGATCTGCTGCTCACAACAGGGAAGAATTGATGGGGTATGTAGAAGTGGATGGCAACTTGGGCAGCAGCAACCATGAGATGGTTGAATTCATGATCCTGAGGAAAGGAAGGAAAAGGAGCAGCAAAGTAAATACCATCGACTTCAGTAAAGCAGAGTTAGATTTACTCCAATAACTGATGGGCAGGATCCCTTGGGAGGCCAGTCTGAGGGGTAAAGGAGTCCAGGTCAGCTGACTGTATTTTAAAGAAACCTGACTGAAGGCAAGGTAGAAACCACAGGGCTGCATGAAACAGCACCGTTTCATTTGACTTCCGTTTCACCATTTTGAAGGGACAGTGTTTTGTTTCCTTGTTTTGTATTATTTTGAAGCACTGTTCTATTTCATTTTGTCGAAACTGTTTCACTGTTTCAATGCGTTTCAATGTTTCACTCATAAGCTATAATGGGGAATCATGAAAATGCTGAAACCTTTGTCATTTCTTGCCTGATTCAGATGAAAATTGCAGGAATGGTAACCCCTTCTGAGGGCATGAAGCCTATCAAGTTTCAAGGAGATATGTGTAGAGGTTTCTGGGAAACTGCTCCTCAAACTGTTCAAAGCAAAACTCCTGATACTTGTCAGCAGCAGCAGCCTCCTGTCATCCAGCACGCAGATCCAGGGGTGCAGGAACCAGGGAGGGATGCGGGGCTCTGCCAGATTCCTCCTGGGGCTGCAGGCCACCGGATCTATGTGATGGATGACAGGAGGCTGCTGCTGCTTCCTGGGATTGGTTCTGGGTGCTGGTTGTACGCAGTGCCAGGGAAGATTGATGCTGCCACCAGTCCCAGGCAGCAGAGGCAACCTCCTCTCATTCAGCGGCCTGCACCCCTGTGAGGAGTCTGGCACAGCCCATCAGTGCTTCTGGGTCTGCATGCCAGATGACAGGAGGCTGCCACCACTGCCTGGGACCAGCACTGAAGCCAAGTAAGCCCAGCTTCAAAACTCAAAATGTTTCAAAACTTTCAAAACATGTTGAGTCCCCTCATTTTGTTTCAAATCTGTGTCAAAGCCTTTTGTTTCATTTCAATTTCTCTGTTTTGAGCTCAAAATGTGTCAAAACAGCTTTGAAATGAAACACCCAGTGAAATTTTGCACAGCCCTAATATCGATGAGCAGAAAAACTAGTAAGTATGACAGAAGAGCAGCTTGGCTTAGTGGGAAACTCTTCAGTAAGATAAAAAGCAAAAATTAAGCTTATAAGATGTGGAAACTTGGACAAACAACTAAGGAGTAGTAGAAGAATATTGCTCAGGCATGCAGGGATGAAGTCAGAAAGGCCAAAGTGTAATTGGAGTTGTAGCTAGAAAGGGATGTGAAGAGTAACAAGAAGGCTTTCTACAAATAGGTCAGCAACAAGAGGAAGAACAGGGATAGTGTGGGTCCCTTACTGAATGGGAGAGGCAGCAGAAAAGGCTGGTGCACTCAATGCCTTTTTCACCTCCATCTTCACAGGCAAACTGCACTTGGCAGGAAAGTTTGAGAAGGAGGTAAGCAGCCAAAAATGGTGAAAGAACAGGTTAGACTACTAGAAAAGCTGGACTATTTAGAAAAGCTGGATGCATATGAGTCCATGGGGCCAGATGTTAAGTATTTGAGGGGGCTGAGGAAGTTGGCTGAACTGATGAGCCATTAGCTATTATGTTTAAAAACTCATCACAACGGGGAGGAGTCCTGGATGCTCTTCCAGAAAAGGGCAATTATAGGCCCATCTATAAGAAAAGGAAGGAGGATCTGGGGAACTACAGAATAGTCAGCCTCACTTCAGTTCCTGGAAAAATCATGGTCCTCAAGGAATCTATTTCTGGGCACTTGGAGGAGAAAAAGGTGATTAGGAACAGTCAACATGGGTTTACCAAGGGCACGTCATGCCTGACCAATCCATTTGCCTTCTATGATGAGAAGCCTGGCTCCATGGATGTGGGAAGAGCAGTGGACTTGATATACCTTGGCTTTAGCAAGGCTTCTGATACAGGATTCCATAACATTCTTGTAAACAAGCTAAGGAAGTACAGGTTGGCTGGATGAGTGGGCTGTAAGGTGGATAGAACACTGGCTGGAGTGTCAGGCTCAAAGGCGGGTGATCAATGGCTCATTGTCTATTTGGCAGCCAGCATCAAAAGGAGTTTTCCAGGGGTTGGTCCTGGGGCTGATTTTGTTCAGTATCTTCATCAAAAATCTGGAGTATGGGATGGAGTGCACCCTTAGAAAGTTTTCAGATGACATGAAGCTGCGGGAAGTAGTAGATTCACTGAAGCATAGGGTAGGATTCTTTGCTGTGTCCAGTTTTGGAGCTCCCTCTACAGAAAGGATGTAGACAAATTGGAAAGAGTCCAGCAGAGGGCAATAAAAATGGTTAGGGGCAGGGGCATCTGACTTATGAGAAGATGCTGAGGGAACTGGGCTTATTTAGTTTTGAGAAGAGAAGACTGAGGTGGGATTTGATCGCAGCTTTCAGGTACCTGAAGGGGGTTCAAAAGAGTCTGGAACTAGACTGTTCTCAGTGGTGGCAGATGACAGGACAAGGAGCAATGGCCTCAGGTGGCAGCAAGGGAAATTTAGGTTACATATGAGGAAAAATGTTGTGCCTAGGAGGGTAGTAAAATACTGGAACAGGTTACCCAGAAAGATGGTGGAATCTCCATCTTTGAAGGTTTTTAAGACCCAGCTAGACAAATCTTTGGGTGGGATGATTTAGCAGGGGCTGGTCCTGCTTTGAGCAGGAGGCTGAACTAGATGACCTCCTGACCTCATATGATTCTATGATCTTTCTCCCCCTTACAGTATCTTTTCCTTCCCCTTACTTCACAGCCCTGTCCTTTCTGTAACATTCTCCTGTCCTTCTTTTTAGTTTTCCCCTCTTCAATTCCTATATTACCCTTCTTTGCATCTGTCTGTGTCCATCTCTGCTATGCTGTCATTCTCCCCCTCTGCTGTGCTGGTAAAGCTGATAGGCTTAGAAAACATTACTACACAACCTAGGCAAGATTAACTGAATCTTAATGTGATCACCACATGTGATGAACATGGAAGTAAAATCACAAGTTTAACAACTGCAATCAAGGAGAAATTTGTCAAGAGGAGCACATTTATTATATTTATACCTGTAGCAAAAAGTCTTTCATCCATACACTCCCTGCTCAAGAATGTTACATCATACAACTGCTTAAGGATCAATGCAATCTCACAGATATAAAATGTACTTACCCATGTCACACTGCATTTTGAAACGTAAATGGTAAACTAAATATTTATTGTATTATTTATTTCTTCTCCTCCAGCTCCTTTCTTTGATGACTGTCAGTGCCATATCTGAATTTCCTTTATATGAAATGGAAGGTTAGCAATTCTTTACAGAGGCAGGGAATGAGACTCACTCCTAGTATGTGGCTAAAACTGCTGATTTAAAAAACAAAGGGTGCCTATATTCGAACCGGGAGGCTGCTCTGATGTATTTAATTACAACCACATTGGAGCAGACTTGAATAACTGAGTCTGCTGGAGCATGGTAATTACTGCACTCTAGGCAGCCTCTGCATCTCATGTATTGGTGTCCCCGCACTTCAAAATGGTGGTGGGGGTGCTTTAACTAAAGCTTGTTCAATGAGCTTTAGATAAAGCACCCCAACTACCATTTTGAAGTGTGGGGATGCTGATACATGAAATGCTCTGGACACTTTAATTAAAGTGGCTTTTAGAGCCACTTAAATTAAATCATCTGCCCCCACCACCCACGCACACACACACACTCACAGAGCACTTGTAAAAATGACCAAAGGGAACAAAATAAGGTGGTGTCCAGAATAGTGGTGCCCTGTGTACCCTGCAATACAAGTAGGGAAAAGACAGAACAAAGAGATGAGCCTTTTATTCTACTGTACAGGAGCCAACACTGGCTCAGACAGGTCTCCAGCTGCAGTGAATTCTATAATCAAGGGTTCTTTCAGCTGACTGCATCCTGCTCCTGCTAATTCTAGCCAAAGCACAGCCAAATCCTGCTTACAAGTGTGAAAGGAAAGAGGGATTTTGAGATACAGCTATGGAGATGAGGACCTGACCCTTGAATTGTACCCAGAAATGACTTGGCTCTGATGAGTACTGAGCACTGGAAAGACGTACTCCCATTGCTCTGCTTGGCTAGTGGTAAACTGCTGTATTCTGAAATTGTGTATTTTGGACAGCTTTGTAGCCAGTGCTTGTTAGAGTATATTGTAGCAGAATTGCCTAGAAGTGATAAAGGCATGGATCTCTGTGGCTAAATCTGAGAGAAAAAATGGAGTCCTACAGCTAGGTGAGAATGAAAAAAATGTATGGTGCCTATCAATTAATTCCAGGATAAGGAATTTAAGCATTGTGAAAATACCTGCCAGTTTGACAGGAGGAAAAGATATGTTTAAGTCAGCAGGCCCAGATGATTTTCATCCAAGGGTGCTGAAGGAATTAGCCAGTGTCATAGCAGAGTCACTGGCAGGCTGTTCAAGCACTCATGGTGCTCAGGTCAGGTCCCGGAGGACTGGAAAAGGGCCAATGTGGTCCCTATTTTCAAGAAGGGGAGGAAGATGAATCTGGGTAATTATAGGCCAGTTAGTCTCACCTCTATCCTTGGGAAAACCTTTGAAAAATTTATCAAGGATCACATTTGTCCAGAAGGAAAAATAATGCTGAAGGGCAACCAGCATGGGTAAATAGCAGGTAGATCCTGCCTGACTAAGCTTGTTTCTTTTTATGACCAGGTTACAAAATGCTTAGATGCAGGAGTCAAGATAGATGTCATCTACTTGGATTTTAAGAAGGCCTTCAATATGGTGTGTCATCCTATTCTCATAAACAAATTGAGCGACTGTAGCATAGATAATTATACAGTCTGGTGGGTGGCAAATTGACTTAAGGGTCATACCCAGAGAGTGGTGGTGGACAGGCTAGTATTGACCTGGAAAAGTGTGGGCAGTGGGGTTCCCCAAGGCTTGGTCCTTAGACCTGTGCTTTTCAATGTCTTCATCAGTGATTCAGATGAAGACCTGAAGAGCACTCTGTCCAAATGCATGGAGGACACGAAATTATGGGAAAAAGTAAACACAGTAGTTGGAAGGGGTCAAATTCAGGTGGACCTGGACAGATTGGAAAAGTGGGCAGAAAAGAATAGGATGTAGTTCAACGGTGACAAGTGCAAAGTGCTGCATCTAAGGAGAAGGAATCACTAACACACCAATAGCCTGGGAGATGACCTTCCCAGCAACACAAAGGGATCTTGGAGTCATAGTTGAGCCGTCAGTGTGATGAAGTAATCAGTAAAGCTAACCACAGTCTATTATGCATTAGCAGGTATATCATGAACAGGTCCAGGGAGGTGATACTTCCCTTTTATGCGGCATTGGTCAGGCTGCAGTTGGAGTACTGCATCTAGTTCTGGGTGCCACACTTTGAAAGGGATGTGGATAACCCTGAGAGGGTCCAGGGGCGGGCTACTCATATGGTTAGGGGTCTGCAGGTAAGGCCTTACGAGGAGAGACTGAGGGACCTGGATCTCTCTAGCTTCCACAACAGAAGTCTGAGAGGAAATCTTGTGACCATTTAGAAATTCATCTGGGGGGGAGGGGGAGGTGGGGGAGGAGCAACAAGAAATAAGAAATTCTCTGTTTACCAGGGAATGACCAGGAACAATGGCCACAAACTGACACACAGAAGATTTAGGCTGGACATCAGGAAGAACTTCTTTATGGTAAGGGTTGCCATTATCTGAAATGAGCTTCCAAGGGAGGTGGTGCTCTCCCCTACTTTGGGGGTCTTTAAAAGGAGACTGGACAAGCACCTGGCTCGGGTCATATGACCCCAGCACTCTTTTCTGCCCGGGGCAGGAGGTCAGACTTGATGATCTATTGAGGCCTCTTCTGACCCTAACAACTATGAAACTATGAATACCCCAAGTTGAATGGAAAGCTACTGATCTTACCGGTTTTCCTGCTGCTGGCCAGCATCATAACTATGTTAAGCCTGATCCAACCATCTGTTTTCCCCACTCCTTCAAAAATGGAGGCAGACAGTAAACAGAACTACCAATGTTCAGCAAGGATCAGAGTACTGTACAAAATGTAAATGCATGTTGTTACATTATTTTTACATTTTCTGGATAACATTTTGTAGTAATTAAAGTAATATAATTTCAATTTCAAGGAAGTTTTTTTTTCCTTTATCAGGCTGGATTCTGACAAAGGTTAGGATGTAAATGGGATTAAGAAGGAGATTCCACTAAAAGATAACATTATACATTGATTAAATGCACTCATCTAATGTATTTTGATCCAACTGAACTGGGAAGCATAGGAGTTCATGGGTGAGGTGGGAATTTGGCTACCGAGCCAGGCAAATCGGTCCAACTATGAAATGGTTATAATAAAGGTGATCTTTTGGACTTCCCTATTGCCTTGGCTTTTTGTGAGAATTCTGTGCTATCCTGGCAGCTGTTTATGAGCTTGTGATTGTGAAACGAACAAACATATTGCACTTGTGTTATTTAGTGAACATTTTCATACAGTTACTGGATCATCCTGACCCAAATTCACTCTCAAGCCTCTCTAAATGGAGAATCACATTTCAGTATTAAAAATACACCCTTTTCATCAGTCAAAAGCAGAGTTTAAAGCTCTAGGCTTATAATCTATTATTTTACCCATGCACAATAGCTGTTTCTAGAAAATTAAGTCCAGACTTTAATCTGTATTGCCATTTGAGATGACAGAATATTTTCAAAATATTATTTCTACATGGTTACTTCAGTACTATGGTCCTCTATTGTGTGGAAGCTAGATTCTTAAACCATAACCATCACACTGGTAGCAGAGCACCCATGAAAATGATGACATATGCAGTTATGCAAATGTGTATCTACAAGGTTCAACCTTCTTTAAAAGAGGACATTCTTCTATTATCCTTTATTTTTCTTAATTTCAAGGAAGACCTGACTGACATCTTTCCTTGTAACTGCAAGTCCCTGGCATCAAGTAAAATGAGAATCATCAAGTCCTGGTTTGGGGAACGGGAGCATAAGGTACATAGAAATGTTGACAGAGCATAATCTTGACATTATATAATCTGAGATACTAAGGCATAAAACTGATGAAAATATCCTTACCTTTTCTTAGGGAATAGATATACCTGCACTATGGATGAGATCCAATACTCTGAAACTTGAGTGAGGCAGATAAGCTGCAAAATAAAACTGAACCATCAAATCGTGGTTTTAAGAGGGAGAGACTTTTTACTTGGACAAAGTGAAGTCTAGCTTTTTGGTCAGACTTTGTGTCTGTGTGTTAACAATGCCACTCAAAGCTGAGCTGCTGAATTCTCAAATACAAGGGGAAGTTATAAATATCAGTCTGTAGAAAGAATTGCACCTTTATGTACATGACTGAATGAACTCATGGTGTGTTTTCCACTGATTTAACTTCCAATTTTTTGCTAGCTTAATATACACATAACATACGTATACATATTAGTTATATATGATCTCAGTTAATCTCAGTTATCTATATGTTTGTGGATTATATATATGTATATATCAGTTATCCTAACACCTTCCAGATTTATATATACATACATATATATATATATACACACACACACACACACACATGTATACATGCATACATATACCAAATCTAGGAGGTGTTAGGATAACTGAGATAATAAACATATTTATTTATTTATTTATTTATTATCTCAGTTATCCTAGCACCACCTAGATTCAGTATATGGATGCATGTATATATGTGTGTGTGTATATACATATAATATGTATGTGTGTGTGTGTGTGTGTGTGTGTGTGTGTGTGTGTGTGTTCGGATAAATAAATAAATTTATTTATTTATTTATTTATTTATTATCTCAGGCACCTTCCAGATTTTATATATATATATTTTCCACAAACATTAACTCTGTTATCCTAACACTTTCCATATATATATAATACATATTATATATATAATATATATAATACATTTGGGAGGTGTTAAGATAACTGAGATAATATCTGAGGATAATGCCAAGACTGAAATTATGGGAACGGGATGGATCTTAATTTTCACTGTGTGATAATCCATTCTGAATCACTAAGATGTTCCTGTAGTGGAGTTCTAAGGGGAAGGACTCAGCCACACAACTATTTTCAATAGCTGTTAAAAAGGAAGATGTCAGGGCAAACTCGTACCTTAAAGAGTAATGTGTTCAGAAAGGCAGAAGCTTTCATAGGTGACAGCCTGCTTCATCAAATGCTAATAAGTTTTTGTTCTTAGTTCTGCCTCAGGGAACTGGCCTGTTCACTTCTTTGGTTGTTGTGTGCCAGTGCCCCCATGCATGACAGAGTGACCTGTTGTTTATTCCAGCCTCCAGGGTTAGAAACACACACAACATCTAAGACCATTGAACAAAAAAGGCTCTATCTAGCTAGACTATCCATTCACATTATAACATAGCCTACAAGTTTACTGGTTACTCTTTTCAACCCAACCTGAAATCAGCGTCCTGAAGCTGCAGGAAGGTGGAAGAATCATGACGAACATTCAGCACGAATATTAATCTTTTTGGTTTTCTTTTCTGTTTATTATTAATATTAGTTGAGAAATACTTATACTTCAGCATTCATGCATGAACATTTTTAAGTGCAGTCAGTCACTGGCTGGCAGTGATCACGTGTGTGCTTGGGAGTATGATTGAATAGAGCTCACAGAATTGGCTCTCTTTTTTTCAAAATCACTTATTGAGCTGTGCTCAAAATGATCTGAACTTGTAGATATGTTGCCGTCCACAGTTATGTATTTTCTTTATGATAATAACTATCTCTTGGCATCTGATAGGCCAGAAGAATGATTAAGATTCTCTCCACAGAGACTAGAGCTTATGATAATTACTTTTCCTCCTCCCTGTTTGAAGGGCTCTCATTGTTAATATGTTAAATCTTTAATTTCCCACAGTTGGAAATGCCCTTCTGTAATTATGGGACTTTCCTGTGCTTTGTCTGGTTGATTGTGCAACCTATCAGAGTCCATGTGTGGAAACTAACATATGGTAAAAAAACCCAAAATGAGCTACAGTAATGGGGCTCCTACCTTATCTCCTTATAAAGGAGATTGGGAGCCAGGGAACATCTGGCCAGGTCCAGTCCCCTGAAGGGACTAATAGTGGCAGAGAGACCTTTAATAAAAAGGTTACAGGGCCTAGGTGTGGTCAGCACAGTGAGGCTAGTGATTGACTGTCCTGGGATGGAAGTGGTGGGTAAGATGATGCAGGGAGGGTGTTAGAGGCCTTATAAAGCCAGTGCTGTGGCTGAGGCCTCCAAAGAAGTGAGGTCTCATGCAAGGGAAAAGGGCTCTGGATTGTAAGGAGTTGCAAGAAAGCCCCTGCATTACCAGGTAACAAAGCTAACATATTTTGGCCGTATGTTTAGTGCATGGGTGACTGGTGCCCCTTAAGTCAGGGGGATGCATATGCCCCCCCTGCAGCCAGTCAGCAACTGAGGGGGATTCCCCTGTGGCTGATCTTACCAACTGAGGGAGAAAGGTGTCCCTCACAGACAATTGTGCCAGCTGAGGGGTGGGCAGGGGTCCCATGGCACTCCTGGAAGTGCCAGTGGTGCTTCTCTCGGTGCCTCCACTCCCTGGCTGGTGCTTGCAGGGGGGGCACCAGTGCTCCCACCTGCCCCCTTGCCAGTTGCCTAACTGGGAAGTGCTGGCTTGCAGGGGGTGCACCAGTGCTCAGGGGGTGCATGTACAACTCTGTGCATCCTCTACGCATTGCCTCTGGTTTAGTTTGTTATCATGGTGAGATATTGACTTAGAATGGAGGGAAAAGTTTTGTTTGAAAGTGGATGCTCATATTTTCATTGTGTTGATGTTTGAAACAGAGGACCAGGTTGTGGCTGTAGGAGAGGGAGGACACCAAGTAGAGTGCCTGGGATACCCCAGGTCCTAAGCTCTTCCAAGGGGGAGCTGGCAGCATATGTGGGCTAAGGCTGAGAGGGTTAAAGCCCAGCCATGAGTCCTGAGATTTTTGGAGTTGGGAGGCAGGACCTGGGGGAACACTGTTATCAACTGAAGACTGTAGTTTGCTGCAAAAAAGGCTGAGGGCGCAAGCCCAGAGCCCACAAGGGAAAGACAGGGGCTGAGGGGCCCAGAGTCAGTGAGGGCAAGGCTGGAGTTGGGGCAGTGGACCTCAGATACAGGGGCTCAGCCAGAGTAAAGTGGGCCAAGGACGGGGCTGAAGCCCAGGCAAAGATCTAAGACCTGAAGCAAAACCCCCTGACCTCTAAAGGCAGTGTTCCAGTCCAACTATAGTATTAAGATTGTGAAGGCAAGACAACAGGTTGGTTCTCCTGAGAGGCCAGACTTGGGAGGAGAAAAGAGAGGATCCAGGTGGCCACTACAAGCATTGGAAAGATGTGATGCCTCACCTTCTGGGCCTGGACGTGTTACATATGCATAAAACATACTCAAACAATATGTTTAAAATGGAATTTATTCTATACTTGGGAGGATGATTAAATAGAGCTCACAGAATTGACTCTCTTTTTTTCAATAATAATCATTACCAGTTTAATGATCATCCTGGTTTCTTAGGTACATAATTTTCAGCAGTAGATTTATGTGGGATGCGCGTACCTTTGGGTCTGAATTTAGTGATACTCCATTAAATAAGCACAATAGAGGAGAATCCATGTTAACATTCTACTCACATGATTTAAGCAAACTAAGCATGACTAAGCATGCCTCATTTTTGCTTCAAAAGTAATTTATCTTTTCCCCTTATTTGTGTAGCCTTAATATTTTTTATTTGTATGTTAATAAAGTTGATTACCAAGTGAGATGCACACAGTGGGCAGTTTAATTGGCAGTGACCCTTTTATAGAACATATCCTTTTCTTTGCATTTTTCATGGAGGTTAGTAAGAAACAGTAACAAATGTGCTCCAAACCTTTTCACTTCACAGAACTTTGAAGAGATGAACTATGGACTGATATTGCCATTTGCTTTTATTTCCCCTAATCTTTCATTAAATTCACATCTAGAGCTAACCCCCAGAACTATATTCTTCTTCAGATGATCTTCAAAAAAGGGAAAAATAAAATAAATGAGCTATTAACTTTTTGCAATTAGGTGGGAAAAAGCAGTACCATTATGAGAGAAACATGAACAAGTGAGCAAGGTACATGAGCCTTAGTCAGTGTCTTTCCATGTATGCTGTGAGTAGATGATGTGCCCTGTACAGTTAAATTAAACAGTTAATAGGTTGCAAAAATATAAAGCAGAGTGAATGAAATATTTTGAAGGGAATTTCACAGATATGAGAGTGGTAACAGGACTGTAGCATTGGGCTATATCTTATCAGTTTTGAGGTTAGACTTTATTTTCAAAATCAATCATGTCTTAATGGCACAGTCTATAACAGGGGTTAGCAGCCAATGGCCTGCAGGCTGGATCTGATCTATGAAGTCATTGGATACAGCTCACAAACATGGGGTTTTGGTGGTATTCAGCCGTGAGAAGCTTTGGCAGATGTTGTTTTCCCCTGTCACCACAGGAAAAAAGTGCAGCATCAGATAGTCTCCCTGTGGTTTCATGGGGAAAAACTGAGTTAATCTGGCCTGCAGCCTTAAAAGATTGCCACCACTGGTCCACAGAAAAGAATGATCCTACATATTGGAACAATGGAACAAGACAGGTAAATACGTTGTCTATCTGCAGATGCTTGATCAAGCACTTGGTCATTAACAACCCAAATGGTACCAAAACAATTGTTGGATGCATGTTAAATAATAGAAAATAATGTAAAAGCATAAATATGCTTCTACAGCAATGAAAAATTCTTACTTTTATCATTCTTTTTTCAATAAGAGAGGAAATATCCTCCTAAATTCTTCAAGCATTCCTAATCCATTACTTTACCACTTTCACCACTCACCATTTTCACTTTTTATAGGAAATGTATAAATGGATTGGGAACTTTTTAAAGGTTAGTAAAAGTCTTGTTCTCTCTATTAGTTTCATATACACAAAATAATAGCCCCATTCATTTTGATGGGATTTTGTGTGCATCAGGCCACATAGCAATGTCTCTTTCTACCAGTTAACCTGAAAAGGAACAAAAACTCAGGAGATATGCTAGGGCTTTTTGTCTTATCCTATCTTTGTAGAAAAATAAATTAATTAGGAGAGGTGCCAGTCTGTATTTTACACAGTATCTTTCTCCTCCTTGAAAAGTAGATTCAATCAGAAGTGTCACATCTCTAGCTAACAGATGTACAAGGTATTTTCTGTATTTTACTTAATATGCCTTTAAAACTGTATGTCATTTAATGCCCAACTTTCCAGATGGGTCATTTTGACATTTTTGTTAGAAGAGGAAAATTGCTGACAATAAGGTTGAAATTAATTAAGATTCCTCTTTGAAGTATGCAATAAAAGGCAGATCAAACAATCATGTAGGAAACATTTGATATAAACATTGCCTCTCTTTTTGGTTAGTAAATAATTTTCTAACTGATCTCCCCTCTCTTTTTAGTAATGTTCATTATAATGAACCCTAGTTTTAACAGCCCCCCCTAACAATCACAACAGCAGAAACCAATATTTTTCTTTAGTCTAATAAAGCAAATTGACTAACTCTAATATAGTGAACACCGATGGGGGCTTGTTATAAGGAGATTGTGCTGTATTTATTTGAGATAATTGGAGAAGAATGATGGAATAACTTCCCATGATACAGCTATTTATGTTGACTGTCCACTATCTGTTTATGGCATATAGTTGGTCACGTTCCAGGGCCCAGATCCTTCAGAGATTGGCTTTGGTGCCATCCTCAACTGGACATCCTCCATCAGCTTGGACGTCATACAAAAACTGCCTCAAATTGCAATCGACACTTCACTTGAAGCTCACCTACAATCATGGAAGTCCAACAGGTCATACAGCAAATGTCTAGTGGCAAAACTTCTGGAACTGATACAATTCCAGTGGAGGTCTACAAATCAGGCATTCATAGCCTCATGGAGAAAGTAACCGAGATCTTCTGCAGTATGTGGGTGTAGGAGGTAGTCCCTCAATAATTCAAAGCTGTCTCTATCATGCACCTGTACAAGAGGAAGGGAAGTTGCCAACTCTGTGACAGTCACAGAGACATCTCCCCCCTCTCAACTGCCAGCAAGATGCTTGTGAGAGTTCTCCTTAACTGGCTGACCAACCATCTAAGTGACCTACTGCCTGAGAGTCAGTGTTGCTTCAGAAAAGGACACTGAACTGCTGACAAGGTGTTTGAGACCTGGCAGCTTCACAAAAAGTTCTAGGAACAGAATGCTAACCTTCTCTCCAAATTTGTTGATCTAGCCAAAACCTTCAACAGGGTGAACCACGAAGGACTCTGGAAAATCATAAAGAAATACGGATGTCCCAGAAAATTCATCAACATGATTCAACAGCTCTACAATGGCATGATGGCGTGCATCCTTGCGAATGGTGAATTCTCTGATGCCTTTTCAGTCACAAATTGTGTCAAGCAAAGCTGTGTTCTCACACCTACCCTCTTCAGCATGGCATTCTTTGCTATACTGTTGTATGTCTTCCAAAATGATGGCCTTGTTATGGGGATCAGGTACTGTTTTGATGGAGATGTGTTCAACCTGCAGAGACTCTGACCGAGCTCCAAAGTCCAAACAGTAACACTTCAGGACTTCCTTTTCACTGACAACTGTGCGTTATGTGCAGGCTCACAGGTTGACATGCAACGGTCCCTGGACTTACTCTCAGCAACCTGTGGCAACTTTGGACTCGCTATCAACATGAAGACCTAAGTGATGTTCCAACCTGTGCCTGGCACAATATCCTGGGAACCACACATCTCAGTTAAAAGCCAACAACTGTCTATGGTCAACAAGTTTGTCTATTTAGGCAGCACTCTTTTCTATGCTGTCCCAACTTCCATGATGAGGTCAACGAGAGCCTAGTAAAAGCCAGTGTGGCCTTTAGCAAACTCTGTAAGTTGGTCTGGAACCACAGAGGCATTGGAATATTGAGAAAACTGAAGGTTTACAAAGCCATCATTCTCCTGACCCTCCTTTATGCCTATGAAACCTGGACTATCTACAAGCATCATGTCAAGAAAGTAAATGACTTCCACCTGTGCTGCCTGTGAAAGATACTAAAAATAAAGTAGCAGGGTAAGGTGCTCAGAAGATCAGCTGTCTCCACTATTCATACTCTACTGAAAATGACACAGCTGAGATGGCCCAGCCATCTTTCAAGAATGCCCAACACTTACCTGCCAAAGAAAATCTTCTATGGTGAACTGTCAAATGGAGTACGCTTTCACAGCACAGCAAAGAAGCAGTACAAAGACACCTTAAAGGTGTTCCTAAAGAGTTTCAGCATTGACCCAGGTTTGTGGGAGCAAAATGCTCGTGACTGTCCATCCTGAAGTTCATCATTTGGGCATGGAGCAATGACCTTTGAACAGCAATGGATGCATGGCAGAAGCAATGAAGAAATGTGTGGCTAGGAAATGAAAACCCCCCCATACCCAGTCCTCATCACTGTCTTGCCCCTGCTACAGCAAACTGCTCAAGGTAAAGATTGGTCTTATAAGCCATCTACGTACCTACACGATCTAGCCCCCACCTCCGTCCATTCTCTCTCCTTTCTCCCTCCCTTCTGTTTCTTTTCTCTCTTCTTCTCCCCTGCTGGATGTTGTCGTCTTTGCCCACAATAGACAACAACACAGTTACAGTTACAATGGTTGGTCATGTAAGTCACGTGACATAGCTTCTTCTCCTTAAAAAGGTGAATAGCATATAAACACCTTTGTTATGAATTTCTGAGTGAATAATGTTGAAGTTTGCAAACTATTAAGAATTTTCTAACATTTTTATAAATAGTTAATTGTTGCCACATTATTTATCAGCAATAAATAATCTCACAAAGCACAAGAAATTAAAGTCAGTATTTTTATTCACAAACATACCAGTGAACTAGTCTTTATTTATTTATTTATTTTTCTGCTATTTGAGAAGTATTAGTAAAGGCTATATCATTACTGTCAAAATGAGATGTTTAGTTAGCATTTGGGATTATTATTAAGTGTCTGTTTACTTGAGATGAATCCAAATTAAAAAAGAACCAGAGAAGGGAACACTTCTGAAGTCTGGAAAAATTTAGATCTAAATCATGATCTGGCTCTGAATTCTGCTCCTCAGGACTCTCACTAGGATCACAGAGCTGTTCATTAATAATGTGATAAACAATTTAAAATACAAGACACTATTGTCTTTTTAAAAAATCTCTCTCTTGTTTCCATTGGTTTGAATTTCAGACAGATGGCAATAACAGCTGGGAAGTTAGGCAGCAGGAACCCTGAAGCCGCATTTGCAACTGCTTATGGTCATTTCAGTGGTAACGGGTGCATCTGAGATAGATCCTCATGTTTTGCTGAACAGCAACAGTAAAGGAAAACTTCATGCATCAGAGGAAACTGTGCAATAAGACCTACTGCTTTGAATGCCTGAATATCATTTTTGTTTTTATCATGAGATGTTTATTTTTTTTTCTACATGCTTCTTATTTTTTCTTTCTTATATTAAATGAGGTATTTCTTTCACTTTGAAGGAGAGATGTTTCTGACCGCATTATTAGTGGTCTTTAAACATCAAAGTCAGTAATCTGTTCAGTCTGCTGTTCCCACTGCTTGCCTGGTTCCCATTTCATATGAAGTGTCTGACTCAGTAGTCCTTTTTGATGCCCATTTTCAGTTGAGTAGCATTTTATTCCAGTGATAACATCACTGGAAACAATGCTTGGAGAGTAAGGTATTAGTTATTCTGAGAGAGGGCATTAAAAACTGTCCTTTCGGTAAAATTGTATGATGAGTCTTTAGATCGTAGATTTTTTTAAAAACAAAATTGAACATATTAAAGAAGGCCTATCAATGCAACAAAGAAAACATCACAATATCAGAGAAAGAATTGCATAAAACCAGAAATCCAGTACCTAAGAATGTGTTTAACCTAATAGACCATAGATAATTTATTCATGAATAGATCTGCTAGGATACAAAGGTAAACAATGTAAAGTAGTCATAAGGTATTTATTAACTCTGCAAGTCGGATGGGATTTCTTAGAGTCAGTATATGGGATGATGAAGAAATACTGCATAAGTGATACATGAGGCGGCAAAATATGGATGTGTGGTAAGAAAGGGAGGCCTTTTAAAATAGCTTAAACATGATTTACATCTTTAGGAGTGGTGTGTGTAGGGTAGATTGCATAGTGCAACTAGTAGTCAATTCTGTGATTGTTTAGTACAGAGTTTGGTATAGGCAGATCTTTCATGTTGATCCTAAGAACAACAGATTATTACTCAGTCGGAGGACCGGACAGGACTGGAGGGTTTCAGACTGTGCCTATCAGTCAAATGCATCATGGTCACACTTCCTGATAACAGAGTCCTATAGATTTCTCTTCTGGAAGGAGTGTATGTGTGGTGTGTGTAAAAGTGTTGCACTAACAACTTTATCATTGACAATGAAAATCAAGACTTGAAAAGATGACTGAACAGGAAAAAATTTCCTAGAGGTACAAATAGCTATGCCAAAAAAGGAAAAAAAATGGCCATTTTATAAAATTGTACAAAGAAAACATTAATTAGGAAGTACTCCTGACAGGTACTCAAGCCAAGAAGACCCATTAGCCTTTTATCAACATAGCCTTTTTCCAAGGGATCTCATTAAAGGTAAAATAAATAAATATAAAGACACTTCTTGCAGTGCTCATGTCAGAATCTAGCTCTGACACAGTAATTTACCGAAGGAGCATGAATCATTTAAAAGGCTCCTGCAACCCTATGAAATGATTTATATTTTAAGAAATATTTAAAATGAAAGGTCATACTGGCTGTGCAGATGCAAAGGAAGAAGGTAGATGGAGACCATTTCTCTCCCCTGTGGGCAGGTGTAAAAGTGATGTTTACTGCACAGTTGACTAATTAACTGCACAGTAAACATCTCGACATTTACATGTGCACACAAAACTAAGAAACTTTGCACCAAGGTAGTACTTGTAAAATATGTGTACTACCCTGCTGTAGAGTTCTTTCATGTGCAGTAGCACATGTGTAGACTGTGCGGTGCATTGTGTTTCCATGCAGGGCTAGCTGGCAGCAAGGCCCTGTGCTGAAGCACCCTTGTGCCTCAGCCAGCTATTCTGCAGCACGTGGAACCTGGTTGGAGCAGCACCAATTGGCAGGTTGACCACCCCCTGGGGCCCCTGCCAGCCTAAGCTGCTCTGGCCAGGCTCCACGCGCTGCGCATGAATAAACTCCAGAGGAACATGTTCCAGAGTTTTTTGTTCCTAAGTGCACATTCAAGTAGGATGCCTGGGAACAAAAAAACTCTGGAGCAATAAGCTCCCAAGTTTATTCATGCACGTTAATCACATGTACCAATGAGAAAGGAACTAGAACACTGTAGCTAGTGCTTTTGGATTAAAAAAAAAAAATCACCCTTGTGTTAGAAAGAGCTAGGAAGGACCATCAGAAAACCTCTAGTGCTTCACTAATACATAGCTGATCCTATGCATAGAGCCAAATTTCACCTTTTGTGTTTAAGTGGAGGGACTGTTTTGTATACCCTCTGATACAAGAACAAGCTATTTGCGGGGTATGACTGTTGTTCCAGCCCAAGTTGTGTCTCCGGTTTTATGTGGAGGCCTGAAGTAAGGTTAATATTTATTTTTAAAAGGTGTATTAAGTCCTGCTACTGAGCATCCACCACCCGTTTCATCCTGGTGATTCATAGCTTTTGTACTTGCTTTGCATGCTAGGGAAGGATGCTTTAAGCCAGTTACTACTGTACTGTTTCATCTTATTTTCACTTCCCGCCTGCTCACCATGCTCTCTGGAAGTGAAGTTTACACTTAACTCTATATTTTTCATTTGATTGTAATGTTGCTGAAAGTTGTCTAGCTGACAAAGCAGAAACACGAGCAGCACCAGTGCCTATTTTGTTCTTGGTTGCATGCTGGAGAATACTGATAAAGTTACTGTTTGGGATGAAAGTTTTGTGGAGTTGATTCCAGACTTCTAAAAAAAAAGTTTACTTCTGTCACCAGTGAGATACCCCATGCATGATCACAATATAGTAAAACAAGTTTACATCAATATAGTACAGTTCAGTTATATCCACATGGCTCACAACCTGCTTAATTTTCAGTGGGTTGCTAAATGAAGAATGTGCTGTTTAGCTGTTTACTGCAGCTTTTATTTCAAAGGTTGCCACTCTGGCACTCAGCTAGATCTCATCTCTTATCAGCTGTATGGGATCAGTAAAGTAGCACCCTTTGAAATAAAAGCTGCAGCAAATAGCTATGGCACCTCAGGGGTCCCTGCTATACACCCCCCAGATACTTCAAACCTGCATCTAAGGAAGCTAACCCAGAAAACTATCCAGGTTCTCCTGTATTGACTTTGGCCTAGTTTTAAGTTGACTGACTTGGAGGGGAAAGGTTTGGTATCTCATTTGCAATTCCCGGAGACATCTCATAAGCATCCTATCTAGACTAACTACTGAAAACATATAGTAAAACAACATATCTTAGAGGAGTTTGTACCTCTGTTGGATGACCTTCTTACAAAAATATCAGAAAACCTAATGAGTTGTGTCTTTAACTTGTCTTATGTACTCTTATTTTGGGATGGAAAATTTGTAACCAAGGGAAAAACTACAACATAGCTGAGGGTAGCATTCATAGGCAAGAGGGTTGTTTGGTTCCACAGAGTGAAAAGGGGCAAAAGAGAAATCTGGAGAGAAGTTTAAAAGTCTGAATGTAAACCAGAAGAGAGTCAACCCTTTTTTTTGTCTATTTTTCCCTCCTTCTACTTTTACTTTTCCAGCTGCTTAATGTTCAGTTTCATATTTTCTGTGACAAATATCCTGCTAATTTCTTGCATCCAACTTAGTGAAAGGTTTTATATATGAGAAGCACTGTTTGTTTGATGAAATAAAAGGGAAAAAAAAGCATGTTATCATTTTACATGGCACCACATTTTCATGACGAACTGGGGAGAGAAATAATTAGAGCTTTGGTGTAGGAATTATTGCAGCTCTGTCTTTTTCAGGATGGCTTTAGAACTAATAGCTCACAGAAGAGATGAAAAGGACTGACTGACTTGTACATTGTTTTGCTGAAAATACATTTTTTCAATTAAATCTTACCAAATTCTTACTGATTCTCAAAAGCTCCTGCATTTTAAAATGCACAGAAATCATCATTTAATAGCACTATCTAATAATAAGTGATGCAATTCCCATTATGTCAAGATAATTTTGCTATTCTAGAGTATCTATAACTCTTTCACAGCTATTAAGAAACAAGGAACATCTGTTTCTAGCTATAAATTTATCAGTAAATCTCAACAAGATGATATTACCAGGTTATAACTCAAAAAGCCACAATTATACAGGTAAAACTGTGCTGTAGAACAACTGCCACATCACTTCTAGTTTACTTGAAACTATGATTGTTGGATAAAGCAAACTTACCTGTTTAAGTTGTGAGAGTTATTAAGATCTGTAATGATTCATGGCAGACAAACATATTTGGGAAAATACTTATATTCCAAGCATCCCGGAGTAACAGGAGTAGGTCCAGGGGGGTGCACTGGTGCACTTGCAACCTTCTTTGATTTCTGGTCCACCCAAAATTTAAAACCAGCTTCCTGAAAATGGTAGCAGCATTTCTAGTCAGTCAGTGCTGAGGGAATCACTTAACTTCATAGCCCATTATCATCTACCCAATTCCTTCTAAACTCTTTATTCCACAGATATGAATAATCATCTCACCTTTTGGTCTTGATGTTCCACTAATCAAGCTATCCTTTTTATGCAATTCTGCTATCTGTTGACAGCTCCTGGTAATAAAGCTGCTATTTCAAAAGCTCTACAAATAGTTGTTTAACTCATTCCAATGAAGTTACAGTTGTTTTTTTATTCAATGTTAAACCAAATAACATAGCCCTAGGCCCCTAGCATACTAGTACATTTCTAGTTTATACTGGCAAAAAATGTGTTGTTTTGATATGTGATGATGCACTGCACCATCTGCACCCCTTGCCTGCCATTTTCAAAGTTCTAGGTCTACCCATGCACAGTAATATTAGAAAGCAAGCTTATATAATTTTAAGAAGTTGTACCTAGTCAATGGCTACTAACACTATTTGAGAGTTTAATACAATTTTGCATTGGCACCAGTTTCCTGGGAAAGGGCTAAAGTTAGGAGTGAGAATTTGTATTCTGTTTTTACAGTGTGGGGATTCGGTTTTGCATTTTAGATTATCATAATGATTTTAAATATAATCTTTTGATAATTTCTGAAAATGCTGCAGAAATGCTTTCCACAACCTCTGAGATCTTCTCCAAAAATTACACACAAGTGGACAAGAATAAGTTTTTCTATGTAGTCAGTTCATTAGATACCCTTTACAAGGAAAAAAATATAGGGGGAAAAATTGTCTTGTAGATAGAAAAAGAGTAGTTACTATGTTCTTATTTCTTGAATTTACTGTTTATATTGTGCTATGGGCAGTGCCTGAATCGTATTTAATACTGATGTTATGTGTCTAAATCTTAATTACTGATTAGCATGTGGGTTGCAGTGGAAAAATAGCTCTGCCTCCCATTCCACAGTTGTAATGTTACAAGAAAAGCATAAATTAAATTGAGTTATTATTAGCAATATATTTAGATTGTTGTTATTAAGTGGGTAGGAGAAGACATAATCAGTCTAATTTGCAGCCAAGAGGATTTAGGTTAGGTATTAGGCCTGTGCAAAGTAGCAAGTATTTGATTCGGATTTGGGTTTGGTTGATTCAGAGGGACGGTGATTTGATTTGGTGATTCAAATCACTGTCCCGATTCAACTCAGGTGATGCAGATCCAAAA